>CM077080.1:46694495-47327918 GCA_039513925.1 Platanthera zijinensis
GGCAAGGGTGAAATTGTACCAGAGAAAGACTCAAGATACAGATGAGCAGAGAGCTTGGTACGCTCACGTGAAGGGAGAAGAATCAGAACACCGGCATCCAAAGACACGCAGATGAGTATAACGTAGGGGTCGGGAGTACAAACACTCACCAGGGCACTGACACTGAAGAAAAGTGGAGGGATGTAGGTTAATGAGATAGACCGCAGTGGAGATAGGCTCGAACCAAAAATGAGGAGGGAACGTGATAGGAGAGGAGGAGAGTGTGTGTTGTCTCAATGATGTGACGATGTTCCTTGTAGCACTGTCATTCTGAGTGTGGACACCAGGACAAGCAAGTTGAGGGAGAGTACCGTGGGTAGCTAGAAAGTCAAGAAAAGCATGAGAAAGGTACCCCCCCCCCCCCAGAGTCGGAGAGGAAAAAACGTGAGTCAGAGAACTGAGTGCGCACCTTCATGAAAAATGAACATAAATTTGAAAAAACTCAGAACGAGAGTGCATAAAATAAATCTAACAATAGCGAGAATAATCATCAACAAATATAGCATAGTACCGATGTCCGCTCTTTGATACAAAAGGTGCGGGACCCCATACATCTGAATGAACTAAATCAAAAGGACGACGAGACCTGGACTCACTAGACTGATAAGAGAGTTGTAGCTATTTTTCAAGCTTACAGCCCGTACTAGAGGGAGACCTATCAACAAAAACACGACCAAAGAGACCGATGCTGATGATGAACGAAAGATGCGAGCCATTGAGATGACCAAGCCTTGATGCCGCTGAGAGAAGTCCACTGAAGAAAGACACAAAGAAGAGACTATTGGTGATGATGGAATGGATAAAAGATGAAGATGATCAAGGATGTAAACCCCACTCGACGACAGCCAACTCCAAGGAGTGTTTCTGTCAGACGATCTTGCACACGACAAGCAAACTCATCAAAAATAACAAGACAACCATAAGACGTGAGTTGACTGACAGATATAAGGTTCATGGATAACTTGAGTTTGTATGGCACATCAGGAATATAAAAAATGGGTGGTATGAAGAAGCTCGCGGCTAGTGCAAGGGAGAATAGTACCATCTGCAACCATAACACTGAGGGCTGACAGGACAAGAGGTGAGTGGCATCATGAGTCATATGAAAAGAGGCTCCAGAGTCAAGCAATCAGTCGGAGGAGGAGATACCTGCAAGAGCTGAGGCAGTCGGCTGAGAGGCAAAGGCACTGAAGCATCCAGGGAGAGCACGGAGGAAGAGGAGCGATGCAATGAACCGTAAGATAACTGTTGGGCAATCTGCTTGGCAAGATCAGAAACAGAGAGCGGTTGTTCCAGAGCAGAGAAATGAGCTGGAGGATCACCAGGAGCACGTTGTTGGCCAGACTGTTGAGCCCTCTGAAGCTTGTGGCACTCAGATTTTACGTGGCCAATGCACTGACAGTAGTGACAACGGGCGGGCTGGCAACGAGGAGCACCAGACGGAGCGGTAGAGGGCACTGGAGGATAAGGAACATGCCACACCGGTGCACTATAACCCGGCGAAGGCAGCAGAGGAGTGCTCACAAGGGAGGACTGCGGTAGATGCTCGGGAGCTGCAAGGACAACATGAGGCAGCACACCAAAGGACGCAGCAGTGTCCAAGGAGTGGAGACAAATCTCTTTAGCGATTACCAAAGCCAATGTATCACTGTGAGAAGGTGGAGGATCCCGGTGCAAAAGCTAGGCACGAATAGGCTCGAACTCGGGGCGTAAGCGCATGAGAAATTCATACATGCACTGAAAGTCGCGATCCTAAGATGTAACAACACACTGAGGGCAAGTAATGCATGGGGAAGGAGCCATCTCATCGAGCCTGTTCATGCCTAGCTTTTGCACCGGGATCCTCCACCTTCTCTCAGTGATAGTTGGCTTTGGTAATCGCTAAAGAGATTTGTCTCACTCTGAGGGCAAGTAATGCATGGTAAGGAGCCATCTCATCGAGCCTATTTGTGCTAGCTTTTGCACTGGGATCTCCACCTTCTCTCAGTGATATGTTGGCTTGTAATCGCTAAAGAGATGTTCATCGCACTGACGCCAGAGGTCTAGGAGCTCAGCAAAGAATATCTGGACAGAACGATCATGTTGGTGGCAGACACCAAGGGTCTGGAATAGAGAGTAGCGCGGAGCCTGACTAGAAGGCAGGTAGAGGCGACGCAGGTGATCCCACATCGCTTTGACCGTAGGTGACTGATAAACGGTCATGCGAATGGGGGGACTCGCAGGACTTACAGATGAAGGCTATCGCACGAGAGTCGTCCAAGTGCCACTTCGCCATGCTGGAACCCTGGATGGAAGTGGGAGTGTTAACAGTGGAAGAATCATCCATAAGAGAGGCGGCTGCTGATGGAGGTGGTGCAGGCTTAGAGCCATCAATGTGGTTCCATACATCTAGACCACGGAGGATCACGTCGACGATGGCGGACCAGAATTTGTAGTTTCGTTCATCGAGGATGACATCTGCCTTCTAGAGAAAAAAAGAGGCCATCGGGGCTGCAAAGTCACCCAGAGAAGATCAAGAAGGCAAGGTGAAACCACCGGAGGAGCAGACCAGCAGATTAGGAGCGACAACCAGAGGAAAAGAGCAGAGCCTGCGCTGGAGGCGGATTAGAATCGATCAGACGAAGAGGGATCGATCGACTTCTGGAGGCGGAGCAGGGATCGAGTAGAGATTGATCAAGAAGACAGAGCAGGATCAATCAGACGAACAAGGATCGATCGACTTCTGGAGGCGGAGCAGTATCGAGCGACGAACAGAGATCGGGAGAACAGGGATCAGGATCGATCGATCGGCGACAACGACGTAGAGGATTAGTATCGATCGATCTGTGACAGCAATGGGTTCTGGCGGATCAGGATTGATCGGGATCGGGAAAGGAGCGGACGAGATTTCTGGCACGGGATTCAGAGGAGGGAGAGAACGGCAGAAACCCTAGCAACCTAGCTCTGATATCATGATAGGAGAACACAATGAATCCAATATACTATTCACAAGAGTAATTAAGGTAATATATATACAAGTACATGAGAAGGGTGTTCACAACACTCATGATGAGCATAAGACAACTCTGCTACATAGTAAATACACCACATCTAACAGTTTAGTGATAGATATAAGCTACATTATTTCACATGTGGTTGTAATCATAACCCTATAGTCAGCTTCAACTGATGATCGTGCTACTACAATCTCTTTTTTTAACTTTATAAGGCATTGGGTTTGCACCCAAAGACATGCTGTATTCGCTAGTTAATGTTTTATCACCTGAGGATCTAGCCAAATCCTCATCACAATAACTATAAATATTCAAATGCCTTAATTTTCATACAAAATTCAGTTTTCTGGAGATCCTTCCAGGTCTCTCACATTCATGAGAACTATCTCATAATGATGAACTCTTGATTCATGCATAACAAGTATAGTTACACTCAAGTAAAGTAGCTCACCCACTAACCATCTGAAACTTCAATTTTTTGCTTAAGAACGGGAGGTTCTTATTGTGTATATCGTAGTTTAGATCAATAAAGTTCTCCGCGGTTTAGCTCCAGAACGCCCAGTTTCTTCGAGCAGGGATAGACATATTTTGTTTGAGAAATAAATATCTTTGTGGTAGACCTAGCCACTTCAATTTCCAAGAGGTTGTGAAGAGCTCTAAGAGCTTTAATATTGAAGACAGAAGTGATAGTGTCGCTCAAAGCATCCGGATGGTGATTAAGGTGGAATTACCTATCTGTTGCCCCTAGGTGCGTATAAATAGGCAAACCCTAGGTGTATCTACGTCGGATATCCGTGTATCCGAACCAACCCGTTAAGCTCCGAAACCGTTAATTGTCCAAATATGCATTAACAAGAATGAGGCCATCTTTTAACTTAGCAATATGATGAGGATTGGAACCAGTGAGAAGAATATCATACACATAAATGATTATAACAAAAATACAAGTAACTTTCTCGTGAATGAAGGCATATTGATCATGGACATTCCTTGAAAATGCCATATGAAAAATCTTGGAGAGGTTGCCACCTTCGTCCCTAAGTATATGGGGGTTATCGATAAGGCAATGCGATGACTTGTAAATAAGCACCCCATGAGCTTGGGAGCACTACAATTCTTTAAGGTTCCCTAGCATTAATATTGGGTCCATGAGCTATAAATCCATAGTTATATAACCATCCAATACAATGAAAATGTTTAAGATGCTTCTTTCTCGTTTATCAAAAACCTCAGGTAGGACCCGCGATAATGGGGAACACCCCTTCTATTGTTGCTGGAGATCATATTCAACATCTATAGCACTTTATTAATGCCCACGAGATATATTTTATAGCTCATGGTTTAATAACTTGAACAATGAACTATATAAACCCTAATTATGATGACCTAAATCAATTTTATCTGATTAAATACATTCTTAGTTGACTTAGTTAGGTCTCCATTGGCATGGTAAGGTTACAATTGGCGTGATTTGCCCAAAATTTTATGGTATTCTTAGTGTTCTGATGCGTTGATATTTAGCTTATTTGAGGGCCAAGGAATAGTGTAGGAATTGGAGGATAAGGTTCTAAGCTTAAAGATTCTAAATTTCTTAGGATGTCAATCTCTTTTTTATTTTATTTAAAAGATGTTTTCATTTCCTAAATAATTTGTATTTCCTTGATTACTATTGTAGTTTTAAGAATCTGTGAATTGTTCTTCCTCTTACACATGTCTAAAGTGATAAAGAATTTTTATGGCACTACTGTCCCTACAATATCTATTATGAACTCTCATTTACAAAAAAAAAAATGTCATAATGCAATGTTATAGTCAAATGCATGTTTTAGACTACATAGTATTCAAATTTAAGGTCTAATCAATAACTTCAAATCTTCTTATTTTTTTAGGATATATATATATATAGGGTTCTTTACCGGGACCTCTCCTCGAAGTTTGAATAATTACAGTTTGCACCCCTCTGACTTTCAAATTTACAATTATCCCCTTTAATGTTTACATTTCATAACATCCATGCACAATAAAACCACCCTGAAGATTTATTCCGAGGAAGTACTTTTGTGCATGGATGTTATGAATTGTAAACATTGAGGAGGTGATTTTTGTAATCTTGAAAGTTGGAGGGGTGCAAGCTGTAATTATGTAAATTTCGAGGGGAGGTCTCGATAAACGACTATAACTATATATTCTATGCGTTTCCACACCCTTTTCTTAGGAACGCATGTTAGAAAAAAGGATAACGTCCACATTAACTGCTGAATTTTCTTTTCTAAATTGAATAGTAAGAGAGTTTCCGACTCTTCCCACCGAGGCAGAATTTGTCCCTTGCTATCCTCTGCCTGGCAGGCAAAAACACGAAATCCATTGAGCGGTAGGAGAAAGGGGGGCAAGAACCATGCTTTCAGAAAAGTGTGACATTTTCATCTGGATCTGTGATAAAAACCGACTCAGTTGTTCCTTCAAGGAATTCTTCACACGATTACCCATATATTTTTGGTGAAAGCCATAGGGGTACTCTGGGACATACACCAGGGCATCAAATGTCGAGCATACGACATTGCCGCCCGTTTTCATTTCATGGAAGTCCCGACAAAAGAGAAAGGATACACACACAAACAAAGAGAGAAACAGAGAGAACCTTTTTTTCTATATTTTCTACTCTGTTAATGATCATATAGTATTGCAATATGCTTAAAATGCATTTATATGTGAATTTCTTGTCACCTCAATCATGCCTTTTATTTATATGTATCATGTGTTTACTATCACTTTGGAAAATGATATACCCACAGCATGAACTTGATAAGCTCTCCTCTTGACTAATTCTTACAGGTAACATACAGAGTAGAAGATCTAGAGGAAGCTTAAAGGAGTAAAAATTTCTTTTTATGCCATTTTGTGTTTGCTTATATATATAGTTGTATTATATGATGCATTTTGATGCCCAAGCTTAGTGTTGGCATATGTATTATTATTATATAATCTAGCAGACTTTTTATGTTTGTTGGACATAAACTATTAGTTTGTTATTTTGTCCTCTACCTCATTACATGTTGCGGGGCCCATCGGACTGTCTTAGATTCGAGTCATATCGGGTGCGCAAACAGTCAAAAGAGATCCAAACAACAATGACACTGAGCCATTTTTAACGTGGAAAACCCAGAAAGAGTGAAAAATCACGTGGTCAAATCAGTGTCGGACCAAAATCCACTACATCCCTTTTGTTTACAAGTGTTTGAGTCTCCCGGAAGGTGACAGACCGTCTCTCCGTTATAAACTTTAAGTGTAGAAAAGTGAGGAAAACGGCTAAGTCTACGAAGCCTCGAAGAGAGCGTCCGCAGGTGCTTCCATGGGTGTGTTTTTCCAAGTTTCTTCCTTCGTCTGTTGTTGCGCCCGCGAGCATGTTGAGCGTGAGCAGACTAGAGAGGGAGCAGAGCGAAATTCGAGCGATAGAACGATTTAAGTCTCACATTCTTGCTGGAAAACCTCAGAGTTTTTCCTAGTCTCTCAAGTAACATTTCTTCAAATGAATACATGAGGGGCTTTTATAGCTTTCTTGAAAGGACACATTGGTAATTGTGCTCGGCTGAACCTTTAGTTGACACATTGGGCGGTCCTGACAGGTTGCCCGGCAGCGGTGGCGGCGGTTGTCGGAGGCGGCAGCTGTCAGTGTGCGCATAAGGGGCGAATTCACGCTTGCGCCCGTGACGCGCGTCGCACTGGTGCATGCAGGTGCCTGCCCTGGGTGCATGCGCCTATGCAGGTGCGCGTGTCGGGAGCGTGCACATGCATGCCCGTGCATCGTAGTGGTGGGCACGCGATGTTGACCAAACGCCCCGCAGAGGGCGCGCGTGCGGTGCTGACCCCACACGCTTGTGCATAACGACGACAACGAGCGCAGGGGGTGAGTTCTTTTGGGGCAGCCTTATGGCCATTCGAGTTAGCTCGATTGTGTGCGCAGCTCACTCAGTGATCGGTGGCGCGTGCGCACGACATAAGGGACGCACACGCGTGCACCTCCTCTCTAGGTTTTGCGCCCGGCTGGGGCGGACGTGCGCGCGGGGGTGTACGCTCCCATGCGCATTAGCGTGTCGGGGTGCGCCACGCCAATGCGTCGTGATCTCGGGCACAGATGTCGATCACGTGTACCGTCGAGGGTGCCACGCACGACGCAGGCCCCGGCACGCTTGTGCTCCATGATGGATACGTGCGCGATGGCGAGTCTTTTTGGGGCAGCTTTTAGGTCGTCTGACAGTGAGCGTGGCTCGTGCGCACAGCTCACTCGGTCAGGTCGGCCTGTTCAAGTGCTTCAGCCCAATCTAACTCAAAAATCATTAGGGAACCTCATCATTATAATTATAAAAATTAAAAAATTTATTAAATTTTGAAATTATTAAATTTCATTTTCTAAAATATTTACGTAACATACGTTTTATTTATATTTTTTAAAAGATTTTTGACATCTAATATGTCTAATAAAAGATTTAATATGTCAACACATAAAAACATAGATTTCTTATAACGTTTAAAATAAATGTGATTGGTTATCCGCACTGTAGTTTTGGTTATTCGCCAATATTTTTTTCCTAATTTTTCCGTCTTTTGGAAATACGTTTTGTACATGCATTTTCAGAAAGGTGTTCAACATCAAAGTTGTAGATCTCATCGAGATCTACAACTTTCGTGTTGAACACTTTTCCTGAAAATGCATGTACAAAGACGTACTTTTGGAAATACACCCAGATTTCGCGCCTTAGAAATACGTCTTGTACATGCATTTTCAGGAAAAGTGTTAACACGAAAGTCGTAAAAATGCATTGTACAAGACGTATTTCTAAAAGCGCGAAAAAGGGAAAAAAAAAGTGCGGATAACCAAAACACTAGTGCGGATAACACTAACCAAAATAAATCGCTTTCATTACTTCAATTATGAGTTGCAAAAAAATATGTTGTTTATAATAATTTAATGTTTTTGTAATAATTACAAAAAAATCAATAACTTGAAACTAGTGGGATAATATATGTTGGATAACTCGACAGTCGTTCTATAAAGATTTCCTAATGAAAATATATAATGTTTGATTATTTTTCAATCATCATTTAAATTGTATGTTGTATTTGTTGAATAAAATTATATTAGAATTTTTTGTTTGAGGGATAGCTTTTTTTAACATATTGTAAATGAAATTTCACATAATTGTATATATGGTTTTAAGTCTCTTTTAACCTATCAATAGTTGGGTATTATTAGTTGCGTTATCAAAATAAATATTTAAAATTTTAGTTTTTTTTAATTCTCGTATAATTCATAATTAGTTGATAAATTATTATTTCAGGCTTCCAGCATGTGGAACTTCAAAATTAGTAAAACAAATGATGTGTTTGGACCGCTCTTAAAGTTAGATCTATGTGTTTGGATCTATTTTGACTGTTTGCGCGCCCGGTCTGACTCGGGGCTAAGGCAGTCCGATTTTTCAGACTAGGGGAAAACCGGACGACCAGCAACAGTTATTATGATTTATATAGGTCCAAACCGGGAGATGATTCAACACAAATTCAAATGGCGAATGTTTTTCTAATAAAATTTATGAGATTTTCTCTAGAAAGAAATCACGAACTATTAGCACATTAAATAAACTGAGATTATACTATAAAATATAATTTATAGAGTATATGGTTAAAGCAGAATTTGAAAATTTTAATATATTAGAGTGATAGGAAAAAATAAAACTCACATGTATTCAATTTTGGCATTATTGACTCATGATATATTAACTATCTAAGCAAGTACAATAGTTGTTTTTTCTTTGAGTGACGGGTTTTTAAAAAACAACAAAATCGACTTTACAAGTAGTCGTTGGAGATTTGTATTTGTTACAAGAATTACTTGGACGCAACAACACAAAAACAACATATTGTTTCCATCGAAGACAACTCCTCATCGGTCGTGAGATTCGTGAGAAAAACAACATATTTTGGGTATTAGCGATGTATTTGATATTTTTTGAGGGTAGGCATCATACAGTACTTTGACACCTTAATTATTATAGGTGAGTAGGTTGAGAGTCGTGAGATTTTGTACATTCTTTAAGTTCGAATAATTTATCTCAGGGTTGGTGATCGGCTCCGTTTTTGTAGCGTTGTAATAATTTTTCATGGGGTTTGATGCAAACAATGGCTTCAAAATTCCTAAATTTAGTAATAAACTTAACAGGGCACAAAATTAAATTATAAAGAGCGTTTCCAATACAAAAATTGAACAAACGGCGAGGAATGATTAGGGCGAGCACATGCTACTCGAGGATGAAACAATTTTGCTGAAATTTATCATAATAAACGCTAGTAAAGAAGATTGAGGGGAGGGGAAAGGAGAGATCTCACCGAGGACTTCTTGCAATAGCTTTGTCGATCCTTCACGGTTCGGTCACAGCAGGTAGATGGAGCAGTGGATGGAGGAGGCCTCAGATGGCTGGAGGAAGGTTGTTGGATGGAGAAAGGTTGCTGGAGGGTTGTCGGCGCAGCTGGCGTAAGCGGGATGCGGAGGTTTGGAGGAAGATAGCTGGAGGCGTGGAAGGCGGTCGGCGAGAACAGGAGTGGCTATGGAGGAAGGCGACACAGGGGGAGTTGCCGGAGTGGTGGCGTGAGCGGGATGCGACTGGATGGAGCTCGGGAAGTAGCTGGGGAAAGGCCGGGAGGTTGTTGTTGACGTTCGGCGCAAAGGAGAACGGCTCGGGCTCGACGATGCAGGAAGATGCTTGGCGGCGGGATTTCACCGAGAGAGAAACTTCTCAATCTCAGTATTATCTTCGCTGCTTAGGGCATTCACCCAATTGGCTATTTATAAGCTTCTCCTTTCCCTTTTTTTTGACAAAGATAAAAATTAAAAGTTTTCAATTTGTTTTATGATAAACAAAATAACGATACGCCCCGCCTGCACATTCCTAGCGGACCAATCCACTCAGGGTCACATGAGGTGGTCAGTCTCACGCGTCGGGTCACAATACAAGAAATTAAACATAATTGTCCATGACGGTAAATAAATAAATGACAATACAAAAGCATAGCTGCGACAACTAAAGTAAATAAAAACGAGGCGACACTAGAGTGTCGGCGACAGGATCACATCAGTTCCCCCGGGGTTGAGAAAACTCGACTCCGGCAAGGCTGAGCTGATGGCCGCAACGGAGAGATCCGGCGTCGACGCTGAAGCTCCCGGGGGCGCTGATCCAACTGCTGTCCAAGATGTTCCTTCCCCGCCAAGTAACCAAGTAGCGTTGGTAAGCTCCTGCACGAGTCTGGAACTCTCGTACGTCAAGCACCTGATCGATCTCATCTGTGGTAGGCGTGAAGGCCGGCTGAAATCCCGCGGTCGTCCACGGGCTTCATGGTAGGTGGTATCATAGGTGCGGTGGGTGGGGATCCATGGAAAGGGCACAGGTCCGCAACATTGAAAATCGGTGATGTACCGAATTCCAAGGGTAGATCAACAAGGTAGGCATTCTCACCCAACTGCTTCTTTACCCAACTGCCACACTGAAAAGGGCCGAAATGACGCTGTCGGAGCTTGTGGTAAGTCCCACTGGGAAATCTTTCCTTTCTAAAATTTACCAGCACCCAATCCCCTTCCGAAAAAGACAAATCGCGTCGGTGGTTTATCGGCGCTAGCCTTGTATTCTTCAGATGTCACATGCAGCTTATTATGAATAACAGCATGCAAAGATTTTAAGCTCTCAACCCAAGTAGTAGCATCAAAGGAAATGCGCTCGTGGGAAGGTAAAGAATGGCGGTCAAGGTAATGGGGAATAGGAAAGCCATAAACAATCTCAAAAGGAGACTTGTCGGTGGATCTATTTACGGTACTGTTGTATGCAAATTCGGCTTGGGATAACGCTAAGTCCCACTGTTTGGGTTGTTCTCCGGCTAGGCATCTCAATAAATTATCTAGACTTCGGTTGACCACCTCAGTCTGCCCGTCAGACTGGGAGTGGTACGCGCTACTAAAATTTAATTTTGTGCCCAGTTTTCGCCATAAAGTTTTCAAAAAATAGCCCATGAATCGCGTGTCTCTGTCGGAAGTGAAAGTGCGTGGTACCCCATGGAGTCGAACCACCTCTCGAAAGAAAAGATGGGTTACGTGGGCTGCATCGGAGGTTTTCCAACAAGGTATAAAATGAGCCATCTTAGAGAATCTATCAACAACTACGAACACGAAGTCAATTCCTCGCGCCGCCGTAGGGAATCCACTAACAAAATCCATGGAGACCTCATCCCATGGCCGCTCAGGAATAGGTAGGGAGTGTACAACTCAGTGTTTTGGGATTGTCCCTTATACAATTGGCATGTATGGCAGGCGCGAACGTGGCTGATAACATCCTGCCTCATGCGGGGCCAATAATAACGTGAGGTCGCTAGATCTAGCATCTTGTCCTGTCCGACATGTCCACCTAGCCCGGACGAATGCAACTCGGCGAGCAAGGTCTCACGTAACGACCCTGGCAGATATATAATCTGGTGCCTCTAAATAGGTACCCCCTCGCTCATGCAGAAATGTCCTGTCGGGTCTGCCCCATGCGGCTGACACTCTGCCCACACAATACTGAAATCGGGATCAGTGGCGTACAGCTGTGAATCTAAGTAAGTCCGTCGATCGAAGGTGTAGAGACCCTAAAAGTTGCGCTCGTCGACTAAGGGCATCAGCGAATCTATTGGTGACCCATGGTTTATGTCGGATGTGAAATGTGTACTCTTGCATGAAGGCGGCCCACTTGGCGTGGCGTCGGACCTCCTTCTGGGAATTCAAATAACGCAACGCTTCATGATCCGTATTTAGCACGAACTCGCGTTGTACTAAATAATGTCGCCAATGTCGGAGAGCCTATACAATGGCGAAGAACTCTAGATCGTAAGTCGAATATCTTGTTTTCGCATCGTTCAGCTTCTCACTAAAAAAAGCTACAGGCCGGCCCTCCTGGCTCAACACGGCCCAAATACCTATATGAGATGCGTCGCAATCTACTTCGAAGACCTTTTCAAAATCAGGCAGGGCCAGAACAGGCGCACTGGACATTTTTTCCTTCATAAGGAGGAATGTCTGCTCCGCCTCAACCGTCCACGTGAATTGCTCCTTTCGGAGGCAATCTGTGATGGGCGCGATGTGGGTGCTGAAGTTGCGGATAAAACGTCGATAGAATGAAGCTAGGCCATGAAATCCACGTGCTTCGGTGAAGTTCCTGGGGGTGGGCCAGGACTCTATCGCTTGGATCTTTTCCCGATCCACCTTGATACCCTCGGAAGAGACGATGTAACCCAAAAAAGTGAGACTACTAGTGAGAAAGGTGCATTTTTTTAAGTTGATGATCAAGCGATGTTCCCTCAAAAATCTGTAGGACCTGTCGAAGATGTCTAAGGTGCTGGTCAGGGTCGAGGCTATAGATAAGGGTGTCGTCAAAGTAGACAACAACACAAGTCCCCATCAAGGGTCTAAGGACTTTGGTCATCAATCTCATAAAGGTACTGGGAGCGTTGGACAAACCAAAAGGCATGACCAACCACTAATACAATCCTTCCCTAGTTTTGAAGGCCGTTTTCCATTCATCTCCGAGTCGGATCCGGATCTGATGGTAGCCACTCTGGAGATCAATCTTCGAAAAAATCCTCGCCCCACTCAGCATGTCGAGCATATTATCCAATCGGGAATCGGGAATCAGTATTTGACGGTAATTTTGTTGATAGCGCGACTGTCAACACACATACGCCAAGTTCCGTCCTTTTTGGGAACAAGAAGGGTGGGGACAGCGCAAGGACTAAGGCTCTCCCGAACATGCCCCTTCTACAGTAGCTTAGATACCTGTCTCCTAAGTTCCTCGTGCTCCTTTGGGCTCATGCGGCAATGCGGTAGGTGCGGCAGATTCACTCCTGGAACTAAATCAATGCAATGTTGGATTTCCCTCAATGGGGGAAGTTTCTCGGGCAACTCGTCCGGGGTAAGATCACTAAACTCCGTGATCAGTGGTCGAACGGTCACAGGGATCTCTACAGTGGTGGCGGGGGACTCTATACCCACTAAGACGTATGTGATGGCACTCTCTCTCATTTCACAAGAAAACTATCTCTCATCTCTCGGTCAGTAGCATTCTAGTGGATGGGTACGACAGGGAGGTGAGTGCGGGCATGGGGTAGAAGGTCCTGCAGGGACTACGACAAGGGGGTGGCTCACTGCGGAACAAGACTGCTCTTCTGGGGAAGAAGGCTGTCTTGCGGCCGCAATAGTCAAAAGAATATGAGTTCATGCGCCCGTCGTGGGTAATGCGCCGATCGTACTGCCATGGACGCCCCAAGAGAATATGACACACATCGAGTGGGGCGACATCGCACCACACCAAGTCGGTATAGGAGGGTCCCAATGGAGAACGCTACGAGACAACGCTGTGATATGACCATGGAGGTGCTGCTAGTGACCCAAGATAACTCGTACGGTCGCTCCAACTGCTGAATCTGAAGGCTTAACTTTTCTACCATGCGCCGGGAGACAAAATTCTCCATACTTCCACTGTCGATGATAATAGAACAGTAGTGCTCTTTAATGCATGCAGTGGTGCGAAAAATATTGTGCCTCAACCAAGCGTCATCCGTGGTCACTCTCGGAGTCAGCAGACTGTGTTGTAGGACACATATCAACTGATATGGTTGTTCGCCTTCAACCTCACACTCGCCCTCAAGAGGAGCCTCTTGCTCCTCTACAAAGTCGCTCTCCCAGATCCCATACTCGGGATCACGTCCATCATCAACCTCTACGACAGCGGTGAACTGACGTCTCAAGCACTCAGCAGATTTGTGTACGTCCCGGCTCCATACATTTAAAACAACGGAATATCGTCTTAGAGTGACAACCTCCTTCCCTTTCACGGAGCTTGAAGAGGGGCCCGCAGGGGTAGGGGCTGGCAATGCGGGTCTAACACTAGAAGGAAAACTAGGGGTAGGGGACATAGTCACCCTAGTGGCCGACGTCGAAGAGGAAGAATAGTGAGTCTTATCAGTCAACTTCGATCCCAATGTCCTCTTTTGGAGGGACTCCACTCGGCATGCCCGACTGGAGATCTCCCCCAAGTCCCGGAAATCATGTAGTTCTAGCTGGTCTCGTATCGCGTATCGTAGCCCATTCAGATAGCGGGCAACGACCATATGATCTTCCTCCTTCAGGTCTAAGCGTGACTGGAGGACCATGAACTCGTTCGTATACTCATCGATGGTTTGCTTATCCTGGCACAGGTTGTGATATCTTCGATACAAGGTTTGCAGAAAATCCGCTGGGACGTACCTCCTCTTGAGTTGAGCCTTGAACTCAACCCAGGTGGTGAAAGGCGGTTGTCCCATAGTGTATCACATCCGCTCGACTAGCCCCCACCATGTGAGTGTGGGGCCCTTCAGTCTCAGGGTGACATACTCCACCTGTTGGTGGGCCGGAATGCGTTTCCAACTGAGGAATCTCTCTAATCGTTCACACCAATCAAGGCAAACCTTCGGCTCAAGTGTGCCCTCAAAATCCCCAACATCGAGTTTGATACTGGCATCCCACCTAGGGGGATTCATATTGTCTTGATAGGCTAGTTGGGGTTCTGGTGGTGGAGGTGCATATGGTTCTATCAACGGAGTAGGTGGTTGTGCAGGAGGACCCCCTAAGTGATGATGAGCCTCTAAGTTGTTGACTGACGTGCACAATCCTAACATGACTTGATTTGTGTCTCTCACCGATAGCGTAAGTGTAACACCCCAGAATCTCAAAATATGTTGGTACACAATTTTGAGTAGCAGGCTGTTAGACACGGCCAGGGACACGGGCGTGTCCCAGGGCGTGTCGGGGGTACACGGCCTGGGACACGGGCGTGTCCCAGGGCGTGTTCGATTTAAATTTCGAATTTGGCCTATTCGAGTCAGAGCCGTACACGGCCGTGAACACGGCCATGAACACGGGCGTGTCAGGCTGGACACGGGCGTGTCGGCTGCCGTGTTCCGACCCGTGTACTGGTTTTGGAAGTCGATGAGTGCCGTGTAGCAGGGGACACGGGTGTGTGTGTCTCAAGAATGACACGGGCGTGTCAGGTTCGACACGGGCGTGTCGATGCCCGTGTTGTTCAGTCGGTTCCAAACCGCGTGTGCCGCTTAAGGGTACACGGCCTGTGACACGGGCGTGTCACAGGCCGTGTCAGCCAAAAGTTGGGTTTTTTGGGCAGATCTCGGCCGTTCGTTTCCTTCTATTTGGATCGTGTGGTCCAAAGCTGTTCCAGCCTCTTTAAGGCCGTGGATTGAGATGAAATCTCATTTCCACTTAGCCTTTCTCTCTCTAAAGAGAAGAAAGAGAGGAGAGCTTGGAGGAAGAGGAGGAGGAGCTTTCCGGCCGCCGGTGGAGCTTCGTCGAGCCGAATAGAGAGCCGAGTGCAGCGTTGCGGAGGCAAGGCCGCTGCGGTGATTTCCATCCGGCTAGTTTTTCTATGGCGCCGAAGCGATCGTCAAGGGTAACGATCTTTCTTCCTTGGGCAGGTGAAGCCCTTTGTTTTGCATGTGCATGGGATCCTCCATCAAGAGATGGAAACGCGTAAGTGATTCCAGCAGTTGAGTCTGCATCTAGAGCCGGAAGTATGTAGTACGGCATAGGCATGCTGTGTGAAGCCCATCCAGACGTATGTCGGGATTGGTGATGTTTATATTGCGAACCGGAGAAGACTCCGTGTTTTCATCGTTTAGCCTGCGGAGATGGTGAGGACGATGTGCGTGGTGTATAGGATGCTTTGTATAGCTCCTTTGGTTGCATGCTTGTAAGAGCTGGTTGATGGAGTGCGGACACCTCTGAGTGGGTGGGCGCGTGAGGTCTTCAACAAGGGTTTGGAGGCTTATGCCCATTCCACCAAGTGGCGATGGACACCTCTGAGTGGGTGGGTGCGAGAGGTCTTCAACAGGGGTTTTGGAGGCTTATGCCCATTCCACCAAGTGGCAATGTTAAGATCGGATGAGCGGTCGATTGGTAGCAAAGCAGCAGGGCGAATTCCCTAGGCTTGTTACACTACGTGGGTAGGTCGGCTGATAGTGCTCACGGGTTTTGGTGTGGTGCGTACCTCTGAGTGAGACGGGTGCGTGAGGTCTTCAACAAGGGTTTGGAGGCTTATGCCCGCCTACCAAGTACAAACCATAAAAGGTGCCCTGAGTGCACGGAGCGCCTGGCATTGAGGCCGGCGTTTGTGATCTTGTGTGTATGTTATATATATGTTGAAATTGCTATACATGCAGGGAAGGAACCACTGCCCCGGGTAAGGGGTGGGGTCGTTATAATTGGTCAGCTGAATGCTGACCGTTGCTTTGTTTATCACCCATGGGGTGGATGTCCATATGCAGGTGTTGCGGGCTGATGGATTGAGCGGGCAAAAGCCCATGCTGCTGGTAGGCCCTTGAAGGTCGTGCGAAGTGTAGGATTTCATGTGTGGCCGGCCTGCGTGCCGATGTATGAAATTATATGGGTTGTAAAGAGTAACTTGTAAGGCCTTAAGGCCGTGTGCGGTGTGGTCTTGTAAACATTCCTGGTTATACATATAAATGTGATATTTATATCGTAGTGGACATTCATTGTTATGAGTTCTTGCACTTAATAAGCTTCCGCTAGAATGCTCTGAGTTAGGACTCGTTTGGTTTGATATTATCCTGTGACCTCACCGTCTGTTTGTGGCATATAGTGTGGGGCCCCGGCCGGACCTTCTACTATACGTCATTAACGGATGGGGTCGTTACATTTTGGTATCAGCTTTTGTCGGTTTTCCTCTTTCGAATTCGTGGAATCGAATTCGGGTTTTGTGGGGTGGCGAGCACGTGTTTGTGCGACCTGCTGTAATGCTAATGAACTCTGGAATGTCCACTAGGAATGTGTGTGTGTGTCTATTCGGTGAGTTTGCCGTATTACCATGGAAAGTAATGCTATCTTGTTCACCTATAGGTGACGAGGAGTGGAGCTGGGCAGTCAGAGCCCCAGCGTTCGGATGAGAGTGCGGCACCACCTGAGGTGCCTACACCTCCCCCTTCTGCGGAAACGGTGCGCTTAGTTGCGGAGGTGATCTTTGCTATGCTTCAGGCACAACCTTTTGGGCAAGCGAGGCCCGCTGTGGCGCCAGTGCAGGTTGGTGCGAGGCAAGAGCATGTTGAGGTTGGTGCGAGGCAAGAGCATGTTGAGGTTCCGGTTGTTGTGCAAGCAGCGGACGAGCAACTTAAGCACTTTATGGAGTTTAATCCGCCTACGTTTGTCGGGGCAACGTCTCCAACAGAGGCCGAGGATTGACTCTCTAGAGTGAAAAGAATCCTGGCTGCGCTCAGGATTAGTGAGGAGCAGAAAGTCCCGTTAGCCACTTTCCTCCTGGAAGGAGAGGCGAGGCTTTGGTGGGATGAGATCGAGTTGCACCAGTTGGGAGGTAGAGATCTGGGCGACATATCGATGGACGAATTCTCTAGATTATTTTGGGCGAAATATTTGCCAATGGCGCAGAGAATTGCAATGGAAAATGAATTTCAACGTCTGGTACAGGGTGATAAGACCGTGGACGATTACCTGCATGAGTTTACCAAGCTCGGGCGTTATGCGGGGACGACGTTTGCGGACCAGGCGCGGAAGACAAATAGGTTCTATGAAGGGCTGTGTGATGAGCTGAGGTTGGCTCTCCCAAGTTCAGTGAACCAAGGATTCCAAGCATTGGTGCATACCGCTAGTGCGCTAGAGAAGGATTTGAAGCGGGTACGGGAGAAGAAGAAGACGTAGCGGTGGAAAAGTCCGACTTCAAAGTTCCGCCATCAGAGCAGTCAGATTTCAGGAAACGTGATAAGAAGCGGTTCAGGCCTGCTGAACAAACTTCTTCAGATGTTGCGTCAGGAGCAACGTTTGGGCAAGAACGGTTGAGCCGCGTACATGTTTCATTTGTGGGAAGCCAGGGCATATCGCGCGATTTTGCTGGAATGGTGCGTCAAGGGGTGAAAGAAAGACAGGTGCGTCTTATGACGAGAAGGGTAAAGCTGTGGCAGAGTCGTCTGCATCGCGGCGCAACCGCGAATATACACTCTTGAGATGCAGGAGCCGCAAAGCTCAAATCAAGCAGAACAGCAAATCCGTGCTTTAGACTTAATGGAGGCCGCTAAACGGATTCTGCGAGATGCGGAGAAGCCGAAATAAAGTGGAGTGTGCACTTTATTATGTTGTCTATTGTATGTATGTATGTATGTATTTCTGTTTGGGACAAACAGTTGTGGTGGTACGATACCATGGGGCGAGCCAAGCTGTGGCCTCTGAGCTCTAAACCTGGATCGTTTTGGTTTGTATCGCAACAGCGTGGTTGTGTTGATACTTGTGCGTTGCGCTAAATTTCGGGACGAAATTTCTATAAGGAGGGGAGGGTTGTAACACCCCAGAATCTCAAAATATGTTGGTACACAATTTTGAGTAGCAGGCTGTTAGACACGGCCTGGGACACGGGCGTGTCCCAGGGCGTGTCGGGGGTACACGGCCTGGGACACGGGCGTGTCCCAGGGCGTGTTCGATTTAAATTTCGAATTTGGCCTATTCGAGTCAGAGCCGTACACGGCCGTGAACACGGCCATGAACACGGGCGTGTCAGGCTGGACACGGGCGTGTCGGCTGCCGTGTTCCGACCCGTGTACTGGTTTTGGAAGTCGATGAGTGCCGTGTAGCAGGGGACACGGGCGTGTCTCAAGAATGACACGGGCGTGTCAGGTTCGACACGGGCGTGTCGATGCCCGTATTGTTCAGTCGGTTCCAAACCGCGTGTGCCGCTTAAGGGTACACGGCCTGTGACACAGGCGTGTCACAGGCCGTGTCAGCCAAAAGTTGGGTTTTTTGGGCAGATCTCGGCCGTTCGTTTCCTTCTATTTGGATCGTGTGGTCCAAAGCTGTTCCAGCCTCTTTAAGGCCGTGGATTGAGATGAAATCTCATTTCCACTTAGCCTTTCTCTCTCTAAAGAGAAGAAAGAGAGGAGAGCTTGGAGGAAGAGGAGGAGGAGCTTTCCGGCCGCCGGTGGAGCTTCGTCGAGCCGAATAGAGAGCCGAGTGCAGCGTTGCGGAGGCAAGGCCGCTGCGGTGATTTCCATCCGGCTAGTTTTTCTATGGCGCCGAAGCGATCGTCAAGGGTAACGATCTTTCTTCCTTGGGCAGGTGAAGCCCTTTGTTTTGCATGTGCATGGGATCCTCCATCAAGAGATGGAAACGCGTAAGTGATTCCAGCAGTTGAGTCTGCATCTAGAGCCGGAAGTATGTAGTACGGCATAGGCATGCTGTGTGAAGCCCATCCAGACGTATGTCGGGATTGGTGATGTTTATATTGCGAACCGGAGAAGACTCCGTGTTTTCATCGTTTAGCCTGCGGAGATGGTGAGGACGATGTGCGTGGTGTATAGGATGCTTTGTATAGCTCCTTTGGTTGCATGCTTGTAAGAGCTGGTTGATGGAGTGCGGACACCTCTGAGTGGGTGGGCGCGTGAGGTCTTCAACAAGGGTTTGGAGGCTTATGCCCATTCCACCAAGTGGCGATGGACACCTCTGAGTGGGTGGGTGCGAGAGGTCTTCAACAGGGGTTTTGGAGGCTTATGCCCATTCCACCAAGTGGCAATGTTAAGATCGGATGAGCGGTCGATTGGTAGCAAAGCAGCAGGGCGAATTCCCTAGGCTTGTTACACTACGTGGGTAGGTCGGCTGATAGTGCTCACGGGTTTTGGTGTGGTGCGTACCTCTGAGTGAGACGGGTGCGTGAGGTCTTCAACAAGGGTTTGGAGGCTTATGCCCGCCTACCAAGTACAAACCATAAAAGGTGCCCTGAGTGCACGGAGCGCCTGGCATTGAGGCCGGCGTTTGTGATCTTGTGTGTATGTTATATATATGTTGAAATTGCTATACATGCAGAGAAGGAACCACTGCCCCGGGTAAGGGGTGGGGTCGTTATAATTGGTCAGCTGAATGCTGACAGTTGCTTTGTTTATCACCCATGGGGTGGACGTCCATATGCAGGTGTTGCGGGCTGATGGATTGAGCGGGCAAAAGCCCATGCTGCTGGTAGGCCCTTGAAGGCCGTGCGAAGTGTAGGATTTCATGTGTGGCCGGCATGCGTGCCGATGTATGAAATTATATGGGTTGTAAGAGTAACTTGTAAGGCCTTAAGGTCGTTTGCGGTGTGGTCTTGTAAACATTCCTGGTTATACATATAAATGTGATATTTATATCGTAGTGGACATTCATTGTTATGAGTTTTTGCACTTAATAAGCTTCCGCTAGAATGCTCTGAGTTAGGACTCGTTTGGTTTGATATTATCCTGTGACCTCACCGTCTGTTTGTGGCATATAGTGTGGGGCCCCGGACGGACCTTCTACTATACGTCATTTAACGGATGGGGTCGTTACAGTAAGTGTCGTGACAGCAGTCATAAGTTCTTCTATACGCTTACCCATATCTCCTAAATTTCCTTCTAGGTGCTCCACACGTGACTCCATGGACAAATTTGAAAAACACGTAAACTTAGAAATTTAGAAGCGCAAATCACTCAGCTATCTCACAATAGAAGTGAGATATCCCAGCAGCCACACCAAATTGATGCAAACAATGGCTTCAAAATTCCTAAGTCTAGTAATAAACTTAACAGGGCACAAATTAAATTATAAAGAGCGTTTCCAACACAAAATTGAACAAACGGCGTGGAATGATTAGGGCGAGCGCATGCTACTCGAGGATGAAACAATCTTGATGAATTATCATTATAAACGCTAGTAAAGAAGATTGAGGGGAGGGGAAAGGAGAGATCTCACCGAGGCTTCCCGCAATAGCTTTGTCGATCCTTCACGGTTCGGTCACAGCAGGTAGATGGAGCAGTGGATGGAGGAGGCCTCGATGGCTGGAGGAAGGTTGCTGGATGGAGGAAGGTTGTCAGAAGGTTGCTGGAGGTTTATCGGCGTGGCTGGCGTAAGCGGGATGCGGAGGTTTGGAGGAAGATGGTTGGAGGCATGGAAGGCATGAGAACGGGAGTGGCTATGGAGGAAGGCGGCACAGGGGGAGTTGCCGGAGTGGTGGCGTGAGCGGGATGCGACTGGATGGAGCTCGGGGAAGTAGCGGGGGAAAGGCCGGGAAGTGCTGCTGAGTTGATGATCGACACAGAGGAGAACGGCTCGTGCTCGACGATGCCGGAAGATGCTTGGCGGCGGGATTTCACCGAGAGAGAAACTTCTCAATCTCGGTATTATCCTTCGCTGCTTAGGGCATTCACCCAATTGGCTATTTATAAGCCTCCTCCTTTCCCCTTTTTTTGACAAAGATAAAAATTAAAAGTTTTCAATTTCAGTAAGGTTGTTTTATGATAAACAAAGTAACGATACGCCCCGCCCGCACATTCCTAGCCGGACCAATCCACCCAGGGTCACGTGAGGTGGTTAGTCTCACGCGTCGAGTCACAATACAAGAAATTAAACATAATTGCCCATGACGGTAAATAAATAAACGACAATACAAAAGCATAGCTGCGACAACTAAAGTAAATAAAAACGAGGCGACACTAGAGTGTCGGCGACAGGATCACATCAGGGTTCCCCTAAGTTTTCTCGAACCAAGCCAGAAGAGCTCAGGCAACCGCACGAGAGGAAGAACACACAAGCACGAGCGTGCCCCCGCGGCACGCAGGGGTAGGCGCGCATAACCCACGCGCGCGAAGCTAGCGCTGCCCTTGGGTGCACGCGCGTCGGCGGCTGCCACCGCTGTCAGCCGCCGCTGTCGTCGGGCAACCTCCCCGGGCCGCCTGAGTCGCCCCCGGGGGGGTGGGGGTGGGGGGACTTCTTTCATTTCGTGAAAATTGGCGATCTAGGTGACCGGAATGGAGTGACACCATTCTCCATCTTAAAATCCGCGCAAGCACAATTACAAACATATCCCTCCAGAAAATTATAAAAGGGCTCTCATGTCCTCATTTGAAGACAAGCAACTCCAGAGACTAGAGAGAACTCTGAGATTTTTTGGCGAGAACGTGAGACTTAAATCGTTCCTCCGCCTAAAATTTGCTTTGCTCCCTCTCTAGGCCGCTCAACACACAATGCTCAATGCTCAACGCCAAGGCCTAGCGCTAACGTGGATGCTCCCGTGAGCGCAAGAGAAGACGCCAGAAGAATACTCGCCTCTAAGATTCACGGACTCCAAAGCTTCAAGGACTTGCTATTTTCTCCAAAAAGACACGCTCATCCAAGCCCAATGACTTAGCCAATTTTTCACTCCAGAAGGAGCCGGAAAAGAACACTCTATTGTACGCTCTCGTTAGAGCATTGTGAACTTAGATTATTTTCCTGCTCTTCTCGTACTTAAAGCTTGTAACAGAGAGGTGGTCTGTCACCATCCGAGGAGATTTTTAGTGCTTGTCATCAAACTATATAGTGGACATTGGCCCATCACAGATCCGGTCACGTGATTTTTCACACTTTCTGTGTTTTCTACGTTGCCTCCCATCATTGCTAATGTGTTTCATTAACTATTTGCGCACTCGGTCCAACTCCGAGCTAAGACGGTTTGATTTTATGGACCGAAGCAAAACCGGGTGACCCGCAACAGTTTGACGTTGTCTGTGTGAAGGTGTTCATGAAAGCTCTAAGGAATCTCAGGAGGACAATGCTCGTCAGCCAAGCCACTTATAAGGAGCTCGGTGATTAAGCATCCAACGACTTGCCTGTCGGCCACACACCGCATCTCGAGGAGATAATCGCCACACTAGCGTCTTCGATAGAAGAGCGGATGCGCCAGATAGAGGA
The DNA here is from genome assembly GCA_039513925.1 of Platanthera zijinensis. Lineage (NCBI taxonomy): Eukaryota > Viridiplantae > Streptophyta > Magnoliopsida > Asparagales > Orchidaceae > Platanthera > Platanthera zijinensis. The sequence goes on from CM077080.1 coordinate 46,717,341, forward strand.
GTGTCAAGATCAAGCGCTCACCTTGCGCGCTAAGGGACTTAAGGGCTTCCCGGTTGTCACAACCCGCATTTTTTCTCCAACAATTTAATTATATCAGAGCAAGGGGAAAAATACGCGTCGTGATGTCACGCCGTGCAGGGGATAACTGCAGACGATCAGGCAAGACTCCAAACTCTACGATTTTAAAAGGAAACATAAATTGTTATGAATGAAATCCAGTTTAAGTTATGACGGTAGCCGTATCCCTCAGCTTAGTGAATCATCTAGTCCACGATTTAAAATATAAGTTATACGCTTGCGGAAGATACTTGTTTAATTGACTCTAATATTTTACAAGAGTATAAATGTCTCCGAGGAACAACTCATATTATGCAAACCCTAGATTTATAATAAGTATAGAAAGTCTTTACGCTAAATAGAAAGTAGTGGCTTAGTTTTGAAAAAGATGACAAATATGCTTTACTAATAGCAGGGTTTTATAGGTTAAAAATATCTAACATGCAATCCTAGCAATAAATCATCCCAGAGAGCAAGTAATGTAAACCAAACATAAGGAAACCATAACAGCTAGCAAGTGTCCAAAAAGGTCAACAAACCTGTGGGCGTCAACAACCTTACACGAACCCACAGTATGAATATGTCTGAAACTGGGCAAAGAACTAAAACAATAAACTACCTCGCTACGGCGAGAGGGAAAACTACAGCCAAACTGCTGCTGCTAAGGCTCCAAAACCGGCTCCGCTACCTGCTAATGCTCCGAACCTGAGGCATCCCAAAGACAGAACACCTCAGCAAGAGGGTGCAAATGGTGGCAGAAAAATAAGCCAAAATAAATAAAGGTCAAAAGGGGTACCAACCCAAGACCAACACCATTAAAGTAAAGTACAAAAAGAACAAGGCATCATCAGAAAAAAACTCTTACGTGATTCGTCACCAGAGTACACCAGACGCACGAAGCTATAAGGTGACAACATGAATAAATCATAAGGAAGAAATACAAAACCTTTATTAGGCACCTGTGGTCGACTCTACCAAAAAACACGGGCGAGATGGTCACTCAACTGGACACACCCTCACGAATAAAATATTCGTCTAACTGCGAGGGAGTCTCATACTCTCCACCATACACCGCAGACGCCCAAAAACTGGTAGACTTCCACAAAGTACTAATAAAGGCATCAAACATTGCGGAGGTGATTTCGTCCACTAACTCCCGCAATCAAGAAAACCTACAAGAAACCATCACATATATCTCGAGATTTGGCTCGTCGGACTCTACTTGATACTTCTAGTTTCAAGACATGGTTGATCAACCTTAAGGAACAATTCACAATCCTAGATAAACTTTAATACGATCAATAACGATAGGTAATGCATTTAAAGGCATTAATAAGACACATCAAGAACGATTAAATATATCATGACAAGATTAAGTTCACCAAGACAAAATCTTACAACCTCGAGTGATCATCCGAAAAGGTTAATCGTAGCAATAACTTGGAAAACAAAGTGAATAAAATTTTAAAGAACATAAAAACTGAACCATTACCATCAAATCGGACAAGGAGAAATGAGGGGAAAATCACCACTTGCCTTGGTTTTACCGGAAAAGTTCTCCAAATCAGTCCACGTCACAGATCAGGGCAAAAGAGGATGGAGAAGTTGAAATCTAGACAAAAATGGTCGAAACAGGGGTTAGGGCCGAAAAACCTTAACGAGAAAACTCAAAGAAAGGAGAAAAATTTACCACGATAGCGTAGCCCTCAACGAGAGCTTTCCAAATCTACGCTCGGTTGAAGATTTCGAGCATCGGAGCTCCGTCGGCGGCCACCGGAAGGTTCACGAAATAATCTCTCTCTCGCTCACGCCACTCTAGTTCGGGAGAAAGAATCGGAGAAGATGAAGTGATTATTCTTTTCTAATAACCTAAGTATAAGAGTATATATATATAAGTACTTATAAAATATTTTGTCTAAATATAAAAAAAAATGGTTTAAGTACGAGCAGTTCGCGGAAAATAAAATTAGAGGTCTAGTATGGCTTCAAATCGAAAAGTGCCCAACATGAGAGTCGTAGATCTCGTCGAGACGAACAAATTTTATGTTGACCATTTTTCCATATAGTGCCGATTTGACCCTCCAAAATGCGCCCGAACACAGACTGCAACGGACTACACGAGAACAAGCTTACGGGTACTCGAGAGGTAGAAACGACTACTCGAGTAGATAAAAGAATTACTCGAGTAACATGATTAATTTACTCGATTAGCAGAAAAGATTACTCGAGTAGAAGAAAGAAATAATTACTCGAGTAACAGGATTGATATACTCGAGTAGCAGAAAAGATTACTCGAGTAGAAGAAAGAATTACTCGAGTAACAGGATTGATATACTCGAGTAGCAGAAAAGATTACTCGAGTAGGAAAAAGAATTACTCGAGTAACAAGATTGATATACTCGAGTAACAGAAAGGATTACTCGAGTAGAAGAAATAATTTACTCGAGTACTAAAGAAAAACACTCGAGTAAAAGAACCGGCACTCGAGTATAGCTTAGCATGAACAGTACCTACACGAGACGCAGGGAATCTCACTCGAGTATAAGGAAAGCAGAAAGACAATTTCTTTGCAAATATACCTTTTGATCAAACTATACGAATGAATAGTACTTTTCATATTAAAATAATCGTATTTATACATATTTGAATAAGGAAACGCGAGTTCGAAACGGAGGCCCAAACGCGCATCGAATTGAACAAAACTCACGCCGTAGGCGAGCACAGACGCTACGAACACAACGACGAAGTCAAAACCAAAATCAGACGAGCCATTCTCGAGATATAAATTTTCAAAGTTTACGACAAACATAAATTCCACCAAAACTTCGGAAAAACGCAGATACCCAAATATCGCTCGGATCGCGACGAAATTTGACGAGTGTAACACCCCAAAAAGCACAAAATTGGATTTGAGGTGCAGGTTGCTTAACACGGCCTGGGACACGGGCGTGTCCCAGGGCGTGTCGGGGGTACACGGCCTGGGACACGGGCGTGTCCCAGGGCGTGTTCAGGATAGTCGACGATCGGTGGTCGACGATAGTCGAGCCTGGGACACGGCCTTCGACACGGGCGTGTCACTCAAGAAGTCACCGTACCGAGTCAGGGAAGTACACGGTCCGGAACCAAGCCTTGAACACGGCCGTGTCAGATTTGACACGGGCGTGTCAGAGGGCGTGTGCCTACCCGTGCACTGCTCTGTTGATTTTCGAGCTCGTTGAGTACCGTGTAACAGGTGTGACACGGGCGTGTCACATGACCGACACGGACGTGTCAGGTTCGACACGGGCGTGTCGATGCCCGTGTTCTGGTAATTTTCAGTCGGTGCGAGTGCCGCGTGTGCCGCTTAAGGGTACACGGCCTGTGACACGGCCGTGTCACAGGCCGTGTCGGCCAAAAGAATAATTATTTTGGGGCAGATCTTGGCCGTTCATTTTCCTTAATGAGGATCTTGTGGCTGGGGCTCATTCCTGGGCTGATAAGGCCGGGAAAGGAGGAGGAAAAGCTCATTTTTGAGCTTCATCTTCTCTTTCTACATCTAAGAGAGAGGGGAGAGCAAGGGGAGGAAGAAGTGGAATCCGGCTGCCGGTGGTGCTACGGTGGTCCAAATCGCGAGCCGAGTTCGGATTTGCAAAGGCAACGCTGCTGCGAAGGCTTTCATCTGTCTCAAATTTCTCTCCATGGCTCCGAAGCGAGTTCCTAGGGTAACGATTTCCTTCTCGGACATGTGAAGTCCTTATTTCCTGCATTGCATAGGGAAAACCCTTCCCCGCGAGTGTGTGGTGGGTTGTGGCGTCCCTTGGTGTAGATATGTGAAGTCCCCCTTGTTAGAGTCCGGAATTGGAGTACGGATCTAGGCATGCTATGTGAAGCCCATCTGGACATGGTCTGGATTGGTGATGCTTGTTTGCATATCGGAGAAGACTCCGTGATTATTGCTTGTAGGCATGATGGATAAAGTACTGGAGGAAGTCCAGGAAATTATGAGAGTTGGGCTATCTTGTGGCCGTAAGTTGCTACTTTGTGTGAGGTTGAGCCGTTGGGCTGCAACTAGGCAAATGCCTTGGTGGTGGAACGGGCAAGGTGAAGCTGTACCCGCGTCAGTCCAGGCTTGAGTCTGACGATTTGAGCAACGGGCAAAGTGGATCTGTACCCGCATTATGGTTGTCTAACCTTGGGTGCTTAAGACCCTGTTAGGATCACATAGCGAGAGTCGACGGCCTGTGTGCCAATCAGACTAAAATGCTCATATTGGACCGTTATGTCTGGGACCTCTGAACGGTGGTGTGGCCGTGGAACTACGGAACACCGATAATGTGCCCTGAGTGCACGGAGCGTCGGGCCGTCGTGCCGACGTTTGTGATATGTGTTGACGGTGCGTTCATGCACGTCTTGGGTGGCTTATTATACATACACTGAATTGTTATGCAGGGAAGGAATTCCGTTGCCCCGTGCCAGGGGCAGGGTCGTTATAATTGGTCAGCTGAATGCTGACCGTTGCCCTGTTTACCACCGTTTGGTGGATTGGTGCTTACAGGTACTAGAGGTGCTGGCCCGAGCGGGACTTAGCGGGCTGAAGCCCAAAGCTGCGTTGCTGCCCTCGAAGACATTGTTTTGCTTCTTTTATTCATGTGTGGCCGGCCTGCGTGCCGATGTCTGTAATCCACACTCTTGTTAAGAGAAATTATTGTAAGGCCTTAAGGCCAGACTCTTTTGATGTTTGTGTACATTCCTATGTTATAGTGGACAATTATTGTTATCTTGAGTTCAAAGATTCAACCGTGAAACTTCCGCTAGAATGCTCTGTGTTAGGATGCGTGGTTATGATATTATTTCGTAGCGTCTCCGCCTGTTTGTGGAATATGGTGTGGGGGCCCGGCCGGACCCTCTATTATATTCTTCGTGACGGATAGAGGTGTTACAACGAGTAAGTCGAAAATTACTCAACTTAAATTCCAAATGCAAAATTTTCCCATTACAACAAGAATTTGGCCGACTTGACCGCATGGACGCGAAAATGCCTTTATGTCATTACGCCGCCATCTTGACGTTAAAGGTAACGCCATGACGTCATAAATATGATGTTTCCCATTTAAATAAATTCGTCGAAAAAATCGGGGGCGTTACACCGGTCCCCAGGGGAATATTCCCTAGAGGCAGGCCAGACATCGTCCCCTCAGGCCATCGCTCGCTCAGTGGAGTGATCTGCGCCACACACCACACATGGACTCGGGGTGGGGGGGCACCGACCATGGGAGGCATCACTTTCGACAACCAGGGAAGGAAGGAGAGGAGTCTAAGCTCGACGTTCAGGAAGCGCAACAGGCACCTTAATGGAACCCGTGTGTAACGCCCCTGAATTTCCGATAATTTATTTTAATCTTTTAATTTGAGTAATTTTTGGGTAAGAGTATTACATTAGCGTGGGATTGGCGGGGCGACGTCTTTGGTACGTTTTCGTGTCCATTTGGTCAAGACGACCAAATTTCGAGCTTCTCAAAATTTAGATCTTAGACTTAATTAATTGATTTAAGAATAAAAAATTTCGAGCTTGTAAAAAATAAATAAATAATTTTAAAATTTAACTTTGAGAATCGAAAATTTGCTAAATCTTAATTAAAAATAAACTTAATGAATAATTAGGATTTCTTTTACTAATTTTGGTTCAATATAGTCAACGCCGGCTTTGAAAATAATAAAAAACATTAAATTTTTACCTTGAGAACTTGATTTTTCCTTAATTAAAAAGATAAGGTCAGCTAAGTTTTTTTTCCCTCTTCTTCCTCAAGTCAACCCGATAATCAAAGACAGAGAAGATGAGAGGCGGAGGAATCCTCTTTTCCTGAAACTTTTCAGCCGCACAATCGGGAGTTTCAGTGCTTGAAATCTTCGATGAAACATAGATTCAGAAAGCTCTCGTTGAGATCTTCGTGGGTGTGGTGAGATTTGTTTTGTTTTGTTGAGTTTTTAGCGCTAGGGTTAGCGGCCAGATCTTCGTTTTTCTTCTTGTCATGCGTCGATCCTTGGTGTGGAGGGCTTAGGAGGTCGGAATCTGGTGGTTTGAAGTTGAGGCAAGTGGAGGTTTGGCACCTACAAGTTTTCTTTTTATAAATTCTTCTGTGTGATGTTAAGCTTGATGCAAGCCTTATTCTTATTTTCTTTTTTTGCATGGCTAGTTGTGAGTATAAATCTTTTTCCTTTGAACATATTTGTTAAAGTTATCTCCTTAGAAAATTTCTTGACAATCTAAGTATAAATTTGACTGCATGATTTCTGCCTAAATATAAATTCGGCTGCATGAATTCGACTACATGATTTCTACCTAAGTGTAAATCCAACAGAATCATCCAAATTCGACTGCATGAATCTGGCTAAATCCAAATTCGACGGCATCATCCAAATTCGACTACATGAATCTGGCTAAGTCAGAATTCGACTGTATCATCCAAATTTGACTATATGGATTTGACTCCATAATTTCTGGCTAAGTATAAATTCGACTGCATCAATTTTACTGCATGATTTTTGTCTAAGTATAAATTCGACTGCATGAATTCGACTCTGTAACGTTTAGTTCCAGCTTTCGTGGATCACAACACCACTAGGTCTTAACGCGGATCATTACTGTACAACCCCGTATTCGCAGAGCGGGGGTCCTCCAGCAGGCGCAAGGGGGATGAAGTATTTGCCTCCCTCCCGGCTCGTCAGGCCAGCCCTCCCGGCTCGTCAGGCCAGCCCTCCGGCTCGTCAGGCCAGCCCTCCCGGCTCGTCAGGCCAGCCCTCCCGGCTCGTCAGGCCAGCCCTCCCGGCTCGTCAGGCCAGCCCTCCCCGGCTCGTCAGGCCAGCCCTCCCGGCTCGTCAGGCCAGCCCTCCCGGCTCGTCAGGCCAGCCCTCCCGGCTCGTCAGGCCAGCCCTCCCGGCTCGTCAGGCCAGGTCGTCAGCTCGCCAAGCCGGCGTCTCGCCTTGTCGCCTGCTCGCCCGGCTTGAGGGGCTGCCCCTAGTGTACTGCTTTTAGCTATTTAGAACAGCGGGATTTGGCTGTTGGCAGACCAATTCGGGGGCATTTTGGTCCTTTTACCCTCAGGACTTGGAAAAACTATAAATAGACCCACATGGGTGCCTTTGGAGAGGATGAGTTTTCTTGCCTCCTCCTCCCTTAGCATCTTCTTGGTAGAGTAGAGAGAGCTCTCCAAGGCGCCCAAGCCTAGCTCCTTGGTAAGGGAGGGGAAGAGTTCTTGTAACCTTCCGGGTGTGTGGTGGGACCTCCGCGCTAGAGCCGAGGGTCTGTTCCTAGTTTCCCAAGTCTCTGGTCCGTGACATTCTTCTGAGTGTAGTAGGTGTGAGGTCACCCCTTCCCCAAGGGTCGAACTCCATAGAGACCGGTTTTTCGGTTTCAACATTTTGGTGCGGTGAGCGTGGAGAGTGACCAGCACAGAAGATCTCGGGAGAGTGTCATGGCTGGGGATCAGGGAGGTAGTGATGACCTCGGTGGTCTCCCCCACCTAGGACCCTTTGTAGGAAGGGAGGAGTTCATGGCTTCCATCGAAGGCATCATGGGGATGCTTAGAAGCATTGCCCCTCGGGCTGACAGCTCAACCCCCACCCCCCAGGGACTAGCTCCCAGTGGTCTCGGCGAGCTGGCTCCCAGGGGGCAAGGCGAGATCACCCCAGCAGGGGAGAAGTGAGTATGCCGGATAGGAGGCCTGGGAAGGAGAGGATGGTAGAAGGGGTTGAGCGGGACCTCTCAGGCCGGGAGCTGTTCCCCAGCCCGGCAGAGCTAGCCCCCCATGCGAGCAGGTCGCGCGAGTGGCGGTGGCGAGAGCTCCCCTTAGAGGGTCACCCTTCAGCGAGTTGATCATCTAAGCTCCTGTTCCCGAGGGGTTCAGGGAACTTGACAGGGCATACTACACCGGGAAGGACGACCCCATCCAACACTTACAGTGGTTCGAGGATGCCGTCTCCATCATACCAATGACGGATGCCTTCAAGTGTCGCCTCTTTGCGATCACGTTGAAGGAGAAGGCAAGGGACTGGTTCCATCAACTCCCTCCAAGGTCCATCTTCAGGTTCGAAGACTTGAGCCGGAGCTTTCAGCTTCGCTTCTCCACCTCCAAGAAGAGGAAGAAATGTCCTGAGTCGCTCTTCCTGATAAAGCAAGGGCCGAGGAGTCGCTGGCCCATTACGTTGACAGGTTCCAAGAGGAGGTCCTTGACATCCAAGAGGTGCCAGGGTATGCCCTCCAGATGGCATTCACGGTGGGGTTGCGTGAAGGGTTCTTCAAAATGAGCTTGACCCGGAAGACCCCTCTTTCCTTCGAGGAGCTGATGGAAAGGGCGGCAGAGGAGATAGCCATGGAGGCAGCCAACCCGGCCTTTGTAAAAAAGTTGGCTAAGTTGACGGAGGTGGAGTCGAAAGAGCAAGGTGGCTCAAGGCACCAGGAAGGAAGGCGGAGAGAGGAGCAGAGAGCCCAGGGTTCCAGAGACAGGAGGGTCCGGAGCCAGGCTGGAGGCAGCAGGGAGGACCCGCCCATGGTCCAGGAAGAGCTCTCATCCAGGATGGGGGGAACTTTCATGGGGGTCAAGGAGGTTCAACTACCAAAGGCAAGCCCCAAGGCAACTCCTACCCCCACCGCAGCAAGCCTTGGCAATAGGCGAAGGAAGAAGAGGCAACGGGAGAGATCGCCGAGTCCGCCGAAGGAGGCTGGTAGAAGAAGCATTGCCGTACTGTGACTACCACCAGGTGGAGGGGCACGCGACGGCTACCTGCCCCGAATTCCTGGAGGTGAGAGGAGCGAGAGGTCAAGCACAGCAACCACCCCCGAGGCAGATCGAAGCCCCGCCCCAAGCCAGGGAGGAAGACAGATGTGAGGATCGGGTCGACGTGGGCACCCGGGGAAGGATCGGTTGATGCAAGAGGCGAAGGAGCCTCGCCTCAATAGGATCTTGTATTTTTTATTATGTTGTACTGAGTCTAGCCCCCGACCCACTGAGTCGGGAGAGGTCATGTAACCCATCTTTCTTCCCCATTTGAGGATGTTGAATTTGGCAAGGTTTTTGTTGAGACGCCTAGTCCCACCTCCCGATGATGGTCCGCTGTCAGGCTCTCACTAGCTGGCAGGTCAGGCGTACCTCTCGTGGAAGCCCCAAGAACTTAGCTCCGATGATGGTCCCGCTGTCAGGCTCTCACTAGCTGATAGGTCAGGCGTACCTCTCGTGGAAGCCAAGTTCCTTTGCCCCGTTGACGGTCCCCCGCTGTCAGGCTCCCACTAGATGGCAGGTCAGGCGTACCTCTCGTGGAAGCCCAAGTTCCTTTGCTCCGATGATGGTCCCGCTGTCAGGCTCCCACTAGCTGGCAGGTCAGGCGTACCTCTCGTGGAAGCCAAGTTCCTTTGCTCCGATGACGGTCCCGCTGTCAGGCTCCCACTAGCTGGCAGGTCAGGCGTACCTCTCGTGGAAGCCCAAGTTCCTTTGCTCCGATGACGGTCCCGCTGTCAGGCTCCCACTAGCTGGCAGGTCAGGCGTACCTCTCGTGGAAGCCAAGTTCCTTTGCTCCGATGACGGTCCCGCTGTCAGGCTCCCACTAGCTAGCAGGTCAGGCGTACCTCTCGTGGAAGCCCAAGTTCCTTTGCTCCGATGACGGTCCCGTAGTCAGGCTCCCACTAGCTGGTAGGTCAGGCGTACCTCTCGTGGAAGCCCAAGTTCCTTTGCTCCGATGACGGTCCCCGCTGTCAGGCTCCCACTAGTTGGCAGGTCAGGCGTACCTCTCGTGGAAGCCCAAGTTCCTTTGCTCCGATGACGGTCCCGCTGTCAAGCTCCCACTAGCTGGCAGGTCAGGCGTACCTCTCGTGGAAGCCCAAGTTCCTTTGCTCTGATGACGGTCCCGCTGTCAGGCTCCCACTAGCTGGCAGGTCAGGCGTACCTCTCGTGGAAGCCAAGTTCCTTTGCTCTGATGACGGTCCCGCTGTCAGGCTCCCACTAGATGGCAGGTCAGGCGTACCTCTCGTGGAAGCCCAAGTTCCTTTGCTCCGATGACGGTCCCCGCTGTCAGGCTCCCCACTAGCTGGCAGGTCAGGCGTACCTCTCGTGGAAGCCAAGTTCCTTTGCTCCGATGATGGTCCCGCTGCCAGGCTCCCACTAGCTGGCAGGTCAGGCGTACCTCTCGTGGAAGCCCAAGTTCCTTTGCTCCGATGACGGTCCCGCTGTCAGGCTCCCACTAGCTGGCAGGTCAGGCGTACCTCTCGTGGAAGCCAAGTTCCTTTGCTCCGATGACGGTCCCGCTGTCAGGCTCCCACTAGCTGGCAGGTCAGGCGTACCTCTCGTGGAAGCCCAAGTTCCTTTGCTCCGATGACGGTCCCGCTGTCAGGCTCCCACTAGCTGGCAGGTCAGGCGTACCTCTCGTGGAAGCCCAAGTTCCTTTGCTCCGATGATGGTCCCACTGTCAGGCTCCCACTAGTTGGTAGGTCAGGCGTACCTCTCGTGGAAGCCCAAGTTCCTTTGCTCCGATGACGGTCCCGCTGTCAGGCTCCCACTAGCTGGCAGGCCAGGCGTACCTCTCGTGGAAGCCCAAGTTCCTTTGCTCCGATGACGGTCCCGCTGTCAGGCTCCCACTAGCTGGCAGGTCAGGCGTACCTCTCGTGGAAGCCAAGTTCCTTTGCTCCGATGACGGTCCCGCTGTCAGGCTCTCACTAGCTTGTAGGTAGGGCGTACTCTCGTGGATACCCAAGAATTTTCACCCGAGGCTGTCTCGTCACCTAGGCTCCCATCAGCTGGCGTGACAGGTTGACCTCTCAGAGAGGCTAAGTATTTTTTCGACCGCGCAAGAAAGGTCTACTCAGCGAATACGTTGCATGGGTTGGATGTTTCTTTCCGAGCTAGTGCCAACCTCGAAAAGAGCGGGGATTGTGTACAACCCCGTATTCGCAGAGCGGGGGTCCTCCAGCAGGCGCAAGGGGGATGAAGTATTTGCCTCCCTCCCGGCTCGTCAGGCTAGCCCTCCCAGCTCGTCAGGCCAGCCCTCCCGGCTCGTCAGGCCAGCCCTCCCCGGCTCGTCAGGCCAGCCCTCCCGGCTCGTCAGGCCAGCCCTCCCGGCTCGTCAGGCCAGCCCTCCCGGCTCGTCAGGCCAGCCCTCCCGGCTCGTCAGGCCAGCCCTCCCGGCTCGTCAGGCCAGCCCTCCCGCTCGTCAGGCTAGGTCGCCAGCTCGCCAAGCCGACGTCTCGCCTTGTCGCCTGCTCGCCCGGCTTGAGGGGCTGCCCCTAGTGGACTGCTTTTAGCTATTTAGAACAGCGGGATTTGGCTGTTGGCAGACCAATCCGGGGGCATTTTTGGTCCTTTTACCTCAGGACTTGGAAAAACTAAAAATAGACCCCCATGGGTGCCTTTGGAGAGGATGAGTTTTCTTGCCTCCTCCTCCCTTAGCATCTTCTTGGTAGAGTAGAGAGAGCTCTCCAGGCGTCCAAGCCTAGCTCCTTGGTAAGGGAGGGGAAGAGTTCTTGTAACCTTCCGGGTGTGTGGTGGGACCTCCGCACTAGAGCCGAGGGTCTGTTCCTAGTTTCCCAAGTCTCTGGTCCGTGACATTCTTCTGAGTGTAGTAGGTGTGAGGTCACCCCTTCCCAAGGGTCGAACTCCACAGAGACCGGTTTTTTCGGTTTCAACAGTTACCAGGCTGTAACTCAAGCACCCCAATCCCTCTCCAGCTCACGGGCGGGTTGTTGGTGGCCACAGTCTCCCTTTGATGAGCGAACCCAATAGTTAAGTTGGTTCGTACGGGGATTTCTCAGAAGATCATACATTCTAGTACTACTCTCGCCCAAGCACGTATAACTATTAAGTTCTTTCACTTCTCATCATCAATTGAGCTGCATATTAATAAAATTAAAGTGCACTTTTATTGTAATGTCCTGTTCCACATTTTATGGATCACAACACCACTAGGCCTTAAGCGGACCGTTGCCGGGGTACAGCCCAAACACCCCAACCTCTCTCCAACCCACGGACGGTTGTTGGTGGTCACAACCTCCATTTCATGAGCAAACTCGATAGTTAAGTTAAGTCATACGGGGACTTCCCAGGAGGTCACCCATCTAGTACTAGTCTCGCCCAAGCACACTTAACTATTAAGTTCAATTAGTTCTCATCACCAATTGAGCTGCAGCTCAATTGGTGATGAGAAGCGAAAAAACTTTATAGTTAATCTTGCTCGGATTAGAGTAGTTTCAGGATGGGTCACCTCCTAGGAAATCCTCGTAGGGGCGCTTAACTGGATCACTTCACATCAAAAGGAGACTGTGGCCACCAACAACCCGCCAGTAGGCTGGAAAGGGGTTGAGTGCTTAGGCTGCAGCCTGGTACGACGGATTGCCACACTGATTCAGCAGGTGGGTTATTCTGTCCGGTCGTTACAATAAAAAGTGCAATTTTATTATAACGTCCCGTTCCACCTTTCGTGGATCACAACACCACTAAGCCTTACGCGGACCGTTACCAGGATGCAACCCAAGCACCCCAACCCCTCTCCAGCCCACGGTGGGTTGTTGGTGGCCACAACCTTCCTTTGATGAGCGAACTCGATAGTTAAGTTGGGCCGTACGGGAACTTCCCAGGAGGTCACTCATCATAGTACTACTCTCACTCAAGCACTCTTAACTATTAAGTTATTTCACTTCTTATCACCAATTGATCTACTGGCGTGTCGCGTGCGCGGTGCAGTCGGTGACCCTTGCCGCTCCCTTTCCCGCCGGCCACCGCCGTCATCTCCGGGTACCTTGCCCGGGCCACCCGAACTGCTCAGGGGGAAGGGAACACTTTCGTCATTTTGGGCAAAAATGATCATCCAGGTGATCAAAATGGAGCAACGCCATTCACCGACACAAATCACTCCCCGACGTAATTACCATCATGATCCTCCAAAAAATTATAAATATGCTCTCAGACATTCATTTGGAGACAAACAACTCCAGAGGCAAAAGAGAGATTTGATGTTTTCTGGCAAGATCGTTGACTTAGGCCGATTTTCCGCTCAAGAATTCACTCTGCCCCCCTTGTGCTAAGATTTTCTCACGCCCCAAGTGACGTCAACCGCCTCCGCGAGAGTGCTCTCATCTAGGCTCTGCATCAACGAGAGCGCTCGCACCAAATGCTCCGGGGACTTAGCCATTTCTTCTTTGTCATGTTTCATTCTCTACGCTTATAACGGAGTAGCGGCCTGTCGTTCTACGAGATCAAACTCCAACCTTTGTAAACATATAAGATCTATTGGATTTTGGCTCTTCACAGATCCAACCATATGGTTTTTCACCCTTTCGAGTTTTCCACGTAAAAAACACCCAGTTTCATTTGTTGTGATTTTCTTTGACTGCTTGTGCGTCCGGTCCGACTCCGAGCTAAGACGGTACGATTTTTTTCGACCAAAAAAAAAAACCGACGACCCACGAAAATATTTATATATTTTTGAAAAATCCGAACTCCCAACTAGTTCTGAATTGGGCCTGCCAGACTTTAATGTATCATCAAACTTCACCCGATAATCATTGGACCGGGATCCTCTCCAGTTCATTTGAACCGGATAGTATCCAGTTAAAGGACTGGATTTAATCTCCCCAATCCAACGCTCGTAAATAACTGACATTTAATAACAAATTTTCTACTTCCAATTATACCCTCGCGCCTATTTTTCTACTCCCGACAATTATCTTCCCACCATCTCCCCCCCCACAATTTTTCTTCCCGCCATTTCCCTCCCCGCCGGACATCTTCTCCTCGCCAACATCTTCTCCTCGCAGCTCGACAGCAGGAACTGTCGCTGCATGTATAGCTCATTATTGATGTGCATGAGTATGTGCATGCATAGCTCATTAAGACAACAATTCAAATCGAGGTAGAAAAAAATCATATATCGTCTCCAAAATGCGTCCTTTTTTTCAATCTACAAGCAACCAAATGAGACTCAAAATAATTTTATGTCACAAGTATGCGAGACCCTGAGAAAACTCCCCGATTTTGCCTTCAACAGAAGCATCTGCCCAAAGAGAAGCACTCGTATCATCAAAACCATAACCGGATGCAGAGGTTTATCGACCGATTCCCACTTTGTACCCTCGCACTCATAAACTTTTTGATCATTTTCCCCACAAATCAGAGAAAACAAGGCCAGGAAAAGATGGATAAACCGCTGCGTCCAGATCACCCCGAGACTAAGGCTTCGTTTGGGAGGACTTATTTTCACCGGTCAAGCGGTTACGACCGCATGAATCGAACCATAATTAAGGTCCGATTCAAGCGATCGTAACCGCTTGACCGGTGAAAATAAGTCCTTCCAAACGGAGCCTAACTAGGCGGAGGGTATAACTGGAAGTAGTAAATTTGTTATTAAATGTTAGTTATTTACGACCGTTGGATTGAGGAGATTAAATCCAGTCTACTGTCCAGTTCGGAGAGGATCCCGGTCCATAATCATTTGACTCCCAGCGACGAACGCTCGCTGTCATAACGACCAGCGCAGAACAACCTGAGTTTCATCTTCTTTTTCCCCATTCTCCTTTTAAGCCCCCACGGCTCCACTTCGGAGACTGCTCTTCCTAAGGCTTTGCTAGGAAGAAGAGAACAGGACTTGCCGGCGAGTGTGTCCGATCCCTTCTTCTTCTTCCCGGTACCGGCGGCTTCCATGGCGATCAAGGACGCCGCCGAAGAAGTAGAGCCCTTCTCGTCAACCACCACAGCATCGACCTCCGTCGCGCTGCCTCCAACTCTACCTCCCAGCTCGCACTCATCGGATCCAGCGTCTCTCCGATCGAGAGCCTCGACTTCGAGTATCCTTCCCCCTTCCTCCCCGATGATTTCTTCTCTTATTTCTCTCTCCCCATTTGATGAATGAGGTATTGATCGCGCGTTCCAGGATCTTCGAGAACGAAATCTTGAGCCAAGATTGGAGGGCGCGTGGTGGGCGTGCCCAGATATATCAGTACGTCCTCCTTAAGTGGACTCTTTGCTTCCTCGTCGGTCTTTTCTCCGGCTGCGTCGGATTCTTCAACAACATTGCGATTGAGAACATCGCCGGCGTCAAGTTCGTCGTCACCTCTAACATGATGCTTGCGAACAAGTAGGCAATCGGGTGATATTTTTTTTATCAATTAATCCCTCAAAACAATCTGATATATCTTCTCTGGTTCGATTCTCTGGATGTGGTAGGTATATGTGGGCTTTCGGGGTTTTTGCAGTGTCTAATTTGGCGCTGATGATGTTTGCTGCTGTCATTACCACCTACATGGCTCCGGCGGCCGCCGGATCAGGGATACCGGAGGTGAAGGCATATTTGAATGGCATTGATGCTCCTGAGATTTTCTCTTTCAGAACTCTTGTTGTGAAGGTGCGGCTTTGAGTTCTACATTGTATTGGCTTTATTATGATTTATGTGTGCTTTTTCTAGGTGGAAGCCTGAAGGCTGAAATATGTTCAGATTTAGAGAAATAATTGCTTACTTGTGTTGGATAAAGTGATGAAATAGCTAAAATAAGCCCCCTTTTATTGCCATTATCCTGTTCCAATTTAACAGTGGCAATGGATTAAATCCATTTTAAGAAAGTAGGATGTTCATTCAACTTAATTTGGGCCCTAAAAGCTGGGAACCGTGGTGAAGAGAGTAACTTAGGATCTGTTTATTTGAGCATTTTTTTCTCAGTTGCGTTTTAAAAAACATTAGAGGCACCTGTTAGGTGTTGTGAGAGTTTAGTCGCTAGGCAGTTAAACGGGGAGGGATAGATCAATAAAGATTTGGAATGAAATTATAAGGAAAGACACAATGTACTTAGGCATTAGTGAGATTATTACTAAAGATAGGGCACAATGGCGACAAAGGATCCACATAGCCGACCCCACTATAGTGGGATAAAGGCTTGAGTGTTGTTGCCTTTTAAAAAAAGCCAATGCTAATTTTTTTGCTTGCCTGACCTCCATTTGTAACCACCGATCCCCCAAAACACTGCTTTATGCTGGATTCCAACCGCAGGGAGGGAGCTCAATTCAAGAAAATTTTTTTATCTTCATTTCCTACCGCAACCACCCACTCAAACAGCCTTAAGCCCGAGCATAGACTTGGCGTCTTGCCACTATAATGGGACAGTGGGAGGTAAAAAAGGAAGACAACAAAAAATGGTTCATCTCTTTTATATAATATAGATATAGATTATCTGTTGATTTATAATATGGAAACTTTTTTTTACTGTAACGTTGTAGCTTCCCATTTTGCTCCCACATTGGATCATAAATCAAATTAAAATATGTTTTTTGGTAAAAAAAACTGTTAAATAAAAAACATCATATAGACTGGATGTATATTGATGTATGAGATATTCTTTGCGGTACCCATGCCACCACCACTAGCTATTGTCTATATTATTATATATTAAGGAAATACTTTTATTTAGTAGTACCCTCAAATTCATCGTAACCATTCAATTATTCTGTTATTAGTATTATGAATTTAAACTAAAATAGAATACAAAAGGGAAAAGTTTAAGAAAATTTACTTTCAAATGGGAGGAGACGATGCGTTGGCTAAAGATGTCATCGTTCTCGAATTATGTGATTCACTGGATTAGCACTCCTAACTGTTGGATAAGTTCATTATCATACGATGTGCACTATAATTTTAGAGCGTTGTTATAAGCACGCCAAATATAGCTATGTGCACGCTAAAAAAAACCTAAACCTAAACTCATATTAAATTTCTATCCCTACTCCACCAAAATAGCAATAAGCGCGCACCAATGGAAAACCCATGGATGTCCCTGACCTCCCTTCCTTGGTTCATCATATATATGAAATCCTGGCCTCTTCCCCCGCTCTTGAAGCCGCCCTCGATAAAAAGTGCATTTATTATGTAACACCCCTGTCTACTGTGGGTGCACTACAGGTCTACAATACAGTGACCCCAACCCATGTCCACGGATCTGATTGGACGCAACCGTTAATTCCAATGGTGGGTTGTTGAGATTGAGGCTTGATCCCCCGACCTCCTAGATAAATGAGGTCTTAACTAGTCCTCATCATCAATTGAGCTATATAACGCCCCAGTTTATTGTGGGTGCGCCACAGGTCTACAGAACAGTGACCCGAACTCATCTCCACGGATCTGATTGCGCACAACTGTTAATTCCAATGGTGGGTTGTTGAGCCTGGGGCTTGAACCTCAGATCTTCTAGATAAGGGAGTTCTAAACTGGTGTTCATCACCAACCAAGCTGCATCTTTCCATTGGAATTAGCAGCTGTGACCAATCAAATCCATGGACATGGGTTGGGATTACTGTTCTGCAGACCTGTAGCGCACCTACAGCAGACCAGGGCGTTACAGAGGAGGTCCTGACACTCTCCTACTGCCACTCCAGCGATACCGTCAAGTTATTTTGCAGGAGTAACTTGGCTCTAGAATCGCCACTCCCCCTATTCATGGAACTTCGTGGTTGACCTACTCAACAAGAACCTCCTTTTTATGCCATGTGGGATGTTGTACGCTCCATGTAGTCGTTACTCTTCAAACAGGAGTACAACTCGGTCTTGAGACTGATACAACATCCTGGTCATTGATTAAGCAAAAATATTTTGAAATCTTGACTTCAGAACTAATAAAATGTGATGAATGAAAACAAATTGTAGAAAGCAAATCTTAATAGAATTCCCAGCATAATCACAGAAAGCCATGAGTAGAGTCATCTGTCTCCCTAATTCTTTATGCTCGCTCTATAAAACCTGATGCGGAGCAGATACGAGAACTTGTAGTGGAGGACGAGTTTTTGTCTTGTTCGGGGCTGATTGGTGACTTTCCATATATGGCGTGCCCGGGTCGACGATCGGACTCCGCATATGTGTCTGGATTTGCGTTGCGAATCGATTTGATATATTATTTCACCATGCTTGCATTCATTTTGTTGTATTTGGGTAGCCACACCTCCGACCAATCATAGCTGTTGATGGAGGATGCCCTAATATTCTCTTTATTATAAATAGACCTCTTAGGGGCTGATCTAAGACATTGCAGGTTTTGGAGAAAGAAAATTCCCGGAACTCCGCGATCGCCCCACGGTGCCGACGTCGTGGAACCCTAGGTGACGACTCCTAGGTGGTTTTCTTCCACACCAAGGTACTACCCATCCATAGGCCTCTTTTCCCACATTGAATATCCCCCTCCACCGCCCCTTTCCTCCCCTACAACTTGCTGAAATTCAGTCTAGGAAATTCTTTTTTCCCCTATTCAATTTCTACTGTTTAATCGTTAAATACACTATTCACCTCTAAACTTAGCTAAGCCTTAATCCACCGTCGGCCTGCTGTTCTCCTGCAGCCGCTGGTCTACAGACTTTCCTCCCAGCAACCCGTTGCCTATTCCTTCTCCTATCTCTCACTTCCTCCTCCCTCCACCCCTGTCTAGAGCCTACGGTCAGCCTCTCCCTCACCCCCACAACCCCTCTTTCTTCCACAACCCAAAACCACACCCTACCACCATCCCCCTTCATGGAACCACCTCGAAACAACCCTAATTTCTAGATCAGTCCAGATCTAGAATCTCAGCCCCCCGATCCGTCATTCCCTCCACCCATACTCCATTCCTTTGCCCGGATCCGCCACCAAACATCGGATCCATTTGCCCCTCGCCCGGATCGACCCCTTCGTGGCTGGATCTATCTATTTCCAGCACGTTTTCATCTCCCGCCATCGAGGACAGCCACCTTCATTATTTCCACGCCGCCGGTTCCACTTTTGATCGCCGATCCACACATCCAGCTCTGGAATTTTCAGTGCCTCGGTCAGCCCACTACTTGGTGAGTACTTGTTGTATCGGATAATTATTTTCAGTATTTTTTATATTGGATTGGATCTTGTACTGGTTTTGGATCTCTTGTATGGTAGTTGCTTGTTAGACTATTATTATGATTTGCATGGATTTATTCGCCGCACGCTCATGCTTTGGCCCTCCACGCGGAGGAAAGCCTAAGCTTGCATCGCTTAATTAAATTATTTTGACTTGTCTTGAATTAATTGCGTGGGATGTTTTAAATTTACTATCTAATATGTGATCTAACCGTCGGACTTGCATAACATGTAGGGTTGGGTCGCAGATTTCTCGCCGTCTTTTGATTCGCCCTGCGTCAATTGGTATCAAAGGGTTTATGCGCGCAACGAGGTTGCGTGCATTTTTTGATACACAGTTATAAAGTCTATAGGTTTGTCTGTCATGTCTAGGCATCACAATTATCCACCCCCTCAATTTAGAGGTCTTGAGCCCACTTGCGCCCGCTCTCACAGAACCCCGTTAGGGAGATCCTCATAATATTACGACGATCATTCTCGAACGCAGTGCACTACTTTTAGAGATCGTGTTGACCCACCGACACGAACCCATTATGCTAGAGACGATCAATATGATGATTGTCGCCGTTCTTACCCGTACATGCGAGCACATCGTGTTGATCCTTCGACACGACTCGGTTACCTTAGGAATGATTATTATGAGGATAGTCCTTCCGAGAGAGATCTTGAGAGTCAGTTTCGTACTGCTTCCCCTTCCTTTGACGACTCATCGAGTCCCGAGTCGTTTAGCTATTGGCTCGTGGATATGGAAAACTATTTTGATCATTTTGAGTTATCCGGTGAGCATCGCGTCCAGTTTGCGAAACTTAGAGTTGTAGATCAGGCGAGGGCTTATTGAGCTAGCGTTGAGAGGACCCGCGAGCGAGACCGTCTTCGCCGCATCACTAGTTGGGCATGCATGAAGCGTATATTGTGTCAGAGGTATCTGCCTTCGTCATATCGGAGTCGCTTGCTCGACCAATTATTTTCCCTCCAGCAAGTATCTATGTCTATCACTGAGTACAAGGATTGTTTTGATGAGTTAGTTGTGAGGAGCGATCTCCGAGAGGACCCAGCAATGACCACTACCAGATTTCGGTTTGGGTTTCAATCTGACATTCATACTAAGGTAGTTTATCATAGCTCGGAGTCCCTTGAGCAGACATATCAGCTCGCCCTTCGTTATGAACAGTCATTGTGATCCGCAAGAGCTGGTCGATGAGATTCTCACCCTGACCTCCGCAGTACGAGTCCCTCCCATACTGAGGCCACCATGACGCCTACCACTATCCTGTCAGCCATGACAAAAGTGATACACGAGGCGGATGCTCTCACTCCAATAAGGTGCTTAGCTCAGTGAGTGACCTATCTTTTATCTCTGACCCGTCTCCTGCGACCCCAATTGAGAGTGAGCCTGAGCGACCTATTGAGTCTGCAGTATTGTGTCCCTCACCCACACCTCTTCTTCTGCCATGCACCAGGTTAGTTAACACCCTCACCACAGATCCAATTCTTGACACTACACCCACAGACCCATTCTTGAGTGTAGGTCTATGTTGCTCTCCCGTTATCATTGTCCTGAGTCACATCACGACCGAGAGCTCTGGTCACCCATTCACGGGGACACGACCCCTTACGATGACACTCACATGGAGGATCATGACCATAGTGACGAGTTTTACGATGACCCCCTCTATTGAGCCTCCTGATGAGCTGCCACATCCTGGTGAGGATGCAATTCGGGTGAGACGCTTATTTATAAGCTTTGAGTTATTAACGTCTCTTTCACTATCATCTATAGCCTTGCCCCAAAGAGTTGATCTTGCGTGGAGCATAACGTATGTAGGGTCTTCCTTGAGTACGCTTGAGCATACTCATATTTTGAGGGTCTGTATTATGGCGCATCGTATCATCGATGAGTTTTGGGACGCACCACCTGCTGACCCCCAAACGAGCTCTTTCTTTTTGGGAACACGCACCACACTCGAGAGTCAGGTTTTCTAGTCGGTGTACACGACTTTCACTCTAGTGGTCGTCTCATCCGCGATGACTTTCGTACACACCTCCTGGTGAGCCCCATGATATGTTACGTTCCCTGAGAGACATTTGGCTGGCTACAAGCTCGTACTTGAGTATGCGTGTCTCACGCAGTCATCTAAACACTCGTCACACACATGATGAGTTTTTCTACACTCCATCGAGAGAGCCTCCTGATAGGCCATCATATTTTAGAGCCGTCCCGGTCATTATTAGACTTTCCCGTAGCAGGCATGTAGCGTCTGTCGTGTTTCATTTGTATGAGTCTGTTGAGTCGTTTCTTCGTCATTTGCATGAGTCTGTTGTGTTGTATGTTCATTGTTTCCATGCGTGTCATGAGTCGGTCTGACAAATAATCCATATTGGTAATAAATTTTGTAAATCACATGCGGATGTTCATTGGCAAGTGCAGGTAGTTCATGAAGGCGAGCAGGTGATGGTGAGAATCTGTGTTGTGAGGCTCCGTGCGAGGTTTGCTAAAAGCTTGAGTGTTAGACGAATGGATCCCTATATAATCATGAGACGAATCGAAGCAAACACCTATGATCTTGATATCCTTGCAAGTATGAGTATCCACCTGTATTTAGTGTTGAGGATATGACACAGTATTACGAACCTTGCCAGTATGTGGACCCAAGCAGTGGGGACTTCCATCCGCCCACACCTCCACTTCCATTACCTTGCTACCTTCATAGCTCACATACGTCTGATGGCCACCACTACTCACCTACTTCTGACACCCACCTACCTGGGGACTCGTTTTCTTTGGTTCTGCCTACGGCGCCGCCGATCGCACGGGGACCACCACTCATGAGTTGAGCGTTGAGAGCTTCGTGGAGACCAGACTCCACCAGTGCATTTCATCTACAGACGTTGGTGACACCTGGATACTTGCAACAGAGCTCGATCGACTCGTCCCTAGATTTCGACTTCAGTACGGTCGTCTCCATTCACCTGGAGATGACAGTTTTTCAGTCAGGGGGAGTTGATTGGCGAGGACATTCTTCCATCGACGACACTTGGACGACCTATGGTGGACCTCTTCGAGTCTTACCTGGCGTACATCGAGAGGATTCTAATCCCTATTCATCAGGAGATGAATTCTTTCAAGCCGGGGAGAGTGATGCGGAGCAAAGACGAGAACTTGCAGTGGAGCACGAGTTTTGGGCCCGTTCGGGGCTTATTGGTGATTTTCCATATATGGCGTGCCCGGGTCGACGATCGGACTCCGCAGATGTGTCCGGATTCGCGTTGCGAATCGATTTGATATATTATTTCACTATGTTTGCATTTATTTTGTTGTATTTGGGTAGCCTCACCTCCGGCCAATCATAGTCATCGATGGGGGATGCCCTAATATTCTCTTTATTATAAATAGACCTCTTAGGGGCTGATCTAAGACATTGCAGGTTTTGGAGAAAGAAAATTCCGGAACTCCGCGATCGCCCCACGGTGCCGAAGCCTTGGAACCCTAGGTGACGACTCCTAGGTGGTCTTCTTCCCCACCAAGGTACTACCCGTCCATAGGCCCCTTTTCCCACCTTGAATGCCCCCCTCCACCGCCCCTTTCCTCCCCTACAGCTTGCTGAAAATCAGTCCAGAAAATCACTTTTTCCCTATTCAAATTCTACTGTTTAATCATTAAATTCACTCTTCACCTCTAAACTTAGCTAAGCCTTAATCCACCGCCGGCCTGCTGTTCTCCTGCAGCCGCTGGTCTACGGACTTTCCTCCCAGCAACCCGCTGCCTATTCCCCCCCCCCCTCCCTCTCACTTCCGCCTCCCTCCACCCCTGTCTACAGCCTGCGGTCAGCCTCTCCCTCACCCCCCACAACCCCTCTTTCTTCCACAGCCCAAAACCACACCCTACCACCATCCCCCTTCGTGGAACCACCTCGAAACAACCCCAATTAGATCAGTCCAGATCTAGAATCTCAACCCCCCGATCCGTCATCTCCTCCACCCATACTCCATTCCTTTGCCCGGATCCGCCACCAAACATCGGATCCATTCGCCCTTGCCCGGATCGACCCTTTGTGGCTGGATCTATCCATTTCCGGCACGTTTTCATCTCCCGCCATCGAGGACAGCCACCTTCATTATTTCCACGCCGCCGATTCCACTTTTTGATCGCCGATCCACGCATCCGGCTCTGGAATCTTCAGTGCCTCGGTCAGCCCACTGTTTGGTGAGTACTTGTTGTATCAGATAATTATTTTCAGCGTATTTATATTGGCTTGTATCTTGTATTGGTTTTGGATCTCTTGTATGGTAGTTGTTTGTTAGACTATTATTGTTATTTGGAGGATTTATTCGCCGCGCTCATGCTTTGACCCTCCACGCGGAGGAAAGCCTAAGCTTGCCTCGCTTGAATTAACTTCGTGGGGTGTTTTAAATTTATTATCTAATATGCGATCTAACCGTCGGACTTGCATAGCATGTAGGGTTAGGTCGCAGATTTCCTTCCACCAATAGAATTGCCCTGCGTCAAAACCCCCACAAATCTATGTAGAATCAATCACTCAGCAAATAAGAAACAGAAACAAGAGCAAAACATAGCCAGAGGATAAGAGGAAGAAATCCAGTATAGAATGGGACGGAAACTAAACAACAGAGGATGGAGAAGTTATCTAAGTACCTATGATGCAATATCGGCCAAAAACCAAAACTTTATACCCAACGGATAACCCATGGCTGTACAGCTGATCAAATCATCTGCGTGAGACCCAAATGGGAAGCCGCCGCCACGAATCCAAGAGGGTTGAAGAGACCCAGGGGCTACCACATGGGAATGCTGCCACTCTCCATCTCAGGATTTTCACAACTCTTCCTCATTAGAGCATTCGCTGGGAATTGCCTATTGATTTCTTCCAACCCTACAACAATCCTACCATGAGATTCTCTCGTTGGGAAGAATGGATGCCAGCTGGCACTCAAAAACATATGATTTGATCCTCAAATCTCTGATCTAGAGCAAAAAGTTGTAAGAAATACATGCATTGCTCATCAAAATGGTAAAATTTGTATTTGTTCATGCTCTTCGATCTGTAATTTTAATGGGAAGATAATTAAGAGCAAAAAAGCAAGTTTTTATTTTGTGTGCACATATAAATTTCAGCTGCAAATAAAATTTATTAGTGTACACATAATATTTGTGTGCACATAGCTAGAATTGATGTGCACGTAATATTGCTCTAATTTTATTGTTGTTGAATACTATTGCACTGGGGAACCGTGCCCCTGACGCTAGTATACAATAAAATTTATTAAATGGCTGGGTATAAATGTTTAAATTTTGTAGCTCTCCTCACAACGAAGACTTGCATCTATTTTTAGATAAATATTTGAAATGTTAACATTGTAGCTGCTGAGCATGGATGGCCCATTTTTTTATTGTTGTAATATAGATTGTTGGCTGCATTGCTGCTGTATCTTCGTCCCTCCATGTCGGGAAGGCAGGCCCAATGTTGCATACAACAGCATGTATTGCGTCTTTACTGGCTCACACAGGATCTCACAAATATGGCCTGACATGGCGGTGGCTTAGGTACTTCAAGAATGACAGGGACCGGAGAGATCTGGTGACTTGTGGAGCTGGAGCCGGGATTGCTGCTGCCTTTCGCGCACCAATTGGCGGAGTCCTTTTTGTTCTTGAATCATTGTCATCTCGGTAAGCTTTATATTTATTTTTATTGATATGTTTTTGTTTTCGTTATCTGTTTTTTTGTAAAGTAACCTTCTTTGTTATAAATTCATTTTACTTGTTGCCTTAAATCCTTCATTAATCTATTTTTTGTCACATTTTCATCCAAATTAGATGATTGTGCTAAGTTATTGAATCATCATCATTTGCAATTTTCCCTGTTAATTCTTTCAAACACAAAATTTCAACAACATGAATAATCCATTTGTTTGTAACACGTGCTCAATTTTCAAGATGAATATCCATATTCTTTAGTTGGGAGGAATCGGATCTGCTGGCATTTATAATTAAAAGAACTGTCATAAAGTTTAAAATTATCATTTAATGAATTTTTGCCTTCCATCATCAATTGAGGTGATGTTCCAAACTGATAGCTGCTCCCAAACTGATAACTTCTCTTGGTTCTTGTATTTCATTTTCATAGGTGGAGATCTGCATTACTCTGGAGGGCATTTTTCACAACAGCAGTAGTCGCTGTTGTGCTCAGGGCATTTATAGATTTCTGTAGAAGTGGAAAATGTGGCTTATTTGGAAAGGGAGGCCTTATAATGTTTGATGTAACTGCCGATAATGTTTCCTATCGTCTGTCAGACATACCTCCGGTGATCATTTTGGGGGTTATTGGTGGCATACTGGGGAGTTTCTACAATTTTCTGTTAGACAAGGTTCTCCGAATTTACACTATCATTCATGAGTATGAATAGCTTTTACCTTTCTCTTCCTATTCTGCAAAAATATATTCAAGTTTTTCCCTGTTAGAACTCATTTAAGGGTAAATTAACAGGTATCCTTGGAAGCTCGCATAGATTTATGTTTCTTAAAACACTTCACTTAGCTATTGGCTAGCGTGGCATACAAATTTAAGAGCATTTTGGTTTTCACTGTTCAAGATTTTTCTTGTTGTTAATATCATTAAGTTTTAACATATACGAGTATGCTCCCTAAAGGGTTGGATCATGGATGTATAAAAAAATTAGGGTCACGGTTTGGATGTATGAAGTAATTAGGGTTGCTCCTTAAAAGTCTCCTATCTTTCTTCCTCCTTTCTTCTCCCTCACGTCCGCCAACCCTCCCCTTGACGGATTCCTCCTGGAATTTATCCGTGATCGTAACAATTGGTCTGAACTACCTCACCTCCCGCTCGTAGCCGCCGGTGCTCCCTATCGCTCGCGTTCCGTCACTCCCGTGTCGATCCCGTCACTCCCGCTCGAACGGGTGTCGATCCCGTCTGTTCCAATCGAACGGGTGCAGATCCCGCCCTTCTCGCTCACGCAGATACCGATCCAGCTTTCCGACATAAGCACCGATCCCGCACGTCGTCCGCTCACGCAGGTACCGCTCGACCGTCGCCGCTCCCTCACGCCTTCCACTGCAACACCGATTCTGCTTCAACTACCATGTCGGTTCCACGTCCGTCAGCTGCGCGCGATTCGCCCCTTCCGCGCCCCTATTCCGCTGCAGAAAACCGCGGCTTCCACTTCGCCTTTCAGCTGACTCCGCATAGGTTCTGCTTCTATCGACCGGAACCCAAGCGGCCAATCTGCCCCTAGCGGCCGCCTACCTGCCAATCCGCCTCTCTGGACGTCGGGGCCACCGATCTGCCCTCTGCAATCGTGCGTTCGTCGCTCCCAGCACGTAACCGCCTCCGACCCGCTGGTTTCGAGCTTTTTGACGCGGCATCGCCGCCCGCCTCTGGTTTCGCCACTCCCAGTCCAGATCTGTAGCCTCCGTCGCATTCCGTCCTGGATCTGTCGGTTCTGCCGATTCCAGTGAATATCTTCCGCTCCGCCTATCCAAGCCATGGCTCCCAACATATGTTCGATCGGAGATCTTCCTCCGGATGCGACCACCGAAGCCCCAAGTCGTCGCTTGGCGGCCCAAGAGCAACTCACCGGCTCCATGCATGCTTCCATCCTCAACCTCCATGCCAAAGTCGATCGTCTCCTCGCGTGCAACGGACGGGCTTCCGCAACCCCCATGAGGTTCCCTGCCCTAAGCCGTTTTCACCACGGCTGCCTCATGCATCTTGTGAGAGCCTCCCTGCCATGCCACCAACACTCCTCTACGACACAACCCCTCCCCTCCGCCCCGCAGTCGATCCTCCCGTCAACCTCGCACCGGCCCCGCCAATCCTCTGTCGTTCTCTCATCGACAAGGCCCATGCGGGGATAGAGAGGATGACGCCCCACCGCTCACGGCACGCCATCAAAATTCTTCAAGATACCAACAAAGATTGAGGCTTCGACTCTGAGGACTTCGACAAAGGTTGGGGCTTCGACCTTGAGAACAAGGTTCATTTCCAAGGACGGTATAGTGTTACGCGGGCACATTCACTAATTGGACCCCCTCGTCAAAATTTATGGAGTGTGTATATGGAAGCCGCCTTGGTCGCGGGCACATTCACTCTAGTGGACCCTGCTCGTCATAATTTATGAAGCGCGTATGTAGAAGCCGCCTTAGTCAATTTTATTGTAATTAACTTGTATGAATTAATTTTTTAATATTTATTAATGAATATTAATTAATATTAATCAATTAAGTTAAGTATTTTGTATTTCCTTGTTTGATTTCCCTCCCTCATTTATTTAAGGGGGAGGGGGCTTATGGGTGAAGGTATATTTGGATGTATGAAGTAATTAGGGTTGCTTCCTAAAAGTCTCCTCTCTTTCTTCCTCTTTTCTTCTCTCTCACCTCCACCGACCCTCCCTTTGTGGGATTCCTCCTGGAATTTATCCGTGATCGTAACAAAATATGGATACTTGACTTTCACGTGATGCGTATTGAGTATTCTATAGTATGATATTTGACCTTGTACGTGATGCGTATTGAGTATTCTATAGTAGGAAGATTAGCAATGTACCCTTATCTATACCCTAGAAGTGTGTCCTCTAAGCATGTCTTTTTTTTGGAGATGGTTATGAAAAGTGAACAACAAGAGAGCAGGCTAGACCTATTTTTGTTCTTTATTTTCAATATATAACATGTACTTTATGAGCTTCTTCTCTAAGACCGTGTCCTATCCTTTTTCTTATCAAGATCTATATTTTTTTTGTTGATTGAAAAGGTTGATTTAGTGGTTTTTTCTTAGCTCTAAAAAATGAAGTCGCAAAATACTTGTCAAAGGAGTGTCCAAAGGTGGAGATGATGTTGGGTTTTCTATGCTAGAGTGGAACAATACATCTCATGTGCGCAGCGGAATGAACATACAAGAACAACCCAAAAGATTAAAGGATCTTGCGATCTCCATGAATCAAGAAATAAACCACAGCAATATATTGGAATATACCTGAGAGGGATTGAGTCTTTACTTAACCAAGATGCTCTAATGATCCAGTCCAGAAACAAACGGCTGAGTCCATACATAAATAGATCTGTAATTCTACAGGTATCCACACGAGCAGTGAAGAACCCCAATATCTTTTCCCACAAGAACTGGGTTGGTGAAGGACTGCTCTTCACGAATTGCTAGATTCGTTTCCAAGAGAAGCGGCGACAAGAAGAAGTCCGACGGGATCTAGGGCAAGTGACGGCTTCAGAAGCACGTACTCCAGTTACACACACAGAAAAACCCTTTTCCAAGTCTATTTATATCCAAGGATAACAAACAGACAGAAGCCCTCTTAGAAGTCCGTCAAAACTCAACATGCGTCGACTTGCACTCGACGTGCGTCAATAAGAACTCGACGCAACGTCAAGATGCACTCAACGAAATTTGGCACAACTGTATCGACACGCAGTCGACGCACCTGCATCGAGTAGAACTCGATGTTGCGTCGATTTCTACTCGACGTAGTGTCGATAAAGAACTTGCTTTAACGCTGAACTTAGCTGCATTGACATCTAGTCGACGTACGTTGATACGTACTCGACGTGCGTCAAAACGCACTCGACGTAACCCGTCAATATACTTTATGTCATAGGTTTGGTTCCTTAATCATATCCCATATGAATGAGGCCAACACAATCCTTCCTCCAACTTCTCCAAGCACTCTTGTGTGCGAAACTATAGGCTCAAATCGCGTTGACAGTGAGATTAACTGTTTGACTACTTCTAGATCACCATAGAAACACCAACAGTCTCTCACTTGATCTTGAACATATCAACAAAAGTCTCACAAGTAAGGAATGACATTTACAATATATCTTTGCTACCCAAGTAATAAGAGTTGATAACTCAACAAGCCTTTTTGTGACCAATGTATCAGTGTTGTCTTGTCAATTTGTCTCTTACATCCTGATTGGACTAGAGACATGGACTGTGTCACCCTCATAATTATTTAAATTCAATTTTCTTGATCTAGAATAACCTTTCAGAAATTGGTGAGTCTAATATCATATAGTGACTCAACCAAGCATGGTCATGCATTTCTCAGTCTCATTCCATCAAGAGATTCATAGATGTAACTCTTGTTATATAGGAGGACAAATCTCATTTATGTCAACACATAAACACCCAAATGACTCGTAATATACCCAATAACCACCGTTATCATCAACCTTCTTCAAGGAAGACTTATGATGACATCAAAGTACGCTCTTTCTCACTTGATGAATGTTGTGACTTCAGATCAAAGAACCACAAACACCATTGTCACTTGAGAGGTACTTGTGACACATTCATATAACAATCCACAAAGTTGTCTTATGGTGGGTCTGTCCAGTACAACTTGTTCACTAGCAAGTACTTATGTGATGAATTGATATCACAATATCATGATCTGTAAAAACCGATCATCAGTCAACTTACATACTAGTTTTAATGTATCATCATCGTCCTTAGCTTCTAAGATGATACGACGACCAGAGACCATTTAAGAATGAAGCTTCTAATAAACATAGGATCTCACATTCAAGCCACACACTTGAATTCGCATGGAATCAAATATTCTAAGGGCATTTATCACGTTAATTAATCTATCATATAGAATCAAATTGACATAATAAAAGAATTTGTCATAAACATAAAGTGAAATACATAGTACTCTATTCATCATATGAATTACAACCGACAAATATACAATCTACAAAACTCTCACTAGAGTTGATCATTCAGGTATCTAATACTCATTGATTCAGTATGACAATCATGCTTCCTCTGTGCAACTGACTTTGTCAGCGAATCCGCAATTTTCTTCAGTCTGCACTTTGCAAATGTTTACATCTCTTTAATCGACAATCTCTCGAATAAGATGGAACTGCCGAAGTATGTGCTTGGAGCCTTGATTAGACCTAGGTGTCTTAGCTTGTGTAATAGCACCGTTGTTGTCACAGTAGAGAACTACGAGATCAATAATGCTAGGAACTACATCAAGCTTGCCAATGAATTTTTTAATCTAAACAACCTCTTTCGTCGCATTGGCAGCAACAATATACTCAACCTCAGTTGTAAAATCACCAACTGTCTCCTGCTTGGAACTCTTCCAGCTCACAGCTCTTCCATTCAGGCAAAACACAAACCCTGGCTGAGACTTTGAGTCGTCCCTATCAGTTTGGAAGTTAGCATCCGTATAACCCTTTATAACGAGCTCTTACTCTCCACCAAACACCAAGAATACATTCTTAGTCCTTCTCAAGTACTTTATGATAGTCTTGACTGTTGTCTAGTGACTATCATCAAGATCAGACTGATACCTGATAGTCATGCTCAAGGCATTTGAGACATCAAATCGAGTACACAACATTGTATACATGATTGATCCAATTGTCGAAACATATGAAATCAACTTCATGCGATCCTTATCTTCCAAAGATTTAGGACATTGGTCCTTAGGGAGACTCACACCATGAGACATGGACAAGAAACCCTTCTTGGACTCATGCATGACTCATCATCGATCATACCGTTTCTAACAAAGTACGATTCGTCCTCTCAGACACACCATTATGTTGTGAGGTTCTAGGTGGAGTGAGTTGTGATACAATACCACACTCTTTCAGATGATCATGAAACTCATGACTCAGATATTCACCACCTCGATCAGATCAGAGTGTTTTTATCCCCTTTCTCAGTTGGTTCTCTACTTCATTCTTAAACTCTTTGAACTTTTCAAAGGTTTCAGATTTATACTTCATAAGATATACATATCTGTATCTACTGAAATCATCAGTAATTGTAACAAAATAGTATAAATCACCTCTAGCTATAGAACTCAGTGGTCCACATACATCACTATGTACAATACCCAAAAGATCATCAGCCCTCTCAGCGTGACCGGTGAAAGAGGTTTTAATAATCTTGCCTAATAAACATGATTCACATCTCTCAAATGATTTATAATCAAATGAGTCCAATAGTCCATCTTTATGGTGCTTAGGTATGTGTGTCTCATTTATATGGCCCAAACAACAATGTCAAAGATATGTAGGATTCGAGTCATTAGTTTTTAGTCTCTTAGTATTCTCTATGTTATGGATCAGATGGTATAAGTTCAAAACATATAAACCATTAAACAGTTAGATTACACCATAACAAACATCATTCTTAAATATAGAACAACAATTATTTTTAATAATGAAAGAAAATCCTTTCTTGCCAAGACATAAGATAGATATAATGTTTCTAGTTATGACTGAAACAAAATAATAATTATTCAATTATATTACAAGCCCAGTGGGCAGAGAAAGACGGTAAACTCTCACGACAACGACAACAACTCTTGCTCCATTTCCAACGCGCAGGTTCACCTCTCCTTTACCCAACAGTCTTCTCCTTCTCAGTTTCTGCACATTTGTACAAATGTGAGAACCACATCCGATATCTAATACCCAAGATGAAGGAGCAGAAACGTTTATTTCTATAACAAATATACCTAAAGAGGACAATTCCTCCTCCAGTGCCCAGCCTTGTCACAGTGATGACATTTCCCTTCCTTCGCCAAGCTTTTCTTCTTCAATGTTGAAGGCTTGAGATCAAGATACGACTTAGGTCTCACCTTAGTCTTCTTTGATTCTTTGGCCTTACCCTTGCCTTTATGTACTATCAGTATGAGGCTAGCAAACTTGTTCTTCTTCATATTGATTTGGGCAGTTCTCAACATGCTTAGAAGCTCAGACAGTGTCTTCTCAATTTCATTCATATTGTAGTTCAAGATGAACTGCTCATAACTATCCAGCTATGATTGCAGGATCAGATCAGTGACCAACTCTTGGCCCAAAGGAAATCTCAGTCTTTCAAAGTTCTCTATATACTCAATCATCTTGAGTGTGTGAGTCCCTACTAGGTCACGAGCTCCCATCTTGCACTGAAATAATGCCCTGGAAATGTCAAACCTCTTTTGTTGAGTCTGCCCTTAAAACATTTTTTTTAGGTGCTCGACCATCTCATAACTTGTCATGTTCTCATGTTGCTTTTGAAGCTTAGAGTTCATAGTGACAAGTATAAGACATTTAACATCCAGGGAATCGTCATAATACTTCTTGCAAACATCTTTTTTTGCCCGAGGGGCAGTAGCGGTTGGCTATGCAGGGGGGTCTTTTTCCAAGACATAGAGATTGCTCTCTTGCCTGAGAATAATTCTCAGGCTCTTGTACCAGTCCAGAAAATTTGTCCCATTCAGCTTATCCTTCTCAAGGATAACTCTCAGGGATATGGTGGAGTGCGATCCACTTGCCATTGGAAATTTTATAAGAAATTTATGCAAAGTGAATTTCAATACTTAATTTCAAAATATATTTTATATTTTAACATGGACTTTAATTAAAAGAACTCTCATTATTTTTAATCAAATTGATAACCCTAAATATCAATTTAGAGAGTTAAAGTGTGTTACTCTCTAGTGAACAAGATCTGTATTTCACCAACCCCATAAGTCAGTTTTGGCTGATCACCCATATAGTGATATTTAGGTAGACAATCTTTTTCAATTGCATCACTATGCAACTTTTGTATGATTGGTGAATAACTCTTTGTTCGCATCCATCAAATGATGCAAACCAACCTTATGTCTCTAGGCACTCAATCTTTGAGCTCACCTAGTTAAGTTAGACCCGATGCCTACAGTGGGATATCACAATTATCCTCTCGCACCTTACCAAGATAGATTAATGTCTCTTGCTTTGGCAAACCCACACTTTATCAATCGAGACAGGAAAAGTGTCATCCATCGGAAGACATCCGAACACTTAATATTTGGTTAAAGGATTTTAGATAAATAACTAAAACTTGATCATTATGCACATACACAAAATTACAACATACGCATTACAGATACATCACAGATGTGCACAAAGACAGTACCATCAACACTTGATGTAAAAATGGGCTAAACCGGAATATTTAGAATATTTATAAATCTTCAGATTTACATGTATTAGACACATGCACAAACAATCTTTCTTATTGCAGTAGACAAGCTCGTCTCACTGTCGGAACAAATCCAAGACAATGTTTAGTTTTAAAAACCACAAAGAGGGACAGTTATTGCTTAAGGGAAAAGCATGTCTGAAACATGGAAATCACATTGCAAATCCCAGGCATTCCTGGAAATAAATCAACGTTTGATGTTCCAGGTAGGGTTGATATCGAGCCGAGTTCGAGCGATTTTGGCTCGGCTTGAAATCGAAATTTTTCGACTCGAACTCGGCTCGAAATCGAAATCGATTTCGAGTCGAGTCGCCTCGACTCGAAATGGCTCGATTCCGAGTCGGCTCAAAATCGAATCGGCTCGGCTCGAAATTGAACAATTTTTTCTTTTTTCCTAGCAGGCTCAAAATTAAATTGGGCAACCTATAAATTTAGCAAATGAAAAACTTAAAGATTTTATTTTTTTATTTAGGTTTAAATTTATTATTTTTAATTTTAAAATGAAAAGTATATTAATAAATAGATAATAATTTTAATTAATTCGAGTTGATTCGAATCATATTTCGAGCGATTCAGGGCTGACTCGAATTCGACTCAAAATCAGATTCAAGTCAAATTAAATCAATTCAAATTGAGTCGAATCGATTTTAATCGATTCCGAATCGGCTCAATTTTCGAGCGACTTTCGAGTTTCGAATAATATGCTCAGCCCTGGTTCCAGGAATAAATCTGGGTCTTAGAACAGTTCTAAGTCCTGATTTTTACGGATTGGATTCGCGACAACCTCCCTCTGATACCACTATTGGGTTTTTTATACTATAGTGAAACAACACATCACATGTGCGCAACGGAATAAACATACAAGAACAATCCAAAAGAGTAAAGGATCTTGCGATCTCCATGAATCAAAAAATAAACCACAACACCATATTGCAATATACCTGAGAGGGATTGAGTCTTTACTCAACCAAGATGCTCCAATGATCCAGCCCAGAAATAGGTTGCTGAGTCCACACCGAAATAGATCTATGACTTTACAGGTATCCACACGATCGGTGGAGAACCCCCAATATCTTGTTCCACGAGAACTGGGTTGGTGAAGGACTGCTCTCTACATCTCCACGAATGGCTAGATTCACTTCCAGGAGAGGCGACGACAAGAAGAAGCCACGACAGGATCTAGGGCAAGTGACGGCTTCAGAAGCACGCACTTCAGTTACACACACACGAAAACTCTTTTCCAAGTCTATTTATATCCAAGGATAACAAACAGACATAAGTCCTCTTAGAAGTCCGTCAAAACTCAACATGCGTCGACTTGCACTTGACGTGCGTCAAAATAGCTCGACACAACGTCGAGATGCACTCGACGACATTCAACGCAATTGTGTCGACACGCAGTCGATGCACCTGCGTCGAGTAGAACTCGACGTTGCGTCGATTTCTACTCGTTGTAGCGTCGATAAAGAACTTGCTTCGACACTGAACTTGGTTGCGCCGACATCTAGTCGATATACGTCGATATGTACTCGACGCAACCCGTCAATATACTTTGTCATAGGTTTGGTCTCTTAATCATATCTCATATGAATGGGGCCAACACAATCCTTACTTCAACTTCTCCAAGCACTCTTATTTGCGAACCTATAAGCTCAAATCGCGTTAGCAGTGAGACTAACTACTTGAGTACTTCTAGATCATCATAGGAGCACCAACAGATGATGGAGGAGGATACTATGAAGCTAGAATCGCGGCTACCTAAGCTGGGTGTGCTTGTCCTCGAGCTCTGAGGGTGATCAGAGTTGCCAACAAGCTTTACCCAATGCCTTCGTCGTTATAGTTCTCTACTTTCATATAAAACAACTTTTTGCAGCCATGACCGCAAGTGTAGTACTTGTTTTCGTTTTAACATACCTCTTTGTGCATCGGTGAGACATTGCTGCATGAGGAAAACCTTAAATACGTGGGGTTTGGTTTGTTGGGTGTCATTGTGGGCCGATAGTTGTTGCGATTCATATGCATTATTCTCGCAAATCCTGGACAAGTTATTGCAGTAAATGAATCTCAGGGTCTTCAAACTCGACGTCCAGACGCATGCGTTCCTAAGGTCTTGTCGTAAAAATTTTGAACTACTACACCGAGTATGTTGTAACATAAGCTAAAAAAAATCTGAAAATGTTCCAAATATGCATCCTTATAACTAATTTGTCTCAATGTAGTGAGTGTGTCAAGGGGATTGTTGTGAATAGGAGGACCGAACCGCATGTTCCCAAGTTATTCTTAGTTTTTCATTTTGCCAATGGGCAAACTATAGTTGAGTTGAATCAAGAAGGTAAAAGGATGTCATACTGATCTGTTGTGCTAACTATGTTTGTCGTGGACAAATAGTTGTTCGCACTAGGTGAGCCATCCCAACGAATCTATCTTGCCATCATAGGTGGGAAAGTTCAGTTTAGTGTAATAAGGAACGATATGAGCTTCATGTCATTCAAAAGTCAGAGTGCAGTGTGTTGGAGTGGCGGAGTTCCCTGACTGTTACTGGCCCTGTCTCGTGCTGGAATGATGATGATTTGGACGGGTAGTGTGAGCCCATCGAGCCTGGTGTGAATGATATCAAGAGCTTCTTGGTGTAATTTTTCAACACCGGTTTGAGTCGCGAAGAATGTCTGCATTAAGGCAATAAGTTGATTCATTTGATCAGTGGAATCCTTTATGCTGTGAGAGGAACGATAAAAAGTGTGGGCTGTGGGTTCGCTCGAGTCCTCGGGAACGGATGTGGATGGCGTGCTTGGAGTACCACGAGATCCACGATGCTTTCTTATGAAGACGAGAAGGGTTTGACTTGTCGGAAGAATGCTGAGCGGAAAAGGTCGAAGATGAGGCCTACGGGGAGCGTGACTAGACGCGTCAAGGATTAGGTGTGGAAGGCTGCACGAGGATATTGTGGAAGGGAATGAAGCGGTGCATGTCAGCGGTATCATTTCTCTCTAAAACCAAGTTATTATTTGCTAACACATGAAATACGGTATTCGTCGAAGGAGTAATCGGAGATGAAGATGACGGAGGATGAGGATACGATGGAAGCGCAACCGTTGCTTTCTAAGTAGAGTGTGATCAAAAGAGAGAAAGCTATCACAATCTCATTACTAGACAAGGGAAAAAGACTAAATTTTTGGATCCTTTGTAAACACATCCCTTGCCATTAAATAAGCTTATATTATAGTAATGACAATTAATAACTCTTAACAACTAACATTCTCATAATGACTCATAACTCTTAACAAAAGTGCTTGATAAGTAGGTCTGAAACCTATAACACAACACTGTATTGTAATCTTAAAACCCAGTAGATGCTTGGAGTTTCTTCACTTTGTTATCAATCCTCACTGCCAGGAAATCCCTAACTAAAAGGAAGGTGTAATATGTTTGGATTTTGAAGTAGACATCTTTCAACATTGTTCCTAAAATTTTGTATATAATTAAGGGTAATTGTGGCATTATAGAATATAATAACGTAAGTGTACATTATAAGTGGCATATGTTGAAATGGAGCAATCCTCCTTGTTTCTTTTCAGCATTTAGTTGTTATGTCTCTTAGCTCACTGCCCCTCTTTCTACCCTTGCTCTTTTTTCATTAATAAAATATCCAAAAACTCACTTTAAAAAGGAGTGTACATGTTACCCTCACACAATTACTGAAGGAGCCACCCGTCGCTGGGACCACCACGGCGCACAAATGGAAACCACCTTAATTAATTAGTGTAATTAATCGGTATTAATTAATTGATATTAATTAGTCTTATTTTAGGTTTAAGGCTATGTGAGCCCCCCCTCCTTATATAAGGAGGTGGTATGGGAGTGCTATATTTATCTTTTGTTATTTAGGATTTTAGGCTCTCATTCTTGAGAGAGTGATCTTTGGAGGACCCAGTCTCCTTGATCTTGGTCGGAGTTCGCTCGGGATTGTATCTGTGTTCTTGTTTAATGCAATCATGTCTCACTCTTCATTCCAAGACGTATCAATGGTCTGACCTGCCGCCCCGCTCGCTCGTTCCACGCCGTCGGTGCTCAAGCTACGCTGGACACACTCGCCGCCATCGAACGCCGCTTCGACATTCAACATAGCATCCTCGCCTCGTTGTCTGCATCCTTACAGGCACTGCTCTGGTGTCATGCCGACTGCCTGCTCCAACCCGCGCCAGTAGCCGGACCCCGCACCATCAACATACAGAGTCTCCAAATCCCGCCGCTTTCTTCAGCACTGCCTCACGGCCTCTGCTTCCGCCGAGAAGTTTCCCCCCAGTAACGAACACAGCCCACAACTCCGCCTCCGTCCTCTGTCGACGACCACACTCAGCCGCTCCTTCTCCGGCCTCGTGCGGACTACCAGTTCCAGCCCACGGGGATTACAACAGCCGCAGCTGATTTCGCCCCTCCTGCACCACCTCCGGCCGCCGCAGCGGCAGCCTGCAACCCTATTACTGGTGGCGTGAATCCCTCTGCTGTCGTCGTCCGCCAGATCCAGCCCGTGCCATCTCCTGTAGCGGCAACGCGCGACCACGATCGCTCCTTTCCACGATCGTCTTCTTCCTTCGCCGCCTGCGTCGAGTCCTCTTCCGCTGCCTACATCGACCTTCCTTCCCGCTCGGCCTCTCTTCGCCTCCTTGAGCTGCACGCCCTCTGGGTTTTTTCCTTCCCGCTCGGCCTCTCTTCGCCTCCTTGAGCAGCACGCCCTCTGGGTTTTTTCCTTTCCATTGGCACCAGCAATCCCATCACTCTCTACCGCAAATATCATTTCCCTTACCATGCAGTCCCCCCAACTCTACCCCTTTCTATACTATTTTTACACCCCCAGCACGCCACCCCCTGCCAAAAGTTTCTCTTTTCCCCCACTACAAGACAAACCTTTCCATATCCTCTACATCCATATTCTCTCTCATTTCTCTCCTTCACACACCCAGCCGACCTGGTTGTACCGCCGACCGGGTTGTACCGTCGACCGGGTTGTACCGCCGACCGGGTTGTACCGCCGACCCTGTTGATAATCGTTAGCAGCCCCCTCCTTTTTCCTTTAAAATTTTTGTCATTTTGCCGCTTTTATTAAAACTCTCACTACCCCTCGGTGACAAGTTGTACGTCACTTCCGTTCTTAAGGACCCCGATAACGATTTGCAACTCATCCTTGAGGACAAGTCCGATTTTCAAGACCAGTGTATTGTTACCCTCGCACAATTGTAGGAGGAGCTACCCATCGCCGGGATCACCAAAGCGCACATATGAAAACCACCTTAATTAATTAGTGTAATTAATTAATTGATATTAATTAATTAATTAGTTAATATTAATTAGTCTTATTTTAGGTTTAAGGTTTTGCGAGCCCCCTCCCTATATAAGAAGGTGGTATGGGAATGTTATCTTTATCTTTTGTTATTTAGTGTTTAGGCTCTCATTCTTGAGAGAGGGATCTTTGGAGGACCCAACCTCCTTTATCTTGATCGTAGTTCGCTCCGGATTGTATCTGTGTTCTTGTTTAATGCAATCATGTCTCACTCTTCATTAAACGACGTATCAGTACATGATACTAAGGCTTCATTTGGTTCGGCGGTGGCGGGTCGCTCCGTCGGGTGGAAACGGAGTGTTCGAACCGGAGGGGGGAGGTGGCTGCTCCAAACGGAGCTTTTTTGGGCGTTTCTCAAAGCGGGCGGGTGGGAACGGAGCAAATGCCGCCGGAGGTTCATTTGTTTACCCTCCTTCCGGCGGCGTTTGCCCAAAACGGAGCAGCGAAACGCCCAAACAAATAGAGCCTAAGTTGAGGCAAAATAGAGTTTCTTGAAATCGTGAACCTATGTGAAGCACGATTTATACTTCAAAACCCAATGATATTTACTAAATCACCCTTCAAATTTAGCAAGAAAACAGCTTTCATTTACGTTTTTTGATCAGTCTCAATCCTAAATTTGTTTTGTTTTTGTTAGAAAAGCTCATGTAAAAGGCCCATTATTGGGCTCCATTAATTTATTGTTTTTCCTTCTTCTCTTATTAGTCTCACATCTTGTATAGGATTTCTTCTCTCCTTCTCTCTCCTATATATTTGTATTCTCTCATTGTATTTACATACACAAGCAATACATACAAGTTTTGTGCTCTCACAACATGGTATCAGAGGGAGGTTCCCGGTTCCTGCGGTCTCCCATTTTCTAACCGCCCAGACCGTCTCCCTCCCCTGTTCGCGGACTGTTCTGCGGCCTCTCCTTTCCTACCCGCTTCTCTCCGCGGGTTCTTCTTCTCGCCGGCCTGCCTGTTTTCTAACCGCTTCCTCTCCCTCTCCCTCCCGTGGTTCCACCCCCCTCTCCCTTTATAGCCTATTCTCTACCTGACCCGTGGGCCCCACTCCTGGTTCAACCTATATTTGTCTGTTGCGGCCTCTCCCTTGCCGCGCGGTCTCTTTGTCGCACGAGTCCGGCTATTCTTATCGCGCGAAGGTCGCCCCTCTCTTGCCGCTCGAGTTCTTCTACTTGCGGCCTCTCCTTGCGACTTCTCTTATCCGCTGCCTTCTCCTTGCCGCTCGAGTTCTTCTACTCGCGGCCTCTCCTTGCGGCTTCTCCTATCCGTTTCCTTCTCCTTGCCGCTCGAGTTCTCCTACTCGCGGCCTCCCCTACCCGCTGCCTTCTCTTTGCCGCTCAGGTTCTCTCCTTCTCGCGGCTTCCCTTTCCCTTTATCTTCCCGCGTGGTCTCTCTTTAACCGTTGCGGTCTCTCTCCTTGTCTGTTTGACCCGACCTCTCTGGTCGCCCCTTCGCTGGCCACTTGTGTGATCACTGTGACCGTGCGGTTTGCTTTTCCGCACTCAGGTCGCGACCTCTCTCTCTCTCCGCTGCTCTTGTCACTTTGACTACCCGCTGCGACTTCTCTTGTAACCGCGCGGGCTTGTCGTGCAAGATTCTTCAACCCGCGGCGACCTCAACCTGCGGTGCCCTCTTCTAACCGCAGCGACCTCCTCGGGCTCCATGGGTTCTTCTGTTAATTCCACCGGCCAGGCGACTAACACCTCTGCAGACTGCCCGACTCCTCCTCCTGAAGTCCGCGATGAGCTGCGGATCACCACCATCTCCCTGTCTGGAAAGAAGAACTTTATTCCATGGGTGCACTCAGTTCGCCGCGTTCTTCAGGCCAAAGGCCTTGTTCATCATCTCACTCAGCGACCTCCTTCTCCTACTACCGACGACTGGTTGCGCAACGACGGTCGTGTTCAAACGTGGCTCCTCAATTCCCTGGAGGGTGAGCCCTACCAAATGGTCATGTATCATGAGACGGCCAACGCTATGTGGGATGAGCTCCACTCCTTATACTCCGGCAAGGACAGCCTCCAACACCTCTATGACATTATTACCGATCTTCAGGCTCTCGATGCTGGCGGGGCTACGGACATAACATCTTTTGTTGCTCGTGCTAAGACTCTTGCGGAGGCCTGGATTCAGCATCAGCCTTCTACCACTGATCTTGCTGCTCAGCGCGCACAAAAGGAGACCGTTTGCATTGCAATGATGATGGCTCGTGTCCCGACACACCTTCAGAGTATCCGTGCTCAGGTTCTGTCTTCGACAGCTACTCCTTCCTTATCTGATGTTTGTTCTATGCTTCTTCGAGTGACACCATCCCCGGATACTCCTGCACCCTCCTCTCCGGCCCTTCTCCAGCAGACCCTTCCCCCCTTACTTCCCCCACTGTCTTCTGCTCGTGGTGGACGTTCGGGCTCCCGCGGACGGGGGCGTGGTGGTCGGGGCCACCCAAAATGTTCTTATTGCGGCCGGGACGGCCACACTAAGGTTGTTTGCTACAAGAAACATGGCTACCCTCCTCGTCCAACTGCTGCTGTTGCAACTGACGGCTCTTCTGCCACAGGCACCGACCTTGAGGCCGTCTGCCTCCAGCTCCAGCAAATCCATTGCCTGCTCAGCCCTCCATCCACTTTTGTTGCCTCCACCTCCACTGCAGGTATGGCCTGTTTCTCCTCCAGTCCGTGCTGGATCTTGGACTCGGGTGACACTCATCACATCACCTCGCTGCGGCCGCCCAAGTTCTCGGATGCTCCTCATCCGAAGTGTATCACCGTGGCTAATGGGGCGATTGTTCCGGTCTCTGACTATGCTAACCTCTCCACCCCCTCCATCTCTCTTCGCTCGGCCCTTTATGTTCCGGGCTCCCCATTTAATTTACTTTCTGTTGGTCGTCTTACTAATGATATGGATTGTTCTGTCACATTCACCTCCTCTGCTTTTTTGATACAGGATCGGCGGACGCGGATTACCATTGGTAAGGGTCAACTGCAAATTGGGCTCTACCTTCTCGATGCATCTCCAACCGTCCTTTCCTCCTTCTCCTCCGGCTCATCCGTCCATTGGCATCACTGTCTTGGGCATGCCCCTCTGTCAGTCCTCCAGAAGGCGCTTCCTGATGTATCTCTTCCTCCTTTTCAATGTGATTCTTGTATTTTCGGCAAGCAGTCACGTTCTTCTTTTCCCGCACATTGTACTCGGAGCTCGGTTCCTTTTGATTTAGTTCACTCCGATGTTTGGGGTCCTTTCAAAATTACTAGTATTTTCGGTTATCGCTACTTTATCACCTTTGTTGATGATTACTCTCGCATGATGTGGTTTTATTTACTACGTGATCGCTCTGAGCTTCCTTGCGTGTTCCGGGCCTTTGTGTTAGAAACTCGTACGCAATTCTCCACTACCATAAAAACGTTGCGCATTGTATGGTCTCAAACAATCCCCACGGGCGTGGTTTGACAAGTTCAGTAAGGCCCTTTGGGAGGTTGGTTTTACTCAGAGCTCGGCAGACTTCTCATTGTTCATTCGTCACCGAACAACGGGCACGGTTCTTCTGTTAGTTTACGTTGATGATATCATAATTACTGGAGACGACTCGAAAGGAATACAAGAGGTCAAACTACATCTGAGCACAGTTTTTCAAACAAAAGATCTGGGGCCCCTTCGGTATTTCTTGGGTCTTGAGGTTGCCAGACGACCGGATGGTATCGTCCTCTCTCAGC
This sequence comes from Platanthera zijinensis, assembly GCA_039513925.1. NCBI lineage: Eukaryota > Viridiplantae > Streptophyta > Magnoliopsida > Asparagales > Orchidaceae > Platanthera > Platanthera zijinensis. The sequence continues at coordinate 46,759,327 of CM077080.1, forward strand.
GGAAGTATTGCCTCGACCTCCTCCATGATGCTGGTTATTCAGGTTGTAAGCCGATTGACACCCCAATGGATGCAAATCACAAGTTATGTGCTCAGGGTTCTGACTCAGATCTCCTACTTCAGAATTCTGAATACTATCGTCGTCTTGTTGGAAAATTGATCTACCTCACAGTTACCAGACTGGATATTTCCTTCGATGTTGGTATTGTTAGTCGATATATGCATTCCCCTCGAAGATCTCATCTTCAGGCCGTTGAACGCATTCTCAGATATCTTAAAACGGCTCCTGGTCAAGGATTTGTATACAAAACCTCATCTTCAGCTCCAACATTGGTAGCATATTCTGATGCTGATTATGCTGGTTCCCTTGATGATCGACGGTCAACCAGTGGTTTTTGCACTTATTTTGGAGGACATTTGATTACCTGGCGAAGCAAGAAGCAAGCTGTCGTTGCTCGATCATCAGCTGAGGCAGAATACCGGGCAATGGCTTCGGTGGTTTCTGAACTAACTTGGCTTGAAAGTCTTCTTACCGATCTGGGTGTAAAGATCCCTTCCCCAGCTCTCCTCCTCTGTGACAGCCAAGTTGCTATACATATAGCCAAGAACCCCGTCTTCCACGAAAGAACAAAACATATTGAAGTCGACTGTCACTTCATCCGGGAAAAGGTTCAAATGAAGAAGCTCGACCTGAAGCATGTTCCAGGGACTGAACAAGTTGCGGATGTCCTCACTAAGGCTCTTTCCAGCACCCTCTTCTATCAGTGCTTGTCCAAGCTTGGCGCATACGATTTGTACGCTCCAGTTTGCGGAGGAGTGTTAGAAAAGCCCATGTAAAAGACCCATTATTGGGCCCCCTTTCTTTATTGTTTTTCCTTCTTCTCTTATTAGTCCCACATCTTGTATAGGATTTCTTCTCTCCTTCTCTCTCCTATATATTTGTATTCTCTCATTGTATTTACATACACAAGCAATGCATACAAGTTGTGTGCTCTCACAATAGTTTTCAATTACTTGTTGTATGTTTGCCACATTGAAACAAAAGCCTCAAAAGATCTATTTTTTTTCTTGGTTCATATTTCCAACACTAAATGTTTGATCCCTTAATTTTCAGGAAAAACCGTGCATTTAAGTTACTTCTTGCTATATGTGGCTCCATTTTTACATCTTGTTGCCTATTTGGATTACCATGGCTTGCATCATGCAGACCATGCCCCGGTGGCATATCCGAAGCCTGCCCGTCGATAGGAAGATCTGGAAATTTCAAGAAGTTTCAATGTGCTCCTGATCACTACAATGATCTAGCCAGTTTATTCTTCAATACCAATGATGACACAGTAAGAAATCTCTATAGTGCTGGCACAGAAAATGCCTTCAACAAATATTCTATCCTCCTGTTCTTTGTTACTTCTTATTTTCTAGGCATTCTGAGTTATGGTCTTGTGGCTCCATCTGGTCTTTTCATGCCCGTTATATTGACCGGTGCAACCTATGGCCGGCTAATTGGAATGCTCATGGGGTCAAAGTCAACTCTTGACCATGGCCTCTTTGCTGTGCTTGGTTCTGCTTCATTGCTGAGTGGTTCCATGAGAATGACTGTGTCCGTGTGTGTTATTCTCCTTGAGCTAACGAATAATCTCCTACTACTTCCTCTGGTGATGCTAGTTGTGCTCATATCGAAAACCGTGGCTGACTGTTTCAATTTAGGCATCTATGAAATGCTTCTCAGACTGAAAGGTTTTCCTTTCCTTCAAGGGCATGCAGAGCCCTACATGAGACAGCTCACAGTTAGTGATGTTGTCACAGGTCCCTTACAGGTCCTCAACTGTGTAGAGAAAGTTGGGAACATAGTTCACATATTAGAGACAACTGGGCATAATGGATTTCCAGTTATAGGTGAACCTCCATTTTCGCAAATCCAAGTGCTCTACGGCCTAATTCTTCGCTCGCATCTTCTTGTGCTGTTGAGAAAGAAGTATTTTCTCTCTTCTCGGTTTTCCGCTCGAGCTAATGTGTTTGATCAGTTCTCCGCAGATGACTTTGCAAAATGTGGCTCAGACAGGCATGATGGTATCGGCGATATTGTACTCACAGCTGAAGAGATGGAGATGTTTATTGATTTGCATCCGTTCACGAATACTTCTCCGTATACCGTTGTCGAGACAATGTCGTTGGCAAAAGCTCACATGCTGTTCCGTGAAGTTAGTCTAAGGCATCTTCTGGTAATTCCAAAGTTTCCTTCTGTAAGTAATCATTCTTCAAATCGAATATCTTTTCTATCTTTTGGAGCATATTTTTTGCAACTAGCGGGGTTTTGATCATGTCATTATCATGTTATAAAGTTTGAGTTTTAACTATATTTTTCTCAACAAGGTTCCTTGGAGCTTGTTTTTGCAGTGAGATAGTACTAATTGATTATATATTCACCAAAATAAACAATCTAGATATTGTCTGAAGGAAGAGAGGTTGTTAGTAGAAGAAAGATTGAGTTTAAGTATTTTTTTATTTAGAAAAATGAGGATAATGATGATTTAACTTCTAGAGTTACGGCGAGCGGTTAAAATAGAGAAGTGCCTCAGCAGTATTGTGAAAGAAGAAATCACAAAGTTTAAAACAAAATTTTTGTTGGAGATTATGTATGGATTTGAGTGTTGGACAATAAAGATATCATTCATTTCTAAGTTGAGTGGTAGGAGCCCCGGATTGGGACCTCCGGCCATGAGAGATGGAAATTGAGAAGGGGATTGGAGTTTCCCTTCATAGATCCGTGGGAACTTATGGTCGATGCTTGGAGTTTGGAGTCCGGTGGAAGGGAGGTGATCGGACGACGAGCTGGGAGCGGCGTGCGACTGTGCGGCTTGCAGCTTCGTTAGGGAACAACAGAATAGTAAGAGAGAGGTAGAGGGAGAGACGAGAGAAATTAGAGAGAGAGAGATGGCGCCCTCCCCTAGTCCGTGTGTGCCATCCCACGATGGCGGTGGCCCCAGTGCTGGTCCGTAACATTGAGCTTGGCGAAGATGAGAAATTCTAAAATGGATGAGTGATAGAACTAGAAATCACAAATTAAAGATTTAATGCGATCCACGCCACATCTTTTATTTTTATTATTTCACGTGTCTGTTATTTTTGTAGCGCGTATTTTCGCGCCTTTTGGCTTTTTATAGCGTTGAGTTGTAACGCGCATGTTATTAGCGTTTGGATGTTATTTTGTATCGTGCATACTGTTCGCGTAATTTTGTTTGGCTCGTTGATGCCACCGGCCAACAAGACCCTAAATGCATAGGTCCGGTAATTTAGGAAATAGGTTAATTAGTGTAAGCTAATTTAATTAACTATTTTAAATATATTTCCCCTATGCATTTGGCCGGCCCTACCTTTTGAATTTCCCCTCGAAGTTCTCTTCTAGTTACCTTCACTCAAATATGTCATTTCTTAAATAAAAAAAATCAATAGCTGCCAATATCAATTTTGCCATAATCCTAAACTTATAAATGAGAAACCCATTCTCTGTTTTCGGGCAGCTGGGAAAGGAAGGAAATAGTGTCGCCGAAATCGCGCGCCCCTATTTCCTCTACCAGCTGTGTCCACAGCCGGAAGTAAGGGAGGGTTGCTGTGGACGAGGAAATCGAGAGGTATACCCCAGGAGAAGAGGCAATGGTTGACCGGTGGTTGCCGGAAGTAAGGGAGGTTGGCTGTGGAAGAGTCGTTGGGAGCTGGTAGAGGATCTGGCGGTAGTAGCAAGCTCTGGAACAGGGGAGGCGCTGGCTGGAAGCAAGGCAACACAGAAGGTTCTCTGGAATCCGCCGGAAGAGGGTGCTGGCGTGCTCGCCGGAGCCCAGGAGGGGTTCTAGCGTGCTCGCCGGCGGCCGGTGGGGCTTCAAGAGGCTTCTGTCGAGGGAACTGGGCATTGGACGGCGCAGACTTCTGGAAGTTCTCGTTGGGGCTTCACCGATGATGCAGAACCGCGGGAAGGAGTGGGATGAAGGATCGAGAGGGCTGGTGGTTGTTGTGGCGGTCAGAGTAGGGGATGGGCTTCACAGGAGCTTCGTCGGACGGGAGGCCGAAGGCAGCGCTGGAGGGAAGGAAATAGGGGCACGCGATTTCGGCGACACTATTTCCTTCCTTTCTCAGCTGCCCAAAAACAGAGAATGGGTTTCTCATTTATAAGTTTAGGATTAGGGCAAAATTGATATTGGCAGCTATTGATTTTTTTTATTTAAGAAATGGCAGATTTGAGTGAAGGCAATTAGAAGAGAACTTGGAGGGGAAATTCCAAAGGTAGGGCCGGCCAAATGCATAGGGGAAATATATTTAAAATAGTTAATTAAATTAGCTTGCACTAATTAACCTATTTCCTAAATTACCGGACCTACGCATTTAGGGTCTTGTTGGCAGGTCACACCAACGAGCCAAACAAAATTGCGCGAACAGTATGCACGATACAAAATAACATCCAAGCGCTCATAACATGCGCGTTACAACTCAACGCTACAAAACAAAGCCAAAAGGCGCGAAAATACACGTTACAAAAATAACAAACATGTGCAATAATAAAAGTAAAAGATGTGGCGCGGGTCGCATCAAGATTATATTAAATGAACAGTGAGAACTTGCCGAAGATAAAATAATTTAAAACAGACTTTTATTGTTTATCCATGTATAAACAAGGATAGAAAATACAACAATTAGATGAGTGGATTGAGTTAGTGTCCAAAAATTATGAAAGATAAGCAGTAGACCTGAAGTAACGTGGATGTAAATTGTTCAAGCTGATCTAACACTTGAGATGAACTAACATCTTTTTTTCTTCGACGTTGCAGAGTGCTCCAGTGGTGGGAATATTGACTCGACATGATTTCATGCCACAGCATGTAACTAATTTGCATCCTTTTTGGATGAGGGGTAGAAATAAGCTATTTCAGTTCAGAAATTCAACTGTAATTAACATGTTCAGAGGCCTCTGGTTATGAATTGAAGTATGAATCACACACAGTATAAAGAGATGGCAGTTTGATAGTAAGGGAGGAAGTTTTGAAAAATAAATGAAATCATGCTGATGGTGAAGATTTGGAAGGGCTATATAACTCAAAGTCTCTTCTCTTGAAATTATCTCTTCTACTATTTGTGCAGAATCAGATGATTCAACCATTCAGGTTAGTCTAATACCAAAGGAGTCCAGCCTTTTTCTTAATTGTTGTAAAGGCATTTTTAAAAAAAATTCATTTGAGATATATTTCTATCATTTTCTGTATATATATTATATTAATGCAAGCATTTCTTATTAATTAGAAGCCATTAAATTCACACATAAAATGAATTTTATTGATTTCTTATTTACATTTTCTTTCTTTTCAAAAATTGTGTAACCAGTAAATATGTATTCTTCCACTTCAAATTAACAGAACAAAAAGGCAGCTAACATAGGAATGTGAAAAAATTGCTTCAACTAGGTTTGTCAGCCGAGGTGGAGGAAGGAGGATCTCCGATGTGACGACCCACAGACCGCATCACAATAATTCAGTAACCATCAGAAGCGGTTTCTTTTTTTCCGACCAAATCACAGTATATTCAGAAAAATCATCGTCGCAAAATGAGTAAATGAAAACCTTCTGAAATGGTCGCTTATTTTATTTTTATATCGTTGGGGAATTTCCCTTGATTATTAAAAAGATGTTTCGGTGTTACATTTGGCATCAATTGAATTGAGAGTGAGTGGGGTTGGGGCCTTAGGGGTCGATGTTGACAGAGATGAGAGGTATTGTAGCATTAGTATGTTAGGCTATTCAAAGGGCATTTAATTTAATTCAAGGCTATAAATAGAGTCTTTGAGGTTGTAATTGAGCATATGAAATGAAAGTTGAAGTTGTCTAGTGTGCTTGAGTTCTAGCCTATCTCCCATTCTTCTTTAAGATTCTCCTCTCTTAGGGTCCGCGTGGCGCTGCAGTGGTGGCGTTCATGAATGCAATGGCCATGAATTGTCGTTCACGAATGCCTGATCTCACTCTTTGAACTCCGTCCGCCAAGTTTTGAGACAAATAGACGAAGCCATAGAATATCAAAATCAATTATGTGCCTAATTTTCCTAAAAACATCCTTTTAAACGTTCATATTCGGCTTTTTACAATGCGGGTGCTTGATTTGAAATTCTTTTTCTCCTACCAAAGCTAACCACAACAATCATTCTCCCAATCCTCCCCAAGCATTTGCCACGAAACAAGACTTGGCCACTATGCAACAATCCGTTGAGGTCCTCAGGCGGTTGGAGCCATGACGGAGATCCTTTACTGAATTCCTCCGTGCAGAAAACCCATCAGCCGCTTCATCCACTTCCACAATGTCATTCTAAGTCCAACTTCTGTCCCCAGAGATTCTCATCCACTAGGCCTTCCTCCTGCCATTCCTCTTTCTGCACTACTCGTGCACATCTCAATTATTAACTAACCGGTAATCTTATAGGCCAATTTTTAGGGTATCAAAAAATTGGTATCTTAAAGTGATGCATCTTCAAAGCTTTCACCTTTGAGCATATTAGAAGTGCCTGACTTGGGGGGCCTTGACCGAGTTTTTGTTTGATTGAGCTTTTGTTCTTGTTCCATACCTGCAAGAAAAATGTTACTATTTAGACCAACCGGGTCTTTAAAATCAGTCTTTTCCAGAGACCAGTGGCCAATGGGGGGTCCGGGGAGGGTAAAGTGCAGCAAATGCATTTTACTGTGCAGTGCACGTGATCCGACGGCTGCGAGTGCTTCTCAGCTCGCGCGGAGATGTGTGCACGCTTTGAGATATGTGTGGATGCTTTGAGATATGTGCGCTGAGATGTGCACGCATCTCAGCACAGTCGCATCCATTGGATCGCACTGCACGATAAAGTGCAGCGGCTCGCGTCCGTCTGACTTGCTGCACTTTACCCTCCCCGGACCCGGCCAGTGGGTCTTCTAATGATTGACCAATTGGTCATTCAAAAATTTGATCATTTCCACTCGTTGCCCTTATTTGTAATAAGGGTAGTGTTGCGGTCTAACTCGGCACAAATAAATTGGTTTAGATGTGACCGTCTTAGCCCGGAAGTGGTTAAGCACGCAATCAGTCACATAGTAAGAAAACAAGTACGCAAGACGATTTTTATGTTGAAAAATCTCTCAACCGGATAAAAAACCACGTGACCGGGTCTGTGTCGGTCAAATTCCATTACCAGCTTCGGGTTACAACTTGTTTGTAGAATCGAGGGCGACGGGCGTCTCCTCATTACACTTTGGAGGTGAGAGAGAGAATCTTTGGCGCTCGATGAGCAACAGGCAGCTCCACATGAAGCTTAGCTTTCATAATCTTGTTGTGAGGACGGGCGCGGAGCGCGCAGAATGGGGTTGGAGCGGGCTTGCTGGAGGTTGTACGCGATCGTTGCTTTCTTCCTGCAGCGGGCAGAATGCCTTCTTCGCGGTTATGGCGCGGACTTAGCCGAATTTCTAGTGGAGAAGCGGTGCCCCGTTGGAGAATTTCGGTGGAGAGGTGGTGGCTCGTAGGAGAATTTTGGCAGAGCTCTTTCCCAAAGAAGAAAAAAGCACGAAAGGGAAAATGTGAGAAATGTGGAGACTTGAGGGTCTTTTTATATCCTGCAGGAGGTGGTTACGGTGGTTTCGCGGCTATCCGCACACCGTAATCACCAATATTATTATATTAAGCATAGTTCCGGGCACACATAAATCATGCAATATTTACTAAATGCAAACCGTCATCATGACCATGAACCCTCTACTAACGGTGGAAGTTACGCGGACGGTTACCCCCGCAACGGATTGTTGCAATTGTGGCGGGACCAATCGGGCGGCGGAGGAAGGGCATGGCATCGCGGCCAACAAGAGAGCTGCCCCTCACGGGTAGGGAGGCGGCAGGCTTCCGCGCCGTCCACGAACCGCCGGCGCGGCGCCGGCCGGCCGCCAACCACCGGCACGGCGTCGTCGGCCGCGGGAAGCGGCGCGGCCGGTCGGGCGCACACGATTGGTGCGCCGGGCCCGGCCCCGGCGCCAGCCGCCGGTTGCGCGGTCGGCGCCGGCCTAGAGGCCTTGTACTGGCGGGCCGCACCGCAAGGTGCGGCCGGCTGGAACCGGGGCACGGCTGGGAAAGCGCGCCCGGCCGGAGGACCGGGCGCGGCCAGCCGCCATCCGCGGCCTCCCACGGTCGCAACGGCGGCCGTGGGAGGGGGGGCGCCCCTGCCGGTCGGGGAGATCGGTAGAGTGGCCGCGCCATGCGACCGCAGAAGTGCGGCCGCGAGGCACGGCCTCCTCACCGTCCGGAAACTGGGCCGGCCCAAGCCGTCCAGCCAGAGGAGAGGGGGAGGGCCGGCCTTGTAGCCTGCCCCAGTTTCCGGCATGACAATGTTACGTGAAATATTATGCAGGAAAACTTGTTATTCATTATCTTGTTGAAAACGGTAGATCGTCTTTACTCCGGGTTGGAATGTTTTTTCAGTTCCAACCTCCAGTAATGTTATGAAATCTTTAGGAGCAATAGAAGTAAACATTGCAGTATATTTAACATAAAGATTTCATAACAATTAGTCTTTCTTCTAAAAAAAAAGCTAGGTGCACTTCAATTCGAGTGCACGACAGCCGTTTTGCCTCTCCAGCCCGCGACTTCGTTTCCTAGGTTTCCCTCATCTGCAATCGATGGCCCCCTCTCCCGCCGGCGACAGTCCGCGCTTCGCCGCCTCTCCCGCCCGCGAAGATCCACCCTTCTCATGAGCTACCAAGATAGGCGCAGCAACGAACTGGCGGCGATCGATTCGAGCTTCATTCGGAGAGAGGCGGCCCTTCTTTGCTCTTCTTAGGTTCTACCTAAGTTCCTATTCCCTAACTGGGACAGCATGTTGCAGCCCGCAGGAGTCGGCAGGAGCACTGGAGCATTGGTTCTTCCTAAGTTTCTGGTAAGGGATTTTTTTTTTAATAAAATCATGTGTGGTTCATTAATTGATATATCAAGATAATTTTATTTGTTTTCTATTAACAAAATTGCGGTGCCCCTAATAATATATATGCATTTATCATAATGCAGTGCTTCTAATAAAAATATGCACATAGTCAAAATCATAGTGCACTTAATAATTCGTAGGCTGTACAGCCGGGGACTAGAATGAATTTAATGACCGAGAATCTTTGCCATTGTCACTATTCTTGAATGATGCATTTCCTTATCTTCTTGCAGGAAATTTTTTTGGTGTGGATAATGCACCATCCTCTACATGAATTATGGAATATTCCGTATGGGGAATTTTTGTTGTACTAAATCACATTTCAAAGTGTCTAAAAAATATATTTTTGCTAAATAAATTATTGAATATGAATTATGACATCTTTACGATCATTCAAAGTATTCATTTTGCCAACATTTTGGTCATATTTGAAAAACTCCAATCTTATTTTCTTGATCCGAAATAATCCGACAAGAAAATTTGAATACATTTTTTCACATGCCCTTCTTCCTTATGATGCTGAATTTCCACGGCAACGCTTTTTGGGGGAGCGCCAAATGTGATTATGTATAAAATATTGGCTCATTTTGGCACGATAGTATTGGAATTTCGTCCGCTTTTATGTTCAAATCTGATAACCTTTTCTTTGTAGCGGTCATAACTATGGCCATGCCAAACATGCTGCCAATTGTTTGCATCTAATGTCAAGTGAAACATTGGAAGAGAAAATCCACTTATTCTATATTACTGTCATATTTAAAAGGGGTTAGTTGATATCTCTAGCAGCGGAGACGTTTACAGTGCATTATTTTTTAGAACATAGAGCACGACCCTAAAGGCTTCCCCTTGAAGGGGTTTTTCAGTCGATGGACCCTTTTGCGCTCGCTCCATACCTTTCGACTAGAATGGATCCTCCTCTCAAACACCGAAGACGCTCTGATTATCTCGGTCGATGACAACTATAATTCTCCGTTATCTTCAAATAAAAACTATGAACACAATATTGTCTAGAAGAATCAAGGAATGCTAGAAATATTCTCAATTTAATACCCGACAAACTATAAAATATAAGTGTCGGCCTACAATAATTATACACTTGCACAAAGTAATAATTGGAAATTGAAAAACTTCACTGGTTAAACAATATTAAAATGGTAAAAAAACCATTAAGATTACTTTGATGGAAGTGCATTTATTGAGACGCTTTTTAAACAAAAGGAACCATATGGGGCTAAATTGATCGTGTTCAATTAAATAAATACTATGAAAAACATCATCATGCCTAGGACTGATATTGAATCGAGTTCGAGCAATATTTGCTCGGTTCGAAATCAAGCCAACTTTTATTGCCGTGAATCTCAACATGTCCGCCGCTATCAACTTGGATGTCGCGCCAATACCTTGATAAGTTTAAAGAAAATCTCGAGCCACACTCCCTGAAGAATGCAACTAATCCCATGATACGGGTCATCCCAATAAGAGTAAATTGGGATGCTGGAACACCGCAAAACTTTAAAATATCGACCACCTCCTCACATGATGGAAGTCAGAATCCAGACCTCAGTATCGTCTCACAAACCATCAGCCAACCCTTCGATGGATTCTGAACTATCTCTTTAATATGAGGTATCCTCACTTCAAGACAGACATGTATCCCGCATCACTTCCTCCAAACCGCAATATGTTCAGCAGTAAGCCGATGAACGCAATTCCATGGGTTTCGTGCTATGTTTTGAAGCATGAAAAGAAAAGCAAAATCCAAGTTACAATGAGCCCCGTGCACGAGCACATCACTCACAACTCCTTCGCGAACGTATAGGACTGCGCAAGCACGCACAGTTGCGCACAAGTACATCTAAGTACGCACAACCCTTCCTGCGCACGTGCACAAGTAGCAAAAGCAAGCATGCGAGCCCATACAGGCGCGTGCGCAAACCCCGTGGCAACAACCTATTGTTGCTGAGAAACAGACACAGTGATTTGTGTTGGAGTGTACGGCCTGCAGGCCTTGTAGATTCCGGTTGTACCACCGTAGCGCCTTGGGTCCTCCTTGGGCTACTGGTGGGTTAGGCAGCGCTGTGCTCCTAGCGGGCCAGGTCGTTACAAAAAAGAGCTCAGTTGGTGATGAGCTCTGTTGGAAGAGAGTCTTATCAAGGTCTCGGGTTCGAAACCTCCTGGCAACAACCTATCGCTGTTGAGAAACAGACACAAAGATTTGTGTTGGGATGTACGGTCTGCGGGCCTTGTAGATTCTGGTTGTATCACCCGGTGGGCCTTGCCTTGGTCGCCGTGGTGGGCCGGGCGACACCGTGGGGCGGCCTGTTGGGCCTAAACCCGGGTCGTTACAAAGAAGTGCAGTACAGCCAGAATCTACAGGCCGCCCCATGGCGTCGCCCAAGGCAAGGCCCACCGGGTGGTACAGCCAGAATCTACAAGGCCTGCAGGCCGTACACCCCAACACAAATCTCTGCGCTTGTTTCTCAGCAGCGGCAGGTTGTTGTCACGGGATTTCGAACCCGAGACCTTGATAAGACTCTTCCAACAGAGCTCCTCACCAACTGAGTCGGAGATTTGTGTTTGGGTGTACGGTCTGCAGGCCTTGTAGATTCCGGCTGTACCACCCGGTGGGCCTCGCCTTGGTCGTCGTGGTGGGCCGGGCGACACCATGGGGCGCCTGTTGGGCCTAAACCCGGGTCGTTACAGGGGCCTTCTCCACCGTCTGATCATCCCGACATGATCAATGCCGTCCATTTCGTGAGTAACCACCCACGTAATCACCATGGTTAGTGGGGAAAATGTTTAATAAATAAGTTATAATGTTCGCATATAAAATATATTAATTAATATTTATCTGGAACTATGCTAAATATGGTCTACAATTAGTAATTTAGGTGGTTACAGTGCGCGGGTAGCCTAATAACTGCCCAAATCATCCCTGTGAGCCTATAAAATAAAGTCAGACCCCTCTTATTTCTAATTTTTCTCCTCTCAGCTTTCTTCTTCCTTAGGCCGAAGCTCTGCCGCAATCCTCCTATGACCCACCGCTCTAGTCAAGCCACCTGAGAATTTGTCTAATTCCACAATGCTCTAGGGAAGAATACATCTCGCCAGCCATTCTAAAGAGGTTCCTACATGCGCTGCATTCTGCAAGTCCCTGCCAACGCATCTCTACACGCCCCGCAGTAGTGTTTGACATCTATGCAACATCCAAGAGCGTCCACCACCGTCAGAAAGCTATAGAAACTGAGCTTCGTGTGAGGCGTTCTATCGCCCATCGAGCACGTCGGTATTCTCTCTCATCTCCAAGCTGTAAGAGCAACTCCAATGTGGATCTCTATATTTAGATATCCTCATTGTACCATATTCTCTAAATATAGAGAACATGATTAGAGCAACTTCAATCATGTTCTCTATATTTAGAGAACATAATGTAAATATGTATTTTTTATTAATATGATATGTATATATGTATGTATATATGTATATTTAAATTATATTTACATATATATATATATATATATATATATATATATATAATTTATTATTTTTATTGTAATATATTATTTTATTATATGCTATTAAGTTATTTAATTTTTTATTTATTTTAAATTTGATTGCATAACAAAAATACAATAAATATTACATAATTTAAATGATATATATATAATTTATTATTTTTATTGTAATATATTATTTTATTATATGCTATTAAGTTATTTAATTTTTTATTTATTTTAAATTTGATTGCATAACAAAAATACAATAAACATTACATAATTTAAATGAAAATATTACATTTAGAATTAAAACTAAATTTTTGAGAGGTCATCATTGGATTCGCTACAACTTCCGCGCACGCTTTTTCCGTGTTGTTCTCCTCCATACCCTGGTATGTCATAGTCGCTTCCTCCATACTGACTTCCTCCTTGCTGGTCTCCTCCGAACTGAGGTCCTCCAAATTGGCTTCCCCCGTACTGACTTTCTCGGTAGTGGCTATCTCGGTACTGATTTCCTCCAAATTGAGGTCCTCCAAATTGAGTTCCTCCAAATTGAGGCCCTCCAAATTGTGGTCCGCCGTGTGGGTCTATTTCATACTGACTTCCTCCGTAACCGCTACCTCCATACATGCCTCCTCCATATTCAGTTCCTTTGAGTGATGAAGATCCTCCAAATAGCGGTTTGATAATATTTTTATTCATAATGTCATGTTTTTTTGTCGAAAATATTGTCGCTCTGGATTTTCTTTGATGTTATCCAAATTTATCATCATGATATCGTGATCTTGTTTAGCGCTCTAAAGCTCTAATCTTCTTCTTTGATTTTCTGTCTTTAACTTCATGAGCTTTTGAATCGAAGACATATCGTTTGCTCGTTGTTCTTTTCTTCTCTTTAAAACCTCTAAGGATTTTTTTTGGTGTGAGCCTTAATATCATAACTCTTACCACTCGATTTTCTCCTCCTCTCTTTTTCTTGCTTTCTTCCAGTAGGTCGATTAATGGAAGTTGAGATCGGAGATTTTTCATCACCATTACTACCAGGATTCATTTCATTGTTATCTGTATTTAAATCTATATTTCTCCGTTGACTGAAAGAGTTTGAACTTAAAGTTTATGACATATCAATATTTTGATAGTTCATACCTTTTGTAGACCCGGGTGTATCTATCCACTTCTCTGTATTTTTTAAGATAGATCAATTATGATCAAAGACGAAATATTTTTTCTCTTTTGGATCGTCGCCATACAAAACTTTTGCTTGATTGATCTACAAATTTTTTTAATTTTAATTACATATCAAATAATGGATTTAAAATTTAAAATCAAAAAAATATTTACAATATCGAGTTCAGATGCACCGCTGAGATTTTGTTGCTCGATTTGTCGAATACATCCTCGAAATTTGCTAACCTTACTTGCTAAAAAGGACCAACGATAAGAGAGAGATTTTAGGGTTCTCTGTCCAATGCAACTTTGAGTTCTTGTGTTGTGAAAAATAGTTAAAACTCTTTCTCATAGCCTGTGCTCTTTTTGATTACTTCTCATAACGAGGTCTTCTAAGACCTCAAGCCAAGCGTAACATAATGTTTGATCTTCTTTAGGGAGAATGCTAGCCCACGGTTAGCAAACATGATGAAAAATAAAGGAAGTAGTGAGTGCTTGATTTTGGAGATAGAGTGATGAGTATTTATAGAAGTCTTGATGTTGGAGAAGGAATCCAATGCTGGAGAAGGAATCCAATGTTGGAGAAGGAATCCAATGCCGGAGAAGGAATCCAATGCTGGAGAAGGAATCCAATGCCGGAGAAGGAATGCAATGCCGGAGAAGGAATCCAATGCTGGAGAAGGAATTCAATGCCGGAGAAGGAATCCAATACTGGAGAAGGAATCCAATGCCGGAGAAGGAATCCAATGCCGGAGAAGGAATTCAATGCAGGAGGAGGAATCCAATGCCGGAGAAGGAATCCAATGCTGGAGAAGGAATCCAATGCAGGAGGAGGAATCCAATGCCGGAGAAGGAATCCAATGCTGGAGAAGGAATTCAATGCAGGAGGAGGAATCCAATGCCGGAGAAGGAATCCAATGCCGGAGAAGGAATCCAAGCGAGATGAGAATGAATATGTCGATATTTCTACATCACCACCCACTCAGAATATTGAAGAGATGGACACAAGTGAAGCCGAGAGATTTCGTCAGTTCGTAAATCGGCATAGAAAGATAAAAGACAGAGATGCACATTTCGCACTTCGAGATGCACTGATTGGACATTTGTGGGCACGACATGGTAATGAAGAAATGTAATTTTGAAAATTTTATGCATTTTAATTTTCATGTATTTTGTTGTATTCGCACGTTTATCTAGTAAAACGTCTTTTCTTCGTATTTGCATGATCAATATTAATTAGAAAGTATTTAATATTAATCTTGTTTTGTAGGTCTTGAAAATACAAATTTTTTGATATATTACATGTCATATTTGAAAAAAAAATATTGATGATTACGAGCAATACATTGAAATGAATGAGTTTTATAAATACATAATTTAAACAATAATAATAAAAAACATATTAAAATTTTTTTGTCGCCCCTCTATTTTCTCTCTCCCGCCTCTAAATTTAGAGGGGGAGAGAGAGAAGATCTGCATTTTTACAGGGGGCAATGGCGAACGGTTGGAGGCAATTCTGGCGGCATTTTTAGAGAATGGTGATCCGTTGGAGTTGTTCTAACGAGAAGTGGACTGTCACCCTCCATTCCATCGACAAGTTGTAAACCATTGCTGATAGTGAAGTTTAACCGGCACCGAACCAGTCACGTGGTTGTTTACCCAATTGAGAGGTTTTTCTCGTTAAAATCGTCATGTGCATATCTTTACTTACTCCGTGACTGTGTGCGCGCTCAACCACTCCACGTGCTAAGCCGACATATTTTAATCTGATCTACCAAGAGCGTTGAGTTAGCCACAACACT
Source organism: Platanthera zijinensis (assembly GCA_039513925.1). Classification (NCBI taxonomy): domain Eukaryota; kingdom Viridiplantae; phylum Streptophyta; class Magnoliopsida; order Asparagales; family Orchidaceae; genus Platanthera; species Platanthera zijinensis. The sequence goes on from CM077080.1 coordinate 46,774,754, forward strand.
CACGATATCAGATTTATCACTTATAAATAACAAATTTGCATCAACTAACTATAGCATAAACATTTCACAACTACAGGTCTTATCACATAATGAAGTCAACAACAATGACATAATTTATATCCACTTTGTTCATCGTATTCACTTTCTTTTATGGAGACTTTTAAAAAATTGACGAAATCCCTCAAAGCCGTAATCCCTTTTATGGGTTCTCACAACTACGAGTGTTTACCCAATCCCATTCTCCAAACGAACACAAGGATGGGAAACGATGGGAAATACGCATAATTATCCATTAGCAAAATTAATTAAATATCATTGAATCAAGCCACTGATCATGATTAGACTTCACACACAATGCTTATCTCGGAATCAAACTTGAGCATCTAATGCAAGCATGCTTGGCTCGCAATCCTATGGTCCAGTAGTTCACAATGAACCGTGACTGTCCCAATCTCACTAATTAGATGAACCGGGTGCCATAACACCATATACAGCGAAGAAAACATGAAAGCAAACCAACTCCTAATACATGGAGAAAAAGATCGTTACCATCGTCCATTCCTTCTCGACCATGAAAGTCTCAAGAAAATAGGTGGAGAAGAAGCACTCAGAGATTCACAATACATTAGCGGCGACAACTCGTCGATTGGAGCTCCCAAGCTCTGGTGATGGCGGAATATCCTCAAAGGATCCCTAAGTTCCCCCCATTTAACTCGTCGATTGGAGCTCCCAAGCTCTGGTGATGGCGGAATATCCTCAAAGGATCCCTAAGTTCCCCCCATTTCTCTTCGCCTCTTTCTCCCAGCCAATCAAGCCTCAAAATGATCCCTTCCCAACTTCCATGTGACATTTTAGGGCATCAAAACAAAGTTTTGGCTGTTGGATTGCAATCCAGATTAAGGCCCCGTTTGGTGGGACTTATTTCCAGCGGTCAAGCGGTTACGACCGCATGTACCGCGCCTTAATTAAGGCCCGGTACATGCGGTCGTAACCGCTTGACCGCTGAAAATAAGTCCCACCAAACGGGCTCTAAAAGTTATTTCACCAATCGCACGATCGTGTCAAAAACACACCATCATCTTCAAATCTTTGAAACTCCACACTTTCCTCATGCATGACCAACCACCCAATCATCTTTGGATTTGGGAAATGACTCTTTTAGGCTCCGTTTGTGAGGACTTAATTTTACCGGTCACGCGGTTATGACCGCTTGAATCGGACCTTAATTATGATCTGATTCATGCGGTCGTAACCGCTTGACCGGCGAAAATAAGGCTCTGTTTGAGATGACTTATTTTCACCGGTCACGTGGTCACGATCGCATGAATCGGACCTTAATTTAGGTCCGGTTCATGCGATCGTGATAGCTTGACTGATGAAAATAAGCCCCGGGAGCCTAAGTCTCTCCAAACGGACCCTTAAATCTTGCAGAAAACTCACGGTTATGCCAAAAATGCAGTAGGCTGCGTCCTAAGAAAATTCAGCAATTCTTACTGAATCAATCTTTTGAACTCCCAATAATGCTCGTCTATAAATCAAGATATGCGAGCTGGTGTTATCTTTCTATGCATCATGCTAATGCAGTTTGCTCAATTTGACCTTGCCTCAAAATGCACAAAACAGAATCAAGAGAAGAGCAGGTGAAGTTATTTAGGCTGGGTTTGAGGGAATAAAATTTAGGTGAATTACTCTCATCTATTTCTAGGTGTAGATGTAAATGCTGACCGTTGTTCTGATATCATACGATCCATACGGTATTAAATATTGGCCGTTGATCAGTATTTTCTGTAGGAAATCAACGGTCAGTATTTACTCCTGCACCTATTTCTAGGTGAGAGTAATACACACAGTATTGTCTCCGTTTGGGGGGGGGGGACTTATTTTCACTAGTCAAGGTTATATTTGGTTCGGCGGTGGCGGGTGCAGCCGACAAGTTGAAACGGGACTTTGGAACCGGAGGGGGAGATGTGGGGGTCGAAACGGAGTGGATCATGACTGTTTCCTCCTTGATGCGCGTGCAAACGCCGTCGGCGCCCGTTTGTTTACTCACCGTCCGACGGTATTTGCTCCAAACGGAGGCGGCGAAATGCTGAACCGAACGAAGCCTAAGTCCCCCAAACGAAGCCAGTCCAAAGGAGAGAAGAATCGCTATCGCCACCACCGAACGAAGCCAGTCTATATAAAAAAAAAATTTTAAAAAAATCCGGCCGAATATCCTGTTTTTTTAAAAGGTGACTGTTATTAGCACTGCACTTTTGGATATTCGCACTACATTTACTCTTAATTTTCCGCGCCTTTTGAAAATACTCCTTGTACATGCATTTTTAGGAAAAGTGTTCAACACGAAAGTTGTAGATCTCGACGCGTCGAGATCTACAACTTTCGTGTTGAACACTTTTCCTAAAAATGCATGTATAAAGCGTATTTCTAAAAGGCGCGAAATCTGAGCGTATTTCTAGATCTACAACTTTTGTGTTGAACACTTTTCCTAAAAATGCATGTACAAGGAGTATTTTCAAAAGGCGCAGAAAATTAAGAGTAAATGTAGTGCGAATATCCAAAAGTGCAGTGCTAATAACAATTACCTTTTAAAATCCGATCAAATTTTATTTTTATTTTTGTAAAACCGCGTATTTCACTGACGATTTGATAGAAAAGATAGTATCAAATCTCACCCGGACCAGCAAATCATAGGAACGCCGCCGCTTATGCTCTCCGCCATAATAGAATTCCATCCGCAGTGCGTTAAAAACACCGCCACCGCCGGATGGAAAAGCACCTCCTCCTGCGGGCACCAGCTCGCCATTAACCCCCTCTCCTTCGTCTCCTCCATGAACTCCGCCGGCAACACTTGGGCATCTGATCCCCTCACAAGATCCGGACGAATCACCCACAGAAAATCGTAGCCGGTGTTCGCCAATCCCCAGGCGAACTCGACGAGCTGGGCGTTGCTCATCACCGTTATGCTCCCGAAGTTGACGTAGACGACGGAGTTGGGCTCCCGGCCGTCGAGCCAGTCGAGGCACGTGCTGTCCTCGGTCCACAGGCTGGTGTTAATTGCGGCGACCGGGTTGTCGCTTGGTATTGCTTGCCGGATGAGGGAGGAGAGCGGGCCGATGGTGTAGACGGCCGGAAGCTTCTTCCGCAGTTCGACGATGGCCGGAATCTCGAGGGATTCGAAGGTGTTGAGGAGCAGCGCCGAGCCCATCGGCGCTCTGCTCTCGTGCAGGACGAAGGCTTCATTTGGGAGGGAGTTTTGATCCGCGCGTTTCACCAAAACGCAACCGCCGGTGTTATATCTATTTGTTTTTCCGCCTCCTGTTCCAACCGTCGGCGTTTCGTTCCTTGATGAAAATTACCCCAACCGCAACCGCTACTCGGACCTCCATTCCTCAGCGTTTCGCTCCTCCAAGCTCCAGCCCTAACATGTCCCGCCGTGCCAGCAGCTCCCGTGCCAGCAGCTATGTCGCCCTCCCGTGCCCGCCGGCATGGTCGCCGGACACCGGCGAACCCACCAGGGGTAGTCCGGCGGGGCTCCGGCAGGGCCCCAGCCGGCGGCGGCCCTAACCGTGAGGCCCAGATCGCCTCACGGTTAGGGCCGGCGGCGGCTGGGCCCCTGCCGGAGCCCCCCGGACTACCCCAGGTGGGTTCGCCGGGGTCCGGCGACCATGCCGGCGGGCTCCGGGGAGGCCGGTGGCGGTGGAGGCACGCAGAGGTAGGGGGAATGGAAGGCGGAGGCGGAGGCAGGGAGGCGGAGCCAAGACAGAGGAAGATTTCAACAATTAAAAATTACAAAAAAAATTTAACCTAAAGTTTGAACAGTCAAAAATATTACAAAAAAAAGTTAAAAAAATTTATATATATATAAAATCTAATAGAATATATATATATATAATAATTAATAAAAAGGTTTATAATTTAAAAACATTAGTATTATTAATATTTAAAATTAATTATTTATATATTTTTTTTTTATAAAACGCCGCCGCTATATTGCCAAACAGTTTTCTGTTTCGAACAGCTCTGCAAACACAGATTACCCAAACAAATCTTCATTTCCATCAACTAGTTTCCAATAACTCCTTTTACAAACCTCCGTTTAGAACAACTCTTTTACAACCAATTTCCAGATCGCCTCACGGTTAAGCCCGCCTCCGCCCGCCTCTTCCAAGCAAGAAGGACCGAGGGCGAGCCTACAAAATTCCGGAGGAATGTGGAGTGCGGCGGTTCGCGCCGTCGCTGCTAGCTGCTTCCGTCAGAGGAGCATCACGACGAGAGCTTTGTCCACCTGCGGCAAAAGAGTTGTCGACATGGCATCCCGGGACGGCGAGCTGAGGGTCTTCATTGTCGCCGGCGAGGTCTCTGGCGATTCTATAGCCTCCCGACTCATGTCTTCGCTTAAGCGGATCTCCCCTTTTCCAGTTCGTTTTTGTGGAGTCGGAGGGTAAGTTCGTCGGAAACCCCTGCCGCTTCTCATTTTTCTTACCCTTTTGCAATACCAAGAGTTCAAGCCAAAGAGCAAAACAGCATTTGATGTGGATACACTTGGAACCCTAATGTATAGCAGGTGGTTTGGAAGCATAAAGCGCAGGATGTTATCTTCTGCAAACATTGTAACAATGGCATGATCTTTATGTTAATTTAGGCAGTTCGTTCTAAATTAGTTGCATGTCGAATTGGTATGGAGAGAGATTCGATGTAGTTCCTCTCAATCATTTTTGATCAACAACACAGTCATTCAAACAAGTAGAAATGAGACAGCACATTTCTTTTAACATAAAAAACATTGCCTAACCCTGTTGAACGCTAGCCTTGTCGAACAATTTCCACTGGTATGAGAAGTTACAAGGTGATAGTCGAATGCGTCAATATAGTGATAAAAGATGTGATGTAAAGGTTGTTACGAGCAGTTGTAGTGCAGGATGGGGTTGAGAGTCCTTGAGGCATGTGTCACTATGGTCTCACATATAATGGTTCCATTACAAATCTCGTAGTGAATGACTATGTTGCGAATATTGCTGGAAATGGTTTCACCATTGATATTTTTGGAGGTGAATGTGACGTAGGCCTCGAGGGATGGCTAAGATGCTTATATTATATTTTTGAAGGTAAATGCAAAGAGACAGGTGCGGTGAATGTCTCTTGGGAGACAATTGTGATACAAGTTTCTTTGAGACAAACGTGCTACATGTATTTGTAGGAGTGCTAGTTGTGGCACATGTATTGTGGGAGACCATTAAGACAAATGAGTGTCTTGAGATGATTCTACTACGACGTAGATCTTACGACAGTGAGTGTGATAACATGCGGCTGGAGATTCTTGTTGCATGTGTCTCATAGTATATGACTTTGACGTGATTGTTGTAGAAATGATAATGACACATGTATTGTCGGAGATTATTGCGACTCATGCCTTCTTAGATATTTCCACCATGCATATCTCACCAGAGATGATTGCTATGCAGCTCATGTTAGATACAATTGCAGCATGGATCGCTCAAGAGATGACCACTACAAAGGTTTTGTCGGAGGAAGATGGTTCGTAAGTCTTCTAGGTGACAAGAAATTGCGACATGGATTTTGTTGGAGATGTTTATGATCTTGGCCTCGCAAGAGACAATTGCAGTGCACGTACTATTTGAGATGACTATGTTGCACGGTGAATTAGACACATGTCATGTTGGAGATGGCAATGGCATAGGTATTGCAGAGTTGGCTGCATTAAAAGTCTTATCAAAGATAGTCAGTGAGTCGCAATGCAATTATAGTGGGAGACTGCTACAACACATGTCTTGTTGGAGATGGTTTCTGTGTAGTTTTGCATGGGATGGATTCAGCATGGGTGTTGTTAAAGATGGATTTGGACCAAGTATCACAAGTTAATTGTGATACATCTTGTTCGAGATGAATGTGTTACATCTTTTTCGAGATTGACTACAATATATCTTGTTCGAGATGACTGCAATATATCTTGTTCGAGATGACTGCAATATATCTTGTTCGAGATGACTGCAATATATCTTGTTTGAGATGACTGCGATATAGGTCTCTCAGGAGATAAATGTTGTGCAAGCCCTGTAGAGAAGACTATTGTAAAGGTCTTGTTAGAGACAACTACTGTGAAAGTCTTGTTAGAGACGACTACACCAAAGATTTATTAGGTGACAAATATGGTGATCTAATTGGAGGAAGGTGACTTGCAGGTCTTACGAAAGATAATTGTTGTGTAGTTTTAGTTCAGATTCATATGATGCATGTCTTATAAGATACATTTATGATGCGGGTGTTTTTCGTGATGGTTGAGGTGCAAGTCTTGTTGTAAATGGATGCAATCATGCAACTTTGATCTTGTTGGAAACATATGCAACATATATATTGTTGGAGCTGACTGCAACATAGGCTTCGGTCTACTTCATGTTTTCATTTGATGGTTGTTATGGAATAATATTGTCGTTGTCAAGGAATATTATTGTTGTTGTCAAGGAATATTATTGTTGTTGTCAAGGAATATTATTGTTGTTGTTATGGATGTTTTTGCTGTTGTTATGAAATATTATCCTCAGGAACAACATCCGGCCTCCATGTACAAGCAAGCAACAATCTCGTGTTAAAGCCCGTTTGTAAAAGCCCAAATCAAGGCCTCATCTTAAAATTTTAATCTCTCTTGTATTTAGTCTCACATCTTATAAAAAAAGGACAGCATGTTGCACAAAGGCATCCCCGCGCAGCGAGGGTCCGAGGAAGGGTCCCACCACAAGGGTGACATGTAGGCAAGCCTTACCGTGCATTTTTGAAATGCAGGAAAACCTTACCATATATCTTCTAATGGGGATTATTTACACTCCTCTACTCTGTATGAAGAGCAGAGCTTTACTGTAACCATGCGCATTCCGAGTGTTAGCGTCCACAGGATCTCCTTGAGCAATGGCTCGGCGCAAACTTCTTTTTCACCCTGGGGCTAGTTATCAAGAAGATTAGACTGCTTAGGCTTAGGAGTTTCTTCAGATGCACGACTCGCCTGCTTTCTTCTAACCAACAATCTTCCTTGATCAAGGATCATGACCGATCAGTGCTACATAACCAAAGTCTAAGTCCGTCTATCATTGCCCCGTTAGACATGAAAAGAAATTGACTTCTTTTTCAAGGGAGGGGCGTGCGTCTCAGTGTGGTGGTTCTGACAGTTCATCGCTGGGTGACTTATCCTAAGCTTCTGACTGTGGTGTCCATTTGGACAAGAATATCGACTAGTGACCTGCCGGTTCATGAGCTAACGTTTTCTTTAGGCGGGTTCCTTTCTTTTTTGCCTGGCAGGTTTCAAAAAGACAACTCGACGAATGAGAAATCGCTCCTTTCTATAGTTGATCTACGCCGTAAGAGCTCATCTGTCGGAAACGAGTGCTACAGCACGAGTTAGATTTCTAAGTAAAACAGGCGTTTAAACCGCCTTTTCGGGCATCCCATGGGTTATCTCCCTTCTTCGTGTCATTCAATAACATCTCCTGCTGAACTAGTGGCATGATAGGGGAAAGAGGGCAAGGAGCCTTGCTCAACCAACATGAATGACTACAGGGGATTCACAACCTTGGCCGGCCTCTCCTTCATTCCTCACTTCCTTGAGCTCGATGTTAGGAGTTCGGGTAAGGGGCGCGTTCAAACGGTAGTTATTGATATGTATGAAACCTACCCGCTTCTCTTTCTTATATTGGTCGCCAATCTCCTGCTCTATTGATCAGAGATCACATGACTCCTGACGCATGAACTTCCATTCTGGCACCGGCAGTGACTGTAGTAGTCCTCCTGGGCTCTTGCACTCTGCCTTTACCCGCTGGCATGTCTCGCAGTGTGTCACATAATAGATGATCTCCCTCTTCATCCCTGGCCAATACAAGCTCCTCCGCAGATCTGCCGTCATCTTGGTGATACCGGGGTGCAATGAGTACTGGGAGCAGTGTGCCTCCCTGAGTATATCCTCTACTTACCTTAGGTAGATTGACATTTTCTCACCTCTACTTACCTTAGGTAGATTGATATAATAATAAATTTTATTTCCAAACTTTCACATGGTATCAGACTGAGGGGAATTCCTTGCTGCTCTCTTCTTGTGTGAATACTCCCGGTCTTACACGAATCTCTCCGGTCTTGCGTGAACACTCCAGAGTTCACATGAGAGCTCCATTCTTGCACGAATTCTATGCCACTTTGCTTCATTTGTTCGACCTCACATTCACATAGTTTTGCTCCCGTGATTAGTTCTCCAGCCACGACGAGTTCACGCACTGTTTGCTCCCGCTGCCTCTCCCATGTCGAGTCCTTCTCTAGCTTTGGCAAAATTTGATCTGCCAACTACTGCGAGTCCCAACAGCCATCTCTTGCAAACTCCAGTTACAAGGAATCTCTAATCCCATCAGCCACCATGAGCTATAACTTCAAGGAACCACAAGATCCAGTTGCGAGTTCCACGAGTCTGACCGTGAGTTTTAGCTTCGTGATTTCACAGTTCTTGTGTTCTCCAGCGCAAGAAACCACAAGTCCCGCCACGAGCTCCGACTTTGTGACCTCAGACCTCATGCAAGCTTCTCTTTTGAGCTTTTCTCGCGAGCTCCCGCTTTGTGACCTCAGACCTCATGCAAGCTTCTCTCGTGAGCTGCTTCCATGTTCTATGCTAGGAAGCACACATACACCAAAACAAGGCCCTTACCCATGCCGGGTGCGTTTCCGGTACGGGTACGCGTACCACACGCCCGGATATGCGATTAATCTCGTTATTAGGTTTTCTACCGTTCTTTTCGTTCGATCCCTCTCCCATTTCTCTCCTGATCCCATTTCTGCCTGACGATCCCGCTCCATGCTGCCGCATGACGATCCCGCTCCATGCTGCCGCTACCGCTCCAGATCCCGCTGCCTCTCCAGATCCCGCTTCATATCACCTTGATGATTCTGCTCCAGAGCGCTGCTCGTAAGCTCTTCCTTCTCTTCCTCTTCTTCTTCCGCCTCCTCCTCCTCTTCTTCTTCGTCCTCCTCCTCTTCTTCTTCGTCCTCTTCCTCTTCTTCCACCTCCTCCTCCTCTTCTTCTTCTTCTTCCTCCTCTTCCTCCTCTTCTTCTTTCTCTTCTTCTTCCCCATTACTAGGAATTACAGATTTTTTAGAGAAATCTCTAAGAAATTGAAGCTAATTTGAAACAGATGAGATTTTTTTTAATCTATTTCTCTCTGTTTTTTTTATCTTTTTGGGACTGTTGTTGTGGATCTTTATGCTGAATTTGCAGTTTTACGGTTTAATGATTTCTTAGTTTTTGCTGTTTTTTCAATTAAATTTTGCCGTTGTTGTTCATGAACTTAAAACAAAGAAAGAGTTTTGTACTGATTCAATCATTTAAAGCTGAAATGTGCTGTTTTTAAGTATAAGTTACTCAATAAGCTTTATTTACTTTAAAAAATTCTTTTCCTGATTATTCCTCTTCCATCTTTTTTCTGATTTGGTCAATATTTTAAGTTTTTATCATCACGTCTTTCCTTGTTCTACTACTTTGATGTTTATATGCTCTAATATTATACTATTTTTAGGTCTGATTACAGTTCTGTTCCTCTTTAACCTGGTTTTTTTCACTTCATTAGTTTAACCCTTTATGTTGTGGGCTGAACTGGCCAAAATTAGGTCAAATACACTAGTGATCAAATTCAATTTTCAACCCAAAAGGTTATATGTATGTATATATATATATATAACTTAATACAACGTATCACGCCGCACCCACAGTTTTGTTTATAAATTTTGCCGTACCAGATACGTATCGTACTCAGTATCCGTGCCCGCACCCGTACAGGTGCTTCCTTGGTTCTATGACTTCTCAGCTCCGACAATCTCTAGTGCAAGGAACAATGACCTCTTCTGACGTGATTTCTCACATTCTTTTGTTCTGACAATTTCATTCGCTCGCGCTTGTTCTTCTGCCTGCACGACTCTCGTTGACTCCCATTGAGTTCTCTCTTCACTCGTACTTTATTATGACTGCAACCCCACTTATGCCAATGATGCTCTTGCCCATACATAGCATGTAAACAGTCTCTCTGTTGACACTTCTTCAGGTAGTGCATGTGTGGCTGCTTTGGGTAAGTGGTTTATTGATTCCAGGGCAACTAATCATATGACTATGAATCTCTTGCCTTTACTCTGTAACGGCCCGAAGTTCGCCACAATTTAAATATTTATTTCGAGCGATTTTTCACATTTAAATAACACAATAATTCTATTATGTAAAGTATCAGAGTGGCATCAGTAAAGATCATAAAATATTTTTTTATTCATTCAAGATAATGTACATCATGTCTATCTTAGGTACTGGGAAAAATGACTAGACATAAACATATATATAGACTTTAGCAATCTCAAAACAAACAAAAACAAACTCTAACCCGTGAGCGAACCACATATTCTTTTTGCTTTTGATTTGCCTCCGCAGTTATCCTCTTAGCGGTGCCCGGAACACTGTCAGTTTGTTCGTAAAAAGAAAAATCGACAACCACTTAGTTTAAAAACTAAGTGAGTTCCTTATCCCTTTAACCGCACTACATGCAAACACGAAGAGTCAACATCAAAATGCAGTTATGGATTTATATATAAACACGTGTAGTTAAGTAAGCAGGTAAAGTACTGTACAGCGAGCCTGTCATCTCAATGTCCGCTCTAGGGAGCTCAAGAACTTAGCAGGCCCCCACGCCTCCTAGATTAGACATTTCAATATCAAATTCTGTAAGTCGACCCACTTACGAGGTATAGGTGTTCTACCCCCCCCCCCCCCCCACACACACGAGGTGTAGGAGTTCTCCTTCCCCCCCACGAGGCCGACCCTTACCATTTCAATGCGTCGACACACACTCAATTTCATATCAATTCATATCATTTTCAAAATATAGGAAATAATTGTTTAAATTTCCCCTTATAGTTTCTATCGTTTGCTAATTTATGTTTAGCTTTTTTGTGAATTCATATTTTCAGTGATTTCAAATCTTCGAATTTCTTCAATTCAATTAATATTTCGTGTCCATGCAAGGAAGTAGCTTAGAGAAAAGTAATTCTACATGTTCATAATTCAAAATAATTCAAATGTATACATAATCAAAGCGGTAATGACTCACCACAACTTTTCCTTTGTCCTTGTCCTTCATAGGGTTCTTGTCGCGTCTATCGCCGGACGACATCCTCTGCAGTATCAAGTAAATCATTTACTTTAGGGTTGCGTCGTTAAATAGTTACGGACGGATTCCTAAGACGGCCACAACTACATCCTATAGGAGTTGCCTAGGGGAGGAATGACTTAGTTACTCAAATCAAGAAGGTAAATTCAATTTTCAGCTACTCAGAACTTCACTTTTAGCTCGATGTAAGATCAGATTTCAGCCAAATAAATTAAGTCACAAGAGCCACTAATGAATTTGTTAGAAAAGATATTGTAAAGACCCATCTAAATGGCCCATTTATTTTCTTTTCCTCTTGTTGTATTAGTCCCACATTGTGTATAAGGGAATCTTCTCCCTTTTTCCTCCTATATATATGTACTCATACATTGTATTTAGATATAGAAGAAGGATATATAAGGTTGATCGGGTTATTTCCTCATTTCTCATGTACTTCTCTACATGGTATCAGAGGGAGATTATCTTATTACTTGGCGCAGTAAGAAACAAACTGTGGTTACTCGATCTTCAACTGAAGCTGAGTACCGCTCAATGACGTCTGTTGTATCCAAGCTTACTTGACTCGAAAGTCTCCTAGGTGATATAGGAGTAAAACTTTCCTCATCAGCTACTTACTAAGAATCCGGTCTTCCACGAAAGAACAAAACACATTGATGTTGATTGTCACTTCATTCGAGAGAAAGTTTAAATGAAGAAACTAGAGTTGAGACATGTTCCGACTACTGACCAAGTTGCTGATCTTCTCACAAAGGCTCTGCCTAGTACTCTATTCTATAAGTTCTTGTCCAAGCTTGATGCCTACGACTTGTACGCTCCAGCTTGCGAGCAAGTGTTAGAAAATACATTGTAAAGGCCCATTTATTTTCTTTTCCTTTTGTTGTATTAGTCCCACATTGTGTATAAGGGACTCTTCTCCCTTTTTCCTCCTATATATATGTAATCATACATTGTATTTAGATACAGAAGAAGGATATACGAGGTTGATCAGGTTATTTCCCTCATTTCTCGTGTACTTCTCTACATAATTTAATAAGGGTCACTAATTGGAGCCAATAACCAACCAACAAAAGGGTAGCCTATAACAGCACCAAGGGCAGCCAATGACAACACCAAGGGAAGCAAATGACAACACCAAGGAAAGCCAACAACAGCACAAAGGGCAGCTAACAACACTCTCAAAAGCTCACAATACAACAGCCCAAGTCCATGGCAACAAGATTTCCACACACAACAACCGACCAACATAAGCAAGGCAGCCGACAATGGGGGCAACCAACAAATTCCAAGGTAAACCCCCACCAAAATAGTTGGCCAACTTCAAGGAAACAAAACAACAGCCGACCAACAGGGGGCATGAAGAAATCCCCCAAATTTTATGCAAGTACAACATGCTAGGAGAATAATACCCAAAATAAATCAAGACAAAACCATATGTGGGAGGGAGAAAATCCCTAATTCAGAAACCGCAATTCAGAAAACCCTCCATGAGGAACCCTAGTTGGCCAAGTACATTGACTCTTAAATTCATCGTATAAACTCAGATTTCAACAACTATAAGAAGAAGGGAAAAAGAAACTCACAATTAGAGTTTTATTATGGTTTGTATTAGAGTTTTGCTTTAGTATGTAGATTCACTAGATTGTAAAATATAGTGTGTTGCAATGGCTCTACTTAGTAGATGTTTTCATGTACTCTGTCATGATGTAAATTATGCTTAAATGAATGAAAAATTATTTTATGTTTCTCCTGGTACTTCTCATGTGCTATATATTAGAATTGATGCATTGTTTTATTGTGAAAAACCTTTAAGAATAACAAAATTAAATTGTTGCAAACTATGAGCCTTTATAGCTAGGAGGTGTCTTAGGGAGTTGGGATGATGGTGGCCAGCCAAGGGTGACCGGAGGGGATCACCAAAGGTGGTGGTGGCTTGAGTTGGTGCCGACGATCGCTAGAAAACTAAAACGGAATGGAAATTAGTTGTGGAGTTTTGTGGAAGTGGTGGTCTGAGGGAGGTGGTCGGAGATAGTTTTCGGTGATCATCAAATACTGAAAATGAATGGAAATTAAGTGGTGGTGGCGGAGTATTGTGGAGGCAAAGCGAAGGTGGCCAGCGGTGGAGGTTGGGAGAGGGAGGGGTGTCAAGCTCTTAGGTGGTGGAGGGAGAGGAGCGAGGTCGACTCTTTGGTGGTGGAGGGATAGGAGAGAGGCCGGCCAAGGAAGGTGGAGGAGAGGGGAGTAATGTTCAAGCTTCACATTTAGAATCCGGTTTCGGCACTGGTGATCAAAAGGAGTCTTTTTACACTTCACTTTTAATACCCTCTGAATGAACATTCTATCTCTATTTATGGACTAAGGGGCCATCATGGGCAATCATGATTCTCTGATTCATGAGGACTCTCAAAATACATGGAAATAAAATATGAAAAATAAAATAAAAAACTAAAAATTATGGATCATCTACCCACACAAAAATGGATGGCTCCGATCATCGTGTTGACCCTCTTAATTTGACAGTTTTTTCTTGTTTGGGTTCTAGACTAAATAACTTTGGTATCTACAGTTTCATTACAACGAACTAGTTCTTTTAATAGTATTTTTGCATCATTCTGAGTTCAGAAGATTTTATTTTATTTATTTCAAGTAAAACTGTGCATCAGTTATGCCTAACTATCTCATCTAAATGCAATTACCTTAAATCAATGATTTCTTGTCTCCCCTGTCCTCATTCAACCAACTTAATAGAAATCTTACCAAGAGCCATCACCTTGATTACCTGCTTCTAGGCTTTTGTTTGGCAGTATTCTATGCTGCCTTTCAAAAACCTGCCATTCCCCAGTTTTGATTTTTGTTTGAATGTGCAACATACACTGATAGCTTACCTGTGTAATAGACAGAGTAATAAGGAGCAGTGGAGACTTCAAAACAGGATATCACAGCATTATCAAATGAAGGCTAATTTGGTCTCTTCCATACTCATATTTAATTTAGTTAAAATTTTCATTTACTTAAATACTGCCTAAACATATTACAATTTCTTTGTCTATTAAATATTTCTCTTTTTCTCATCGTCATTAGTGTTCTTATGTTACACACGTGCGCATAACGTATTATTATACCTTGTATTTTCAATTATTGTTTTATGGTTAATATTATGTGAGTCCCCCCTATATAAGGAGGTCGTATGGGAGAGTTTTTTCTCATCTTTTGGATCATTAGGGTTTGGGTCTCCATCCTTGGAGAATGGCTTCTTGGAGGAACCAGTCTTCTGAAGTTGGGCACGAGTATACCTTGTGACTGTATCTTGTATTTTCATTTAGTGCAATCGTTTTTCTCCTTCCGGTAACATTGGTCCGACCTGCCGTTCCGCCAGCCTAAGAGCAGTCGATGTTCGAGTCCCTATTCCGCTTCGTGCTCCCAGCCCGCTGCATCGTCCGTCGGAGGTCTCGCCCCATGCCGCATCGCGCTCCAACGCTGCATCGTGCTCCCAGCCTGCATCACGCGACTTCCGATCCCGCCTCCGAGCACGCTTCTGATCCCGTCTGTGCCTTGCGTCGATCCCGCCTGCATTGCTCTCGTCGGTGCTCACCGATTCCACCTGCTACGCTGCCTCCAACCATAACGCCACCGTTCTCTCCATCAGGCCTTCCTCTCCTTTAACCCCAGCGTCGCGTCGTCCGCCGGATCTGCAGCCGGTGTTGCCCTCCTCCAGATCCTTTGTGCGTCCATCAGCGCTGTCTACAACACAAGGCCGTCCGCTGTCCAGGCCTCTTCCGCGGCCAATTTCGGAGTGCATGCCACCACAGCTCCGCTCAATGGTCCATTCCGACATCCCGACACCTCCCCCTCCAATGGATCTAGCCATCCTTCGTCGTCTGGATGACCACGACAGCGCCATCGCCTCGCTGCAGGCCCTCATACTCCGCATGGATGCCAAGATCGACTCCCTCTTGGCCAATCGTCCAACTACGTCCACAACGTCCAACGTGGCTTCACCCCGCGTTCTTGGAACTCCCCCGAATCCGTACCAAGCCATCCCCCCCACCCCGCCTTGGGGGTTCTCACAAGGGCCTCGTTCCCTTGATGTCCCCTCATTCAACGACACCGATCCTTTGGGTTGGATTTCCCGGGCCAAACAGTTCTTCGAAATTCATCAGATCGCCGAGGCACATAAAGTCAGCACGACATTGATCGGCATGGAGGGATCCACTCTCCACTGGGTGCACTGGCTACGCCAATCCCAACCGGCCATGTCTTGGTCGGACCTTCAGGAGGAGCCCATTCGCCGTTACGACACCCGCTACGCGGGCACCGTGGTGGAGCGACTCTGCAACGTCGTCAGATGGACTCTCTCGACGAGTTCCCGGTTTCCCACCAGATCATTACTTGGCCTACTTCATGCATGGCTTACAACCTCACATCTGAGCCCGCCTCCGCACCTTGCAACCGCTAATTGTCCAGCAAGCCATGAACCTCTCCCCATTGGTGGAAGCCGATTTCCTGGCGACATCCGTGGACCCTCCTTCCCCGTGGCCTCCCACCAAACCTCTCTACCAACCATACTTCCCTCCCCCGTCTAAACAACCACCACTGCTACCTCTTATAGCTTGCCCACCCATTCTGGGCCCACGCAACAACCGTAATGTTCCCACTCATCGTCTGTCCAACCAAGAGTATAATGAAGCATGGGTTTGTGTCAAGGTTGTCAGGATCGAGATCCTAGGTGAGATCGTTTAAGGGGTTGGATCGGATCGGATCGTGGATCGTAAGATCCCACTACATTCTTAAAACAAGACTTAAATGATGAAATTGAATTTGATATCAATCATATCATACAATTACACAAATAATCTATACTAAAAACCATATAATTAATCATTTTCATTTGTTTACTATAAGACTATTATTACTAGAAATCTAGAGTAGATCCTAAGTCTAAGACAAAATAAGAACATGCATAAAGAAACAGTTATGATTGTAAATGTACCTGAGTAGTGTAACTTCCGACTCTACGTTAGCAACTCTAAAGCCAAGATGAGTAAGCATTTGTCTTAGCTGTCCCATCTTCGTCAAACTATCTTCAGTAATCAAATTATGAAGATGAACCTATAAATGAGAAAACATAAATCACAGAGACAATTATAAAGAGAAATTATCACATTGTCTAACACTCTAACCTCAGAAGCAAATGATGAAGCATCAGGAGCTGCTTAAATAGGATGGAATCATGGAATGTTGCAAGCTTGCATGACAAAGTCTGAATTTGATTGTAAGTTTTAACGATGACTAAAATAAGATTTTTCATTATCTCTATTTTTCATTATCTCTATTATCTCTAAAAAATAAAATTATTTCCAATTTTTGGATTTCAGTCTAGAAATCTGGATGATTTCTGGGGATGATTTTTGGACTGAAATCTGGAAGAAGAAGGAGAAACAAAAAGAAGAAGAAGAAGGCATGTGACTTCAACAACATAATCAAATAATAAATTCAAAAATCAATATGCTTGTGACTTCGACTGCTATAGCATTAACAGTCATCCGTAGAAACCGTCACAAACACAAAGTTAAAGCTATTCATGCACCGTAAATAGTTCTAATCAAGTTTCATCAACAAGCTCAATGACACTCATTGTCTGAGGAAAACCGCTTTGGCAAAAAGCATGCCAAACGGCAAGATGGATACTGCGAGTTCACCGAGAATAAGCTTCTCAATCCATATAAGAAAAAGGGGAACTTGTGCAATTGGTCAATGGATTAAAAGGTACTTATATTCAATTTGTAAGACTGAGAAAAACTTTAAAACATAAAATATAAAAAGCAAAACATCCATGAAATGCGTCATTTTAAATTTCAGTCATTAAGATCATAAATTGGTTATTTTAAGGAACTCTTCAATTATTGTGTAGCTCATATGATAGTACTTTGTAGGGACTAGTTTCTCATCAATCAATTTCAGAGATTCTCGCTTTGCTTCTACTAATCCCTTCTTTAAATCATCTCAAGTGTTCAGTAATTTATTCAGTTAACGTTTCTAGAATTTCCCGGGCATTCTTTCTGATGCATGCTGATGTGCAACTTAACAATGTTCTTAGGGATTACATTTTTGAAGTTCTTGCATTCCTAAATTGTACTCTCTGTAACATACCCCTATGCATTCTTATATCTTTAATAAAATTTTAGTATTGTATGCTCTAAAACTGAGAACAAAGTTTACTAAATTTGATTGAAACTACTTCCTTTGTCAGAACTTTAATGTATCAGGAGGGTCTGAAGTCTCTCTTTCTCATGGAAGACATTTCAGTCATGGGGATCTTTGAATTGCTGCCATACCTAAATAGGATAAGGGTGATTCATGCATCATGTAATTCTTCCATTTTGAATTGAATCGAATTCTCTACGATCATTAAACATTTTTTCTAAGTGCAGAATTTGATGTTTCAGATACAATTAAATGAAACCATTGAAGCAGCTTTACTGTTCCAGGCTCATGTTGTGGTGACAGTTGATTCAAAAGGATTCTCTTTTCGTCTGTTGAAGTCCCTGAAAGGTTAATATTTCTCTTCGTCCATGTTCATTTCTTTTTGAAAGCTCTAATATTTCTTCATACCTCATAAATTTGACATTAGAAGTATCTATTTGCAGCGAGATATAGTGAAGATGAGGATAGTCCTATATGTGTCCATTATGTTGCACCATCATTTTGGGCATGGAAAGGTGGTGAAAGAAGACTCGGAAAACTATCTGAATTTGTAGACTATATGTTATGCATACTTCCATTTGAAGAAGAAATTTGCAGATCAAATGGACTAGCTGCTGCATATGTTGGTCATCCCTCGTTGGAAGATGCTCTTTACTTGAACATGGTGTGTTTTTCTTTTCCTTTGATTGCTAAATGCGTCATGAAAAATTGTTCAAAAAGATATTTTGGCTCATGTTCTTGTGTGCTGTATTATTTTTTGTCAGCTATTGTTTTCAGGCTGCGAAGAAGTGATGCTAATCTCAAAATCTATCAGAAAGACAAATAGTTTGCGTTAATGAAAATCATCGTAAATATGAAATTTTATTTACTGAGTGATTTTAACAAAATTTAATTCAAGTGGAAATTTGAGTCTATATGCTTAGGAATGGGATGTTGTCGTATTGGTTTGTATTGATGATCTAAATTGTCTAGTTTCTTGAATTCTTCGTTTTGCTTTTTTCCTAGTGCTGTGAATTTTTTAAAATTTCTTTTTGCTGTAAATTTTTGGCTTAGCATTATACCTGTGATACTGTGCTATATTCATCCTCTTGCAATACTATGCGATTGAGATTGAATCTTGATTAGCTCATGTTTTCGCATCCAACATATATGCCCTTTTGTGCTTTGTTGCAATTTTATATGCAGCATGTGTCACACTTGCAGCTTTTATGATGCTATGATATAAAACATACGCTAGATGGTTTCTGTAACAACTCTTTCTAGAGATATTCAATGATTTTTATTTTGTTCTTCTATGACATCCTTTCGCTATCATGATTGCCACTATATGCAATTTTAACGGGTTAAGCTTTCCAAGGAGAAGAGAGTTAATGATGCGGAGCGGAGACGTGAACCCGCAAGGAGGACCAGTTTTGGGTCCGTTTGGGGCTGATTGGCGACTTACCATATATGACGTGCCTTGATTGATGATCTGACTCCGCAAATGCGTTCGGATTTGCGTTGCAAATTGATTTCATATATTACTTCATTATTTTGCATTTTATTTTGATGTATTTGGGTAACCCCACCTCTGGTCAATCATAGTCGTCGATGGTAGGATGCCCTAGTTCTCTTATTATTATAAATAGGATGTTAGTGGACTGATTAGAGACATTGCAGATTTTGGAGACAAAGAATCCCAAAATCCGGCGATCACTCCACGGTGCCGACTCCGTGAAACTCTAGGTGATGACTCTTAGGTGGTTATCTCCCTCCCCAAGGTAATACCTAACCCTCATTTTCCACCCCTAATCCCTCCACCGTCTCCCCCATACCTTCCCAAACAGCAGCCGCCCTTGCTGCAAGCTTTCAGCCACCTGTAGCCCTTTCCCCCCTCTCCAACAACAGCAACTGGGCACCGCTCCAACGACAGCCGACAGCCCCTCCACCGCCCCAAGAGCAGCCGCCACCCCATACCGCCACCGCCGCCCCTTTTTCCAGCCCCCACAACAGCCAAACCTGCTGTCTACATCCGCCCAGCTTCGTTACCGCCGCACCCGTCCGCAGATCCACCTCTAAATCCCCTCCCCTACTCAATCCAGCCCAGATCTGCGTATTCCAACCCAGATCCTGCCACCCCACCTATCCGATACACCTCTCACAACCCGAATCCGTTCCCAAACCACTAGATCTACCCTCCCGCCTCCCAGATCCACCTCCATATAGCTGGATCCACCCCTTTCCGTCCCGATCCCGCTTCCCACCGCCAAATCCAGCAGCTGACCCGTCATTTTAGCCACCGGTTCCTCTCCGGATCGTTCCAATTATGCTGCACATCTCCAAATCTGCTCTCCTACGGTAGCCCCCATGCGTTTTGAGTTATTTGTTGTACGAACTTTTGTTTTCATCATTTAAATATTGTGGTGTGTTCTTATACTTATCTGGATAAATAACATCATAAAATTTTGCCCGAGATATCTTGTAATTTGCAGGGACTATTCCCCGCGCGCTCTCGCTTTGGCCCTCCATGTGGAGGAAAGCCTAAACCTGCTTGCCTAAAGAATTATTTTTCTTTTGCTATAATCATGTGCATGTGATTTAATTATTTATTATCTAATTTGATTTTGCCGTTAGATTTGCATTGCATGTAGGGTTAGAGCATCGTTCATCCGCCACCTATAGATTCGTCTTGCGTCAGTTATTATATATGCTGAAAACATATACTATCAAGTTTCTTACATTCATATTAGTGCATCTACTACATCTAAATATATTAACTAAGAAACTAAGAAACAAAATCTATTCAAATTACTTCGGTCCAAACATTTCATTAAAAAGCATATTTTAATTATCATAATGTGAAAGATGAGGTGTTAAATCCCACTGAGATTTGTGGTAGGAAGGGGAGATGAGAGGGAAGAGACGGCTTGCAGCTGCTAAATCTAGTGATTTTCGCTTAGAACTCTTTATAATGTTATTTGAGATAATTGGTTTACATAAATAAAGTTATATCGTTAATGTATTCATGGTGGATTTACTTTTTTGATGAGTGATTACGGTACAAAATTGCGTATTCTACTTGTTTGGTTGCTAAATGTTTGAAGTAGGATTCTTCGAGGACTGCTGAAATGCTTTTATATGCAAAACTGCTGGTGATTTAGGGTTGGAACTGAACTTTGTGCAAGTCTTTTAGTTATAATTCTAATTTTTCATCATTTCTGTATATTAGTTGCTAAGAGCACCTTATAAACGTTTAGATAATTATGTAGTACATACCTTTTAAGCTACTGTTTTGTAGGAGCTTGATAAACTATCAAATAATTGGAGGGTTCGTGGAAATGGTGATGCTTTTCGACAACAACATGGAATTCCTCCTGGTAACAACAAATTTACTCGTATAATGTTGAATGAATAGCTTCACTGTCATTTCTTGGGTCTAATTTAGAGGTTAATGTTCTTAATATTCTATTATAAGCAGATTTTATGAGGCATAATACTTAATCCTTGATTGATGACCAATTGACCGTGACTGTTTTATTTGGACTCCATTGCATTGTTTGTTTGTTTTCATCTGTGGCTGTTGCTCCTTTCTTCAAATTAGATGTTATTGGCTTACACATTTGCACGTGTCATGCAACACTAGTGTTTTGGAATTCAAGATTCTAGAGTTTTAGGAAGAATTGGATTGTTAAGAAGCACTGTGATCCTCTTTTTGTATGTGGAATGATTGCTGAAGGTGTATTCTAGTCCTTAGCTGTTATGTTTTTCCTTTCTTGTAATTGAATGTTGGCCTTCTATCTAAAGAGAGTGAGGTGCGAGTCTAGATTATAAAAAAATTGAGATCATAAAATCAGCAAATTTCAGATGGAGAGTAACTCTAGATTATAGAAAAATTGAGATCATTAAATCAGCATATTTCATTAACAAACAAATTCTTAAATAGACCACAGGCTCATAACAATATTCCTTGATACAAGCAGCTCATTCTCATCTAAACTAGGAATTTAGATTTCAACTTCCTAAGAAATAGAAAAAGATTAACGATTCTAGTGCACCTACCTGGGGCTTGCCGGCTCACCACGCATGATCTAACGTGCGGGCATTCATCCATCATCATAGAGATTAGAGTACCTAGGTGTATATGCACATAGTGTTGCATATTTTATGGAGGAAGATACAGACAAACATGATGAGAGGCCGCAACCGGGATGTGGGGGGTCTATTCAAGGCATACCACATCTGTGAACGACTGAACTCTTCTTAGGCGGTATCAATTATCTTGATTTCAACATTTATACTTCACATGTTTAGATTTCAGTTTTACTATGGTTATTTCATTGTACAAATATTAATATCCTAAGTATCTTCTCTTGAATGGTATCTTGGATGAATGAGAAATTTGAGAGCCTAGGGCTAGCCAAGAATTATTTTATTGGATTCTACCTTCCTTTCCCTTCTTTTTCTTGGAATGAAACTTTAGAAATTCCCTCTAGATAACATTAGTCCGACCTAGCCTTATCTGCCCACCCTTTGCTGCCAGGTTTGTACCCACACTAGTTTACTCGTTGTTCCAGCGCATTTTCATTTCGAGGATTGATCGTCGATCGATTTTTGCTCAACACCGACCTCGATCTCCACATCACCGATTCCAATCGACCCCCACCCGCCTTACTCGACAAAGCTTCCACGTGCATTTAGGACGACATTGCCTCTTCCACCATTTGTTCTTTGACCATCCACCATTCGTTCTTTGACCAAACGTGGCTCTCAATTGTTTAGGAGCTCTATTCGCAAGCTCTGCATCTCCAACAACCTGAAGGTGTACCTGTGCAACTTTTACCTCTGATCCACATGTTCTTAGTCTCCTTCTGATGGAGACAACGACCCTCAATATATTGAAGACGGTGACGGCGCGCTTACAGAAGAACTTTCTCCGCCTTCAAATAAAGATTTGCGGCGCCGTGATGACCATGTGGAGCGTCGCCATAATATCCGCCCGGGGCGCAAACCAATTTATTAATAATTATTAAGTCATTTTTATGTTTGTTTTAATTTTCATTTCATGTGTAATGATGGGTGCTTATAACCATCATGTGTTGTTTTAATTATTTCATTTCATGTGCTATGATGGGTGTATATAATCATCATATTTTCAATTTGAATTTTTAATTTTGAATGGAGGAAGATTGAGTGGTGTAGGCTATATATAGCCATGTTATGAAGGATTGATTAGAGAGAAGAAGAATAAGAAAATAATCCCCCTAAAGATCTTTTGAGATCCTCCTCCCCCCTTGGCAAAATTCGTCCTTCCCTCTTTCCCCCTCTTCCTTGGCAATTTCGGCCACCCTCCTCCCTCTCCTCCTTGTGGAATTCGGCCACAAGACTCCTCCCCTCTTTCCCTCCTCTTTTCTCACCTTAACAACCCTCTCCTACTCCTTTTCTCCCCTCAAAACCGACCTCCAACGAAGCAACCATTCAACCCACCTCCTACTCCTTTTCTCCCCTCAAAACCGACCTCCAACAAAGCAACCATTCAACCCACCTCCTTGAAGAAATCGGCCAAGACAAAGATTTCCTTTGTGTATTCCAACTCCGGCGTGACGCGACGAAGGCGGACAAGTTTCTCTCCAACCGGCGTGACTCCGGCGGAGCCGTTGAAGAACGATCCAAGTAGAGAAATCGGAATCATCCATTTCGATAGGGTAACGAATCATTTCTACCGATTGCGTGTTTCTCTTCCTAGATTAATTCCTGTGGTGGTAGATTCTTAGCGTTGAATTTTTGATAGCAATAAAAATTATATCGTGGTGATCTTTCAATTGCTTTTGTTGTCCCTCTTAATTTCCTTTAATTTCGAGAAAGCCTTGGCGAACCTTCATTTTCTTTTGTTGGGAGAGATCTACCTTTTCCGAATCGTATTTTATTTGGTAGATCTCTTTTGGTATAACACCGCTCGTTCGGACCGGGCAGGTCCTTTTAGCCGGAAAGAATATTGGCCTATCGCCTCTATTCGATCCTAATCAGTTTGGCTACCCGTACGCTAGCATATAATTGATAGAATTAATTAACGTGGTGCCGCGTAGAGCGATTGTGCGAATATAAGATTTGGATTGTGGAGAGGTATTCGTACTAGTCCGTAGATCTATTCATTGTCAAACGTGTGAGCCTGCATCACCTTTCGACACTTCTTTTTCATGTATGCCCTCCATTTGCACGATGACCGCTATACATTTGGATGCCATGGAATGCCATCTTGACGAGCAATCTAGCGCCATCACATCTATTCAAGCCACCTTACTGCACATCGAGACATAGGAGAACTGTGTCTGACCATATCTTGAAGCATCAATTTGGTTTGGAAATGTTGTTGCTTCGGAGAAGGAATTCAAAGAAAATTGACTGCTGTCAGACGGGATTTGATGGACAATGGAGCTGTGGAGTTCGATCCCGAGCATGGAGGAGGCGGCATGGAGCATCCACAATGTAAAATAGTGTAGGAATGGCGATGTTTGCTTCCCCTTGGCTTCAAAATCTGTTTTGAAGACTTGAGGGTTCATTTCATGAAGACTTTTACTGTTCTTTAAATTTAAAACCATGTAGTATTTTATTTTAGGCTTAAATTTGTAATTATGTGATTGTTAAGGTTAAGAGGGGAAGAATCAATGAAAGCATTCAGTGGCTTGTATTAATTTTAGCTCTAACGGACCTTGGGAATACACCGTTTGGTATTAGAGATATGTTCGAAAGGTTAGGTTGGTTTTGGCTAAGTGAGTTGTTGAAGGGTTGAAAATGCAAAAAATTCTATTTAAATTTGATTGAACAAGAGACAAAGTTAGGATGAGGTTCCCAAGTTTATGGATAAGTCTTCACCAGTTGAGCTATGAGATTGGATCCAATGTCTTGAACTTATCTTTGACTACATGGTTATTTAAATGAAGAGAATTGCAAGAAGACTATCTCAATGCTTACAGAGCATGTTAGCCTTTAGTTGAAGAACTTGAATCCTCAAATGAGACGTGGAGGCAATTGGAGTTAGGAGTTGGCGAAGCTTAAGCGCCTTATGACAAGATGGTGCATGCACTAGATGATTATGGGCATGATGCCTATTTGCGTCCCTTAGTTTGTAGGTCACCTGTTGGTGCTCTTACTAGGTAAAATCATTCTCCACATTTTGAGGGAAAACAAAGAAGAGTTTATGTTGTTGCACCTTATTGCACCTTATTCATGTGAGGTTGCTACAATGGGCATTGTAGGTGCAGTTGATGCAACCCGCGTCGCCTCGTCTTTATTAGTTTTATTGTGCATGCCTTTTTGTTGTAGCGCACGTGTTTGCGCAACTCTTCTTAATTATTCTGTAGCGTAGAGTTGTATCGCGCACGTATTAGCGCTTTTGTGTATTTTTGTATCGCGCATGTTGTTCGCGCAATTTTGGTTTGGCGCGTTGGTGTGACCGGCCAACGTGACCCTAAATGCATAGGTCTGTTAATTAGGAGAAGGGTTAGCGTAGTGCAAACAATTTTTAATTATCTATTTTATTTGGTCACGTCACCTTTGCCTATAGCCGGCCCGCCTTTGAAATTCCCCTTCATTGTGTCTTTTAATAGCTGCCAATAGCCAAACCCCTCAAACCCTAACCCCCACCTATTATAAAACAAACCCTTCCCCATAGTAATGGTCGACTGGATGAAGAATTGAACCGAGGGTTTCTCGGTTTGTTTCATCCAGCGCCGCAAAGCCCGAAGCCGCCGATCTGCCTGCTCGACGAAGCCCGACGCCGCCATTCTCGCCTTCCCCTCCTGCAACCGCTGACGGAGCCGCCTCTGGTGTTCTTTCCCGAGGCCGGCAAAACCTCCTGCAGCTTTCCCTGTCCCCGACGGCCACCTCCGACAATTCCTGCACCTTCCAGCGCCCCTCTACATCGACGACACCGGCCCGAGAACCCTCTCCAGTCGCCGGCGAGTCTTCCAGAACCTCCCTAGGTCCCCGACGACCTTCTGTGCACGCTCCTTCGGCGGATTCAGTGAGTTACTGGCTTCGTCCGTCCATTCTTCGCTCGGCCGATTTCCAACAAGCTTCCACCGTTATTTCTGAATCCTACAGCCTCTTCCTCACCTTCCAGAAAACCTGAAGCAATCGCCACTCCTTCGATCCCTGCTGGTATACCTCGCCCTTCCCTTTCTCTCAATCCAGTCTTTATTTTGTGCTTGAATATTTCAATGAATAGTAATTAATTGAGCTTGCCCTAGTAACTTCATCGCCTAATTATTGTTTATTTTCCATTGCCATGTTGTCCGCTTTCATAATCTGTGTTCGTGGAATCGTGATTTCTTGACGTTAATACGCACGTGCGGTAGTCCTACGTTTGCGAGCGACGCCTCGACCGTTTTTTTTGTTAGAGAATAGCCCGCCAAAGTCTCCCACGCCACTTTAATTTTAAATAGGTCGCTACATTATTTTCAAAACTACAACCCTATATTTTAAATCACATCAGTTTGGTGTGGCTGCTGGGATATCTCACTCCTATCGTGGGATAGCCGAGCGTCGGTCGTTTTCAAATTCTAAGATTAGATTTTTGTTTTTGTTAAAAAAAATGATGAGTGATTTAGATGCGCGCATTAGAGCTTTGATGAAAGATGTTGAGTGTGTCACTGCTGACGTCCGACAGAATCTGCGTGGGTTGTACACCTCTGTTCACAACCTGGAGGTGACAACACACACGTATTATGCTGCTCATGCATACCTTTCCACTTCTCACATAGTGGAACCCGAGGTTAGGTGTTTCGTTAGTCCTCCACATCCCCTCAGTTTCACGACGAGCACTTTAGCTCCACCCACCCCCACTGTGACGCTCACTTCAGTCGAGGAGATTCTTCCGGAGCCCCTGCTCCCGGAAGAGAAATTTCCTCATATCTTTATCACCCCGACTGATGTCGTGACTCCACATGTCTCCACTACAACACTCCCTTCAGTCGAGGATGTTCTTCCTGAGCCCTTGCTACAGGAAGAAGAACTCTCTCCTATTTTATTCACTCTTGCTGAAGTCGTGTCTCCACCTGTCTCCGTTTTAGCACCCCCTTTGATCGAGGAGGTTCTTCCCGAGCCCCTGCTCCAGGAAGATGAGTTCTTTCCCTCTCATTCCTTCCTCCCGATTGACATGGTGTGTCCACTTTCCCCCACTGACTCACATCCTTCAGCTGCCGAGTTGTTTCCTGAGTCTCCACTCCAGGGAGGACTTACTAGTGATGTGTCACTCACCTCGGTGGACACTTCATCTCTTTCTCTTCTCCCAACGGAGTTGGTTCGTGATGAGACCCTCATCTTGGGTGACACAAACTCGTGCGTCTTTATTCCTGACGTTCTTAGCACACTACCGCCACAAACCCTTGCGCCCACAGACATTGTGTTTGGTGGTCCCTCACCTGTGTCCCTCGAGTTGCCACCCCATATTGATTTTGTTTTTGGCGAGCACGCATTTGGCCTACATCACTTCTCTTTAGATATAAGACAACATGTTGCACCACCACGTCACTACTGTCTGCGTTCTGATGCTTATAGGTTAGTAGTCTCGAGAGAGTCGAGACAATACTTAGATTTTTTTCTCCTCATCGGGACACCCGCTTCAAAGGTTTTCTATGGAAAATTTTTCACGGTCTAATTGGGGCCTTCTTAAAATTTTGTGACTCGAGTGGGACGTTAGCATGTGAAACTAGGACGATATTCGATCCGGGTCTAGCAGACGTTCGTAGATGTCTATCGAATGAGAGCATGTTGCGTCATGAGTTGCTAATTCCACGGACTGATTCCACTTGCTTCATGTTTCCCCTACTGCCACATGTTTTCCCCACGCACCGCCCCTATCATCCTCTGAAAGCTCTAGTAATTACTGTTTATTTAAATATTTGGCATGAATTTTTGACTAAATGGATTGCGAGCTTTGGGAATGAGAGGTCACTTGCTGGTTTTGGGTCACAGCCACGACATCAGCAAGACAGCATGCAGTATTTCTCCGATCGACGCTTGGATTTTCTACTTGCAGGTTACATCGAGTCTCGTCGGTGTCGAACTCTTTCAACCCCGGGAGAATTGATGCAACCCGCGTCGCCTCGTCTTTATTAGTTTTATTGTGCATGCCTTTTTGTTGTAGCGCACGTGTTTGCGCAACTCTTCTTAATTATTCTGTAGCGTAGAGTTGTATCGCGCACGTATTAGCGCTTTTGTGTATTTTTGTATCGCGCATGTTGTTCGCGCAATTTTGGTTTGGCGCGTTGGTGTGACCGGCCAACGTGACCTTAAATGCATAGATCCGTTAATTAAAAGAAGGGTTAGCGTAGGGCAAGCAATTTTTAATTATCTATTTTATTTGGTCGTGTCACCTTTGCCTATAGCCGGCCCGCCTTTGAAATTCCCCTTCATTGTGTCTTTTAATAGCTACCAATAGCCAAACCCCTCAAATCATAACCCCCACCTATTATAAAAACAAACCCTTCCCCATAGTAATGGCCGGTTGGATGAAGAATTGAACCGAGGGTTTCTCGGTTTGTTTCATCCAGCGCCGCAAAGCCCGAAGCCGCCGATCTGCCTGCTCGACGAAGCCCGACGCCACCATTCTCGCCTTCCCCTCCTGCAACCGCTGACGGCGCCGCCTCTGGTGTTCTTTCCCGAGGCCGGCAAAACCTCCTGCAGCTTTCCCTGTCCCCGACGGCCACCTCCGACAATTCCTGCATCTTCCAGCGCCCTTCTACATCGACGACACTGGCCCGAGAACCCTCTCCAGCCGCCGACGAGTACTCCAGAACCTCCCTAGGTCCCCGACGACCTTCTGTGCACGCTCCTCCGGCGGATTCAGTGAGTTCCTGGCTTCGCTCGGCCGATCCCCAGCAAGCTTCCACTGCCATTTCTGAATCCTACAGCCTCTTCCTCACCTTCCAGAAAACCTGAAACAATCGCCACTCCTTCGATTCCTGCTGGTATACCTCGCCCTTCCCTTTCTCTCAATCCAGTCTTTATTTTGTGCTTGAATATTTAAATGAATAGTAATTAATTGAGCTTGCCCTAGTAACTTCATCGCCTAATTTTCGTTTATTTTCAATTGCCATGTTGTCCGCTTTCATAATTTGTGTCCGTGGAATCGTGATTTCTTGACGTTAATACGCACGTGCGGTAGTCCTACGTTCGCGAGCGACGCCTCGACCGTTTTATTCGTTAGAGAATAGCTCGCCAAAGTCTCCCACGCCACTTTAATTTTAAATAGGTCGCTACATTATTTTCAAAACTACAACCCTAGATTTTAAATCACATCAGCAGTCGATGGTGAGACTCCAATTCCTATCAGTGTTGATATTTCTTTCTGCAATTGTGGACTTGCATCTAAGGCTAGAGAGGATATTCCTAGTATGAGATTAGATAATTAGGGTTTCCTTAAGTTGGAAGGAGACCAATGATATTATTGATGAGGTCGTCTCCAAAACCTGTTGTGACAACTGTAGTAGCAAATGAAGGGCCCGCTTGCGCAGCGTTGGGGTTCCGGCGAGGGAGTGAACGAAGTAACGATCGCCACCGGTGGGCGGTAGCCGGGTTCGCCAACGCCCTGTTTGCTCCGTTTTGCGCGAAAAAATGGGAGCAAATGTCACCAGTGGCGGAAAAGCAAACGCCCCAGGTGCACCGCTGGTGGCATTTGCTCCCGCACCGGAAGTCTGCAAAGCTGAAGTCCATGTATATGCGATGGTTGAAGATGTTTCCTTTTTTTTTCTTGACAATTGTCTCGAGGAGGATCAAGAATTAACAGATAGAGTTGGTCTTATATTGTTGGATGATATTGTGTTGACCTCATCGGTGTGGTAGTCAATACATGATGAAGAGGTGGATGAGGGGGTTGTTTCCATGATTCCATACTTCGTCATTTACCTTGCAAAAGATTAGGGTTTGGTGGATTTTTATGTAGAATGATTAGGGTTTGGTGGATTTTTATGTGCCTACGGGCGTAGTTGAAGCGGAAGTGACAGGTCTTGGGTTTGTTCTAGATGATGATGTTAGGGTCTCACGACATCAATTATCTTTTAGCTGTTATTTTGAGCATACTTTTATTATGAGTTTTTATGTGTCGAGTTCGAGTTGTATGAGTCGAATCCGAGTCGAGTCAGTCCGAGTCAAGTCAGTCCGAGTCAAAATGTATTATTAATTGTCATATTAGTGTCGTTATTTTTAAGAGTTGTTATTTTTGGTTGTCATGATGTTTCGTGTCTTCCATTTCATGTAGGGCAATTTTGTAATTATTGGAGACATGTAACTTTTATTTAAGGGGCCCCTTGGGTCATGAATCAATATGAAATGAATTAAACCAAGTTTCTCTTTATCTCTCTAAGTTCCTCTCGTTCTCTCTCTTTCTTTCTCCTCTTCCCATTTCTAGGGTTAGGGTTGAGCACGACTCCCCTTCTTGCGGGTTGAACTTGACTCTCCTTTTAGTCTCCCCCTCCAACACTACCTCCGATGACGTTACGGGCTAGGCCCATAACAGATGACCACTTTGTTCTTGACTTCATTTTTGGAATTGTTGCAAAGGTTTGTTTGGTTTGAAGTGGGGCCCAAGGAATGTTTGGGGTGCAGTTGATGATCAGAGTTGTTTAGTCCTTGTCCATCAATTGTTCCTCACTTTACTTATGTTGTTGTCGGGTGGGAAGATGGTTTATTTCTTTTGGGAGACTGGGCAGATATTGTTTGAGAGTGAGTACAATGGTGAGCTAAGAGTACTCACTATGTTGGGAGTAGATGGCTACAATGATTGACAGAGGATTACTTTCAGGATATCTTTCTACTAACAACTGAATGCGGTCTTATGTTCGACTGTTGTTTTGAGTAGTTTGAGGTCTTTGATTGGTTATTTGGTATTGTTGTGTTCGAGTTGACTGGTAGTGTGTCGTTGAGTTAGCTGGTTAGGATTTGAGAATCAACGATGTTTATTAATTCTTGTTCGTGTGGGTCTACGAAAATGGTCTTGTGATGGTTGAAAGATCCTCTGGATTTGAGGACCGATATTTTTCATGAAGAGATGATGCATATCCGAAAGCAACAGTTTGGTTTGGAAATGTTCAGAGTTTCGGAGAAGGAATTGTTAGTGAATTGAGCGATCTTGGGCGTGATTTTACTGATGAAGTGGTTGTGAAGCTTGATGTCGAGTACGAAGAAGGCGCCATGAAGCATCCACAATGCAAGATAGCACAACAATTGTGTTTACAGTTGAACTTAGTCTTATTTTGTATTTTGTATTTCTGGTTCAAATCGGCTCGTATTTACTGTCTTAATCGTAGTTCCGTATCGTGTTATTTTCCGGCTTCTATATAAGCCTTGTAAGGTCTTGTTTTGCACGGGAAATAATATGATTGTGATATTCAACTTGGTATCAGAGAAAAAAAAACCCTAGCCGTTGTCTGCTCGCGTGTCGATCCCGCCGTCTCCGCTCGCGGTCGATCCCGCCTCCTCCGCTCGCGTTTGGTCGCCACCATCTCCTGCTGCTCTTCCTATGTGGCTGCCGGGCAGCCTCCTCGCCACCGCCAGTTACTGAGAAGGTCGTCGCCGTCGTCCTTCCATGAAGCAGCCGGACCGCTCCTCCACTCCCTGCGTCTATCCACTCTCAATCTCTTGATTTGTTGTCTGTGCCAATCTTCTTTTTGCAACCGATTGCCTCGCCAAATGATTGCGCATTTGCGCCGATCTCTTTGCTGCCAATCTGCCTTGCCAAACGATTCCCTTACCAAACGAATGCCTGCGCCAATCTCTCTGCGCCGAACTGTTGATTCGCTGCCTCTGTCGACTGTTGTCCTCTACAGTTTGCTCTTCTTCCTGATGGTGGATAATTCCTTTGCACTGTTGGATGCCCTCCTTTTTTCTGTTGTTGTTGTTTGAGTTACTGTAGATTCTCCTCGTCATTTTGGGTGATTGAGATTCTTCTGCATCCTCTCCGGATGTGATTCAACCACAAATGAGTGATCCTCAGCAGCCTCATGGACACTCAGGCTCTCTGAAGATTATCACGGTTACTTTAGATGACACGAACTATCTCGAGTGATCGCGTGCTGCTCAACACGTCATCCACAACCACCAACCGTTTGGTTACATCGATGGAACCATTACAGAACCCCTCAAGACTGACCCCTCATGGAAGCGTTGGGACTCTAACAACTCTCTTGTGGTGTCCTGGCTCGTACATTCGATGTCCCCCAAGGTATATCAGAGTTATATGTTGATGGCTCTCGAGATCTGGACCCGAGCACGGGAAACATACTCCCAAGTTGGTAGCTCTACTCAGGTTTATAAGCTTACCATCGCATTTTGAAGTTGCGGCGGCTCGATGATCGTGTCGTCGTTCTTCTCGAAGTTCGAGTGCCTACATCAGGAATTGGACTACTTTGCTCATTTTACCCCTGCGTGTACTGCAGATGCTGTCCAGCTGAAACAACGGGAGAACCGCTTTCGTTGTCATGTGTTCCTCATGGGCCTGAACATGGAGTCTAATATGGTGCGGTTGCATATCCTTCATTGCTCCCCTCTCCCGTCACTTCGGGAGGCATTCAGTATGGTTCTTGGTGATGAAGACCTCCAGAAGTCCCTCAATGTTATTGCTCATTCAGATCATTCCACCCTGACTAGTGTGGGTCGCAGCTATGTTCCCAGTCCCGGCTCCTCGGTGCCTACTTGTGATTATTGCAGTCGACGGGGACATACTTGGGAGGTCTGCTTCAAACTTCACCCTCACCTTGCCTCTCCTGGTCGTGGTCGTGGACCTAGACGTGGAGGCCATAGACAGGGTGGTTCTCGGTCTCATGATGCTGCGTACTCAGTTGATGTCTATGATGAGACATTGCATTCCTTTCCAGGCCAACTCACTGCACACAAGTTGGATGTTTTTCGTTGCCTGCTTCACTCTCAGCCAGATCAGCCCTCCGGTGCCCCTACTTCTCTTGCCACTGCTGCTATGCCAAGTGCTCATGCTGTCCATGCTTCCTCTTCTGAGTGAGTTATCGATTCAGGTGTCACCCACTACATGACGGGCACTTCCTCAGGTTTTCTTTCCTATTCTCCCTTGTCTGGTAAGGATAAGATCATATCTGCTAATGGGAGCTTGTCTCTCATTGTGGGCAAGAGACACATCTATTGTTCTCCAACTATTTCCCTCCCTACAGTTATTCATGTTCCCTCTTTTCTTCGGAATTTACTTTCTATTAGCTATATTACTAAATCTCTTAACTGTTCTGTAATATTTTTTCCTGATACTTGTGTCTTTCAGGAACTGAGTACGAAGCGGAACATTGACAGTGGTAGGAGCTATGATGACCTATATTACATGGATTCCCAGCTATCCTCTCCGACTCTCTTCTGCTCGGATAGTACTACTGATGATGTTCACCGCTGACACATGCATCTTGGACATCCGTCGTCTGCTTATCTTTAAAAATTGTTTCCTGCTTTTATTCTTTTTCTTAAAATTTTTGTCTGCAATGTCTGTGACATGTCAAACATGTGCGTCATACGTCATCGCATCTATCTGTTCCTAGTAACATTTCTTTTGATGTAATACATTCAGATGTTTGGGGGCCTTTCCCTGTTTTATCGTTATCTTGCTTTCGTTATTTTGTTACTTTTATTGATTGTTTTTCTCGCACCACATGGGTGTACCTATTAAAAAAGAAAAGTGATGTTTTATCTTGTTTTCAAGTTTTCCATAAAATGGTGCAGACCCAGTTTGATAAACCTATTCGGGTTCTTCAGAGTGATAATGGGGAGGAGTATGACGATCGTGGTGCCTTTGTTTCCTACCTTGCTAGTCATGATATTATCCATCAGACTACTTGCGTTCACACCTCCACTCAAAACGGGGTTGCCAAACGAAAACACTGACACCTGCTTGATGTTGCTCGATGCCTCCTTGCCACTATGCATCTCCCTAAGTCCTATCAGGGTGATGTTGTGCTCACCGCTGCTCACCTGATCAACCGTTTACCCTCTCGTATCCTTAGCTATATCACTCCTACGTCCGTCTCTCCACCATGACCGTTGTCCATACCACCCATTTGGCCCCCGTGTCTTTGGATGTGTTTGTTTTGTCCACGTTCATCAACTACACCAGGACAACTTGATCCTCGGGCCCCGCCTTCCTTGGCTCCTCCACCACGAAATGACATCAGTGTTATCATCCGCCCTTCAGGCGCACGTTTTGTACTATGGATGTTACCTTCAGGGAGGGCGAATCTTATTTTCAGCCTTCGACTCACTCTCTTCGTCAGGGGGAGAGTACTGGTAATATTGAGTCTAATGTTGTCCCTCTTCCCATTATTCCTTCTACACCACCATGTGCTACTCTTCCCACTCCACCACCGTTCTCGATTCTCTTATCTGATCCTTTGCTCTCTCTCCCTATCTCTCTTTTTCCTCATGTATACCATCGTTGTTCCTCAAGTACACAGGCTACTAGAGTTCCACCTCTACCAGTGTTCACTTCAGCATCAGATTCTGATGATGTTGATTTTCATGTCCCGCTTGCGCTGCTGAAAGGTAAAACTTTTTGTAATCAACACCCTATCTCTAATCATGTGTCTTACCGCCATCTCTCTCTGGGCCACCAGGCCTGTCTCTTCTCTCTCCTTGGTTGTTGATGCAGTGGCAGGAAAAACACGGGGTGAACTCGCTAAATGCAGTCCTAAATGGG
Organism: Platanthera zijinensis; assembly: GCA_039513925.1. Lineage (NCBI taxonomy): Eukaryota > Viridiplantae > Streptophyta > Magnoliopsida > Asparagales > Orchidaceae > Platanthera > Platanthera zijinensis. Next base: position 46,808,828 of record CM077080.1, read on the forward strand.
GTGAAGTAGAATGCAAGTGCACAAGTGGTCCACCAGAAATTGCAACAGGTAATTAATTATTATATTTAAACGAGAGAGGCACGTGCGTAAACAAATAATTAGTTAAGGTGAACTAGAGATTAATTTTACAAACAATAGAGGCACAAGTATTTAAACGATTACAGAATTTGTCTCGCAAGTTGTAACAACGATCGAACTAATAGCACAATAAAAGTAAACATCCAACACACTATAAGTAGCCAAAATAAACAACAGCAAAGGAAATAACTTTGTACCACGGTTCACATATGCAGGCGACGTTGGTGGCGGTTGTAGGTGGGCAACGTGGTTGTAGAGCAGGGAAGGGGGCTGACTTGAGGTGGTTCCACGATAGGAGGAGTTAGGGGTATAGGACTTGGGGAAGAAACTCACGGGAGCAAGGAGGGTGGCTTAGAGAGGGAGGGATATGGTGGAGTGTGTCCACGGGAACAGGCTACGACACGGATGGAGGGAGCAGGGAAAGTAGAAGGCTTATGGGAGAAGGAGGTGGCTGCTAGGAGGGGCGGAGGGCTCTGGTAGGCGGAAGAGGGCGGCGGGTTCCGATTGTGCGGGTTGCCGGATGCAGCGGGGAGGGGGAACGGGGTAGGGCGGAATAGTCCGGGAGAGTGAGGGGAAGAGGGAAGCAGGGCGGGGAGGAAGAGTGGAGGGGGGGTTACCGGAGACTGATGATGGAGGCGGAGGGGGAGGTTGTCGGCGTCGCACCGGGAGCAACGGAGGAAGGAGGAATCACACCTCTTGACCGACGGCTTGGAAGAAATCCAAATCCACGATGCCCTGAACCGCCAATTGCCGCATCTTTATAACCCTAGAAATCAGAAACTGCAGGAAATTGAAAAAACAATTAAAACCCACGATCGGACGGCTCACATTGTTTGGACCGATCGGGGAAAAATACAACTCAAAATAAAAAAAGCTATATATGAAATTGACTCAGATTGGCCATCCGGACGCGACCACGGGCTCCGATCGCCCGTCCGGGCAGCGGATCACCGCCTCCAGCGGGAATACGCGTATGTCGATCGTGGTGCGCCGTCAACTCCCCCCGGCTTAAAAGCACTCAACTCCGGAGAGTGCGGGTGGTCACCCTCGTTGTGTAGCCGCGGGGCGAGTCTCTCGAACTCCTCTGAAGATATCCATGTAGCATCGTGTCGGGGTCGGCCGCTCCAACGAACAAGATAACGCAGGGTATCTCGTCCGCCCGCGGCGTAGAAGTCGTGATCGACGATCTGAAGCACGTCGTCTGTGGAAGCAGGTGGTATCAATGTATCTCCGTCTGACACTGATGTATCTCCGTCTGGCGATGATGTATCTTCGTCTGGCGATGATGTATCTCCGTCTGACAATGATGTCGGTGGAACCGTCGGTGGTGCAACTCGATCTGCATGTCGCGACGCCACTGTTGGAAACAAAGAGGGACTGGTGGAGGCAATAGGAGGAGAAGGCTCAAGTGGTGGGGCTATGGCAGATGAAGGCTTGGGTAGAGGTGTGGTGAGTGGGTCCACGTACACACGCTCCTCGTAGTAAGGAGTCAAATCCTCTACGTTGAATACTCGGCTAATGCCCATACAATGAGGGATGTCTATCTCATTTGCGTTAGTACCAATTCGTCGCACAACTGTATAGAGGCCCATTTTGCGTACGCTTAAAGTTTTTGCTGGTCCTTGTGGGACCCTCTCAGATCGCATGTGAATTAAAACCTGTTCTCCTGCTTCAAATATTTGTTCCTGCCTGTGCCGGTCTGCACGATCCTTATAATAATCATTACAAGCTGCAAGTTTTCTACGGACCGACTCGTGGAGTGTATGCAGATGATAAGTAAATGATTCAACCGACTCACTAAAATGACGTGAAGGATGCAAATGTGGTACAACATACTCGACACACTTCCTAATGAAAAGCCTGACAACGACTTGGACAACAATAACACGGAGCAACCTATCAGGAGGTTTACTAGGTGGTCGATAGAAAAATCCAACGTGACTAATGTCAACACTTGTAGGGATGTCGTGGCTAGTGACCAAATAGTGTGTCGCATGGGTGTAACGTGTACCTTTTAAACGATCAAGCTTGTCGAGTGGCTCAGTAGGGGGTGTATACACAAAGTCATCACGTATGAGATGAGCACTAGTGCGTACATATGACATATCACGAAGGTGTAAGCGGGAAAGCTCATTAAATAAGCATTCCAGTAACGTAACCCCGGGGAGGTTGATATTGATAGCATGGTCCCCCAAGAGGTATGCACCAATATTAGTAGTGTCAGTGGGAGCAAGTAGACTACCCACAACAAAGTCAATACCTTGCTCATGAACCTCCCAAGGGAGTAGTGGTTCGTCAGGAGGCTTATCTGGAGGTCCAACGATGAAGTCATTAATAGTGGGATGATCCCCCATATGAGTATAGCTGACAGAAGTCGTGTCCTCGTGAGTGGGTGAGGTGTCCACTATGAAGTCAACACTATGCTCTCGACTCTCAGTAGTGATGTGACTCGATATAGAGACGTGGGTAGAATAGGAAGAGCCTCTACTCAAGTGTGGGTCACTCAGTATAGTGTTGATATACGGACCCCTAACCAAAGGAGACACTATGTCTAAGTGAGGTGTGAAGGATGGATATACCATCACAGTGTCACTGGGTCGCTCATCCTCACTCACGCGACCACACGCACTAGTCATACGAGTATCGCTCTCTACCTGTGTAATGAGATCATGATAAGATTCAACAACAAGATCACATGGACAACGAGCCTCATCAAAAGAGGGAGTGGCAAAATCAAGTGTCAGGTCTCTCAGATTAATCGGAGCACTACTAGACGTATCAGTGACTTGACCTAAATCCCTAGGCTCTCTTCTAAGCGTAGATCTTATGCGATCAAATTGAGCATCTAAGAGATCAAAGCGGTCAAGAACTAATCGTTGAAATTCGGCCTCAGGTGACTCTATTTGCGGAACCCTAGGAGGGTCTAAACGATGGTGATCTCTATAGGGTTCCTGAGTATCATCTAGATGGTAATTCCGAACATATTCAGATTGTGTTCGTGGGGGTGTGTGGGCCCTACGAACGTGCAGTGGTGATCGCATGTAGCCAAACTCAGATTCCTCAATTAGAGGAGAGGTGTAACGAAGACGACCTGAACTATGCTCCACTCTATCATCATAAAGGCGCGGAGAAGTGTAACGATGATAACGTGAGGACCTATCGGCGTGGAGATCGTTTCTACCATAATGAAATTGCGTCGAGGGGTCGACACGATCTCTAGGAGTGATGTGCGAGAAGCGGTAATTATCATCACGATAATATGAGAGTTTCTCTAAAGGGGCTGTATGTGGTCGGACACAGGTAGACTCAAGATCCCCAAATAGAGGAGACGAGCGACGACGATAATCAGACATAACTGGACTTTAATACTCCTACCACTACACATAAATGTGGCCCAAACCTAGGCCTCTGATACCAATTTGATGCAGTGGCAGGGCAAACACGGGGTGAACTCGCTAAATGCAGTCCTAAATGGGGTGAAGTAGAATGCAAGTGCACAAGTGATCCACCAGAAATTGCAACAGGTAATTAATTATTATATTAAAACGAGAAAGGCACGTGCGTAAACAAATAATTAGTTAAGGTGAACTAGAGATTAATTTTACAAACAATAGAGGCGCAAGTATTTAAGCGATCACAGAATTTTTCCCGCAAGTTATAACAACGATCGAACTAATAGCACAATAAAAGTAAACATCCAACACACTATAAGTAGCCAAACTAAACAACAACAAAGGAAATAACTTTGTACCACGGTTCACATATGCAGGCGACATTGGTGGCGGTTGTAGGTGGGCAACGTGGTTGTAGAGCAGGGAAGGGGCTGACTTGAGGTGGTTCCACGATAGGAGGGGTTAGGGGTATAGGACTTGGGAAAGAAACTCACGGGAGCAAGGAGGGTGGCTTAGAGAGGGAGGGATATGGTGGAGTGGGTCCACGGGAACGGGCTACGACACAGATGGAGGGAGCAGGGAAAGTAGAAGGCTTATGGGAGAAGGAGGTGGCTGCTAGGAGGGGCGGCAGGCTCTGGTAGGTGGAAGAGGGCGGCGGGTTCTGGTTGTGCGGGTTGCCGGATGCAGCAGGGAGGGGGGAACGGGGTAGGGCGGAATAGTCCGGGAGAGTGAGGGGAAGAGGGAAGCAGGGCGGGGAGGAAGAGTGGAGGGGGGGTTACCGGAGACTGATGATGGAGGCGGAGGGGGAGGTTGCGGGCGTCGCACCGGGAGCAGCGGAGGAAGGAGGAATCACACCTCTTGACCGACGGATTGGAAGAAATCCAAATCCACGATGCTCTGAACCGCCAATTGCCGCATCTTTATAACCCTAAAAATCAGAAACTGCAGGAAATTGAAAAACAATTAAAACCCACGATCGGACGGCTCACATTGTTTGGACCGATCGGGGCAAAATACAACTCAAAATAAAAAAAGCCATATATGAAATTGACTCGGATTGGCCATCCGGACGCGACCACAGGCTCCGATCGCCCGTTCGGGCAGCGGATCACCGCCTCCAGCGGGAATACGCGTATGTCGATCGTGGTGCGCCGTCAGTTGTTATTCCTAAAACGTAGTAGGAAGCTTTGAGCACACCGGTATGGACTCAGGCGATGAAAAAGGAAATGTCTGTGTTGCACAAGAATCACACATGAGATGTTTCTCCCCTTCCTCCTGGTAAGAAAACTATTAGTTCACAGTGGGTTTTCTCTGACGGTAAGGTTGAACGACACAAGGCCCGTTTGGTTGCTCGGGGTTACACTAAAACCCAGGGAGTCGACTACCAGGAGACCTTTGCTCCTATGGTAAAGATGGACTCCATTTGAGTGTTGCTTTCACGTGCTGCTTGCATGAACTGGGACCTCCATCAACTTGATGTGAAGAATGTGTTTCTCTACAATGAACTTGATGAGGAGATTTACATGAAATTCCCTCATTGATTTTTTAAAAAAGGGGGGATGAAGGTCTTACCTGTCGCTTAAGGAAATCTCTATACGGCCTAAAACAATCTCCTACGACATTGTTTGGATGGTTCCTCGCGGTTATGCTCAAGTTTGGTTACAAGCAGGCTTAGTCTGATCACACCATGTTTGTTTGTCGTTGTGATCAAAGGGTTGTGGTCCTCATTATCTACGTTTATGATATTGTAATCACTGAAAATGACACAGATGAGATTGCTAACCTCAAGTCCCTCTTATCTGATGAGTTCGAGATGAAAGATTTGAGAATGTTACATTACTTTCTTGATGTGAAGAATGTATTTCTCCACAGTGAACTTGATGATGAGATGTACATGAAATTCCCTCCTGGATTTATAAAAAAGGGGGATAAAGGTCTTACGTGTCGCCTAAGGAAATCTCTATACGACCTAAAACAATCTCCTACAGCATTGTTTGGAAGGTTCCTCAAGGTTATGCTCAAGTTTGGTTACAAGCAAGCTCAGTCTGATCACACCATGTTTGTTTGTCGTTGTGATCAAAAGGTTGTGGTCTTCATTGTCTACGTTGATGATATTGTGATCACTGAAAATGACACAGATGAGATTGCTAACCTCAAGCCCCTCTTATCTGTTGAATTCAAGGTGAAAGATTTGGGAAGATTACATTACTTTTTTGGTATCGTGGTCGTCGGATCAACTCAAGGAATCTTCATATCTCAACGCAAGAATATTCTAGATTTCTTAAAGGAGACTAGGATGTTTGGTTGTGTTCCTGTGAACACCCCTATGGAAGAAAATCATAGGATTGGAGAAGATGGCAATGGTGACCAAACCGATGTTTCGCGCTATCAAAGATTGGTTGAGAAACTCATATACCTATCCCACACATGTCCAAATATCACCTATGTTGTTGATATTTTGAGTAGATATATGCACGCTCCCATGATCAGACATCAAGAGGTAGCATATCGTGTGTTACGTTATTTGAAAAAGCCCCGGGTCGTGGCCTCTTGTTCTCTAAAAATAACCACTTGAAAATCGAAGTTTTCACGGATGCTGACTGTGCTGGATGTCGGGATGACCGCAAGTTTACTACCAGATATTGTTCCTTTGTAGGGGAAACCTGGTGACCTGGTGTAGTAAGAAGTAGAATGCGGTGTCCATATTCAGTGCTGAGACAGAGTATCGTGCTATGTCACAAGGCATTTGTGAGGGCCTATAGTTACGTACTGTCTTATAGGATCTGGGTTTCTCCGGGAGTAGTCCGTTTTCCTTATTCTGTGACAATAAAACAACTATTAGTATATAGCTCATAATCCAGTCCAGCATGACAGGACAAAGCATGTGGAGGTTGATTGACACTTTATCAAAGACCACCTGGATAAGAAGATCGTGGTCACTCCGTTTGTCCAGTCCAAAGATCAATTGGTGGATGTGTTCACTAAAAGATTGGGAAGTAATGCGTTTTCTGATGATATTCAAAAACTTGGGATGACCGACATCTTCCGCCCGACTTGAGGGGGAGAGTTGAACTTAGTCTTATTTTGTATTTTGTATTTATGGTACAAGTCGTCTCGTATTTACTATCTTAGTCGTAGTTCTGTCTCGTGTTATTTTCCGGTTTCTATATAAGCCTTGTAAGGTCTTGTTTTGCACGGGAAATAATATGATTGTGATATTCAATTTTACTGCCTCAGGCTTTGAAATCTGTTTTGAAGGCCCTAGAGTTCTTTTTATGGAGATTTCTATTGTCCTTTTGATTTAAAATCATCTATTGGTTCAATTTGTAATATTTTGTTTTGTGCCTTAGATTTAAAACCTTTAAGAGGGTATTTATGACTATGCATGTGTTGATGGTGGCAGGCAACCTTATCCTCCTTTGGTGAGGAGTAAATATCCTTCATCCCCGACCTAGTTCGAGTTTGCTATTCCAAACATTTAGGTGGGTGATTGATGAATATTGGATGAAACGTTCATTTTTATGGTGGAGATTCCTATCCATGGAACTTGTATTGAAGTTGTATGATTTTTGGCCGAGCCTAACTAGTTTTACTATTTACGCCCTTTTTTCGACTTATGAATATTAATTTTGTGCTGTCATGAATTTCTTCTTGCTGTTTTGCTCTGTTCAGGACCTTGTTATTGCCATATTCTCCCTATTTTGGAATTGGACTTCATCCACTAAGTATGAATATGTTGTTATGAAGTGTAGTTATTCTGGAAAGGATTTTGGGACTGATTTAAAAGGTTTCTAGGGCAGTTCTGGTTGGGTTCCCGCACACGACCAATCTTCATAGATTGGTAAAATATTTTCAGAATTTTCTTTTTATACAAGTATATTGTTCAAATTTGACTTCTCTGCAACACACCAGACAAGGATAATGATGATTTCTATAAGACAGTATGTTCTAGTGGGAATTTGTAACTTATGGATTCAAAAGCAAGTAGCACTATCTTGTACTGTTAATATGATGCTAATATGGACACCTGTTTGGGATCTAGTTCACGGCCAGGCAAGGTAGAAATTCTGGAGGAGGGTGGAATTCCTCTTCTTGGACTGGTGGAGGGTAGCTTGAGAATGAGCAGGGTTGGCGTTGAATGTGCGGCTAGGGTAGTGTGTCGGGGAAGGAGCAAGAGATAGGAAAGCCGAGGAGAGAAGAGGAGAGAGAAAGGAGTTTGATTAAAATCTTGCATAATAATTACTCAAGATTTTGGGATCTTGCATAATAATTACTCCAAGCAGTCCTCCCTCTCATATCCGGTTGGGCCCCAATGAAAACTTAAGGTTCCAAAATGCCACCTCACTAGGCTTAACGTCTTATGATTTAAAATAAAAATGCGACGATTTCCAAACACGGAATCAAAAAGCATAAAATAAAATACGTGCGATGCTGAATTAATCCTTCCACAGTTTTGCACGGCGCCGGTGTGACGCCCCAATGTGAATCCGCAATAGATGCTTGCAACTTTTTCTGCCTATTTCTTAATCCTTTTATTTTTATGAGTTTATGTATAATGCTTGTGATATCATTCCAATTTATGACCTCATTTGAATTTCAATTTTAATCTCTCAGAAAACAAGATCATCACATTACTTCCTGGAAGCAGGCTGCAGGAGGTTAAGCGCATGCTACCAATTTTCTCACGAACTATGGAACTATTAAATGACTCTTTCTCTCGATTGTCTGTTGTTATTCCTGTTGCACGTCATCAACATGTGGCATCTCACGTTGAAAGAGAGATTCACTCTTGGTCCTTTCCGTCCATATTGATTTCTGGGAAGTCTCTACATCAAAGATATGATGCATTCAGTGTATGCTCATAATCACAATTAGCATTTATTCTATAGTATTTTTTTCTTCTTTTTTGTTATATTTGATTAAAGAAAGTCACGGTAATACTATTTTGATAGCACGAAAGCCCAACCAAACAGCTCATCTTGACATCCCTTAAGGCTAACATTAGGCTCTGTTTGGCAAGGCGTTATTGCTCCGGTGAGTTTGGACAAAAACGCCACCATGATGGAATTTATGTTTGGCATAACAACGGTTATGACTGGCACCCAAAAAAGAAAGCTAATTTTGAACATAAAAGTGGATGAAGTTACTTAAGTGAGGTCTGGTGTTCACGAATGGCGGTTCATAACCATCGCGTTCATGACCACCATCGCCGTGCCAAACAGAGCCTTATATATGTCTCATCTTTGATTTGTCTTAAGTGTAAAAAAAGTTAAGCTAGGTGGATGACAAGCTTATACTTAAAACTTTAGGTTTACATTTGATGGAAAATTAAACATTTAAGTATAATTAGCACCATGTTTATAATCATAGTTAAGGTTTTTTTTCCAAACTACTAGTGCCTTGAGCATGGTATGCCTTTGTAACAATAGTTTCCTTGCATGCATGGTCCACCGACAAAAATACCCCGGCTGGCGACTGCTCTACTATAATCATTGCACAATATTCTGCATGAGCAGTGCAGAAGAGTTACTTTTGTCTGCTACACAGTCTCCTCCCCGTATAAATATCTTATTTTATATTTTATTTATTTTAGTTTTTTTTCGATTTTATATTATGTTATTTTTGTTGATTTGAGAGAAATTCAATATTTTTTTTGGAAACATGAAAACGCTCCTCAATATATAGTAGTGACAAACATACAAGCATTAAAATAAAATAAAGCCAAAACCTAACACTCTCTCTCAAGTTAGGCTTATGATATCTGTCACGTTCAGCTTGGACATAATGTTGTCAAAACACCTATGAGACAGCTTTTGTAAGCACATAAGCCAACTGTTGATCAAAGGGGACAAATGGATTGCTAACAACTCCCCTCACTATGTGACGCATGACAGCCTGGTGTGAAAACGAACATGTGTGCCGACACGCTAATGCAACCCTAAGTGATCATGTAAAACAAATGGGAAGAAATGTCGATCGACTTCCAGATGTTTAGTGCGGTCATGCTGCACGGGATTGTGAGCGATGCTAATGGTGGTCTTGTTATCACAGTATAGCCCGATGGGACCTTTGCCATGAATCCCAAGTTCAAGCAAAAGTGATCAAATCCACATTTCCTTACATATTCCCTAGGTCATAGCCCTAAATTCTGCTTCGGTACTGGATCTGGCAACGATATGCTATTTTTTGCTCCTCCAAGTCACCAGATTTCTCCCAACCAAGGTATAATACCCGGAAGTGGATCTACGATCATTAACTAACTCTGGCCAATCAACATTTGTGAAAACTTCAATGGATAATTTTTTGTTCAGAGAAAACAAGATGCCACGTCTAGGAGAAGTTTTGAGATATCTGAGAATCCGAAGGGCAGCACCCAAGTGGTGCGATTTGGGAGCATGCATGTACTGGCTAATAACTCCAACAATATAAAAGATATCCGGGAAAGTATGGGATAGGTAGATGAGTCTCCCTACCAGTCATTGAAACTTGAAGGCCACTGATATCCGTGACAGGTTCTCCACCATCCCTTCCCAATCTATGGTTTGCTTAGATGGGGGTGTTAGCAGTTTACACCCACTCATCCCCGTAGTCTCCTGCAGGTAAGGATGTACCTCCTCTGTGAGATAAAGATACTGTGCTTGGATGTAGCAACTTCAATGCCAAGAAAGTACTTAAGGTTCCCAAGATCCTTTACCTCAAATTCACTAGTCAATCTCTTCTTTAGATTTTTGATATCTTCCATGTCATCCCCAATTATGACAATGTAATCCACGTAAACTATTAACACCGCCAATTTCCCTTGTCTGTTCTTTACAAATAGGGTATGATCAACATTACTCTGAATATACCCAAATGTCACCATTGCTCGTTGGAACCTCCCAAACCAAGCCCTCAGGGATAGTTTTAGGCCGTATAGAGTCTTCTTCAGTCTACATACCTTTCCCTCAGATCCCTCAGAGGTAAGACCAGGAGGTAGATACTAGATACATATAAACTTCCTCTTCCAAATCTCCATAGAGGAATGCATTCGTCACGTCCAACTGGTTGAGACTCCACCCTTGCAGGCAGCACATGAGAGCAGAATACGTATAAAATTCATCTTTGCAACTGGAGCTAAGGTTTTCTGATAATCAATTCGGGTCGTTTTAGTGTATCCTCTGGCCATCAACCTAGTTTTGTAACGGCCACCAGACCTTGGGAGTTTTGTTTCACCAAAAAAATCCACTTACATCCAACCACAGTCTTGCCTTGAGGAAGATAAATAAGGTCTCATGTGCAATTCTTCTCAAGGGTATCATCTCTTCCCGCATAGCATCTTTCCACTTTTGATGCCTCAGAGCTTCCTGCCACGAAGAAGGCATGAAAATGGAGGACAGACAAGTGACAACGGCTCTATGCCGGGAAGACAATGAGTCATAAGTCACATAATGAGATAAGAGATGTCGAGTGGAAGCACGGTTACCTTGAGGACCGGTAGACGGATCGGGCGTGGATTCTGGTATATTGTGCAAAAGGTGATTGTTTGTGTCCCTTCGTCGATGAGTATACACCTGCAGAGGAGTAGGGCGCGGAGGCAGAGCCGGCGGCAGAACCACAGGTGGGATAGTAAGCTGATATGGAGGAGATATAGGTAGGGGAATAGTTGGAGAACTCACTTTCATGGTAACAGTCTCCCCCCTGAAGAGAGTTCCCGTAATAGGATTCGAATTCATAGAAAGTGACATCCATGAAGACAAAAGTCTTGCGGGTCATAGGATGAAAACACTTATACTCTTTTTGGGTGTTCGAGTACCCAATGAAGACACACTGAAGCTCACTGGGATCAAGCTTGGAGGTGTGATGCGCATGAACAAAACACACACATCCAAAGATACGAGGGGTGAGCTCACTGGGAAGGATATTGAGAGCTTCTAACGGAGTTTTGTGGTTTAGGATACGAGTTGGCAGGAGATTAATAAGATGCGTAGCCGTGAGGACAGCGTCCCCCAGTTGTATTTGGGTAGGTGCATTTGAAATAATAAACAACGAGCAACCTCCAGGAAGTGTCGATTCTTTCGCTTGGCGATCCCATTCTTGACAGGAGTGTACACAAGAAGTTTGGTGGATGATACCTAAGTCACAAAGGTATCGTTCAAAGTGAGAGTCAATGTACTCACGACCATTATCACTTTGCAATACTCGCACGGTGGCATTGAATTGGGTGGCAATCATTTTATGTAAACGTTGAAATAAAGGAAAACATCAAATTTGTTTTTCATGAGATAAACCCATGTGCACCTAGAAAAACAGTCGATAAAAGTGACAAACCATTTGCACCCAGACATAGAAGCAACCAAGCTAGGTCCCCAAACATCAAAATGAATAACTTCAAAAGGGATAACACAAGGAGGGGACATTCGAGGAAGAGATACTCTCTTGTGCTTACCCAGTTCACTGTCACGACCCGTCTCAACAAGATCAGAGTGCGCTTCGGGCGGGTCGTGATGCCACAAACATGCAGAAAAAAAAACCATGCCTGCTAAGGCGGGACCAGAAATTATACAACTAGTTTTTTTTTAAAACAGCTATTTTTGAAAGAATTTTAAAAGATTTTTAAATTAGTGCGGAAGCCATGCATTTCTTTTATAAAAACTAAGGCACAAGTAGTGCTAAGACTAAATGAGTGCAATTAGTCCCACAGGTAGAATATCATGAGTGAAATGAACTAGTACAATGTTTTCCCTAAATAGTTGTCCACGATACAAGAGAAAATGTCTGATGATAACTAATACATAAACAGAAAAATCCCAACAGTACTGAAGCAAAATACATAGAACCTGCGGATACATTAGACAAAGAGAAACCTCCAAACAAAAGCTGTAGCTGGCGAGAGAAATCTCAGGAACCGGGCGGCGCAGTCACGAAACCTAAGGCAAATCCAAACAAAATGAAAAATGCCTCAGAACATGAAGTTACATAATGATTCAAGTCAAATAGCTTACGCAAAAAGTAAGTAAAGAAAACTAGAGTTTAGTGAGCTAGTCTTACATGTAACAACCAGACAAGTAGCCATGTCTAACAAGATTCTTTTACGTTAATAGCCTACTCCGGAGTTTAGCCTAGCTGCAAAACCATAAGCGATCTATATTGAAGGGTGAATGTGTTGTCATTTGGTGTACAGGATTCCAGTGTATAAATTGATGCAAGGCTTATCAACGACGGTGCTTGCAATGATCGACTAATGGTTTCTGTTACCAGTTAGTCGGGAGCTCGATTCAAGGCGTCACACCAAAACAACACTCTTACCTCAATATTGGCATATGGTTTTGTATGATTTCAGGGATTCAAGATTTAATAATGGCAATTTATTATTTTGGCGATTCCAGTTTATACGGGTCTATTTTATTGCAACAAGTAAATTTCATGTTTGCAAGCGAGAGAGATTTCTCTACTTGCCTCAAGGTCACGTCGAAAAAAGATTGTGACAGCTACGTGGCGCGAGCAAGGTTAGGAGCTCGAGTTAAACCTGTTCAGGATCCACAACGCATTTTAGGTTGAATTAACAAGAGTTTTGTACTTGCACATGCGTTGAATATTCGCATCACACCACAGGGGGGTTGTAGAAATTTACCTCCCTCGAGAGTGAGGGGAGAAGTGGCTACCGCGTGAGATCGGGGATTTTGGCGGCGATTTGGAGGCGAAAATCCCAAGATTGGAGCGATCCCACCACCTAGACTGGACGAGCGGCACCGGAAACATAAACATAAACGAAATTAGTCGAATTCACGACAAACCCAAGTGAGACCGACGAAATTACGTCAATCGGAGGGCGGAAATCCTCCTAAAAAAATTAGGGCAAATAGAATATGATGGGTTGATGAAATTCCTTACCCAGGGAGACCCGATCTGGGCTCAGAAATCCACGAGGAGGGATTTCGAGCGAAACCCTAGGAGTCCTTCACGAAATCCACCGGTTGGAACGAGTAGGAGTTAGCATTGTCGGAGAAGGAACGGTGTCCTTGCCCTCATTGGACGGAGAAGGAGGAGAGGAAGGGATTTCTTCCGGCCCTTCTTGGAAGCGGCCGGCCAAAAGGGCCGTGCGGGTGATTCCGACCAAGAGAAGCACTGGAAACGTCGGGGAAGGAGCAGGAGGCGACGGGGTAGCCAGAGGAGGGGCGCCCGAGGCCTACCGGAGGAGGAGGAGGCGTCGGAGGCCGGGATCGGGGGCTGCCGAGGGACGCACAGGCGGAATCGGGCCGCCGGGTGCGAGCGAGGCGGAAGCTGCTCCTGCGGGTTCTTGCGGGATGCGGAAACAACCGGGGCTCGGAATTTTAACAAGGGGAGGGGGGGTAGGTTTAGACCGGGTTAGTTTTTTTTTTAGGTCTTTTTTTATATTATTATTATTAATAATAGGGGGGGTTGTTACATTCTCCCCTACTTAGGAAGTTTCGTCCCGAAACTTTTCTGAGAATTCTTTGAATGGAACTAAGACAACGAAGACTCAAACGACATACACTTCAGACAGAAGTTTGTAGATTAAGGCATAAAAGCTATCTATGAAAGATACTGAAATAACAAGAGAGCCAGACTTAGAGACGTACCAAGATCAAGAGAAGAGTTGCGGATACTTGCTGCGCATGTCCGATTCGAGTTCCCAGGTGTACTCTTCAGACTTGCCATGCACCCAAAGTACCTTCACCATTGGAATGGTTCTTTTACGAAGCTTGCGTTCTTGATATTCGACGATCTTCGAAGGCTCGATCGGATAGGACAGATTGGCTTCAGGAATAACTGGAACTTCTTCAAGAACACGATTAGGATCGCGGATGTACTTTCGAAGCTGGCTGACATGAAAGACGTCATGAACACTGGCCAAAGAAGCAGGTAGCTCCAGACGATAGGCAGATCCTCCAACACGCTCTGAGATGACATACGGTCCCACGAACCTCGGGCTGAGCTTATGGTGGCGACCGAACCGTTTCACCCCAGGAGTAGGAGAAACCTTCAGAAACACCTGATCACCAACAGCGAACTCTAACGGACGGCGGCGTTGATTTGCATACTTTCTCTGCCTCTCAATGGCACGACTGAGCTGAAGTCGAGTCTTCTTGGTAGCTTCTTCCATTTCCTGGAGTAACTCAGGACCCAAAATCACCTTTTCACCGACTTCCGACCAGTAGAGCGGGGTCCTACAGCGACGCCCGTACAGTGCTTCGAAGGGGGCCATCTTGAGGCTCTCTTGATAGCTGTTGTTGTAGGCGAATTCAACCAAGGGTAGATGTTCATCCCAAGCTCCCTTGTAATCCAGAATATAGCATCGAAGCATGTCTTCAAGAATTTGATTGACTCTCTCGGTCTGGCCATCAGTCGTCGGGTGATAAGCGGTGCTTAGGTTAAGATCAGTGCCCAAAGCTTGCTGAAATCCCTTCCAGAAGTGTGATACAAATCTCGAGTCACGATCAGAAACAATCCGCAGAGGGATCCCATGGAGTCGAACAATCTCTGCAACATAGATCCGAGCCATCTTCTCGGTGGAATGACCCTCCTTATACGGAATAAAATGGGCCACTTTAGTCAAGCGGTCCACAATAACCCAAACTGCATCATGTCCCCTCGGAGTGCGAGGCAATCCAGTGATGAAGTCCATAGAAACATCTTCCCACTTCCATTCAGGGATAGGCAAAGGCTGCAAAAGTCCACCAGGACGCTGACGCTGAGCCTTCACCTTCTGGCACGTCAGACATCGAGAGATGAAGCGTGCGATATGGTTCTTCATACCAGGCCACCACACGATCTGCTTCAGGTCATGATACATTTTGTTGTTGCCAGGATGACCAGATGAGCGGGACTCATGAGCTTCTCTGCAGATACTATCAAGTAATTCAGGGACATCAGGAATGCAGAGTCGACCTCGGAAACGAAGAACATCATCATCAGAGATGGAGAAATCCGGAAGAGTCCCAAGTTCAACTTGTCGGCGAATGCGCTGAAGTGCGGGATCCGATGGCTGTAAATCCTTCACCTGCTCCACCCATAACGGACCGGAAACCCCCTCATGACCCTCGGGTGCGATGGGTATGTCCATCCGATCGAGGTCATCAATCAGGGCTGCAAGAATAGCTGACATGGGTGCACAAGTGGCAACAGAAGCCTGCCGACTCAACGCATCTGCCACTGAATTGGCCTTACCAGGAACATACGTGAGTTGCAAGTCATAGTCCGAAACAAACTCGAGCCAACGTCTCTGACGAAGATTGAGGTCTTTTTGAACAAAAATATACTTCAGGCTCTGATGGTCGGTGTAAAAGTGGCACTTCACACCATAGAGATAATGACGCCACAGCTTCAAGGCAAACACCACTGCAGCGAATTCCAGATCATGGGTGGGATAATTGCGCTCATGAATTTTTAGCTGTCTTGACCCGTAAGCAATAACACGGTCATCCTGCATCAGCACGCAGCCCAAACCAACTCCAGAAGCATCAGTGTAGACTGAAAAGTCCAACCGATCTGACGGAAGAGCTAACACTGGCGCAGAACATAGTCGTTGCTTTAGCTCAGAAAAGGCCTGCTCACACTGATCCGTCCACTCAAACCTTGCATGCTTTTGAGTTAGCCTTGTCAGGGGAGCGGCAAGGGACGAGAAACCCTTGACGAAGCGCCGGTAATAACCAGCCAACCCAAGGAAACTACGGATCTCGGTAGGAGTAGAAGGTCGTTTCCAGTCTATCACTGCGGAGACTTTGGCGGGGTCAACGGATAGCCCATCCCCTGAAATGACATGCCCCAAGAAAGCCACACGATCCAACCAGAACTCGCATTTTGTCAGTTTGGCGTAGAGTTGATGTTGGCGTAGGGTAGAGAGGACGAGTCTAAGGTGAACTGCATGCTCTTCACGAGTTTTGGAGTAGACCAAAATATCATCTATGAAGACGATGACGAATTTGTCTAGAAACTCACAGAATGCACGGTTCATCATATCCATGAAACCAGATGGGGCGTTAGTCAACCCGAAAGACATCACTAAGAATTCAAAATGTCCATACCGGGTTCGAAAGGCTGTCTTGGGGATGTCCGATTCCTTAATCTTTAGTTGATGGTAACCTGTTCTGAGATCTATCTTGGAAAACACAGAACTGCCTTTGAGCTGATCAAAGAGGTCATCGACGCGTGGGAGGGGATACTTATTCTTGATGGTGACCTTATTCAGCTCCCGATAGTCGATACACAGCCTCAGAGAACCATCCTTCTTCTTTACGAAGAGGACGGGGGCTCCCCAAGGAGATGAGCTGGGACGAATGTATCCACGCTCGAGCATCTCATCCAACTGCAATTTGAGCTCTTCCAACTCGCGCGGTGCCATACGGTATGGAGCTTTAGATATGGGGCGCGTTCCAGGCTCCACATCAATAGGGAACTCTACATCACGATCGGGAGGCATTCCAGGCAACTCGGCAGGAAACACGTCAGGGAACTCGGAAACAATCGGGATAGACTCAAGTTGCGGTATGATAACATCCGAATGTGAAGCATACACGAAATGAGCAGAACAACCCTGATTAAGAAGGCGAGCGGCGCGCACAGCACGAATTACCTTCAGGTGACTGCGGGTCTGAACATGAACACTGTAGTCCGTGCCGCGAATGCTGAGATTGACCCTCTTTGCCACACAGTCCAGCTTAGCTCGATACGCGACCAACCAATTCATCCCCAAGATTACGTCAAATTCTGACATCTCCAGAACTATGAGATCGGCAAAAACTTGCAATTCTCCAAGCAGGATCGGGCAATTGAGAATGCCGCTGGTGGAGAGATGCATATGACCGGGTACAGAAACCTCGAAAGGGACCTCAAGTGTCGAAGTAGGCCAATTATAAAGGTCCACGATGTGGCGTGCTATAAAAGAGTGAGATGCCCCGGAATCGAAAAGGATTTGCATCCACTTATTCTTGACCCTAAAATTCCCTAGAATTAAACATCATAAACACATTTCAAGATTATCCATACTAAAGGTAGGTAATTAAAGGATGTAGAAAAATTAAAACTCTACTTAGAACATACCGGAGATGACAGAGGTAGATGTGAGCGCCTCGCCCTGAGTGGTGACGTTTAGCACAGCCTTTCCCCTGTCCTGAGCTCCAGGGACAACCTGCAGTGGCTGAGCGGGAATCGGGCTTTCCCTCAAAGGGCAGTCTAGCTTGAGGTGTCCAACCTGCCCGCACTTGAAACATGCCTTCTGCCTACGACGGCAGTCCTTCAGCTGGTGGCCCGGCTTCTTGCAGTACGCACAGACGGTGGAAGCAGAGGCAAGCGTCATCTGAGGCAACGGGGCATGAATGTCCTTCTTTTGCTTCTTCAGGAGAGAACGACATACTTGGGCAACATGGCCTACCTTGTGACAGAAGGCGCACACCTCCTTAGGCCCGGGACCTTGCTCCTGAGATGGAGCATTCTTGCGCTTGAGGTCGGATGTTGCGGCATTGCTGGTGCCATGCTGGACTTTCTTGGTAGATCGATCCAGCTCAATTGCTTCCACCTTCAAGGCGGCTCCCACGGCCTCTGCGTAGGTGGTGGTGCCATGGGCTACCACATGCTGCTGAAAGTCATGACGAAGTCCCTTTACGAAACGGCTGATCCTTTTGGCTTCATCTGGCACAAACTCCGCAGCAAGGAGGGACAAGCGGGAGAACTCTCTCGCATACTCGGTCACTGTCCTGTCATACTGTTGAAGGGATAGGAACTTCTCAGCTAACTTGTCCCGCTCCACAGAAGCGAGGAAGTTTCCCATGAGAGCATCCTTGAACTGCCCCCAAGTCAAGGTGCTAGAATCGGGGAGGCTGCGGCGCTGAAGCCACCAAGTGTAAGCATCTTCGGTAAGTTGATAGGCCGCAAGGAGAACCTTTTGGACCTCGGGAACTGCAACATACTCAAAGTGTTTCTCCATCTGGGAGACCCATTCAGTGATCACGAAGTAGTCACGGTCGCCGCTGTAAGTAGGCGGATTTAGTCTCTTGAAAGCTAGAGTGTCTGCCATCGTTACGGGAGTAGTCGGACTTGGCACAAGCGGGGCCTCGGGGGTGCCAGTAGACAAGCCGGTTCCAGATCCGGGTGCAGGAGGGGTGGTGGTAACAGCCACTCCAGTCGTCCCAGCGCTGCCGGAACCAGAGGCTGGATCAGGAGTTTGGCGTTCCCCTTCCAGACGGGTGACACGCTCTAGAAGCTGTCTCAAAAGCTGGGTAGTTTCATCTCTAGGGGCCTCCCTTGCAGCAGGGGTAGCTTTCTTTCGCTGCGATCGCTTAGGAGATAGATACAAAAGAATTAAGGAAGAGAATGGTCAGGCTAAGCATAACAGATCAAGTCTACAGGTTCTAGCATTCTAACACTGTTGGATACATAAATCATGTAATAGTTACAGCATTTTCAGTGGAAAACTCTAGGTGATAGCCATGCAAATGCAAATGCGACGATAAAATCGCGTGCGATAGCTTATGATTTTGAAATCCATGTGTGTACAATCGTCATCTGTTGCTCTTAGCTTAGCACTTGTGCAATGAGTTATGATGTGCATGCAATGTAATTATGCCTACAATGCATTCCTAAAAAAAAATGCCCATGAATGGATACACATGTCATGTTAAGCGCCCATATCACTTAACATGTCATGCGCATTATGATTCTAATGTCACGCACTTGAAAATATTAAACCGCCCATACAATTTAATATTTGCAAGCGGTGTTTATCTTAGTGGAAATTCATATGCATATAAATGTTAAGTTTGCCCATACTCCCTTAACATTTGTACGCATACTACTCATGCTTATGAGTGAGTGTGTGCGTGTTTCAGCCTCGAACAACAGACAATGATAGAGTGAGTGAAGTAATGATGTATGTATAAATATAGTAAAATTCAAAAATATGTAATATTTTCAAAATACCCCTTTTTTTTCTTTTTTTTTTACAACCTCCCTCTGATACCAACTGTCACGACCCGTCTCAACAAGATCAGAGTGCGCTTCGGGCGGGTCGTGATGCCACAAACATGCAGAAAAAAAAATCATGCCTGCTAAGGCGGGACCAGAAATTATACAACTAGTTTTTTTTTAAAACAGCTATTTTTGAAAGAATTTTAAAAGATTTTTAAATTAGTGCGGAAGCCATGCATTTCTTTTATAAAAACTAAGGCACAAGTAGTGCTAAGACTAAATGAGTGCAATTAGTCCCACAGGTAGAATATCATGAGTGAAATGAACTAGTACAATGTTTTCCCTAAATAGTTGTCCACGATACAAGAGAAAATGTCTGATGATAACTAATACATAAACAGAAAAATCCCAACAGTACTGAAGCAAAATACATAGAACCTGCGGATACATTAGACAAAGAGAAACCTCCAAACAAAAGCTGTAGCTGGCGAGAGAAATCTCAGGAACCGGGCGGCGCAGTCACGAAACCTAAGGCAAATCCAAACAGAATGAAAAATGCCTCAGAACATGAAGTTACGTAATGATTCAAGTCAAATAGCTTACGCAAAAAGTAAGTAAAGAAAACTAGAGTTTAGTGAGCTAGTCTTACATGTAACAACCAGACAAGTAACCATGTCTAACAAGATTCTTTTACGTTAATAGCCTACTCCGGAGTTTAGCCTAGCTGCAAAACCATAAGCGATCTATATTGAAGGGTGAATGTGTTGTCATTTGGTGTACAGGATTCCAGTGTATAAATTGATGCAAGGCTTATCAACGACGGTGCTTGCAATGATCGACTAATGGTTTCTGTTACCAGTTAGTCGGGAGCTCGATTCAAGGCGTCACACCAAAACAACACTCTTACCTCAATATTGGCATATGGTTGTGTATGATTTCAGGGATTCAAGATTTAATAATGACAATTTATTATTTTGGCGATTCCAGTTTATACGGGTCTATTTTATTGCAACAAGTAAATTTCATGTTTGCAAGCGAGAGAGATTTCTCTACTTGCCTCAAGGTCACGTCGAAAAAAGATTGCGACAGCTACGTGGCGCGAGCAAGGTTAGGAGCTCGAGTTAAACCTGTTCAGGATCCACAACGCATTTTAGGTTGAATTAACAAGAGTTTTGTACTTGCACATGCGTTGAATATTCGCATCACACCACAGGGGGGTTGTAGAAATTTACCTCCCTCGAGAGTGAGGGGAGAAGTGGCTACCGCGTGAGATCGGGGATTTTGGCGGCGATTTGGAGGCGAAAATCCCAAGATTGGAGCGATCCCACCACCTAGACTGGACGAGCGGCACCGGAAACATAAACATAAACGAAATTAGTCGAATTCACGACAAACCCAAGTGAGACCGACGAAATTACGTCAATCGGAGGGCGGAAATCCTCCTAAAAAAATTAGGGCAAATAGAATATGATGGGTTGATGAAATTCCTTACCCAGGGAGACCCGATCTGGGCTCAGAAATCCACGAGGAGGGATTTCGAGCGAAACCCTAGGAGTCCTTCACGAAATCCACCGGTTGGAACGAGTAGGAGTTAGCATTGTCGGAGAAGGAACGGTGTCCTTGCCCTCATTGGACGGAGAAGGAGGAGAGGAAGGGATTTCTTCCGGCCCTTCTTGGAAGCGGCCGGCCAAAAGGGCCGTGCGGGTGATTCCGGCCAAGAGAAGCACTGGAAACGTCGGGGAAGGAGCAGGAGGCGACGGGGTAGCCAGAGGAGGGGCGCCCGAGGCCTACCGGAGGAGGAGGAGGCGTCGGAGGCCGGGATCGGGGGCTGCCGAGGGACGCACAGGCGGAATCGGGCCGCCGGGTGCGAGCGAGGCGGAAGCTGCTCCTGCGGGTTCTTGCGGGATGCGGAAACAACCGGGGCTCGGAATTTTAACAAGGGGAGGGGGGGTAGGTTTAGACCGGGTTAGTTTTTTTTTTAGGTCTTTTTTATATTATTATTATTAATAATAGGGGGGTTGTTACATTCACATACATCACAACAAAAAGTGTTAAAAACAGAGAGCGACATAACATGAAACAATAATTTCATAACAAAGATAGATGGATGCCTAGGGCGAGACAAAGCCACATGAAGATCACGCGGAGAAGGAGTAGGAGTCGAGCTGGATGGGTCAAACAGATACGGTCCACCGCACAGTTTATCAGAGCCAAACACCTTCCACGTTGTCAGGTCCTGAAAGATACAAGAAGATGAGAAAAAAACCACTGAGCAGTGCATAGAGTTAGTCAATTCACTAATAGAAAGAAGATTTTGAGTAAATTTAAGAACATGAAGAACAGACGAGAGAGTGGGGAAGAGCAGAGAATGGTTCCTTTGCCAACAATAGAGGAAAAGGAACTATCAGCAACTCTCACTTTGTCATGACTCGACAACGGAGAGTAAGATACAAAACCTGAAATAGTGCCAGTCATATGATCGGTGGCTCCGCTGTCGATGATCCACTGGGTGGAGGAGCATTTGGTTGCATAATGAGCACCTTGGGTGCCACGAAGAGGATGAAGTAGAAGTCTCCAAAGGATGGCCGACTGGTCGTGCATCAGACAACGAAAGGTAAGAATTTCATCCGAATAGAGAGCAGGAGGGGTTGCCGGAGAGAACGTATCATCAGAAGCATCAGAGAGATGAGCAGAGCGGGACAAGGGATGACGGCCCGGAGAGCGACCATAGCCACGATCACGACGAGTGGCAGGACCTTTTGGCAAAGGAAAGCCGCGGAGCTTGAAACAACTGTCCTTTGTATGACGGGCCTTCCCGCAATAATCACAGATCAGATGATCCTTCTCCCCAGACTTAGGCGGTAAGTCACGAGGAGGACGCCCACCGGGGCGAAAATGAGCGACAAAAGCAGAGGCTTCTGAGGTAGGGTCAGTATGTAAACTCTGGCGACGATCAAATTCTTGCTAAACAAGACTGTAAACCTGCAGCAGAGGGGGAAGAGGAGACCGCCCAAGAATCTAGACACTAATTTGATCAAAGTCACGATGCAAGCCATGAAGAAACTCAAAGATCCGATTACGTTCTTCATGAGCCCGAACAAGAACTTCGTCTTCAGGGGAGACGAGTGTGAGTGCATCGAAGAGACCATACTCTTGATATAGCTGAGTAAACTCCAAGTAATAGGACGACTGAGAGCGATTGCCTTGCCGCAACAGGAAAATCCGGCGGCGAAGTTGAAAGATCTGAGAAGCATTGTTTTGGCAAGAATAGGTAGCCTCGACACGTTGCCAAATATCAGAGGCAGTGTCCAGGAGTAGATAATTCTGAGCAATGCATTCCTGCATGGAATTGAGCAACTAGGACATCACCAGGGAGTTTTTGAACTCTCATTGAGACCACTCGGGAGAGTTCAAAGCAGGAGCAACCGTAGTGCAATTTATATATCCAAACATACGACTGCTCTTTAGGGCAAGAGTAATAGAACAAGCCCATAACAGATAATTGATGTCATCAAGTTTCATGGCGGTGATCTGAGGAGTCCCATGATCATGAAGAGGGCGGTCGGAGCCCAATGCGGATACCAGGGAGGAGCCAGACGACAAAGGGGGAGATTCCACACTCCCGTCCATATCAACCCGAAGATAGAAACCACGAAAAAGCACACACAAGAACAAAGGTGCACAATACTAAACGCTGCTCATTGAAAGATACATGAGAAACAAGCCCGACGAAGTTTCCGAACCAAGAACACCAATAGAGGGACCAAGGAGGGGTTCATCCCCACAAAAAGGAGAATGGCTGAACACTGGAAGAAGAGATCGGGTCTATGAAGGCATGCGAAGAAGAAGCAACGACGTACAGTGCCCGGGCGGAAAGAGAAGGAAGAAACAGAGAGAGGGAGGCGGAAACGGAAGCCTCCTGGCTGACGACGGGGCAAGAGAGAGAGAGGGAAGGAACCGGGCGAGGGCGGTGCGGGCGAGGGCGGCGCGAGTGAGCGATGGCGACGCGAGTGAGCGATGGCGACGAGATCAAACATGTCCGATTATGGCACCGCAAGCTCTGATACCATGTTGATTTGAGAGATATTTGATTATGTTTTTTTGGAAACATGAAAACACTCCTCAATATATAGGAGTGACAAACATACAAACATTAAAATAAAATAAAGTCAAAACCTAACAATTTTTACTTTTAATTCTTTTTATGGAGGTGTATTTAATGAGAAGTAAATGAAATGAGAGGGAAAATAAGAAACCCAAAGCAATGACGCCAAAGAGGGTTTCCTTTTATAACAATATAGATTTTTCTTATCTTTTCATTTTTAAAACATTTAAATGAAACTACAACTAAAGTTTGATTATGTAATTTTAGTCATCATAATGTTTATAATTACAGTTAAGTTCTCTTAATAGTAAATCAACCATGTTTGCATCATGATCAATTAAGAAGATGAGATCAAGTCAATATGTAACTATACCATTTTGGGGTTTATCTTTACTCGTGTAGAAGAATTTTTTATTACCCAATATAACGACCCACTTTCTTGGCACATTAGCAGATCCCTCCTATGTATAAAAGCTATAGATTACTCCCACACTTTTGGTTTGGAGTTGAGATAAATTTGTCTTCAAATACTTGTGTTAACCCAAATCCTGTGACGACAGTGGAGAGCATCCGACGGGCGCCGGACAGGTCAAAAAGCAATTATTTTCAGAATTCGCCAACCTCTCAGGCGGGAATGCAGAGGTCTCGCGGGCATTACCGGAAGCGTGTCAATGCTTGGCAAGGATAGACAGTGAGCGGCCTTCAGGCGGTTTCTCAAGATGCAATGCGGAGGTTCCGGACGGGAGATGCGCTTGGGCAGTTCAGCCAAGACCGCGCGGACTCCTACTTCAGATTCAGCTCAGGCATCCCCGCGCGGCTTTGTGCGACCTCACCTTTAGTGTTGGCCGCCCGACTCTTCGTGTTTTTCGGGCGGCTGCGCATTTAATGTTGTGATTTCTAAGGCATTGAATGCCCGTCGGTTCGTGTATCATCCACGCCGTCTACCCTCTAGTATAAAAGGGGGACCAGGGGGTTTGGAAGGACACGCCGGACTTAGCCCAAAACCTGCCCAGTTGTAGGTGCGGTCACTAAGCTCCCGTCTTTTCTTTCAGTCTCTGTGCGCGCGCGCACCCCACGGGTGGCCGCACCACATTGTAATCCTTTTTAGAGATAAATAAAGATCGGCCTCCTCCTTACTCGTTCTTTGCACGATCCACAGTAGCCGGTCACTTGCGAACCACTCTCTCTCCTTTGCCGAACATCCCACCTCGGAATCGCGCGCAGAGAGTTGGTGACTATTTTTGGTTCCAACAGAATTTGGTGCAGTGAGCGTGGACCCGACAATAACGAGAATAATCATCAACCAAGAGAACATAGTACCGATGTCCTCCCTTGGTTATAAATGTTGCGGGTTACCATACATCAAAATGAACTAAATCAAAAAGGATGTTGAGGCCTAGATTCACTAAACGGATAGAGGAGTTGTAGCTTTTTACCAAGCTTACAACTCATACAAGAGTTGGATTGATCAACAGAAACATGACCAAGGAGGTCATGACTGATGAGAGACGCAAGACGCGAACCACTGACATGACCAAGACAATGATGCCACTGAGAGAAGCCCACCGAAGGTAGAAGCCACTGGTGATGATGGAGTGGTTGGAAGATGGAGACGATTAAGGACGTACACCCCGCTACGACGACGACCAGCTCTAAGGAGTGTCCCTGTCAGACGATCCTGCACACGACACACAAACTCATCAAAAATAACAAGACAACCATGAAATGTGTGTTGGCTGACGGATATAAGAACTTGGGTATGTAGGCAACATCGTGAACATGGAAATGACTGGTAAGAAGGAGACCACAACTGGTGATGGGAAAATAGTGTCATCTGCTACCATGATGTTAAGGTCAAAAGAGACCGGCTGACAGGACAAGAGGTGGGTGACATCATTGGTTATGTGTAAAGAGACTCCAGAGTCAAGCAACCAGACAGAGGGAGAGAGATGCAGTAGGCTGACTGGCAGAGGCGTCAGAAGCATCCGGTGAGAGCACAGAGGCAGAGGAGCGAGACTGTGAACTGTAAGAGAGCTGCTGGGCAATCTGCTGGGCAAGTTCAGAAACAGAGAGTGATTGCGCCAGAGTAGAAAATTGAGCTAAAGGTGTCGGGGGCACGCTGCTGACTAGATTGTTGAGCTCTCTGAAGCTTGCGACACTCAGATTTGACATGACCAAGACACTGATAGTAGTGGCAGCAAACTGGTAGCCTGTGGGGGCGGAGCAGGCTCGGTGTCGTCAATATGGCCTTATAGATCGAGGCCGCAGAGGATTAGGCCGACGGTGACGGATCATGCCTTGTAATTCTGCCCGTCGAGGATGACATCAGCCTTCTGGAGGAAGACAAATGAGATGTGAGACGATACCATCAAACCAATGGAGGACGAAGGTAGTCAGAGAAGAAGATCAACCAAGGAGGTCGGGGCTGCAGGATCAGCCAAAGGAGGAGAATGAGATCGGGGCTGCGGGATCAGCAAGGATGAGACTGAGCTTTTGTTGACACCGAGAAGGAGGAACGAGGTCGTCGAAGCTTGCAGGAGTAGCAATTAACGTCGACGACTATAGTTCTGTAAAAGACAGGCGGAAGCACACCTGTTTCGGGCTTCCATCGAGGAAAGCGGGATCGATTGCGGGAACCAGATCGGGGTGCGAGAGCCGGTATTGACGCCGTGTGCGGGATCGATTGCAGGAGCCGGGATCGACGTCGTTTGCGGGATCAATATACGGATCAGAAGCGAGAGGGAAGCCTGGTCACGAAAGACGCGTGCTGCGGGAATCCATAATGTCCCTCTGCTTCCATGATAGGAAAAGTGAGTCTATTGAATTCTCAACAATAAAATATACATATATAAGTACAGAAGAGGGTAATCGCAACACCCGAGATGAGCCTAATATCTACCATATACGGTATTTTTAACAATGACATAGTTATGTCATATGTGGGGGTTATACAGAGAAATGGGGGTGGTATGTGATAATTTTGGGAGAAGAGCAGTTATCTTATTTCGGCACCAAGGATCCGCGGAATCGGCACCGTGGGATAGTCATGTCCAAAATGCCAGTCATGTCCAAAATGCCCTATCGAAGCGGGCTGGGCTCAGGCCGATCGGGCCCGGGCTTCTAGCCAATCGAGCTCGGCCTGGGCCCGGCTTGAGCCGGGCCGGGCTCGGGCCCCTTCTCAAAGATGGGGCCTGTTAAGGCCCTTCAGGCCGGGTCGGGCCGATTTCCTGTAGGTCAGATTAATCCCGCCTAAGTAGGCGGAATTTTAATCCCGCCTAAATAAGCGGGATTAATCCCCGCCTAACAATTGGAATTTGGAAATCCCGCTACTGTCAGGATTTCGAATTTGAAATCCCGCCTGTTGATGGAAATCCCGCCTGTTGATGGAAATCCCGCCTGTTGATGGAAATCCCGTCTGCTGGCGGAATTTCCAAGGAAATCCCGCCAACTGGCCGGATTTCAATGGAAATCCCGCTAGGAGGTGGGATTTCCGCCGGCCAGGGTGTCAGGCCCAGGCTAGGTCCGACGCCCGTGATTTTCCGGGCCCACCCCGGGCGGAGCTACCGGCTGAAATGGGGGCCCTGTAAGTCCCCCAAGCCCGGCCTAGGCCCAGGCCGGGCTTTTCCCGTGCCGGGCCTCACCGGGCTTTTTTCGGGCCGACCCCCTGGGTCCGGTCTTTTTGAACACCACTACCGTGGGACGACCACGATAGCCCGAAATTTCTGCCCAAAATCTGTAATGCTTGAAAATCAGCCCATACACCCCTTTTACAGACCAAGTCACTAAGATCGCACTACAAATTGCCTAGATTCTTTGATACAACAATACATGAAATAAAAAAAATGCAAAAATATAATAAGAATACATAGAGATCCCATCGTCGCCCTGAATATGACCACCGACTAAGATTGCCCATACGACGATCCTGACTCCGCCTTTTTATATGTAGACCCGTGTTGGTTCCAATACAGGTCAGACCGCTCTCGATCCATGACCCCCATCAGGAAGGTCTTTAAGTGCGCAAAGTTAGAGGAGAGGTCTAGTAAATGACCATATATTATTTGCACATGCTCACTATTTC
Source organism: Platanthera zijinensis (assembly GCA_039513925.1). Lineage (NCBI taxonomy): Eukaryota > Viridiplantae > Streptophyta > Magnoliopsida > Asparagales > Orchidaceae > Platanthera > Platanthera zijinensis. The sequence goes on from CM077080.1 coordinate 46,836,387, forward strand.
ATCTTTGATCAAATTGTGTAAATTGTCTCAATTTTGAACTTATATTGCAGGCAAGTAGAGCTGCATTATGCACTTCTGGGTCTGCTGTAATGGAGTTACAACTTGCAGGAGTACCATCTGTTGTTGCATACAGAGCTCATTTTTTGACTGAATGGCTGATTCGGCACAGAACTAAGCTGCGGTTTATTTCCCTTCCAAATATTCTCTTGGATTCAGAGGTTATTCCTGAAGTCTTATTTCACTCTTGTACATGCAAAAACCTAGCTGCAACGCTCAGGTAATGTTACTGATTTGACTTTAGCTTCATTTCATCTTTTATTTCTGTAGAAAGGAATGGGCAAACCTTGCATATATTTCTTCATGTGTAAAATCCAAAAGAGAATACAAATTTATAGGAGAAGAGTAGGAGAACAATCCTATACAAGAGATGTGGGACTAAAGGAGAAGAAGGAAATGAGCCTATAATTGGGCCTTTACAATTATCTTTCCTATGTCATCTAACAATTTCACACTAAGGCGAGTTTATTTCGTGCAAGCATTTGGATCTTAGTTCTAATGACTCGCGTCATTTTTTTCATTATTTTAGTTTTTGCACGGGTAAAAATAATATTTTAACCTATTATTTCATTGCTTTAAATATATTTATTGTTGGACCCTGATTTATCTACCGAGAGAATGCTACTCAATGGAAATTATTATGGCGTTTGTGGAGAACTCATCTCATACCCGAGAACCACAGATTTTTCTCTTCAAATGCTTAGAAGAATATAACCATTAGAGAATTTCCCATCCCAAAAAAAATTGATGAAAAAAAGATCTTTTTTTTGAATTTCCACATCCTTATTGATGGTGCTAGGGAGGTGTGTGTTGGGGGGGGGGGGGGGGGGGGGGGGGGTGTTCTCCATGTGTCTTGTGATGCAATCTTGCAAGGATTGATGTTGTTCATCTGTTACTATGATTCTCTTCTTTCTCAACACAACAACTTCGACTTTGTCCAAGCTGATTACAGTTATGCCTTCAGTTGTTCAGAGGTTTACTAGACCGGTTTTCAATGTAACTTATTGTGTATTTTTACGGGCTGAAAATATAGCTACTGGAGTTTTGTCAGAGTTTTTGATGACGATTAGGGGCATTGAACCGTAATTAGTTATAGAATTATCTTCTGGACGATAAGAGTGTATTATCGTGTTTCGAGCAATTTTTATGACTTTTGTGTATTATTTATTTATTGGAATTGTATTATGAGATTTTTGTTAAATATCACAATTATGGGCTCTTCATGACATTTAAACTAATCTTGATATCTATTTATATGTTGAGTTATAGGTTTAGAAGGTTTTGAGAATTGGAGTTCGAAAGTTTTAATCTCTTGGATGAGAGGACCACACAGTGCCAAAGCTGTGTGCTCCTCCCTCCAGTGGTACGAAAGTCGTTGTCCGCCCCATTTCTCCAACTGATGTTGTCCCATTCTTAGCCTCCAACGCTTCTCCCGGTGCCTCCCCAAGCCAGTTGTTGCAAACCCTGCAACCTTAGCCCAATACTACCATCAGTCCTTTGGCTTGGGTATGGTCTCATTTATTGATAAACTCTTTCTGCTTTGGTACCTCGCTACAAGGAGCTTTTTTGAGTTGAGAAAAGAATTAGGTTTCCCAATGGTCAAATCCTCCCTTCGAACTTGAGGACAAGCTCAAATTGACATTGGGATGGAGTGTCATGCATAGTCAGTCGCGTGTCTCTATTACGAATCTTGTTTATCTGTCTTTTAGTTAGGAGATAATTAGTACTTTTATTAATGCATTTGTATTTCTATTCTATATCAGTTATAATTACATGTAGTCCAAGTGTTAGGGACTTGTTTGCAAATAGTCATTTGTAACAGAAGTTCTCTTCTCCTCCTCTTTAGTTCTCTCTTAGTTAGGTTAGGGATTCAGTAGCTCTCCATCGAGTTTCATTCATGTGGCTGCCACGAAAAGGATTATCCCGGTATAGTGTTGTAACAAACAAAGGGCAAATAAAGCTTCATAAGACCACCCCCAACTAATTTGGATAAGGTTATTAGAAGAATGACATTATTTTTAATTATTATCAAGGTTTTAAATACCGAATTGGAGAACGAATCGATGAGATCAAGGCTTCATTTGGGAGAGCGGTTGCGGTTGTAAAAAAAGTTGTTGTAAATGGAGCTGTTTGAAACTGGTTGCTGGAAATGGAGATCTGTTTGGGTAGTCTGTGTTTGCAGAGCTGTTCAGAATAGAGAACCGTTTGACAAAACGGCGGTGACGTTTTATAAATATTTTTTATTATATAATTTTTTACTTATTTTTTCTGATATATATATATATATATATTATAATAAATATATATATATATATTTATATTTATTGTAATATATATATATATATTATAAATTATATATGTATATATTTATATTTATATATATAAATAAATATTACTATTTAAAACTATATAACTTATACAAAAATTAAGAGTCCCTTCGCCCCGCCTCTCCCTTGACGCCGCCATTCCTCAGTCGTGACGTGACCATGCCTCTGTTGTGCTCCGCCGCCGCCTGCCTTCCCGGAGCCCACCGCGGGGGCGCCGGACCCCGGCGAACCCGCTGGTTGTAGTCCAACGATACTCAATCAGTGCCACCACCGGCGGTGGCCTTGACCGAGTACCGCCGGACTACCACCGGCGGGTTCACCGGGGTCCGGCAACCCCGCCGGTGGGCTCCGGGAAGGCAGGCGGCGGAGCCACCGACGACAACCACAAAGAAGATGTAGGTATGTGTTGTCGGTGGGCACGGGAGGGCGGCGCAGCGCGGGGCACGGGAGCGGCACGGTAAAATTTTTCTCCCATAAATGCCACAAACTGGAGGTAATTACCAGAGGTTCGTCCCGCAAAATTTTGAACCGAGAGAAACGCAGGGCTGTTCAGACTTTGAAGCGGAAAAACAAATGGAGCCAGCCCTCTTCACGTTTTGACAAAACGAAACGGACGAAAAACGCAATACCAAATGACGCCCAAAGGTTCAAGGTCCGGCCAGTTAGACCGATCAGACCCGGGTTGAACCGTGATTTTAGATAATATAATAAATATTAAAATTATCTAGTATAATTTAACTTGGTGTATATTTTTTAATAAAATGTCAGGAATAAACACAATCAGAATTATATAAATATTTTCAAAAATAGTAATATATTTTTATTTCATCTAAGATCTCAATATTAGTATTTTATCACATATATAATAAGTCATTAAATCTGTTATGAAAATTTAGTTTTAAACTTTTAATTAAGTCGTGCACACAGAAGTGATAAAAGGTGCACTATATAATATATAATATTATTATATTATACAAATAAGTATATAACTATATATATAAGTATATTACACATTATTTACATATAAGTACATTACACATTATATATATATGTATGTATGTATATATATATGTGTGTGTGTGTGTAGCACGGGGACGAAAACGGGATATGATACAAAACGGATACGGAAAACGTGATTTTTAAAAAAAATTAGGATACGGGAAACGTTTTTAATTATTTTTAATTTTTTTAATATAAGTATTACTTAATATAAGAATAAGCCAACTAACAAACTATTTGTACATATCTTGAATTGTTACGAAAAAAATTAATAAGACTATATTATATATCATTGACATTTCATATAATGTTATAAATAACATTCAAGAAAATAAGCATCATAAAGAACAATCTATCACATGTTCACATCAATACATCATTACATCAATTGAGAGCATTGTTTTGTTACATTCACATGCAAAATATCAAGTATAAAAATTAAACATTCTCTCCAATAGTATCAACTTAATCATCTTCTTCAATAATCAAGAGCTCCAACCTTGGTTCATCAAGCGATAGATTAGCTATCTCAAGTGTACCTACATCTTCGAATGACTCGAAACCATCGCCCGCAATATCCCACAATGTAGACTCTCCTTCATTGTATTTTTGATCTCTTCTAGAAAGAAGACGAAGATTGCTATGAATATTTATTAAATCTTCTGCACGTTGCGGTGTCATTCTATTCCTTTTCATTGAATGGATAAAGGAGTAAATACTCCAATTTCTCTCGGCGCATGAAGAAGATGATGGTTGTACTAATAACTTCAGTGCAATGGTTTGAAGTGAAGGGGCCGGCGAGCCATGATTTATCCACCAAGTCTTTGGATCTAAGAGATAACGATTTTGAATTGAATCATAATCGTTAAAATCCCCCGATTTGTCAATGAATTCCGCATACTCCTTGGCGACCACATTACACTCCATTAAGCTTGGAAAATACTTTTTCAAGCATGTAATTCTTTCCTTGCTAACTTTCGAATCTTTATGAGGAGCAACTCTATTTGGATCCTCCGCTAGCTATTGTTCACTATAATATCTAGTAAAAAAATTGAGTTAAAAATCAATTATACAAATGACAAATATAAATTTATAATTAAAAAAGATATCTTGGATTCAATGAATGCGCAAAGCAATGAAACAGAGTATTATTCTTGTTCCAACGATCCACTAGGATAACATGTACTACCTCAAAAAAGATAGACACATTTTCTTCTCTTTTCCTCTCATGAGAGTAGATTGTCTTCCTCACCATTTCAATCATATTGTCCCACATATCATATACTAGATGAAGACAAGGCTTATCTGTATCGCAAAAGCGAATCATGTCATATATTGAAGCGGTGAATGAAAGAATATACTCAATGAAAGCCCACCAATCATCATCCAAGACCTTCTCTTTCACATGTCTTGTCTTTCCATATCATCATCACGATATAGAAGCTAATAATCACTAATAACCATTTTATGAAGTCCATTTTTTATAAGTTTGAATCGTTTAAACATGATGATAATTGAAGAAAAATGAGTTTCGACAATAGACAATAATTTCAAGCTCACAAACTCATTAAACATAGTCAATCTCATGGAATGATTCATTATATAGTTCTTAATGAACATGACATCATCACCAATTTGGGTAACCACAAACATTCTTCATACGTAATCGCATTATTCTCTGAATTCTTAGAGGCACATATGTTCTTCAAAGCTAGATTGAGAGTGTGCACCAAACAAGGAGTCCAAAAAATTGATGGAAACTCACTCTTAATTAGTTGGCCTGCCCCCTTGCACCAATCATCATCCAATACCTTCTCTTTCACATGTCTTGCCTTTTCCATATCATCATCACGATATAGAAGCCAATGATCACTAATAACCATTTTATGAAGTCCATTTTTTATAAGTTTGAATCGTTTTAACATGATGATAATTGAAGCAAAATGAGTTTCGGCAATAGACAATAATTTCAAGCTCACAAACTCATTAAACATAGCCAATCTCATGGAATGATTCATTAAATAGTTCTTAATGAACATGACATCATCACCAATATGGGTAACCACAAACATTCTTCATACGTAATCGCATTATTCTCTGAATTCTTAGAGACACATATGTTCTTTAAAGCTAGATTGAGAGTGTGCACCAAATAAAGAGTCTAAAAAATTGATGGAAACTCACTCTTAATTAGTTGGCCCGCCCCTTGCAATTCGCCGCATTATCTGTTATAACCTGAACAACCTTTTCATATCCGATTTCTAAAATGACCTATTTGAACAAAGAGGCAATGAAATACTTGGCCTTGGTTTGACCTTCACAATTAACCGTCTTCAAGAACATTGCTTTTGAATCGGTTATTGTCATGAAATTAATGAGTGGTCTTCTTTGTGGATCGCTCCATCCGTCGCTTACAATACTAACTCCTTTCTCTACCCACATCCCTCAAATGAGAGCTATTTTTTTTTCAATTTCGATCTTCTCCTTCAACAATAATGTGGTTCTTAGAGAATTATATCCGGGTGGTACGTATCCCGCAAGGTTATGACTAGCGACAAAAGAATAAAATTTCCTCCATTAAGGATTTCTTGTTAGATTGAAAGGCAACCCCGCCGAATAAAATGCCCTAGCAATTAAAACATCTAAATGAGCTCTATCATCATTATTGAATGTACTAGAAATTGGATTCTTTTCTCTACCACTTGGATCATCATTTCTTCTCCGCTTATCACCAACACTCCCAACACTTCCAACTGCACTTGAAGTACTTGGAGCTGTCGGTATAAATTTTGGAAGTCTTCGCTCAATAAGCTCTTGAGCATCTTTATCTTCATTCAACATGTTCTTGTATGTGGAAGCTGGACCTTGTTACATGCTCCAATTTCGTTACTCTTGATCCTCGATAAATGACTCTTCACACGAGTGTGTGAGCTTTTGCAAGGCTTACCATAAAAATTACATGTCCAACTTATACTTCCACCTCTTTCAGTTAACTTGTTCCCTCTTGTCACATATGCCCAAAAAAAAATTTCGTTATTTTCAGTAACGCCGCTACTTGAATCCATGTTATGAAAGATAAGACCTAATTTAAACAACAATGAAATTCTTAACAAACAATGTTAACAAACTCATAATAAAATTGGATCATTTAAGAAATTTCTAGCTACACACATTTTTTTTGTACAACAATAGGTTAACTGTTGAGTAGAAAATCCTAACTACACGCATTTGTTACTACTATAAGTGCTACATAGATCACATCAGATTAACATGGTGCTAACATTAAGAACTCAAGTTTTGTGAAAGGAAAGCCATCAAGGGCAAGGGGAAATCTCATCTCCATTACTTGTTTGAATTAGAGTTGTTGGGGGATTATCAATGTAAATATCATAAGCAAAATTAGATTACTTAGTAACATGTAGAGAATATAGATGTAGTCGTACTTCGCAAGAAGAAGGAGGAGAAGCAGGAGAAGAAGAAGAAGGAGAAGAAGAAGAAAAGGAGGAGAAGAAGAAGAAAAGGAGGAGGAGGAGAAGAAGAAGAAGAAGAAGCGGGAGGAGAAGAAGAAGAAAAGAAGGAGGAGAAGAAGAAGAAAAGAAGGAGGAGAAGAAGAAGCAGCAGGGGAAGAAGGAGGAGAAGAAGAAGAAGCGAGAGAAGAAGAAGGAGAAGAAGTTGAAGGAAGAGAAGAAGAAGCAGAAGGAGGAGAAGAAGAAGGAGGAGGAGAAGAAGAAGGAGAAGAAGAAGGAGTACCTACGGGATCAGCGGAATCGGGAGCGGAACGTCGGCGGGATCGGGAGCGGAACAGGAAAACCTAATGCATAAAATGAAATACGCGAGTTCTACATCTCACGGAATCGCGTATCCCCCTTGCGGGATACGCGATTCCGAAAATAAAATATATTTTTTTAAAAACATGCGTTTCCTGGAGTTTCGGAAACGCGTTTCCGGGCTTTCCCGTATCCGGTACACGTTCGAGTCGATGCGTAGATCATTTTTATGCAGATGGAGGGTCGGGATTTATGAGATGGTTTTTAAATTCACGGCTTTTAAAAGTCATCTCATATTTTTTTTTTAAATAGTATAGATATACATATATATGTATGTATAAATATATATATATATGTATGTATGCATGTGTGTGTATGTGTGTGTCTATATATATGTATATATATATATATATATGTATATATATATATATATACTAGCATCTTCGAACGGGCTTCCAGGCAGGCCCCGCCCGCTTCCAAGCAGGCCCCGCCCGCTTCCAGGTAGGCTACGCCCGCATTCGAGAGTCTATGTCGAGGGCAATTTTGGAAAACGAAAAATTGCGCAAACAGACAAACGAAAAATTGCATGATCACACAACACCTCCATCTTAAAGTGTCGCAGGCCCCACCTTCTTCTCTTCTTTTCTTCTCTTCCCCCCTCTCTCCTCTTAAAGTGATTTGACCACACAACACCTTCATCTTTCTCCCCTCTCTCCCTCTTTCCCCCTCTCTCATAGCTTTAAGACACTTATTTATATTCTCATTCTGTCTCTCCCTCTCTCAAACTTTTTTTCTCTTTCTTCATCCAATGAATGAGAAAAAAGATCTTTGATTTAACGGTTTAGGTTGGTTGGTTGGTCTGCTCTCAAATATGTATATTGATATGTAGTAAAGATATATATATAAGTGACAGGCACGGGGCTCCTCCCCTATGATCAACAACATCAGTACCTCAACTGTGATAGTGCACGGAGGCCCCCATGCCCGTGCGACTTGTCCTATACGCGACGACGCTCTCGCCGCTCGCAAATACCTAAGTGTTGTTCTCCGCTCATCGCTCATTTTTGTTGTGTGCACATGAGTTTGTGAGGGGTTGAGAGAACACATTTTTTTATTGTAGGTAGATGACTTTGTTTAGATGAGAGCACAATTTTAATAAAGAGGGGTAAAATGGGAAAGTGAATGTTTAACCAAAGGCTGTTTTTCCCTTTTAATATAGTGTATATACATATTAGTGGTGGGAAAAAAGCCCACCCGGGCCGGGCCGGGCCCGGGTCAAGGCCAGGTTTGGGGCCCTTACCGGGCCCCCAATTTTGTCGGGTGCCCGGCCCGGGCCGGTCCGGGCAAAGCCCTGGCGCCGCGCTAGCCTGAGCCCGGCACCGGGCTAAGGAAAAATCCCGCCAGGCGGGATTAAATCCGCCCCTATTGAGTTTTGAATTCTGGTCGGCCCAGCCCGGCCCGGGCCGGCCTGAAGGGCCTAAACAGGCTCCCCCTTTGAGAGGGAGCCCGAACCCGGCCCGGTCCGGTTCAAACTGGGCCCGGGCAGAGACCGGTTGGAAAATAACCCGGGCCCAACCGGGCCAGGTCAAGCCCGGCCCGGTCGGACTTTTTGCCGGGATCGGGACGGGACGGAGCAGCCGAGCGCAGGGGGCCGGGATCGGGACGGGACAGAGCAGCCGAGCGCACATCCGTGTTGTCGGACACATCCGTGTTGTCGGATCACCGATCCAGATACACCATATATAGTAAGTAGCTAATCAACCCCGAACGGGCCCAAAACTCGTCCTCCGTTGAAGAAGAAGAAGAAGAAATGACTTAAGGGGCCGGGATCGGGACGGAGCAGCCGAGCGCAGGGGGCCGGAATCGGGATCGGGACGGAGCAGCCGAGCGCAGGGGGCCGGAAGCAGGATCGGGACGGAGCAGCCGAGCGCAGGGGGTCGGGATCGAGACGGGACGGAGCAGCCGAGCGCAGGGGGCCGGGATCGGGACGGGACGGAGTAGCCGAGCGCACATCCGTGTTGTCGGACACATCCGTGCTGTCGGATCACCGATCCAGATACACCATATATAGTAAGTAGCTAATCAACCCCGAACGGGCCCAAAACTCGTCCTCCGTTGCGGATACGCGTCTCCGTCTCACATCATCGGGACGTAGCAGCCGGGCGCAGGGGGCCGGGATCGGGATCGGGACGGAGCAGCCGAGCGCAGGGAGCCGGGATCGGGACGGGACGGAGCAGCCGAGCGCAGGGGGCCGGGATCGGGGCGGGGCGGAGCAGCCGAGCGCAGGGGGCCAGGATCGGGACGGGACGGAGCAGCCGAGCGCACATCCGTGTTGTCGGAAACATCCGTGTTGTCGGATCACCGATCCAGATACACCATATATAGTAAGTAGTTAATCAACCCCGAACGAGCCCAAAACTCGTCCTTCGTTGCGGATACGCGTCTCCGTCTCACATCATTTTCCCTAGCTTGAAAGAATTTATCTCCTAATAAATAGGGATCGGAATTTTCTTGGTGTATGCCTGGTAAGACTCGATGAGATCCACTAGAGGTCGTCCAAGTGTCCTCGATGGTAAAGTCCCAAGAAAATCAGGTGTTGGAAGTCCCGATGCGATCGCATACAGTCAGTCTGACGCAGGTGGCTTCACTGGCTGATATCAATGATGCTTTCTAGAATCCACTGAGGTGCTGGAAGTCTCAGTGCGATCGTTGGTGCAGACGGTGAAGCCATAGGCGACTAACCCAAAGACAGGTGAGGCTCAGAAGTAGGCTGGGTGCAAGACTGAATAGGTGGAAATGTAGGCTCAAAAGACTGTGGGGGAGTGGGCTCAGAAGGCTGTAGAGGTAATCGAGTCATGTTGAATGATCAACACGATCCGCTTGCGTGCAAGGATATGAACGACGACAATCATCAATCTGATCGTCTCTAGCATAGTGAGATCGAGTTCGAATCCCACTAATTTTGATTTTTGGAAGATGAAAATTTGGAGCCCGCCCGCCCTGTTAGCTAAACTCCTGCTAGCCTTCTCCTTGTTTACCCGCCCGCCCGATTAACCGGTTTTTGGGTGGTCCACTGTAGCAGCGAGTCTTGAGCTTGACCGGACCGCCCGGCGGTCCGACTGGTTGAATCGGGCGGTCCGGTCCGGTCCGGTTTTAAACCTTGATTATTATCATAACAGCAAAATAATAAGAGAATAATGTGAGGATTGGTTAAAATGAAACTCATTTCGGTCTAAAAAAAGGGCAGCCCGGTGCACAAAACATCCTCGCGCAGTGAGGGTTCGGGGAAGGGTCCCACCACAAGGGTGAAATGTAGGCAAACTTTTGTTAAGGAGGGGAAGCCCCAGTCTTCCGGACTGCAGTCCAGATGTAACCGCCTCCAACCAAATCTCCTAGGGGCGTGTGCTGCGAATCCTCCCACAACAACCTACCCATGGGGATTCATAGTCCGGCTGCTCACGCCCCTGGGAGATCTGGTTGGAGGTGGTTACATCTGAACTGCAGTACGGAAGGCTAGGGCTTCCCCTCCTTAACAACCTTTCCCTACATTGTTGCAAGAGGCTGCTTGCATGACTCAAACCCGTGACCTCAAGGTCACATGACAACACTTCAACTAGTGCGTCAATGCTCCCTTTCACTACAACCACTGTTAACACCGATTCAATCCCTTACAAATATTTGCAATGAAAATAACTACCTCCTAACCAGATGAATGGGAAATAGGATGTGAATCTTTGAACATAATATTAATGATTATTATTTGAAGAAATATTTGGAGGAAGAAATTAAAGTTGTATACAAATGTGTGCATGTAGATTGCCTTCAATACTTCTCAACTGAATGAACTTTTCTGCAAGTGTTTCATGACCAAGGCGATGTGAGGCCTGCGATAAGTAAACATTCAACACAACAACACTCAAGCCTTTATCCCACTATAGTGTGGTCGGCTATATGGATCCTTTGTCGTCATTGTGCCCTATCTTTTGTCATAATCTCACTAATGTCTAAGTACATCATGTCTTTCTTAAGTAAACATTCAACGCATTTAAATAATACCAAAAAAAAAACTAAAAATAGTATACTAGAATGCCAAGCTTTTTGGGTATACCTAGCCAGTAACCATTGTTTCTTTTTTTTGGAATTGTAGCAATATAATTCTTGATGAAAATTCTCAAAGGAAACAGATGGATGCAGCTTACAATGTTTTTAGACAGCTCTGCCCTCAGGGTTTACATTCAATTACAGAGAACAGTTGTCCCAGCATGAGTGCAGCATCCATCATACTGAATGTGGCAAAGCAGAAATGAGAGCTTGATGAAAAAAAAAGATATATTTGTCTTCTCAAAAGGTTATATCTTTTTTTCTTATACAACAAGCATTTTGGAGAAGTAGCATAATTGAGGGTTCTATTTTTACAAAAACACTTCATTTCAGGGTCTGTTTGGTTCGACGGTGAGAGCTGGAATTGCGGGAATGAGAGCAGTGAGAAATGGAGAGGGTGGCGGCCGTCACAAAAAAGGCCAAAATGACGTTTTTTAGCATTAGTGTTTTCCCCGGGGAGAGATATAGCAAAAAACGCCCAAACAACCAGCAGTTGATGGTTCCATTTCCTAGCGCACGGTTCTGAAAATGATCGTTAGGTTACAGTGAAGCAATGACTATTTTAGGGTAAATTGTGCTCTTATCTGCTATAATTTGTCAGTTCACTAATATCGTTTTGATTATTTTTGTTTTCATTGAGATTTTATATAGTTTAAAACCATTGTAGTCAAATCAATGCTGTATCTACTAGCGCCGGCGGCCGGTTTCTCCATAAGCATGAAATTTTTTTCGCCCCTGTCGCGGACGAAAAAAAAAATCAAATGCAAGGAATCGGCGGTTTTTAGTGGGGACTGATGGTGCACATTAAACCCGTGCACCATGAAACCCGTTGAACCTATGCATTTTCATTGGTCTCGGACAGCATTTGGGGCCACGACCCAAGAATTGCTCCCACATGCAATATTCACTAAACGCACAACTCTAATAAGCAAATGCCAATTTCAGCAGGCTATAGTCTTCTTCCATATTTTTATTTTAGCTTAAAATAATAATAACAATGTTAGAGAGCTGTTGTGAAGAATTTGATATCAAATATGTTGACCGGGATTGGCCACTAAATGCTTGTGCTTAAAATTCTGTCGCGGACTTCACCTGCAGGCTTGCGGGCTATACCCGCATGAATATTCGGCGGGCGGCATCATTCGGCGCGCGATGGCCCATTATAAAATGTTCCAGTAGAACTCTCAAAACTTCCAGAACACTAATAATTTCAGATTATAATTTATAGCCCCAAAACCGCTACAAAATGAGAGGCTTAAAACCCTTTAATTTAGCCAGCCGGACACTAATTAAACCACATTTTCTGATAAAACCGATAAAAGACCGATGGTCCTGATGCCAAGGGGTGCCCCTCTTATGTCCTTACACCACTACTTCTATGAAGTTGCCGTCAAGTTGCCGTTAGACGGCGCACAATTCCCACAGTAATTACTATATAACAGCCAATACAACCGTTTCAGTATTTCGCACCCTGTCCCACGTGCGAGAAGCAAAGCACTAAATACAATAACGAGGCCATGCGTTCTTACCGTTACTCTCTCGTTCCAACATTATTTTATCTTAATTAAACACCCAAAACCGCCTGCTGTACTCTTTAGTCTTGTCCTAATTAATTACTTTTGCTATCTAACCACCCAGAAATTACCGCTCACCCCCAACCGTTGGCAGAACGGTCAAAAGTCTTTGCCTTGGCCCCACTTTTCTTGGCGCGCAGACGCATAAACATCAGAGATTCTCAAATTCAATGTACAGAGCAAAATAGGAAACACTGAAAATTACCCATTAGATATCTGCAACGTGTAAATTTTTTTCCTATATTGCCAGTCGTGGAGGTGTACGTGCGGGTCCCACTAGCCCCCCACTACGCCCAGGATCCGGATCCTGCCCACAGGCACAACCACTCTACTCTACTCTAGCTTTTAAAACCCCGCAACCGTCTCTCTCACCTTCTACCCCCCACTGCTCGCTCTTCTCCCTCCGCCCCAACAGCCTGAAATCCAGTTCGCCGGCGGAACTCGCCGGAAAACGCCGAGTGGTAATGGGGAAATACACGCTTCGTACACTTCTTCTCCTCTCCACCGCCTCCTTCCTCTACGCCGGTAAGAAATAACTGCAAATAAGGGTCCCTCCTGCTTTTATCCGACCCACATTTCGTTCTAATAATTTCTCCATTGTTGTTTTCATTCTTACCAGATCCCGGCTCCGTCGGCGTTAACTATGGCCGCGTCGCGAACAATCTCCCTCCCGCCGTAAAAGTAGTCGAGCTCCTCAAATCCCAGGGATTAACCCAAGTGAAGCTCTACGACGCCGACCCATCCGTTCTCCGAGCTCTCGCCGGTTCCGGCATCCACGCCGTGGTCACTCTCCCCAACGAGCTGCTTGCCGCCGCAGCTTCCCGCCCTTCCTTCGCCTTCTCCTGGATTCGCCGCAATGTCGCCGCCTTCCACCCCAAAACCCTCATCCGCACCGTCGCCGTCGGCAACGAGGTCTTCGTGGACCCCCGCAACCTCACCCAATTTCTCATCCCCGCAATGCGCAACCTTTACGCCGCCCTCGTCCGCCTCCGTCTCGACGGCGCCGTTAAACTCTCCTCCCCCATTGCCCTCACCGCCCTCCAATCCTCCTACCCTTCCTCCGCCGGCTCCTTCCGCCCCGATCTCGCCGAATCAGTCATACGCCCCATGCTCGACCTCCTCCGTAAATCGAATTCCTCCTTGATGGTGAACGCCTACCCTTTCTTCGCCTATGAAGCCAACGCCGACGTCATCCCCCTCGATTACGCCCTCTTCCGCCCCAATCCCGGCGTCGTCGACGCCGGCAACGGCCTCCGATACTTCAGCCTATTTGACGCGCAAATGGACGCAGTCTACGCCGCGATGTCGGCGCTCAAATTCAATGACGTCCCCATCGTCGTCTCCGAGACTGGATGGCCGTCAAAGGGCGACGCCAAAGAAACCGGAGCCAGCGTCGCAAATGCTGCTGCTTATAACGGGAATCTCGTTCGGCGTGTGCTCACCGGCAATGCCGGAACGCCGCTGCGTCCGGAGAAGAACATTGAAGTGTATCTGTTTGCTCTGTTCAATGAGAACCAGAAGCCGGGGCCGACGTCGGAGAGAAACTATGGTCTGTTTTACCCGAACGAAGAGAAGGTGTATGAGATCGAGCTGTCGTTGAATGGGGGAGGGAGATTGAGATGGGAGGAGAGGGGGAAGAGAGGCGGCGGAAATAGCGACGGCGGCGGCGTCGGAAATAGCGACGGCGGCGGCGGCGGAAATGGAGGAAAGGGGTTGGCCGCCGCGGTGGTGACGGGGGAGAAGTGGTGCGTTTCGAATGGGGCAATTGGGAGGGGGAGGTTGCAGGCGGCGCTGGACTATGCTTGCGGGGAGGGAGGGGCTGACTGCCGTCAGATTCAGCCGGGAGCCACGTGTTACAATCCGAACACATTGGAGGCGCACGCGACTTATGCGTTTAACAGCTATTATCAAAAGAATGGACGGGCGGCCGGTTCCTGCGACTTTGCCGGCGCCGCCTACGTCGTCTCCCAGCCGCCTAGTAAGTCCAGCATTTCCATTTACCTACCTCTGCAATGTTATTAGCAGTCCAATAATTGCTATTCTCAGTTTTAAAAACATTTAAAATGGTTATTTGCAGTCCCAAAAAATACTTAAAATTATTGGACTGTGAAAATGCACTCTATCAGCATGCAAATTGTTGGCATTTTCCAATACTTATCAATTTAAGATGTATTTTATAAAAATCTTATATTTTGAGGGTTAATATTACCCAAATACAGTAGTAAAATGAAATTTCGATCGTAATTTTATTTTCTGGCCGATTTAAGTCATAATGCATGATTTTGGTAATTTTTTCAATTAATTATTACGAGAATAATGCAACGCAGCAAAGATTGAACGTCCGATTCATCAAATTCGGCAATTGGACGGTGTGATTTGACGGAATCTTTTCAATTCACAGAATTGCCCGCCGAACGATGCGATGTGACCCTTCGTGTTGCTCGCGCTTTCGTGTCGCTTTTGCTCCGCTTTTATGGCGGGTGTTTTTGCATACCACTATTTAATATTTACCCCAATAACATCACATATTTACATTTCTGACCTCATTTCCAAATCTTCTGAATCTTTCGTACATATTTTCCCCCCTCATCACAATTCACAAACAGTATTTTGCCATCTGAGATCTGCTGCACAATTAATTCATCAATTGAATATTCATCCACCATACCTATTCCAACACGTGGCACACTGAATAATAAACAGTGCTTCCACCGTACCATTTTCGTACCCCCACCTTGTCACTTGTTCCACTCCAAATCCGTGGGTGTGAATAGTGGGTGGATAAATTTAGGGTCTGTTTGAGTTGCCGGCGACCTTTCCGGCGCCACCCCGGTGACTTTTGCTACCATTTCTCTCGTGACTTTTTTTTTACTAACCGGAAGGCCGGCGGCCTCTTTTTTTACTGCTCAAAAATATTATTTACGCATGCTTCCATTTTTTTGCTGGTTCCTAACAAAAAATCTGTTTTTTTTTTGTAGAGGTCGGGAAATGCTCGCTGCCGGACAGAGCTTAGGGATGGCCGATGGCTGGAAGTTCGCCGGAAAATATTCTCCTGGTTAATAGGAGCGGTGCATCTCTCTCTGCTGATAATTCTATTTAATCCGGCATTAATTACTAACGTCTAACGGGTGCTGGAGTAGTGGGAAAAAGTGATGTTTGGGACAAAAATCATGTGTTTGTTTTTGTTTTCCCAATAGAGAATCTCTTATCACAATGACACCCAATGTATTTGTTTTTGGAAGCATGCATTGTCTTTTGATGTGTTGTTTGCTTGCTTGCATATGTTGGAAGCATGGTAAAGATTTTTTGTTTTTTGTTTTTGTTTGTTTGTTTATTTATTTATTTATTATGGTCCCCCATGTTCTTGTGCATGTGAATGATTTTATGCTATGATTTTGTGGTTCAACTTTTGTAGATGTGAATCATTTTATAGTCTCGTGTATGATTGTTTTAAAATGGGTGTTTATATTGGCAGCTCTTATATGGCTATTGGCAGGCCAAAGATAATAGCAGCCCATAAAATGGCTATTGGCAGTCCGATGAATATTGACAGCCAAAAAATTAAGTTTTTAAAACATATTTTTAGGAAAAGTATTCAGCATGAAAGCTGTAGATCTCGTCGAAGGTGCAGAATTCGTACGGAACTCGCATAATTTCGTCTGGATTCCGCGCCTTTTGAAAATAGGTATGTTATATGATATTTTTAGAAAAAGTGTACAACATGAATTATGAACGGGCCGGAAAGAGAAGTTTTTAAAACTACAATTTACTAATTAAGAACGGGAAAGAGAAGTTTTGATGGGGATCATAGGTCTCCAGGAATGACCGCCACCCCCTCAGACCGCCGGCGAAGTCCTTGGCCACCATGCCGTGGATCTCCGACGAGCGCCGAAACAATGGGTGGGCATGATAGAATCTCCGACGAGCGCCCAATTTTTTTTAAAAAAAGATAATAAATTTTTAGTATTCCTCTCCTACCCACCCATTCCCTCGGCGCTCGTCGGAGATCAACGGCGACCTCCCTCTCGCCATCCAATCAGCCATCACCGCCACACAGTTGAGTCTCAACAGCCAGCTGCGGATATAGGAAGCGCCAGACATTGTCTTTCTCTACCCAAAGTTTTTTTTTGTGTTAGAACATCTTCACATTATCGGAACCTTTTCTCTCTCGTTCAGTTACCGTTTTTGACGATTTTTTTTATCCAACCTTATATTTTTCATGTTTTTGTTCATATTTTTTTTGTTTATTGCTTTTTATTTTTTTTACTAAACATTTTACCTTATAACCTCAGCTGCCTTTTTCTACTATTTATTTAGTAATAAGTTAAATCAAGGCCTTTAGCGCCGCTTTTTCTGACTTATTAGTCACGGTAAAATTGGATAAAAATGTCATTTTCATGTCAAAATATTGTGTTCCAAATTATATTTTTTTGTGACGTTAGTAACATTTAGAATAATTCTATATACATCTAAAATATATCTAAAAATTACAAAAAATAGGACACATACTGCCATATATATTAAAATAATCTATTTATACACAAAAAGTCAAAAAAATATCAAATAATTTATTTTATTAATTTTTTTTTTGTGATTTTTAGATATGTGTAACTCCGGCCTAACATTTATAGTACCAAATATACATTTTTGACAATGAAATATATATATTTTTTAAAATTTTATATTACATGGTACAAAAGGAATGGACTAGACGGTTCAGCTAAAAGGCGAGAAGACTAGATGGGAGCACGTGGAGCATTAAATGCAGTTAAATATATATATTTAGGGAGGCTATTAATAACTTTGGAGGTATTCCTCAACGGCGCTCTTCTCTAGGATATATATAATATTAAGGTGACTATTATTAGCACCGCATTTTTGGATATTCGCACTTTATATACTATTAATTTTTCGTGTTTTTTGAAAATACTCCTTGTACATGCATTTTTAGGAAAAGTGTTCAAAACAAAAGTTGTAGATCTCGACGAGATCTACAACTTTCGTATTGAACACTTTTCCTAAAAATGCATGTATAAAGCGTATTTCTAAAACTACGCTCAGATTTCGCGCCTTTTGAAAATAGTCCTTGTACATGCATTTTTAGGAAAAGTGTTCAACACGAAAGTTGTAGATCTCGTCGAGATCTACAACTTTCGTGTTGAACACTTTTCCTAAAAATGCATGTACAAGGACTATTTTCAAAAGGCGCGAAAAATTAAGAGTAAATAAAGTGCGAATATCCAAAAGTGCAGTGCTAATAACAATCACCAATATTGAGTATATACATGGCTTAGGCTCCATTTGGTTCGGCGGTGGCGGATCGATACGGCGGGTGGAAACGGAGTGTTCGAATCGGAGGGGGGAGGTGGCTGCTCCAAACGGAGTTTTTTGGGGCGTTTCTCAAGGCGGGCGGGTGGAAATGGAGCAAACGCCGTCGAAGGTTCATTTGTTTACCCTCCTTCCGGCGGCGTTTGCCAAAAACGGAAAAACGAAACGCCCAAACAAATACAGCCTTAGTGTCCGCACAAGAGTACTTTGGCTATCACTGGCGCGACAATCTATAACTTTCGTGTTGATTATTTTTTCAAAAAATGCACGCACAAGACGTACTTTGAAAATATATCCGGATTTTGCGACTTACAGAAATACATCTTGTACATACAATTTCAGGAAAAGTGTTCAACACAAAAGTTGTAGATCTCGACGAGATCTACAACTTTCGTGTTAAACACTTTTCCTGAAATTGCATGTACAAGACGGATTTTGAAAAGACGTGAAAAATTAGGAGATTTTGGGGTGCGACTAGTCAATAACGAATTGCGGTTAACAGTTATTAATCATTCAACATGTTTAGTTTTAAAAAATATTTAAGCCTTAACATGTTAATTGATTTAGGCTCTGTTTGAATTACGACCGCATGAACCGGACCTTAATATAACTGCATGATCGGTGAAAATAAGTCTTCACAGACGGAGTCTTAAACTCCGTTTGGTGAGACTTATTTTCACCGGTCAAGCGGTTACGGCCGCATAAATCGGACAATAATTAAAGTCCGATACATGCGATCGTGACCGTTTGACCGGTAAAAATAAGTCCCCCCCAAACGAAGCCTTAGTGGTTAAGGCTTTAGTTAACATATGACTGTAAGTTCAAAGGTGGGAGAGTACAATTTTAGAAGGTGATTGTTATCCGCACTGCAGTTTTGGTTATTCGCAAATATTTTTTTCCTAATTTTTCGCGTCTTTTGGAAATACGTCTTGTACATGCATTTTCAGAAAAAGTGTTCAACACGAAAGTTGTAGATCTCATCGAGATCTACAACTTTCGTGTTGAACACTTTTCCTGAAAATGCATGTACAAGACGTACTTTGGAAATATATCCAGATTTCGCGCCTTTTAGAAATACGTCTTGTACATGCATTTTCACGAAAAGTGTTCAACACGAAAGTTGTAGATCTCGATGAGATCTACAACTTTGGTGTTGAACACTTTTCGTGAAAATGCATGTACAAGACGTATTTATAAAAGGCGTGAAAAATTGGGAAAAAAAAGTGCGGATAACCAAAACTGCAGTGCGGATAACACTCACCTTTTAAAATTATTAAATTTTATTGTAATTATGGGCAAAATTATAATTTTATGTCATAGGACAGTTGTTAGGAAATATATGTCTAAAACACTACATCATAAAAGACTTAAAAGTCATAATAAAATTAACAAGTGCCTAAATTTGATTTCAATTAAATCAGAAAGTTACAATTGACTTGATGACTCACAATTACACCATAAGACAGTATTATAGTCTTATAAAGTAAATATATATATTCCTACAGCTTAGGAATGATTTAAAATAAATATCTCAAATTTCATTTGTTTGAAAATTATTGTGACTACATTTTTTTTAAATCAATTTCAAAATTTTTATAACTAAGCCATACGACTCACACTTAACTTTTCATTATGTTTTTTATTAAAAAATAATTTAATTTAATTTTTTTCAAAAAATATAATTAATATCCACATCAACCTCATATATGGATGTCTTGTCATCCCGAACATGCAAAATTCTATTAAAATGATAAAAGAAAGTTAAGTAATATTGAGTTAAAAATTAAAATGTTAAAGAGAATATAGATTAGGCTTATTTCATTTTTAT
Source organism: Platanthera zijinensis (assembly GCA_039513925.1). NCBI lineage: Eukaryota > Viridiplantae > Streptophyta > Magnoliopsida > Asparagales > Orchidaceae > Platanthera > Platanthera zijinensis. The sequence goes on from CM077080.1 coordinate 46,856,368, forward strand.
AAATATAAATTAAAACTTATGAGTGCAAACTAATGAACAATAATATGTGAGCTCAAGTCTGTGAACTCGAGCACGGTTCCATAAATTTGAGCTCGAGTTTGTGAATCTAGCAGAGCTCGAGCAAAACTAATTTTGCACCCACCAAGATTTGTAGCGGGCTTGCCATGCAGTGCGTGCAGGCTTGACCTGGCTGGCTTGCTTTGAGCGAGCGGGCTGGCGTGCTAGCTTTTAATCTCCATAATTTTAACATAGCTTTAAGACACCCTTAGTATGTTTAGGAAACCTATGAAAAAGTGGATATAGAGAGAGCGGTTTGATTAGATGGTTGCTAAAAAATCATGTCAAATTCAACGGTCCAAATCATTTCAATGAGTTTAAAATTCACGATTTTGATACTTCTTTAGACATAATGTACTTAGGCATTAGTGAAATTATGACAAAAGATAGGGCACAATGACGGCAAAAGATCCATATCGCCGACCCCACTATAATGAGATAAAGACTTGAGTGTTGTGTTGTGTAATATTAGATGGGGCATAACAGCTCCCTGCACATTATAGGCATAATAAATGTGAACCTGAGAAAAAAAAATGGCATAGTGACAAAAATAATAACAGGCCAAAAAATGTGTGATAACTATATTGTTATATCAAATACAGAAAAAGTAACTCTTAAGTTTACTCAACTCCATGCTTACACAACCAAACAAATAAAACTATGTTAAAAAATGGTGGCATACTTATTATCTTCTATAGCTAGACAAAGTTGGATGCAAAAACATAAAAGCACAAAAAAATCAAATCGAAAAAATAATCACCTTTTAGTGGAACAACTTTTCTGCATTCATCTGAGCATTCTTTATTTCTACCACGCCTCGCAGATATCATGAAACTTTTATCGTCAATGCGAACAACTATATTTTAAAAAATTTAGCGATTCATAATATCCGCTTAATGTAGAGTACTCCGAACCTTAAACTATCTTGCTACGGAGAAGCGTGACGACAAGGCTCCGAAATTAGTGTGACTAGTCGATAAGAGCCGGTCGAAAAACGGGAGGGATTACACATTGCAACAGATGAATCTAGCAATGTAGAGAGCTATACATGGGATAGCATAAACCAAGCTGAAGGCTTCTGGCTTAGATTTAAAGGAAAGGATGCAGATATTATTAGCATAGTATTAAAAATTGGATGAAAATGTGAAATATGACTGATTTCATAATGCATAGGAAGTTTTGGGGACCAATTTCAGTCAAAAACTGTTAGAAACCTATTTCATAAAGTGACTAAGACTCGGTTTGGCATGGTGGCGGCGGTCGTAAACGCATGAGTTAAACTGTTATTCGTTAAGGATCACCAAAAGTAGATGAAGTTCTTTAGTTGGGCATTAACAAATGACAATTCAACCACGATGTTCATGACCAACACCACCGTATCAAACGGAGCCTAAATTTTGGAGACTGAAGAGTATAAAATATTCATGAGTTATGATAAAGAAAAGCTTAATGCCATAATTCAACAATGGGGATCTTCTCCATTTGGAGTGAAATGCGGTCCACATCTATTTCTTACTGATCCGACAGGTTCACTAATCTCATCATTTTATCTTTTCATTATAATCAAAAAATTCTCCACCATTAGATCAAGTGAGAATGCATCCACACCATGAATAAATACTATCTATTTCACCACCCAAATGAAGAGAATCCAAAACCAAAAATTAACCATAATGAAAAAAAAAATGGTTTAAAAGGCACACAAAATATGAAATAATTACCAAAAATATTCGAGAAAGTTAACATAATTTAAAAGTGGCACCTTTCTTTTGCAATTACAAAAATCTCTCTTGTAAATTTACATTTCCTAACACCAAAAACAAAAACACTCAAGCTTGTATCCCACTATAGTGGGGTCAGCTATTACATTTTGTAACACCCATACACAAAATATCTCAATGGAGTAAATTTTCATGGGAGTTTTTTTTGTGAATGGATGTTATGAAATGCAATCTTATAGGAGAGATTTTTGTAATTTAAAAAATAAGACCGCTAATTTTTGTAATTTCAAAATTAAGAGAGTTGCAACCTGTAATTTAACAAAATTAGAGGGTGGGTTCCAGTATTTGACGCCACAAAATATTTATTTTCTGCATAAATGACAAACTTTGGGAAGTGATTTTTTTTCAACTTTATATGTGAAATTGAACAAAAAAAGTACTGAGATCTAAGAATTAAGACAAAATACTCAAATTAGTCCCTTATGTTTAGGGCTCATTTCAAATTGGTTCCTTAAGATTATTTTGATTCAAATTCGTTCCTTAACTTTATTTCCCATTTCAAATCAATCCCTCCCTTTATTTTCCCTTAGATATCAAACCTTGAGCTTTTCAAACAATCCAATTAAGTCCTTTATTTTTAGTTCTCATTTCAAATAAATCCTTCGAATTAGATTTGATTGGAATTGGTCCTTTGAACTTCATTTATGTTTCAAATTATTAATATAGATTTAGAAAACAGTAAACATGAGTCATACACAATGCCAAACACAACATGATCCACTGACACTGAATGAACTCCACAATGGCTATGCCGTTGGGAAAGGGAAAACGGAGAAGATGGTTTAACCTGCTCGACAATGGCTATGCCGTTGGAGCCCTTGACTACTTGCTCGGGAACGAGGAAGAGGCGGGGACTCGGAGATGAGGAAGAGGCAATGCCGCACGCGGGTTGAAGAAGACGCAAAGCCACTTCGAGTGAGGAAGAAGCAGTGATTTTACCTATTATGCTGCTGGAGTCTTCGATTGCTTGCGGTGGCTGCCAAAAATTAGGGATTGATTTGAGGGGGAAGCGGCGGGAATGAAGAAAACGCAAAGCGGAGATCGGGCTGGGCTGATTAGGGCACAGTCGTTCCCAGGCGCGATTCCGCTCATTTTGACGGAAGAAATAACGGGCCAACAGAAAAAGGTAACGAAAAATAGGTCTAGGGATTGATTTGAAATAGGAGTCAAGGGACTTAATTGAATCAAAACAAACTTAAGGGACCAATTTGAAATAAGCTCTAAACACGCGGAATCAATTTGAGTATTTTGTCAAGAATCAATGTTGGCTTTAGCTACAAGTTTCATTTTTGTCAAAATAGTATCTCCAAAATTCAAGAAATTCAGACCTTGGTTGTTACAGATAGTTGGGAAACCCTTCCCTCTCTCCAATAAGGGGAGGTCAGCATTCTGAAACACATGATTGACCCAAGGTATGCCTTCAGCTGATCAAAAGCTTCCCCTTATACTCTTCCAGATATCGGACGGAGCTCCTTGGGCTTGTTCGGGGCCTTTCATAAAAAAAGCAAGCATCGGTCGGTCAATCTCGACAATAAATGACTAAGGCTCCGTTTGGGGGACTTATTTTCACCGGTCAAGCGGTTAGGACCGCATGAATCTGACCTTAATTAAGGTCCGGTTCATGCGGTCCTAACCGCTTGACCGGTGAAAATAAGTCCCCCCAAACGGAGCCTAAGTGCGGCCACTAGACAAGTAGGAATATGCTGTCACAAAGATGGCAGCAGTGTTTTTTTTTTTTTTTTTTTTGGGCGCATGCATGTATGTTGGCAATATAAGCTTGGAGGGATGCTAATGATGCTTTGGGGTAATTTTGAAAGATAGAGAGGAGGTCCCTATAATTATACAATGCTAAGAAGAGATTTTTTTTTCGTAATTATTTGTTGTGGCGGGACACTTCTCCGGACCCTCGCTCCGCAGGGATGCTTTGTGCACCGGGCTACTCTGCCTTTTTTATCACTTTATCCACATTACATTAGGTCTAGACTTTCTCCTACCTAATATTTTGGCACTAACTCTCTACTTAAAATATTGATTGATTTACTGACCTTCTTTGTATATATGCCTAAATATTTATTATCAGGGTTAATTGCCGGGATCTCGTATGGGAGTTTGCATGATTACAGGTTGTGCCCATCTATCTTCCAAAACTGCATTTCCCTCCCCTCTAAGTTTATTATCCAAATTACAAAAATGCCCTTCTATTAGAAATATGAATAAAAAATGATCAAATTAGGCAAATTATTTTAAGATATTCAATTTCACTCTCGTATGGTGAGCTTTTCATTTATTGTTAGATTTACCTTTTATTTTATGTTTTTACCTTTATTATATTCTCCCTTATATATAGGGGGAAACCTCTCCTTTTGATAATAATATTTTTTCGGTCAACATGGTATCAGAGTCCGAACCCAAGTTTCTCTTGCGCCGTTCCCGCTCCGCCTCCCGCTTCGTCTCCGCTCTGCGTCGCATCGCGTGTTCTTCTCTGCTTCGTCCGCTCCGTCTCCCGCACTGGGGGTTGCTGCTTCCTCCCCAGCCCGCGCGCTCTTCTCCGCTTCTTTTCCCCACCGCACAGGGGGTTGGCGGCCTCTTCCCGCTAGCCAGCTCTGTTTTTCGCCGGCAACGGTCAATGTTGGTCAGCGTCCTCGGCCTTTGCATGGCTGTTTGAGTTCTTCGACACCGGATTGATGCAGGAATCGCTTCTCCGACGTCTATTTCCCTTCCTTGTAGGGATGTCTCTTCTTCTCTTGGCGTGATTGCTCTCCTTCGGGCTTCTCCTCTTTCTATGAATGAGATCTCTCTCCGTCGACAGTCCGGTGTTGTTTGATTACCTCGCATATGATGTCAGGGAGTGGTGAAACTCCGGATATCTCCTCCGGTTTGAGTGCTCCTTTAGATTCTCTGCCGCCTATTAGGTCTCTTCGTGTCTCTCATGATCACGGGACTCCTCAGATTACTACTATTTGGTTGGACAGAACAAATTATCTTTCGTGGGCTCGGTCTGTCACGTTGGACCTCAAGAGCCGTCGTCTGTTTGGCTACCTCAGTGGTACTACCAGGCGCATTCGCCTACCTCTCCTGATTGGTCACAATGGGATTCCGAGAACTTTTTGGTTATGTCTTAGATCACTAAATCCATGCAGGAGTCTAACAATTATCTCTTCCTAGACACTGCAATAGATATTTGGAAGCGTGTCGAGATTACTTATTCTTGTCGGGGCAATGCGGCTCAGATATTTAAGTTGCAGCAACGGATTTTTCTCTTACGCTAAGGGGATCGTCATCACGCTGCCTACTACTTGGAGTTTACCCAGCTTTATCAAGATTATGATCATTTCAACTCGCTCACTCTTGTCTCTCCTGAGGATGAGGTGTTGGTTCGTGTCCGGGAGGAACGCAACCAGATCTTCGAGTTTCTTTATGGTCTTCATCGTGACCTTGATCCCATCAGTGTTCAGATTCTTGGCCGCTCACATCTATCTTCCTTACCTGAGGTGTATAGTTTGGTTCAACAAGAATATGATCGCCGACAGATTCGTCTACCTAACATTGTTACTAAGGGCTCTGCTCTTGCCACTCGATTCAGTCCCGGGGGCCGCTCTTGCCGCTCGATTCAGTCCCGGGGGCCGCTCTTGCCGCTCGATTCAGTCCCGGGTGCCGCTCTTTCCGTGACACTAGGGGCAAGCCGGTGGACAAGGACCAAGTGACATGTGATTACTGTGGGAAAGCATGACACACTCGGGACACTTGCTTTAAGCTTCATGGCTTTCCATCTTCTTGTGGTGGTCCTGCTTGGTAGACGTGGCTCTGGTCGCAGTTCGAGTCAACTCTCTCCCTCTCGCTCGGCTCATCTCTCTGATGTCGGTGATGATCTTGCTTCTTATGGTGGACCCGTTGCCCCTGAGGTTCTTTCTGCCCTTTCTGCTGAGGAGACTCTCGCCTTCCGTCGCTTCATGCTTGGCCACTCCTCCGAGTTTGCTAGCTCCTCCTATGCCTATCAGGGAGTTCATGGTGCTCACTCTGCCACCGCTTGCTCTTTTTCTCAATGGATTATTAATTCAGGTGCCACAGACCACATGACAGGTTTTGCTACAGGTTGTCTCTTATTCTTTTTTGTCTGGTCGAGACAAAGTGAGCATTGTTGATGGATCACTGTCTCCCATTGTTGGGAAAGGGTTCATTCCTTGCTTCTCCCTTAATCTCACTTCAGTGCTCCATGTGCCTAAGTTTACCCGTAACTTGTTTTTCATTAGTCACCTCACTAATTCTAGGAATTGCTCTGTAACGTTTTTTCCACCTCGCGTGTTTTTCAGGACCTAAAGACGGGGAAGATGATTGGCTCTGATAGAATGCGGGATGACCTCTACCTGTTTGACCCCCCCCCCCAGCTTCGTCGATGCTCTGCAGGCTCTTTTTGTTGCCCAACTCTCACTGGACTCCTAGCACTGTCGCATTGGCCATCCATCTCATTCTACTATGCATTTTTTATTTCCGCATTTGTCAAATGTATCTTTGCAAGATTTTAAAGGTGATGTATGTGCTCGTGCTAAACACCGTCGTGCTTCTTTTACTCATGTACCATTCCTAGTGTTACCCTCTTTGTTATGGTTCATACTGATGTTTGTGGCCCCTGCCTTGTTGCCTCTATTTTTGGCTATCACTGGTTTGTTATCTTTATCGATTGTTTCTCTCGTTGTACATTGGTCTACTTGATGAAACATAAACATGAGGTTTTTTCATTATTTCAATGGTTTCATAAAATGGTGGCTACTCAGTTTAATGTCACTATCAAAGTTTTGTGTAGTGATAAAGGTCGGGAGTATGTCGACTCTTCCTTTGAGCATTATCTTAGTGATAACGACATTATCTATCAAACATCTTGCGTCTCTACCCCGACTCAAAATGGAGTTGCCGAGCGCAAGAATCGTCATCTCTTGGAGGTCGCTCGTTGCCCCCTCCTGAAGATGCATCTCCCTAAGTATTTTTGGGGTGATGGGGTTCTCACTGCGGCGTACCTCATTAATCGGTTGCCGACTCGTGTCCTTGGCCACAAATCACCTCTCTGAACCCTTTTTGTCTCTCCCTCAACGCTTCTATCTCGGATCTTTGGATGTGTGTGTTTTGTTCATGTCCATCCAACATCTAAACTTGATCCTCGTGTCCTCAAGTGTATCTTTATTAGATATTCTCCAACACATAAAGGATACAAATGCTTCCATCCAGCTTCAAAAAAGATCTTCGTTATTATGGACGTCACCTTTCGGGAGTACGGGTCCTACTACGAGACCTCTCTGCAGGGGGAGTCCTCACTTCAAGGGGAGTTTCACCCATTGGAAGTGAGTTCTCTTCCTCTTCTTATTCCTCCTTCCGTGACTATTCTCACTTCTACCTCTTCTCCTGTGACCGTTGTTGTACCTACTTCTATGACAACTCTTATGAGAACTCCTTTATAGGTGTATACTCGGCGGAAAATGGGTCCAGGTACATCAGCCTCTCTCAGGCTACCCGGGCCAACATCGGATCCTTCTTTGGGCTTTCAAGATATCTCTACCCAACATCCGATGTCCCACTTTGTGTCATGGGGCTCATTATCTCCTTCACATAAGCTCTTTGTTGCATCTCTCTTCCTCTATTTCTATCCCCTCAACTTGACAGGATGTTATTGCTCACCCAAAGTGGCAGGGTGCTATGTGTGAGGAGATGTTGGCCCTGGAAAAGAATTGCACTTGGGACTTGGTTCCATTGCCACCTGACAAGACTGTGGTTGGATGTAAATGGGTATTCTCCGTCAATCAGAACTCTAAAGGTGTCATTGAGCGGTAAAAGGCTCGGTTGGTGGCTAGGGGCTACACCCAGACCATGGGGATTGACTACCAAGAAACCTTTGCTCTTGTGGCAAAGATGAATTTTATAAGAGTTTTGCTCTTGTGTGTTGTCTGCAAAGGATGGTCTCTAACTCAATTGGATGTGAAAAATGCATTTCTTCACGGAGACTTGAAAGAAGAAATGTACATGTTGTTACCGCCTGGTCTTACCATGCCAGGATGGCAGGATCTAGGGGAAAGGTATACAGGCTGAAAAAAGCCTTATATGGCTTAAAACAATCTCCTCGGGCCTGGTTTAGGAGATTTCATAGAGCTATGGTCACATTTGGATACTCCCAAAACAATGTTCATCACACCTTATTTGTAAGGCGCAAACATGAGAGGCTCACTGCTCTTATTGTTTATGTAGATGATATTATTATCATAGGTAATGATACTGAAGAAATCCAGTCTTTGAAACAGAGATTGGCAAAAGAGTTTGAAGTAAAAGACCTAGGAAATCTCAAGTACTTACTTGGAATTGAGGTCGCTCAATCGAAGCATGGTATATTCATATCCCAGAGGAAGTATATCCTTGACTTGATCCAGTCGTGTGGGTTGAGTGGGTGCAGACCCGTTGATACCCCAATTGAAGTCAATCACAGATTGGGTAAAGATGATGGAGAAGCGGTTACTGATGTTGCTGGATTTCAAAGACTGACTGTCCGCCTTACTTATCTATCACATACTCGTTCGGATATTTCATATGTTGTGGGTGTCATTAGTCAGTTCATGCATTCATCTAGAGCACGTCCTTTAAAAGCGGTCTAATGTATCCTTCGATATCTCAAGTCCTCTCCTGGAATGGGTATCTTGTTCTCTCCTGGCAAAGAATTGACAGTTGAAGTCTATACAAATGCTGATTGGGCTGGTTCTGTTGATGACAGGAGGTCCACTTCCGATTATTACTCTTTTGTTTGTGGTAATTTGGTAACGTGGGGAAGTAAAAAAACAATATGTGGTTGTCAGGTCAAGTGCAGAGGCACAATTTAGAGCTATGTCTCATGGGATTTGTGAAGGATTGTGGATTAAATGTTTGTTGAATGATCTTGGCATGGGAAATAAAGACCCCATAAGACTCTACTGTGATAGCAAAGCTGTCATTAGCATAGCTCACAATCCAGTCCAACATGACCGCGCAAAGCATGTTGAGGTTAATCCCCACTTCATCAAAGAAAATATTGAAAGAGTTGTGAGCACACCATTTGTTAATTCAGATCAACAGCTTGCGGATATTCTCACCAAGGGTTTAAGTCATACTGTGTTTGAAAAGATTATGTACAAATTGGACATGCAAAATATCACACGCCCAACTTGAGGGAAAGTGTTAGATTTGCCTTTTATTTTACGTTTTTATCTTCATTATATTCCCCCTCATATATAGAGGGGAACTTCTCCTTTTGATAATAATATCTTTTTGGTCAACATTTATAAAAAGTGATAAAATATAACAAATTATTTTATGATATTTCGTTTATCATAAGATAGATTGATTTGTTAATAGTTGCCGCCTAAGGTTCCGCTTGACACGGCATTTTTGCTCTGGTGAGTTTGGACAAAAACACCACCAACATAGAGTGCGATGAAGTTCTTTATGTGAGGTCAGGCGTTCAAAAATGATAGTTCATAACCACCACATTTGTGACTGCCACCGCGATGCCAAACGGAGCCTATTCATGTGTTGTTTCCCTCTACGATGAAATGTCATTAATGATGACCCATGCAAGTAACGGGCAAATATGAGCATATAATATAACCACATTTTTTTGAATCCTTTTAGCAAGAGGTTTCGAAAAAAGAAATTTTACGATACTATATTTATAGCGCTTCATTTCCTTAAAAATTCTTCTTAAACATCCTAGCAATTCATTGCTTTTTGTAACCATTTTATTCATGGAAGAACATATGAACCCATTGGCAGAAACTTGTTAAGATTCTCACATAAGATAGGCTGTGAGATTGTGTCGACGCTAATATAAGTCTATGTGTGTGGTGTGTAGAGCTGTCATTTAAAACCGAAAACCGCAAACCGAACCGGAACCGCAAAGGAGCAGACCGAACCGTTCGCAAATTATTCGTGTTCCGGTTTGAATTTTGGAACCGTGAACAACATTGGTCCGGGTGTGGTTCTTACATTTTATTATCCGGACCGAAACCGGAACCGCAACATACAAGTCTCAAGCGGTTTCAAGATTTTTAGACCCGATCCGAACCGGACCGAAGTAGAACCGAACCACAACCCGTTTATTATTATTATTATTATATTGTTATTATTTTATAATTTATCTATAATATTTATACTTACTATCACAAGTGAAGTTGGTGCAGTTTGAATCCAAATCGCAATTGCACTAAATGAGATCGATTTTGGACCGATCAAAACTTCACCGCATAAAAACTGTGGTATGGTTTGATATTGGTGCGGTTTAGAGTCAATATTTGCAGTGCACTTTTGATTTTTTATACAGTTACATAATATATTTTCAATTTTACTTAAATATTTTTTTGAAATATTTTATTTAAAAAATATAGAAGGTATACAACTACTATTTATTAGTAATCATGAAAGACAACTAATTGTAGCCGGTTGTTACGGTTGATCATGCCGACGAGACATGCGCAAGCCAACTATAAGTTGTGGCAAGTCTAAACGCGTAGGAAAGCGATTGATACTATCTCACCGATCGTTGAAAAGACCGTCGAGATGTGCGCAACATAATTATTTTTATTTTGATGTTGTTTTGAGTTTTACTGTTTGCAGTCCGCTTTTATTTCATTTTGCCAAGTTTGATTTTGATTTTAGTTGGAACCGGACATGGAACCGGACCGAACCGTTAGTGGCTGGTTTGGTTTTGATTCTTGTTGAACCGTAACCGAAACCGTTGACACGACGGTTCCAAAAATTAAGCTGGAACCGGAGCCGGAACCAGAACCGGTCAAACCAAATAAGGTTTTGATTCTAATTTAAAGAACCGCTACCTTAGTGGTTTGGTTCATTGTTTTAGTAGAACCGGAACAATTAATTTGAACAAACTCAATCAAAATGATATGTGCATGATATAATTGAACTGAAATTAAATGCTAAGCAACATGATTATAAGGTTAGCAATTAAACACAACTTTCACCATAATTTTCATGTACACAAGCAAAATAACGTTCTCTTTCGCACAAAGGGCTTTAAAGCTAAACTTACACAAATGAGAATTTTAGGAAATAGAAAATCGCAACAAAAGCACAACAAATTTCGCCTTCCATGCAACTATGTAATATTCATCCAATATTTAATAACAAAAATAGAAACACAATACTAGATACTCGTGAATATGAAAATCCGGCGGTGGCTATGGGAGATAAAAAAAAAGGAAGCAGCAGCTGGACGTTGCAGTTTGCAGCGGGAGTCAGGCGAGGGGTTGCAGTGTAGAATCTACGTGTCAATGCCTAAAGGCCCTAAACCTGCTCCTCCCTTGCATTAGCCAGTCATCCCCTCACAGCCATCACTCTGCATCCTCTCAACCCTCATTGAAGTACCTAAATCACAGGTAACTACCTCGAAAAAGCACCAAAACTGCTTTCAACTGTTGTAACCGTCCACTAATTTGACCTGATTCATAGTTGCAATTTCAGCCCAAAGTGCCCCCCCCCCCCCCCCCCCCCCCGCTTCCCTCCTTGGTCTTAGATGGCAACCCCTCTTCAAAGTTCCTCCTATACCCTTGCAGCACAACCTAAATTATTCCCGCATTTTTGCTGCCAGGTGCATCCCAGCCATCCAAATGCCGCCCGCGAGCCCCCCCCCCCCCCCCCAAAGCTGATGCCCACAACCACCTCCCTTACAACTTCACAGCCCCTCAGCTGCTCCAGCTACATCCCAACACCTTGGACGTCAAAATTGTGCAGGAATTTGTCATTACAACACTGAGATCACAGTAATCCTACTATCCAGAGTCAGAAACAACAAACATACACCGCCTTTGAGAACCAAATTAATTGTGTAAGCTTTTATTTGAAGTCTAATTTACTTTGTGCTGATTATTTGGTGGAAATACATATGCCTTCAGATCTTGATTTGTAAAAGTTTGCCTAATTTTTACGCAAAGATTTCATTTGTTAGGTGATTAATCAAAGCACTCTTCTTTTTATTCTAATGAAATCTTGTTTGTATTTCTAAAAGCTAATCTCTATTGTGCATGTCTGTGAATTCTCCAGTTAATTTTAGGATTTCTTGTAATTATCCGTCGGATAATTGCATGAACATCGCATCATTTAAATCCTTTCACGACAATTCACATGCATCCGTCCATTAGAGCTCCGTTAGGGGCCTTAGGGCATACTAGCTCACAACATGATCTTCACCTTATCATAGTCATTCTTCAAGTTAAAACTCCGAGAACTCTTCATAATACAGAGTCGTTGGAAACTCATATTGATGTGATGCGAACACTAAAGGAGAGATCGTTGATTTAAAGCAGCGCCTGCAGCCAATCGAGCAATGCAATCAGTTGGCTAATGATTGTGAGGGAAAATGAGAGATATTTCGCTAATAACAGCTTGTGTGGATTCTATGCAAGTATGGGAATTGATCTTAGATTATTTTTCTCTTTAGTTCTTCATCCTATAGGCAATGGTTAACAATTAATTTGAATAGAGTTGAGGGAGTAGGATGGAATTTCCTAAATGAATTAAATTATGTTCTTTAAGCATTACAAATTACACAACCACAGCAGGTCAAACGCTCTTTAAGTTATCGCATGGTCCAAAAGCTCTTATCACTATTGAATTTGTAGTACAAAACCCCGAGTCAGAGTTTCAACTACTGAATGAGTCGACATGAAGGAGTAAAGGAAGAAGAATAAATGGCAACAACAAGCAGCATTAGAGTAGATAGAGGAAATTCACGGTTAAGATTCTATTAGTCAAGAGGATGGCAAGTAAAGGATGCCCAAATATCAAATACTACAAGAAGCATGTTAGAGTCAAACAATTTTTGGAAGGAGATTCAAGCTTTGTTTGGCGCGGTGTTTTTGCTCCGGTGACTTTGGACAAAAACATCACCGTCATAAAATGTATGTTTGGCATGACAATGGTTATGACCGCCACTATGAAAAAACAAGTTTTCGGCAGAAAAGTGGATGAAGTTCTTTAGGTGTGGTCTGGCATTCATGAATGAAGGTTCATAACCACCGCGTTCACAACTGCCGCCGCCACACCAAACAAAGTCTTGGTCATCAAAAAAGTGAATGTTGCGGGAAGATTGGTTGTTGTGGTGAAGCTCGATGTGATTGTGCACGATCTTATATATTCCAGAAGCACTTCCAATTGGTGCATACCCATGGTCTGCTCACGAAGAAAATAACCCGACGAACACATGAAGTGATGAAGACTTTGAAAATAATTATCCATAAGTGAGGTAAGAGAAATCTTGTATCAAACTCTAATTGGATTCCTCTACAACACATCATAAGTTGATTGCAAAGTGCCCGGATGGACGATTTGGCAACTTTCCATATATGGCGTGCCCAGATCGACGATCGGACTCCACGATTGCGTCTGGAGCGTTGTCGCGAGTCAAAATCCTATATTACTTTATTTTTTCTGGACTTTTATATCATGTATTTTGAGGCATCTCCCGCAGGCCAATCATAGTCGTCGAATGGGATGCCCTAATGCTTCTTTTATTATAAATAAGAGTGGTAGGGGGCTGAATTCAGATCATTGCAGAATTTGGAGACTTCTATTCCCGGATTCCAGCGATCACTCCCCGATGCCGACGTCGTAGAACCCTGGATGACGACTCCTAGGCGCCCAAACTTCCCCCCAAGGTACTACACATCCAAAGTCTTCTTCTTCCCACTCCGAAACCCTCATCCGCAGCCCCTACAGCCCCCAAATCTCAACTCTTTACCGTTGTCCAGAAAGGCTGATTACTGTTCACCGAACACTGTTCGACGAATTACTGTTCATCGAATTACTGTTCACCGAATTACTGTCCACCGAACTACTGCTCGCGGCATTACTGTTCACGCTGACCCTTCACTTCTTCCCTCCCGTGGATCCACCCCCCTTTACCCCTAATTTCTTGGATCCATTCAAATCAAGGAATTTCAGCCCCGATCCGTTATTTCCACCTTTCGTTCATCACCCCTCCACCAGGATCCGACCCTAAATAGCGGATCCACCCTTCCCCGGCCCGGATCTACTTGTACGTGATCGGATCTACCCATTTCTCGTCCGATCTCACCGTTTACCGCCGAGGACAGCCACCGCCTTTGTTTTCCCACCATCAGTTCCACCTCGGATCGTCGATCTGCACATCCGGACCTCAATTTCTTCAGTGTCTTGATTCAACCCTCTACTTTGTAAACTTTTGTAGTATCGTGTTATTTGATTTGACATTTTTCATTTGGTAAATAATCGTATGTGCTGTGATTTTTGCTCGTAGAATTTGTTTTGGTACACTAATAATTTGCAGGAGAAGACATTCGCCGCACGTTTCGCTTTGGCCCTCCGCATGGAGGAAGCCATTATAACTTGCCAAATTAATTAGTTGTCTTTCAATTCTAAATATTTGCGTGGTGTTAAATATAATTTTTCATTGCTTAAATTATTCGTCAAAATATTGTTCATTGCATTGCACGTAGGTTAGCGTAAAACCTTTCCATTATCACCTAGCGTTGTAGGTTTTATGCACTCGTAGCCTACCCCTACATCATTTTGGTATCAGAGAGAGGTTTGAGCCACATTTATATATGTAGTGGTAGGTCATATAGAATCTTTAGGTTCATCCATGACTAATTATCGTCGTTGTTTCTCTCCTCTCTTTAGGGATTCTGAGTCCGCCTATATCCAATCTCATAAAGCGACTTCAAAGAACTCCTCACGTTATCATGATGAATATTATCGTCTGCGGCACACCACTTCCCGAGATCGTGTCGACCCACCGACACAACCTCACTATGCCTAAGACGATCAATATGATAATTGTCGTCGTTCATATCCTTGCACGCGAGCAGATCGTGTTGATCCTTCAACTCGACCCGATTACCTTAGGGATGACTATTATGAGGATTGACACTTTGAGAGAGATCTTGAGAGTCAGTTTCGTATAGTTTCCCCTTCCTTTGACGGCACATCAAGTCCCGAGTCTTTCAGTTATTGGCTCGTAGATATTGAGTATTATTTTGATCATTTTGAGTTATTCGGTGAGTGTCATGTTAAGTTTGCGAAACTTAGACTTTAGATCAGACGAGGGAATATTGGGCTAGCGTTGAGAGGACCTGCAAGCGAGACCGTCTTCGCCGCATCACTAGTTGGGTGGACATGAAGCGTACATTGTGTCAGAGGTATCTGCCTTCATCATATCGAAGTCGCTTGCTCGACCAATTATTTTCCCTTTAGCAAGAATCTATGTCTGTCGCTGAGTACATGGATTGTTTTGATGAGTTAGTTGTGAGGAACGATATCTGAGAGGACTCAGTCATGACCACTTGCAGATTTCGGTTTGAGCTTCAATCTAACATTCGTATTAAGGTGGTTTATCATAGCTCGAAGTCCCTCGAGCAGACGTATCAGCTTGCCCTTCATTACGAACAGTCTTTGAGATTCGCCAGAGCTGGTCGGTTTGACCCTCACTTTGACCTCCGCAGTATGAGTCCTTCTCATACTGAGATCACCACGATGCCTACCACAGTCCTGTCACCCGCGATGGAAGTGATACCTGATACAGATTGTTCTCACCCCAGCGAGATGCTTAGCCCCGTGAGTGATCTATCTCTTGTTTTTGACCCGTCTCTTGTGACTCCGACGGAGGGTGAGCCTGAGCGACCTATTGAATCTGTAGTGTTGTGTCCCTCACCCACACCTCTACTTTTGGCATGTCCGTGGTTGATTAACACTCATACCCTAGACTCGTGTCTTTGAGATCCGCTAGAGCTGGTCGGTTTGACCCTCACCTTGACCTCCACAGTATGAGTCCTTCTCATACTGAGGTCACCACGATGCCTACCACAGTCCTGTCACCCACGATAGAAGTGATACAGATTGTTGTCACCCCAGCGAGATGCTTAGCCCCGTGAGTGATCTATCTCTTATTTCTGACCCGTCTCTTGTGACTCCGACGGAGGGTGAGCCTGAGCGACCTATTGAGTCTGTAGTGTTGTGTCCCTCACCCACACCTCTACTTTTGGCATGTCTGTGGTTGATTAACACTCATACCCTAGACTCATGTCTCGACACCGTACCCGCAGACCCATTCTTGAGTGTAGGTCTATGTCGCTTTTCCCTTAGCATTATCCTGAGCCACGTTACGATCGAGAGCTCGGAGCCTGGTGTTGATCTCGTAGTGGCTATGTCACCCATGCACGGGAGCACTACCCCTTTCGATGGTACTCATCAGGAGGACCTTGACCTTAGTGACGAGCTCTATGACGAGCCCTATGATGAGCCCCCTTTTGAGTCTCTTGATGATCCACCACATTTTGGTGAGGATGAGACTCGAGTGAGCCACTCAGGTATGACGTCTCTTTCATTATCATCTCTGGGCTTGCCCCAGAGAAGGGACCTTGAGTGAAGCATGACATATGTAGGGCCTACCTTGAGTCCACTTGAGCATACTCATATTGTAAAGACCTACCTTATGACACCCCACACTCTTGATGAGTTTTGGGACACGCAACCCGCTGAATCACCCGATGAATTCTTTCTTGTCTGGGACGCTCACCATATTCTAGAGTCACGACTTCTAGTATGTGTACACAGTTTTCACCCAGGTGGTCGTCTTATCCGCGATGACTTGTCGTACACACCTCCTCGTGAGCCCTCTGATGTATTACGTTCCCTGAGAGACATCTGGCTCGTTACGAGCTTGTATTTGAGTATAGTTGTCTCTCAAGATCATCTGAGCACTCGTCTCACACTAAATGAATATTTTTATATTCCACCGAAAGAACCTCCTGATAGGCCACCACATTTTAGAGACATCTCAGGCATTATTAGATTTTTCTATATGGAGTGTACCGTGCATGTCGTGTTGTTTTTGCATCATTTGCAATACTTGCATGAGTTTGTTGAGTCCTTTACACGACATTTGCATGAGTTGCATGAGTCGGTCTGCCGACGGATAATAACGAGCAATGAAAACTATAAAACTCATGCAGATAAGCGGGGGCGAGAGCAGGTATTTAACGAAGGCGAGAAAGTAATGGTGTGAATCCGCCCTGATAGGCTCCCCTCGGTGTCTGCCAAAAAGCTAAGTGTCAGGCGAATGGGTCCTTACTAATTATTAGTCGTATTGGGACAAACGCCTACCGGATCGATATCCCAGCAAGTATGGGAGTTCATCCAGTGTTTAATGTTAAGGATCTGACGTCGTATTACGAGCCTCACGAGTATGTGGACCCGAACATTGGAGATGCCTAGCCACCCCCACCTCCACTTTTATTGCTTTACCACTCTCATACATCCCCCACGTCTGATGGACACTACAACCCACCCATTGCTGACACCCACCCACCCGGGGATTCGTCGTCTCTGGTTTCACCGCAGGCACCACCGATCGTACCGAGCTCCACCATTAGAGAGATGAGAGCATCACGGAGATCAGATCCCACCAGATTGTTACCACCACAGATGGGCCGCGCCGTCGCTACTTGGTACATTGGCGGGACCGCCTCGATGCAAATGACGTTTGGATACTCACAGCAGAGCTTGATCGATTCACCCCAGGACTTCGACATCAGCACGGCCTTCTCCATTCACCGGAGATGACAGCTTTTCAGTCAGGGGGAATTGATTGGCGGGGACACCCTTCCGCCGACGACACTTGGACGACTACTGGTGGATCTCTTCGAGTTGTACCTGCCGATCAGCGAGAGAATTCCAATCCCACTTTATCGGGAGATGAATTCTTTCAAACCGGGGAGATTGATGCGGAGCAGAGACGAGGACGCGCTTTGGGCCCGTTCGAGGCTGATTTGGCAACTTTCCATATATGGCGTGCCCGGATCGACGATCGGACTCTACGATTGCGTCTGGAGTGTCGCCGCGAGTCAAAATTTTATATTACTTTTTTTCCTGGACTTTTATTTCATGTATTTTGAGGCATCTCCCGCCGGCCAATCATAGTCGTCGAATGGGATGCACTAGTGCTTCTTTTATTATAAATAAGAGTGGTAGGGGGCTGAATTCAGATCATTGCAAAATTTGGAGACTTCTATTCCCGGATTCCAGCGATCACTTCCCGGTACCGACGTCGTGGAACCCTAGGTGACGACTCCTAGGCGCTTAAACTTCCCCCCAACGTACTACCCATCCAGTGATCATTGCAGAATTACTGTTCACTGAATTACTGTCCACCGAACTACTGTTCACGGCATTACTGTTCACGTCGGTCCTCCACTTCTTCCCTCCCGTGGATCCACCCCCTTTAGCCCTAATTTCTTGGATTCATTCAAATCTAGGAATTTCAGCCTCGATCTGTTATTTCCACCTTTCGTTCATCACCCCTCCACCCGGATCCGACCCTAAATAGCGGATCCGCCCTTCCCCAACCCGAATCTACTTGTGTGTGGCCGGATCTACCCATTTCTCGTCTGATCTCACTGTTTACCGCCAAGGGCAGCCACCGCCTTTGTTTTTCCGTCGTCGGTTCCACCTCGGATCGCCGATCTGCACATCCGAACCTCAAATTCTTCAGTGTCTCGGTTCAACCCACTACTTTGTGAGCTTTTGTAGTATTGTGTTATTTGATTTGACATTTTCATTTGGTGAATAAACGTATGTGCTGTGATTTTTGCTCGTAAAATTTGTTTTGGTACACTAATAATTTGCAAGAGGAAACATTTGTCGCACGCTTCGGTTTGGCCCTCCGCGCGGAGGAAGCCATTATAACTTGCCAAATTAATTAGTTGTTTTTTAATTCTAAATATTTGTGTGGTGTTAAATATAATTTTTCATTGCTTAAATTTATTCGTCAAAATATTGTTCATTGCATGGCACGTAGGTTTGGATTAGCATAAAACTTTTGCACTATCACCTAGCGTTATAGATTTTATGCATTTATAGCCTACCCCTACATCACTATGGCTCATATACACTAATCAAGTCGATCAAAAAAGTCATAGCAAACTACCCCCCACACCACCACCACCACCCCAGTCGGGGGCGGGTTCCTCTCTGGTATGAGGGGGAGGGAAAAGAAAGAAAAAGAGGGGGAGGAGAAGGAAGGGGGAGAGGGAAAAAGAGAGAAGAGGGAAAGGAAGAAAAAAGGAAGGGAGGGAGAGAAGTTGTCAATAAAAAAAGCAGAACTACCGCCACGTTTTTAAAGCCTTTGGCGGTGTTTTTAAAACGTCGCTATTGATTTTGCGGTGGTTTAAAAAATGCCGTAAAATCGTTGTTGTTGCGAGCGTCGGCATTGCTTATTGCGGCATTTTGTTTTAAAACCTTTGTTGTAGCTCTTAAACACTACAACCGCGCTTTTTTCAAAAACATCGTGCTATATATTTGTCAAAAGCGGTGATTTTATAAATACTACAATATTCTTCTTTTTAAATTTTAAAATAGAGAAGCTTTGGCCATGCTTTTTCCTATAAACGCATCAAATGTAATTTTTTTATTTTTAAAAAAAAGGCTTATAATAGGAGAACAAATTACAAGCCCTAACAATTATATCCCAACAGTAATAAACCTGACCAGGCAATATAATCGGCAACAATTAGGGTCGGTGGCTTAGCACAATAACTCTCATTCCGCACAACTTCAAGGCCTCTTCGCAACAGCTAAACAAATTTAAGAAGAAATTAAGCAGATATATATACAAGCCAAAATAGAAGTGACATCACTAACTAAATATGGCAAAACAAAATCAGACACTTTCTCCCTCTCTCTCTCATAATGTTTGAAACACTGTTGGAAGCCACAACACTAATAATAAGGGGTCTCCTTCTATGTGGTAGTCCTAGTTTCTTCATGAAAGGCTTCCTTCTGAATGCGACTGCTGCCTCGCCCCGAAAGGTTGCACCCTTCACGTACAACATCGTGTTCATCGAGTGAATCCCTCAGAAGAAAAACTAAGGCAAAGAGAGCAGTTCTAGGCTGTGGCGAGTCGGACTGGTGAGTGGGGAAGGAACTCCCCAGCTCGCGTGGGGTTAGGCCATCGGTCGCAGGGG
Organism: Platanthera zijinensis; assembly: GCA_039513925.1. NCBI lineage: Eukaryota > Viridiplantae > Streptophyta > Magnoliopsida > Asparagales > Orchidaceae > Platanthera > Platanthera zijinensis. The sequence continues at coordinate 46,876,226 of CM077080.1, forward strand.
GCGAGTGGGGCGCGCAGGCCCATATTCGCCCTAAGGTCTAGCCGAGGGAGGGGCGAGTGGGGTATCCGGGCCAGCACTCGCCCTCAGCCCCTGGGTGGTAGCGAGTGTCAGCCGCATCAGGCACTCGCCACCCCAGGCGAGTGGCAGTCGCATGAACCACTCGTTCAGCAGTGTTTTTACCAGAATGACCTTGTTGGTCAGCTAATAACCCTTCCAAGCAGCGAAGTTTCGCTATTGACAGACAAATTTGGGCTGCGTTTAATAAAACTAAAGGGAGGTATTGCGCTATTAACAGTCCAGACTTAGAAAACTATAAATAGACCCTTGAAGGGGATCGGTTTTTGACTTTCTTCCTCTTTTGGTTTGCCTTGGTTGGTTTAAAAGCCCTCCAAGGTGCCCAACTAAGCTTTGGCTTGGGAGAAAAAGCTCTCTCAAATCTTCCGGGTGTGTGGCGGGAGTCCTCGCTGTAGCTCAGGGTATGTTCCTAGTTCAAAGTCTTCGGCCAGAAATTCAGTTCGAGACAAGTACAGACTACCCCCTTTAAGTCTGAACTCTCTCTGAGACCGAATAACGGTTTCAACACTTCACCTCTTCTTTCTCTCCCCACGGTGGCCAAGATAACTGATAAAACTAATTTTGATTTTCATAAATATTTTCACCAACACCCTGCAGTTCATATATAGCACACATGAGTAAGATTTTGATTTTGACAAAATCTATCAAAAAGAAGTAAATTTCTAGAAAATCTTGAGAAAAGGATGATAAGCTCAATTACATTCATATTATATGTGAGGCGCAAAAATTGGGGGAAAAGGAAATTGAGCGAATTGGGCACCCAATTCGCTAAAATTGTGCGAATTCGCTCAATTTCAGCGAATTGGGCGCCCAATTCGCTCAATTTCAGCGAATTGGGCGCCCAAGTGCGCTCAATTTCAGCGAATTGGGCGCTCAAGTGCGCTTAGGGGTGCCTCGGGTGCGTCTAAGATCATGTTTTTGCCCATATCAAAAAAATTTAAAAAAAATAAAAACCTTGAAAGGCCCGGGCGTGCCTGAGAGCCTGTAAGGCGCGCGCCTGGGGCACATCGCCCGCCTCAGCTGTGCTGACGCGCGGCGGGCTGCGCCTGGTGCGCCCGGCGCCTCAGGCGCGCCTAGGCGCGCGCCTTGACAACTATGATGTAGAATGATGTGATCTATTTCATACTGTGAGAGCTGCCACAGAACTATAGATGCAAGAAAAGGATAATAAGCTTAACCCTCTGTCTCCTTGTTGCAACAGAACTCCAGATGCGCTTTGTTTCATGTTGCGAAAGCTGCAGTTAACCTTATAGGATTAGAACATAGCACCTCCATCGGATTGCTACCGGGTAGGATTTTTGCTTTTTTCTATCGAGATGTATGCTGTGAAATACCCTCTGCATTTGCATAAACTTGTTGTTTTATAAAAAAAAGTAAAACTTTGTATAGGAAATGCACCAATTCACTCACAAAAGAGTGATCAAGTAAGATCATTACTGAGTCCATGATATCATTTGATAAAGTTATGGATTCATCTAAACATATCGCATGAATTTTATCAGTAACTAAAACATGAGAGGAAGAGGAGTTGTGGGCATGATATTATTTGGTACAAACATGTATAGGTACTTGGACGTGCAGAACACAGAAAATGCATTAAAGAATTGTTAAGTGGGGATGAATAGGAATGTAGCCGTGAGCACAGATAACATGCTTAATCTTCTTCAAATACTATGAAATGTTGCAAAGAGACTGCTCCTACAAAAGAATGATAGATTAATTAAGATTAGATGAAATCAAGGTTGTCAAGATCGACATCCTAGATGAGATCGTTTTGAGGTAGGATCAGATCAGATAGTAAGTTCGGATCGAGGATCGCTTTACAAAATCAGGATCGATTTATAAAATCTGGATTGTAGGATCGTAAGATCCTATGATCCGGATCGCAATCCTGACAACCTTGGATGAAATAATTAAGAGTGGAAGAACGTAAATAAGAGAGAGTCGTATAATTAGGTAGGTATAAATGAAATGCATGTTGTCCTGTGTTAGGAAGAAGAACGAGAAGAGAGAAGATCTAAGGTGACTAGAGAAATTAGGGTTGAAGGAGGGAAAAGGGAATACCTGAATAATACTTTTCATAACCATCCAAAGAGGGGGTCCGGTATATTTATACCCGGACCCAGAGCCGGCCGGCCCCAATGGGGGCTGAACCAACTTGGTTCAGCCCCCCCTTGGGCCGAAACTTATGAAGAGAGGGTTGAACCAATTGGTTCAGCTCCATTGTCGCCTCCGTCACGCCTCAGCCGCAGCATGTATTGTCGGCCAAATAGTCGGGCCTCGTCCGGGGGCGTAACATTTCCCTCCCCATCAAAAACCAGCTTGTCCCCAAGGTGGTAATCGGGGTAGAGCTCCCGAAACTCTAGCAAATCCACCCAGTTGTTGTGCTCTGTGCCGAGACCCTTCCACTTGACCAGTAGCTCGGGACAGTACGTCGTGTCGCGGCGCTTCCACTTGATCAAAAGTACGTCGTCAGGAATTGGGCGCAGCTCGCCCCCGCTAGTAGCTTCTGGCTAACAAGGGCTGACCTGGACAGTATCGTCAATCTTCCGCTTCAACATTGAGACGTGAAAAGTGGGATGTATCCTGGACCCTTCAGGCAGCGCCAACGTATAAGCAACTAATCCCACCAGCCGGGTGATCCGATATGGACCATAATAACAGGGTGCCAACTTCTGATTCGTCCGTTGTGCAACGGACAACTGCCGGTAGGGGCGGAGCTTGAGAAAAACCTCGTCCCCCACCTGAAATTCCCGCTCGGTGCGATATCTGTCCGTCTGTGCCTTCATACAATCCTGTGTCGTCCGGAGATTCTCGCGCAAGGTAGCGAGTGTGCGGTCACGGTCACGGAGTGCTCGGTCAACTGCTGCACTGCCGTATCACCCGGCTCATAACTACTCAGAGAAGGAGGTGGGTGCCCGTAGACCACTTCAAAGGGAGTCAGCTTGCTGGCTGAATGATAGGAAGTGTTGAAGCAGTATTTAGCCCAATGCAACCAACTCGTCCACGTGCGCGGCTCGTCCATGACGAAGCATCGGAGGTAGGTCTCTATGCCCCGATTCAATACCTCAGTCTGACCGTCCGTTTGTTGATGGTGAGCCGTGCTGAAGCGCAGGGTGGTCCCTTGTAAACGAAAGAGTTCCCGCCAAAAATTACCAACAAAAGTGGGATCGCGATCCGAGATGATCGCCCGAGGGATGTCATGAAGTCGAACAATCTCGCGAGCGAAAAGAGCAGCAACAGACTCGCCGGTATAGGGATGGCTCAGGGTGAGGAAATGTTCGTATTTGGACAACTTATCAACCACCACCAAAATGATTGTCTTGCCCTTAGGCTGAGGCAAGCCATCAATGAAATCCATGGACACTGTATCTCAAATCTGGTGCGGAATCTCCAAGGGCGTAAGTAGCCCAGCCGGGGAGGTGGTCTCGTACTTCTGCCGATGGCACACGTCACACTGCTGAACAAATAATTGAATATCTCGTCGCATGCCCTTCCAAAACACATTGGCTCGTGCCCGCTAAAGAGTGCGGAGAACACCGGCGTGGCCGCCCGTCGGGGACGAGTGGAACTCGTGCATCATGACCGTCCTCCAAGCCGACTGGGAGGGTATGACCACCCGACCCCGATAGTATAGTCGGTCATTTTGTAGATGATAGCCTGGAGCTGCCTCACGCGCCTGCCGTAGATCCTGCACAACAGCCTGTAGCTCGGGGTCCCGCTGGACCTCCTCCTGAATCTCATCGATAGCATCCAGTTGGGGCGTAGAAATGTGGGCTTGAGTGCCCTCCGACAAGCGAGACAAGGAATCAGCAACCCGATTGTCCTTCCCTTGCCGGTAAACAATCTCGTAGTCATACCCCAAAAGCTTGGTGACCCACTTCTGTTGGAGGGGGGAAGAAACCCGCTAGTACAAGAAGTGCTTCAAACTCCGATGATCTGTCCGAATCTTGAAATGACGGCCCAACAGGTACGGTCGTCAGAGTCCCACGACATGGATGACGTCCAGCATCTCTTTCTCATAAGTCGATAATCCCAACATCCTTAGAGCCAATGCCTTCTTGTAAAAGGCAATCGACCGCCCTTCCCGCATCAACACGACACTCAATCCCACCCCGAAGGCGTCCGTCTCCACGACGAACTCCTTGGTGAAATCCGGGAGTGCTAAGACTGGAGTCGTCGTCATAGCCCGCTTGAGTGCCTAAAAAGCAGCCTCAACCTCATCCTGCCAAGAAAAGGCGTCCTTCTGTAACAGTTGTGTCAGTGGCCTGGCAATCTTCCCGTAATCACGCCCGAACCGCCGGTAGTATCCAGTAAGGCCCAAGAATCCCCGCAGAGCCTGAAGGGTCTGGGGCCGCGGCCAAGAGACCATGCTCTCAATCTTCCGAGGATCGGCTTTCACCCCTACGGCCGAGACCAAGTGCCCCAGATACTCCACTTCCTCTTGACCGAACGAACACTTTGATCTCTTAGCATACAACTGGTGCTGGCGTAAAATGGAGAATACCTGGTCAGCATGGCGCAAGTGGTCCTCCCAAGTAGCACTGTAAATAAGAATATCATCGAAGAAGATGAGCACGAAGTAACGAAGAAGGTCCCTGAAGATCTCGTTCATATTCGCCTGGAAGGTGGACAGTCCACCAGTCAACCCGTTGGCCATCACCAAGAATTCATAATGACCGTCATGAGTCCTGAATGTTGTCTTGTGGATGTCTTCCTCCTTCATGAGGATCTGGTAATATCTAGACCGCAGATCAAGCTTGGTGAACCGTGTCGCCCCATGTAACTCGTCCAACAGCTCCTCAATCAACGGGATTGGAAACTTATCCTTCAGTGTGGCACTGTTCAGGGCACGGTAATCTACACAAAACCGCCAAGACCCATCCTTTTTTTTGACGAGAATGATCGGAGCCGAGAAGGAACTCGTGCTCGGCCATATAATGCCTGCATCAAGCATCTCTCGTACGCTGCGCTCAATCTCGGCCTTCTGCATGTGCGGGTACCTGTAGGGTCGGATATTGGGAGGCTCCATCCCTGTCTTGAGTACAATCTGATGATCCCGAAACCGTGAAGACTGAAGTGTACGTGGCTCCTGGAAAATGTCTGCGTACTGCTCTACCAAAGCCTGCATCTGCATAGGCACCTCAACTGACTCCACCTCATCCGTCCTCACCCCCAAAAGTACCTCCATCAAACTTTCCCGCCTCCTAGAGCTGTTGGAGATTGCGTAGAGAAATTTCCTTGACCGGCGAAGAAGTGAGACCCTGCAAACAGAACTGCTTCCCACTCTGCAAGAACTCCATTGTCATCTGGTCTCAATCGAAGGTGACCCTCCTCAACTGCTGCAACCACTGAACTCTCAGCACCATGTTCGAGCCCCGAATAGGTAAAAGATAGACATCTGTGCGTCCGACGTACCCCTACATCTGAACCTCCACTCCCTTCAGTACACCCTGGCACTGCAATTTGCTGTCATCTGCCACCATGACCTGAAAGGCAGCCCCAGTGTCAATCAAATGCCCAACCTTTTTTGTCACATCCGGATGGATGAAATTGTGCGTACTCCCGCTGTCCACCAGGATGGTTACCTTCTCCTGTCGGACCCACCCCGCAAGCTGCATAGTAAGCGGAGGGGGGTTACACCCCTCCATGGCATGCAGAGAGACCCCGAGCTCGGTCAGGTCCAAGTCGCCTCCGAAATCCAACTCCTCTGGACTCAACTCGTCATCCACCTCCTGTTGTAACATAAAGACCTAGACCTTCTGGCATTTGTGTCCTGCCGTAAACTTCTCATCACAGTTGAAACAGAGTCTTTTTTCCTTTCGTGTTTGTAACTCGCTCCAGGACAGCCGTGCCACTGTTGGTCGTCCCGCTACCGGCGGGTCCTTCCTGGCAGTAGTCGGTGTAGTAGTAGTGGGCCTCACCGTAGTGCGGGACCGCTGCCTGTTGAACCGCTCTTCCTGAATGCAGGCCAGACTGATGGCGTGATTCAAGTTGCGGGGCATGTACGCCTGAACCTCATCTTTTAAGTGCTCCTTCAACCCAGAGACAAAACAACTGAGGAGTGTCCTCTCCTCCCAGTGCACCCTATTTGCCAACTTTTCAAACTTCATCCTGTATTCCATCACGGTGCCCTTCTGACGTAATTTTTGCAAGAGAGCCTCAAAAACCTCAAACTCCAAGGGCCCGAACCGAGCGGTGAACCCATCAACAAACTCTGCCCACGACACATAATCCCGCCCCCGCAGAAACCACTGCGTCCACTGAAAAGCATCGTCCTCCAAGTGGAAGGACGCCAGTTGCACTCATTGTACCTCGGGTACCTCTTGATAGCTGAAAAACAACTCCGCCTTCTGTACCCATTCCAAGGCGTCCCCACCGGTATATCGAGGGAAATCCATGCGTGGCAGTTTCGGCGGCATGTACGGCCGCTGACCGGCCTGTCCTCACCACCCCGCCTCCTGTCCAAATCCCGGCGGTCTCCTTGGTTCTTTGTGTTCAAAAGGCACGCCCAAGAAGCCACGGCGAAACTGCCCCGCCGCCGGAGCACCACCCCACTGCATGCCTCCTCTTGCTGGATGAGGTAGCAGGCCCTCCCCTCCTCCATATGGGGGAACCGGCCACCCACCCCCTCTAGCGCCCAAATCGCCGAAACCGGCTGTGCCGAACCCACCGGGGCCGCCGCCGCCTTCGTCGTACCCGCCGGAGCTAAATTCGGCCGATCTGATCCCGTCGGATCCACCTCCAGACCCGCTGACACCTCTGATGCCTCCTGCGCCAGATCCGAGCCCGTCGAGCCCACCCTCCCCCACGCCCGATCCGAACCTGTCGGCGCCTCCAACGCCCGATCCGAACACGGGACCGCCTGGCATGCCTGATCCGACCCCGTCGGGGCCACCCCCGCCTGATCCGACCCGGCCGACGCCCCCCGTGCCCGATCCGGCCCCCTGCGTGGTGTCGGCACCCCTTACCGAGCCCGCCTGGCTGATCCGGTGCGGATCGAGTCCTGCAACGGGAGATCCACCCGGATCCTCCTCCATCACAGCCTTACCCTTCAAGTTTTGTGCCAAAAATGTCATGATCTCTTCCATTCGGGTGTCGATCCGCTCTTCGAGCCTTTGGGTGGAAGTTTTCACGTTTTCCTCGATTGCGGCCACCGAATCCGTCAACCCTACGGGATTGTCATCTAGGGTTTCCAAGCGGCCTACTTCCTCTTGCGTGCGAGTGGTTACCATGGAGGAGAAAAGAGCCTCTGATACCAAATGTTAGGAAGAAGAAGGAAAAGAGAGAAGATCTAAGGTGACTAGAGAAATTAGGGTTGAAGAAGGAGGGAAGGGGGAATACCTGAATAATACTTTTCATAACCATCCAAAGAGAGGGTCCGGTATATTTATACCCGGACCCAAGACCGGCCGGCCCCAATGGGGGCTGAACCAACTTGGTTCAGCCCCCCCTTGGGCCGAAACTTATGAAGAGGGGGATGAACTAATTGGTTCAGCCCTGTTGTCGCCTCCGTCATGCCTTAGTCGCCGCCTGTATTGCCGGCCAAATAGCTGGACCTCGTCCGGGGGCGTAACATCCTGAGATATTAGTTGTGGATAAATATGGAACAAAGCAAAGCTTAGCTAAATATATAACGTATCAAAAGTTCAAACTCACTTGGGCAATTAAAAAACACATGTAGAACATCATGAACAATCTAATTTAATTTAAATGATCATCGTTGCTTCCTCTAATAAGATGCCCAATCTATATTAGATTGTTCATGATGTTACCCACTGGGTGCAATATGATATGAAATTATCTTTCAACGGAAACACCTGTTATTTGATGTCTCTGCCTCTGTCTCTGTCTCATGAATCTAATTTCCAAACATCCTTCTCAGTGATAGGCCTTTTGTAGCCAAGTTCAATGAGTGGAGTAACCCATTAAAAAAAATATTCCAATACACTTGTATAGAGGGGATAACTCATTAAGCATCAGTTTACAAAACTGTTATTTTCACTTAGGTCAAAGGTATTCAAGAAATATAAGAGAAAAATAAAATTTCCCCATTTACTAATATGATGGCTGGAAAATAAGTTTACATGCCTCTCGGGGCATATCTGCTCTCCTCTTGGAAGCAATTCTTAGCCTATATTGTCCACAAGACCATCTGCTCTAAGAGAAGAGGAGTGTACCCTGGATAAAGATTCAAAGTAGGAACAATAAAAATGACTAGTATGCCAAATAAAATTTGCACGAAGAACAAATATGGCAGTAAGTTACTACATACTCATTCACAAAATCAATATAAGAAAATTGAATTCCTATGGAAACTAACCACAACGCAGCAAAATAATTTATATATAAACAGAAAAATGGATGAGATAATCTCAGCTGCAAGTAGAAATCAGATAAAAAGATGAAACACAAACCTAACATATTATGCCACTCGTGAATATGTAAAGTGTCAATCTGCCAAAGCATTTTAGTCAACCACTTAAGATGTCCTCCAAAGTTTGCCACCTATCCTTGCTTTCCAATTTCATGAAACTTCAGTTTTGAACTTTTAGCTATTTTTGTTCTACTTTTAAGCATCCTCCAATCAGGTTGGACCATACACCTTTCCTTATCCAATTTCAATGATCACTTGATTGAATTTCCTCTTTCATGTGAGTGAGGCACTGCCTCTTTGCAGCCTTTGAATTTTTTGATCCCAACCTAATCGCAGTGATGTTAAATATCTACAGTAATCGGAGAATGTAAAGCCCAACTAAATCCCCCCAGGTTCTATGAATCGCCTGTTGGTGACAAAAGAGTAGTTAATAAAAAATTACGGTAGTATCAAAGTAGTCAGCAAATTTATAAATGCACATACCAGGGCAGTGAGAGATTCATGAATAAACATAACAAAGAAGTGAGCACCTAATGCTAGCAGCTCTTTTTCTTTTTATCATCCTTGACCTTTTGCTTGAGCTGCCCATCAGATCGGGGCCAAAACTGATTCATCCCCAATACCCGTGCGACTCTCGCCCATTACAAGAAACGCTTAACCGGTCTCTTCGAAGATTTTTGATCACTGGTTGCCGATTTCACATGGGAGCGTTTGATAACTTCTCAAAAAGAAGTTATCTAGCTTATTGTTTTGACTCAATACCTATCTTGATTGAATGATAATGTACTTAAATGATGAAGAAATGTGTTTAAATTAATTTTTATATAATTCAAGACTAATTGGGTCTCTTTCTATTATATTCTTACTAGATGCGCAAGAGGAATTTGCTTGGAAATGGAAATCTGCCAAAATATCAAAATCTGGGAAAAAGGTTGCAACACTAGGAAAAAAAAGATTGCAACGTCTCCTGGACGGTTTTCAGCATTTAAATTTCGAATTTTTGCGCCCTTTTCAAAATGAAAGGAGGCATCTTTTGGAAAGTGGCTGGACGTTTTTTTAGGGGGGAATAACATTCAGATAGAGGAGGATATTATTGATTAATTTTTCGAAATAGGAGAGGAGAAGATGAAGAAAACCTAGGGTTGCTCTTCTTACGCGAGGAAGACGATGAATCTCCGGACGGATCAAGCGAGCAACCTCGGGAAAAGCATTCTACAGCGGTTAGGACTGATTTCCATCATGTTTTGTAAGAACTTCCAACCATGGTGTGTGATTTCTCCATCGTTATGAACTAAATTTTAAAAGTCTTGTGTGTTGTAAGTACTTAGACTCATTGTGATGATTTGATTTCAATTTTACTTTCATGTTTGGTTGATGATCTATTTTTATTAGGTTTATGTGCTTTATTTGTGGAATTTTTGAGTAAGTGTTCTTCTTCTAGATAGTGAGGCGAGATTCGAGAGAGGAGTCTCGCTGGTTTAGGGTTGAATCCTCATTTTATGCGACAAAATTCGAGAGAGAAGTTGCGTAATTCTTTTAGTCAAAATTCCATCTTTTTACTGCACTGCAAAATTCGAGAGAAGAGCGGTGTAAGTGTAACGTAAACCTTAATATAACGTCGAGAGAGGAAGAGATTTCGTGTTGAGTTAGCAACATCGATTTTAAACCTTCATGTTATTCTAAATCCGCCTAAGTTAGAAATAACTAGGGGAATTAGGATAAGCGGATTTCGGAGATCGAGAGATAATGCCATCCATCTTAAAAAATCGTTGCAGGATAGTAATCAACCAATCATGAGAGGTCATTAAAAAAATTCATCACAATAGTCTAAGAAAAACAACATGCGAGACTAATTCTCCAATTCAGAAAAAGTAAACTAAGTAAGATCAAATTAGTTTTTTTTATTATTGTCTCTAAAATTCTCGCAATTAAATCACCTTAAATATCTCGCTTGAATTTAAAGAATAGGAGGAGCTAGTAATTGTGAGCACTAATCAATCACTTCCTCGAGGGAACGATCACTTCTTACTCTATATTACTTGATTCGGCACGTATACTTGCGTTACTACGTAAATCTATTTTGGGTGTATCAGCGTTTTGCTGGACTGGTCAACAAGTAATTGAGCAGCTCCTCCACTTGGGAAAACGACTCCCGTGCAGATGGGGTGGGGACGGTGGCCGCCAATATCTGATTCAAACCAGGCAACTGTTGATCGACCATGAATGGCGGACACGAACCAATCTCGTTGACAGCGGACGTGTTGGCCACAGCAAGTTCCTCCGACATCGTGATGACTGCAGAAGATGCTGGTTGATTTGAATTCGGGGTGGTCGGAGATGGGGCTGGAACTAATGGTTCGACCGGCGATGACGTCGGAAAGTTGAGGGAGTCTGGATTGTCGTGCTGGTGGGTCGCCTCGGAATGCGATTGCAAACGGGAATGACGACCTGGTTGTGTTGATATGGTTGGTGTCGCACGCTTCTTGAGGCGTGCAAGATACTCCCAACAATTCTGGGTCTCCTTGTGGGTCATCTCGAGCAAATCCTCATGACGGGAAGAAATGCGGGAGTACGCGGGAGCAACCACTTTGGTCCAATGAATGTAGTCGGCATACCCAACATCAATCTCTTGCTGAATCAGTTGATCAATGATATCGTCTGATGATCCTTCAATGAGTTGTTGGGGCGCAAATTGTCGATTTGAAGCACGGGGTTGACGTGAACTGTGATTGGCGTCGGTTGTCAAGGTGACAATTTGAGTTGTAGTCATCGTCACGGTCTCTTCCAACTGCATAATGTTGAAACTGGCAACAGGGGGCGACCGCAATGGAGCAATCACTGGCACGGCTTGACTTAGGGCAGAAATAATGCTACGTTTGGGCACTGCTCGTTGAATGCATAATCTGAATCGGGCGTAAGCAACCATATCCTCCATGTGTTGTTTCAGGACCTGTTCCGGTTTCGGCCGAATAAACCGTTTGAAAGTGAAATTGGTATTACGCAAAATCGAGACAAAAACAGACAAGATTCGATGCAATTGTGGAAGATGCAAGGATTCAATGAGTAAATCCTTCAGATCCTGGAGTTCATCATGTAGAAGAAATCTAAGAGCAATCGTTCGGAGCAAGCGACGCTCCAAGGGGTTGATCATTGGTGAAGTGTTCATGACAGCTTCCCAGAGGTTAGGCCCTTGTAATGCCGACTGACGTTCATTGTCCAATGTGTTGAGTCTGCGAGGTTTCTTATTGTGACCCGATGAAAGGCTAAGCTCATGCGATGTTGGTCCTGTTAGCGGCGCTTGCGATTAGACTGAATGGAATGGGGGGCATTGATGACTTTGACGCCAGATTAGGCGTCAATCAACGGATCGGCGTCATCAACATGGTTCGGATCACCATCGTCATGCGGTGCAGCATCGTCTTCTTCAACGATGTGATGATCATCGTGAGCCTGCTCGACAACATCAAGGGCATCATGCACAATCGCATCGAACATGTGACTCGACCAAATTGCATTATCGACTATTGATTTCGCGACCATTTCAAACGATTCCAGTTGCCCTGCAGGAATTTCGAGCAGTTGATGAAAGGATTTTTCAAACGATGTCGTCAATCCAAATTCGTCGTCACAATCATCAATCGAGAGACAATAGATGAAACATCGTCGACAAAGATGTAGACGAGGGAGTGAAGTCATCGGTCGGAAACAGTGTGAGATACTGAGTGAGAATGATATGCATCCCAGAGTTTGGCAAATACGCCCAGCGATGATCCAATTGGAGTTCGCCTCGAAAGTTTATTTGAGCGACAACGACATGAAGTAGCAAGTTCCCTCCTTCCAGGGATATGGTCTCCAGGCAAATGGTTTGTCCATGACGCCACAAGTTTTTGTTCTTGCCCGATCTATGACGCAGACTCGAATGAAAGAAGCGATCCACGACGATAGTCGACGCGGATGCGAGCAGCATTAAGCAATTTCTAATGTGCTTTTTCTGCGTCTTGTGGAAAGCGAGAAGTTTGCTCGTCACAATGCGCTTGGATGGGGCACATCATTCTCAATTTCCAACTTTTAAATGCGATCTAACAATACATCCAATTCAGCCTCAATGATGGAGTCTTCCCGCATTGGAGCTTGTCCAATGCCAACAATGATTTCTGTCACGGCAGCCATGAATTATTTGTGTCGAGCACGGTCCGTGCCATTCAAATTGTCCTGGTACCTTGTGATCAGGTGGTGATTGACGAGGAGAACAATGATGTTATCGAACTCTTCCAGTCATTCCCGATCATCGCAGTACTTGTCCAGGTACATGATGAGCAACGAAGTATTAATATTGTAAGTGTTGTAGCGTTTCAGTAAACCTCGACCAACAGATCGACATTCCACATTGTCTGTCGTGGTCGCGAATTAATGGGAGAGGATTTGTTGGTGCTCGTTCATGGCGGAGTGCAGTCCATCAACGAGGGCGAATTTCCTGCAGTTGAACTCATTTGCCAATTTCATGCGTCCCGACACGTTGTGATGACGGTCAGCCGAAAGATGAGTCCCGATGATGGCGTCTTCCATTCGGTTGAAGAACGTTAGTTGGCGAGCAATGCAATCGTTGACCAGGATTATCAGCGTCGATTCCCCTGTACCGAGAGTGTCATTATACGCGTTGTAATGCTGGAAAAAACGGAAAATCAGGAAACAATGTCTGATCCTAAGGCGAGAACAATTGCCCGTGTGTGGCATCCCGAGCGCGCATTTCCAAATACCACAATGCTTGACCATAATATAGTGAGGCTTGACGCATGTATCGAGTCATTCGGGCACAACGAATCACCTTGGCGGCATCAGCACTGCCGGACCGGGACGTGTACAAGTCGGATGTCATTTGAAAAAGATTGACGTCGTGCGCGTTCTGTTCAAACAGCTGCACGGGATAGTTAAGGACGATGGGCGTCAGGATCAACTTCTCAGTTTTGGCCTCGCCCATGACATGGAACGTGGCACAACAGCCGTCTGAACTCTTCGACTTCTTGCACACATATCGAGCACGGAGAGCAAATACGATGGTGTCAATCGATGATTCACGGGACACTGAATTGCTTGCGAAAACAAAATCTGACTATGTTGCAAGACAGGCATTGCACCCGCTGTCACGTTGACGTCGTACTGTCGTTCCAGATCGATCACAGGCAGATATGCGTTCAGGTCAGGACGCTTGCTCCACAGTGGCATGGGCGGATCGATTCGGATAGGAGGGCGCATGCCATCCTCGATCAGTTTCAGTTGGATCTTGATCCAATCCTCCTGAATCATGTTCAATGTGTCAGATTGCTTGCCGCAAACGCACAGCTCACTAGTGGGGCGAGTGAGTCCAGACGAATAGAATGACGGCATTTGGGTCAGAATAGATTCCGGCGGAATTTCATGGTAGCGACGGACCAGGATCTCCACCGATCATTCTGTTTTTGCAATGTCCCGCAGCACAAGGTCGATACCGTTCATTGGCGGTGATGACTAACAGACAGACAATCTAGGATGGATCAAACATAGTCAGCGGCGAAGTCAAGAATTCAATTTAAGGTAGGCACTAAAACAGATGAAAAATCTGATAAATATAACCTCATTTTATTCTTTGGTATATACTTTCTCCCCCGGGGCTTCCTTTTACCTCCCACATCCTCCAAACTCCGGATCTTGTTCCCCAGCCGCCTCATCCACCACATCCCGCGACCAGTCGCCTCTCCTCCTTCAGGTTAGGCGTCTCACCCCATTCCCTTCCCGATTCTGCCACCCAGCCACCTCCCCTTCCCCATATCCGGCCCTTCACCTCCATTCCCCTTCTGAAACCACCACCCTGCACCATCCCCTTTCCTGATCCAGCCCCTCCACCCCTTCTCACTCCAGTTCCAGTCGCCCACCCTCACACAGGCCTTACTCCTCCCCAAGCTGAAACCAGCCAGCCACTTCCAGGCTCATTCTTGGTGAGAGCACTGCTCTAAAGTTTTAACATTATCATTTTTCCATGTTTCTCGAATACTTTTCTCCATGTTCATAATAGAACTACACAACTTGTAGTGATGCGTCTGATTTCACAGGAGAGGGTTGCAAAGTTTTCACTGCATTCTAATTCGTGCAACCCTAAAACTTCGCAACCCTCTCCTCCCAGACCTCTCACAACCTGCTCAAAACATGCATGAGGAAAAAGGAAGCCACGTTATAGGGGGGAGAGTATATACCAAAAAATAAAATGAGGTTATATTTATCAGATTTTTCATCAATTTTAGTGCCCACCTTAAATTGAATTCCTGGCTTCGCCACTGACTTTGACTGATCCATCCCAGACTGTCTATATGTTAGGTTGTTAGTCATCATCGCCAATGAATAGTATCGATCTTGTGATGCGGGACATTGCGAAAACACAACGATCGGTGGAGACCCTCATCCGTCGCTGCCTTGAAATTCCGCCGGAATCAATTCCGGCCCAAATGTCGGCATTCTATTTGTCAGCATTCGACTGCCCTACTAGTGAGCCGTGCGTTTGTGGCAAGCAATCTGGCACGTTGAACAAGATTCAGGAGGATTGGATCAAGATCCAACTGAAACTGATCGAGGATGGCATGCGCCCTCCTATCTGAATCGATCCGCCTGTCCCATTGTGGAAAAAGCGTCCCAACATAAACGCGTATCTGTTGAAACGATGTTCGTGATCGATCCGGAATGACAGTACGGCGTCAAAGTGATAGTAGGTGCATATATGTCTTGCAACAAAGTCGGCTTTCTTTTCCGCAAGCAATTCAGTGCCCAGGGAATCATCGATTGCATCGACACCAGCGTATTTGCTCTTTGTGCTCGATACGTGTGCAAGAAGTCGAAGAGCTCAGGCGGCTATGGTGAAACGTTCTATGTCATGGACGAGGCCAAAACCGAGAAGTTGATCCGGGTGCCAATCGTCCTTAACAATCCCGTGCAGTTGTTCGAACAGAGCGCGCACGACGTCGGTCTTGCTTAAATGGCACACGACTTGTACACGTCCCATTTCGACAGTGCTGATGCTGCCAAGGTGATTTGTTGTGCCCATTCTTGTCATGGCGTCGCCTAGGCAACGCCTAGGCGTCCTGGCGCCCAATTGTAAACAAGGCGATGGGCGCCTTTTTTAAAAAATATGGGAATAGACTGCGGTTTATATATAAACCGCAGTCTATTCTATTAGCCCAAATAAACTGCTAACTGCCCATATATGATATATCAGAAGCTACGATTAGTTGTTTCCTTTGAAGTCTGTATTGAACTATTGATTGGCATTATTTTTTTTACTGCTAACTGCTCATATATCAGAAGCTATTACTTAATACTATGAAGAAAAAATCTGTGTGGCTGTGTGTTTGTATTTGATAGTTTGGTAGATTGACATTGATTTTTCTTACTGTTAACTGCCCATATATCAGAATTTAGAAGCCACTGCTTACTGCTATGAAGAAAAAAATCGGTGGCTGTGTGTTTGTACTTTGTATTTGGTAGTTTGGTAGATTGACATTATTTTTTCTTATTGCTAACTACCCATATATCAGAAGCAGTAGCTTACTACTATGAAGAAAAAATCGGTGTGGCTGTGTGTTTGTATTTGGTAGTTTGGTACTTGGTAAACATTCGGTTTAAAGTTAAAAAAAAGAGGTTTAGACAGCGGCTATTATAATAACAGCTGTCTAAAGTCTGGAGGGCAGGCTTTAAGACAATGGTTATTATAATAACCGTCGTCTATAGACGACTATAGACTGCGGTCTATAGACGACTATAATAATCGCAGTCTATAGTCTGCAGGCTTTAAGACAGCGATTATTATAATAACCGGAGTCGATATACTTATAGACTGCGGTTAGCATAATAACCGCCGTCTATAGAATGTCAACAATAGACGGCGGTTATTATAATAACCGCGGTCTTAAAGCTGCAGACTATAGACTGCGGTTAGAATAATAACCGCCGTCTATAGAATGTCAACTGACTGTGGTTATTATAATAACCGCAGTCTTAAAGCCTGGAGACTATAGACTGCGGTTATTATAATAACTGCAGTCTATAGTCTGTTTTTTTTAAAAAAAAATTGAGTAAATTGGCGTCTTGCGACTTGCTCGCCTTGTGGTCGCATAGGCGTCCGCCATGTCGCCTAGGCGTCCGCCATGTCGCCTAAGCGTCAAGGCGCCCGGCGCTCGCCTTGTTTCGCCTTGACGTCGTGACAAGAATGGTTGTGCCCGAACGACTCGATACATGCGTCAAGTTGCGCTATATCGTGGCAACGTGTCATGGTATTTGGAAATGCGCGCTCGGGAAGTCGTACTCGGGCAATTATCGTCGCCTCAGGATCCGACAGTGTTTCCTGATTTTCAGTCATTTTTTCAACATTGCAACGGGTACAATGACACTCTCGGTTCAGTGGAATCAATGCTAACAGGTCTGGTCAATGACTGCATTGCTCGTCAACTCTCGTTTTTCAATCGAATGGAAGGCGTCATCACCGGGACTCATCTTTCGGCCGACCGTCATCACAACGTGTCGAGACGCATGAAATTGACAGATGAGTTCAACGACAAGAAATTCACCCCCGTTGATTGATTGCACTTCGTTATGAACGAGCGTCAAGAAATCCCATCCCATCAATTCACAACCACGACGGGAAATGCGGAACATCGATTTGTTGGCCGGGGTTTGTTGAAACGGTACAACGCTTACGGTATTGATACTTCGATGTTCATCATGTACCTGGACAAGTGCTATGATGATCGGGAATGGCTGGAAGAGTTCGATAACATCATTGTTTTCCTCGACAATCACCACCTGATCACGAGATATCGGGACAATTCGAATGACATGGATCGTGCTCGACACGAACATTTCATGGCTATCGTGGCCGAAATCATTGTTGGCACTGGACAAGCTCCAGTGCAGGAAGGCTCCATCATTGAGGCTGAATTGAATGCATTGTTGGATCACATTGAAAAGTGGGAAATCGAGAATGATGTACTCCAATCCAAGCGCATCGTGACGAGCAAATTTCTCGTTTGCCACAAGACGCGGAAAAAACACATCAAAAATTGCTTAATGCTACTCGCATCCGCGTCGATTACCATCGTGTATCGCTTCT
The DNA here is from genome assembly GCA_039513925.1 of Platanthera zijinensis. Classification (NCBI taxonomy): domain Eukaryota; kingdom Viridiplantae; phylum Streptophyta; class Magnoliopsida; order Asparagales; family Orchidaceae; genus Platanthera; species Platanthera zijinensis. The sequence goes on from CM077080.1 coordinate 46,893,808, forward strand.
TTCATTCGAGTCTGTGTCATAGATCGGAAAAGAACAAAAACTTGTGGCGTCGTGGACAAACCATTTACATGGAGACCATATCTCTGAAATGAGGGAACTTGTTACTTCATGTCGTTGTCGCTCAAATAAACTTTCGAGGCGAACTCCAATTGGATCCTCGCTGGGCGTATTTGCCAAACTCTGGGATGCATATCATTCTCACTCAGTATCTCGCACTATTTCCGACCGATGGCATCACTCCCTCGCTTACGTCCCTGCCGACGATGTTTCATCCATTGCCTCTCTCGATTTATGATTGTGACGACGAATTTGGATTGACGACAGTGTTTTGGAAAATCCCTTTCTCAACCGCCCGAAATTCCTGCAGGGCAAATGAAATCGCTTGGAATAGTCGCGGAATCAATAGTCGATAATACAATTTGGTCGAGTCACATGTTCGATGTGATTGTGCACGATGCCCTTGATGTTGTCGTTGTTTTTTGTCGAGCGAGCTCACGATGATCAACACATCGTTGAAGAAGACGATGTTGCACCGCGGGATGATGGTGATCCGAACCATGCCAACGATGTTGATCCGTTGATTGGCGCCGAATCTGGCGTCAAAGTCAGCAATGCGCCCCATTCCATTCAGTCCAATCACAAGCGCGGCAAATCAGGACCAACATCGCATGAGCGCAACTCTTCATCGAGTCACAATAAGAAACCTTGCAACCTCAACGCATTGGGGAATGAACATCAGTCGGCATTACAAGGGTTTAATCACTGGGAAGCTGTCTGATAGTTTTACTTTCAAGACAACCTAAACACCTAGAGGGGGGGTGAATAGGTTCTTATGCTTGTTTACACTTTTAGGCAGAATTCAATTACAGAATTAATACACTCAGCACAGGAATCACAGAAAATCATACAACACAGATTGCACACAGTTTTATAGTGGTTCCCCAAGGTTTGGGTACGTCCACTTTCCCCCTTCACCTATCTAGCAGTATGCTAGATTCGGCCAAACTTCCTCTTTACTCAGATCCACAGATCCTACAGCTCAGAACCTGAAAAGGTTCCTACAACTCAGGCTCAACAGCCCTACCTCAGCCTTATCACAAGGCCTACAACTCAGAGAAGAACCTTCTCCTACACTCAGGCAAACAGCCCTACCACTCAGAAATCAACTCTTCTACACTCAGCCTTTATAACACAGGCTTACAACTCAGATCTGTATTGACAGATCCTACAGAAATTAGAAAAGAAGTTTGTATTAACTTGCCCTTGATGAGAGAGAGAAGGACAAGGCAGTTCTTGATCAGCTGAAGAATGAAATCAACTGAATCTGAGCTTTCTTCAAAGCTTCTTGAATCTGAACTTAGCTGAGTTGATTTCCCAAACAGCTTCTTGAGAAACCAGTGATGGCTTCCTTCTTCTTCTTCAAATGGCTGAATCTCTCTCTATCCAACACCTTTGATGACACTTCTGAATTCTTGATAGAACTCTTCTTAGATCGATCCTGAGATCGTCTTCTTAGATCTTTTGATGAAGATCTTTTTTTGTGTATTACTCCTTCTTGATTTGATTTCTCAAATTGATTGCCAAAAGTCAATCTCTTGTTACCTCTCTCTGAATCTGTCTATTTATAGATCTTCTTAATGATAACCGGCTGATCCGGTTTATAACTGTCTTCTGACGAGTCTGACAACATCAGTTAACTGGCTGCAACCCACAGCTGTCAAGTCTTCAAACAGATCATGTGTCTTAGTCTTGGTCAGCAAAGTGTTGAGACAGACTGTCAGGAAGTGTCGAGACCAACTGTCTATATGTGTCGACACAAGTAACTTTGGTGTCGACACAGCCTTTGATGATGTCGACAAGTTTGCCTTTAAGTCGACACAGCTTCTTCAGAACTTCATCTTGAGAATGAGTCGACACAGAGAATTTGTGTCGACTCAACACTTCATCTTTCTTCAGAAAATAACTTGGTCTTGACTTTGCAGTGTGTCGACACAAGTCCTGTGTGTCGACACAGTTGTTGTAGATTCAGAACTCAATGTGTCGACTCTGCCTTCAGGTGTCGACTCAGCAAATGTCAATCCTGCCAATATGTGTCGACTCAGTCTTCTGGTGTCGACACAAGTATTGTTGACTTCTGCCAATGTGTGTCGACTCTGTCTCAATGTGTCGACACATCCTCCCAGTGTCGACAAAGTTGAGATCGACTATCTTTCAGTTAGTCGACACTGCTTCCCAGTGTCGACACAAATGTGGTCGACTATCTTTCTGTGAGTCGACACTGCTTCCCAGTGTCGACACAAATGTGGTCGACTATCTTTCTCTGTGTCGACACAGCTTCCTTCAAGTGTCGACACAATTATTCTGAAGTGTCGACACAATTTTTTCAGGTGTCGACACATGGACTTAGAATAATTTCTTGTATTCTTTAATACTTCTTCACCTGCATATGTCAACTTAAAACAACATCAAATACACCTTGATGTATATCATTAAGCTAAGTTAGGCTTCTTCAAATCAGGTACACATTTTCCAATGTACCCAACACTGTCAGTAGCACTTTACCAATGATTAATCCCTTGGAACGTCGCTTGCTCTGAATGATTGCTCTCAGATTTCTTTTGCCCGATGAACTACAGGATCTGAAAGATTTTCCCATTGAATTCTTGCATCTTCCACAATTGCATCGAATCTGGTATGTTCTTGTCTCGGTTTTGCGTAGCACCAATTTCGTTTTCAAACGGTTCATTCGGCCGAAATCGGAACAGGTCCTGAAACAGCATCCGGACGATATGGTTGCACAGGCCCGATTCAAATTGCTCATTTAAAAAGCAGCGCCCAAACGCAACATCATTACTGTTATGAGTCAAGCCGCGTCAGTGATTGCTCCATTGTGGTCGCCCCTGTTGCCAGTTTCAACATTATGCAGTTGGAAGAGACCGTGACGACGACTACAACTCGAATCGTCACCTTGGCAACCGACGTCAATCACAGTTCACGTCAACCCCGTGTATCGGATCACCAATCTGCGCCCGAACAACTCATTGAAGGATTATCAGATGATATCATTGATCAACTGGTTCAGCAAGAGATTGATGTCGGGCATGCCGACAACATTTATTGGACCAAAGTGGTCGCTCCTGCGTACGCCCGCATTGCTTCCCGTCGTAAGGATCTGCTCGATATGACCCACAAGGATACCCAGAATCGTTGGGAGTATATTGCACGCCTCAAGAACTAGAATCGTACGACATCAACCACATCGGCACGACTAGGTCGTCATTCCCGTTTGCAATCGCATTCCGAGTCGGCCCACCAGCACGGCGATCTAGGCTCCCTCAACATTCCGTCGTCGCCGTCGGCCGAACAATCGGTTCCAGCCGCACCTCCGACCACCCCGAATTCAAATCAATCGGCCTCTTCTGCAGTCATCACGACGTCGGAGGAAACTGTTATGGCCAACACATCCACTATCAGCGAGATTGATTTGCGTCTGTCATTCATGGTCGATCAACAGTTGTCTGGTTTGAATCAGATATTGGTGGCCAACGTTCCCGCCCCATCTGCAAGGGAGCCGTTTTCCCAAGCGGAGAACGAGCTGCTCAATTACTTTTTGACCAGTCCAGCAGAGCGCACCCATGTGAAATCGGCGATTAGTTATCAAACGTCTTGGAAGAGACTAGCCAAGCGTTTCCTGTACTGGGTGTGAGTCGTGCGGGTATTAGGGATAAACCAGTTTCGGGCCCGATCTGATGGGCAGCTCAGGTAAAAGGTCAAGGATGATAAAAAGAAAAAAGAACTGCTAGCATTAGGTGCTCGTTTCCCTGTTATGTTTATTCATGAATCTCTCACTTCCCTGGTATGTGCATTTATAAATTAGTTGACTACTTTGATACTACCGTGATTTTTATTAACAACTCTTTTGTCACCAACAGGCAATTCATGAACCTGGGCGGATTTGGTTGGGCTTTACAATCTCCAGTTACTATAGATATTTAGCATCGCTCTGATTTGGTTGGGATCAGCAAAATTCAAAGGCAGCAAAGAGGCAGTGCCTCACTCACATGAAGGAGGAAATTCAATCAAGAGACCATTGAAATTGGAGAAGGAAAGGTGCATGGTGCAACCTTATTGGAGGATGCTTAAAAGTAGAACAAAAATAGTTAAAAGTTCAAAACTGAAGTTTCATGAAACGGGAAAGCTAGGAATCTAGGATAGGTGGCAAACTATGAAGGCCTTCTTAAGTCGGTGACTGAAATGCTTTGGCAGATTGACACTTTACATATTCACCTGTGGCATAATATTTTAGGTTTGTGCTTCATCTTTTTATCTGATTTTCAGCTTGTTGCAGCGGAGATTATCTCATCCATTTCCTGCGTATACATAAATTATTTTGGTGCGTTGTGGTTAGTTTCCATAGGAATTTAATTTTCTTATATTGATTTTGTGAATGAGTATGTAATAACTTACTGTCATATTTGTTCTTCGTGCAACTTTTATTTGGCTTACTAGTCGTTTTTTATGTTCCTACTTTGAATCTTTATCGGGATACACATCTCTTCTCTTAGAGCCGATGTTCTTGTGGACAATATAGACTAAGAATTGCTTTCAAGAGGAGAGCAGATATACCCCGAGAGGCATGTGAGCTTATTTTCCAGTCACTATATTAGTAAATGGTGAAATTATATTTTTCTCTTATATTTCTTGAATTATATCAGGACCTTTGACCTGAGTAAAAATATTTACAGTTCTGTAAACTGATGCTTGATGAGTTATCCCTTCTATACAAGTGTATAGGAATATTTTTTTAATGAATTACTCCACTCATTGAACTTGCCTACAAAAGGCCTATCACTGAAAAGGATGTTTGGAAATTAGATTCATGCAATGAGATAGAGACATCAAATAGCAGGTCTTTCTATCGGAAGATAATTGCTTATCATATTGCAACTAGTGGAAAACATCATGAACAATCTAATATAGATTGGGCATCTTATTAGAGGAAGCAGAGATGACCATTTAAATTAAATTAGATTGTTCATGATATTCTACATGTGTTTTTTAGTAGCCCAAGTGAGTTTGAACTTATGATACATTATATATTTAGCTAAGCTTTAATTAGTTCCATATTTATCCACAACTAATATCTTAGGACAACACGCATTTCATTTATACCTACCTAATTATATGACTCTCTTATTTACGTTCTTCCACTCTTAATTATTTCATCTAATCTTAATTAATCTGTCATTCTTTTGTAGGAACAGCTCATTTGCAACAATTCACAGTATTTGAAGAAGATTATGCATGTTATTTATGCTCACGGCTACATTCCTTTTCATCCCCACTTAACACTTCTTTAATGCATTTTTGTGTTCTGCACGTCCAGGTACGTATACATGTCTGTACCAAATGATATCATGCCCATAGCTCCTCTTTCTCTCGTGTTTTACTTCCTAATAAAATTCATGTGATATATTTAGATGAATCTATAATTTTATCAAATGATATCATGCACCCAGTAATGATCTTACTTGATCTATCTTTTGTGAGTGAATTGGTGCATTTCCTATACAAAGTTTTACCCTTTTATATAACAATCAGTTTATGCAAATACAGAGGGTATTTCACGGCATACATCTTGCTAGAAAAAAGTAAAAATCCTACCCGATAGCAATCAAGGGAGGTGATATGTTCTAATTCAGTAAGCAACCTGTTAACTGCAGCTCTCACAACATGAAACAGAGCACATCTGAAGTTCTACGGCAATAAGGAGACAGAGAGTTAAGCTTATCATTCTTTTCTCGCATATATAGTTCTGTGGAAGCTCTCACAGCATGAAACAGATCACATCATTCTACATATAATATGAATGTAATTGAGTTTATCATCATTTTCTCAAGATTTTCTAAAAAATTACTTCTTTTTGGCAGATTTTGGCAAAATCAAAATCTTACTCATGTGTGTTATATATGAACAGCAGGGTGTTGGTGAAAATATTTATGAAAATCAAAACTAATTTTATCAGCTACCTTGGCCACCGTGGGGAGAGAAAGAAGAGGTGAAGGGTGCAGCCTTTCGGGGCGAGGCAGCAATCGCATTCAAAAGGAAGCCTTTCATGGAGAAACTAGGACTACCACATAGAAGGAGACCCCTATTATTAGTGTTGTGGCTTCTGTCAGTGTTTCAAACATTATGAGAGAGAGAGGGAGAAAGTGAAACTTGGAGTGTCTGATTTTGTTTCACCATATTTAAGCAGTGATGTCGCTTCTATTTGGGTCTGTATATGTATATATCTGCTTAATTTATTCTTAAATTTTATCTCTTCATGATTATCATTAATGTGTTTAGTTGTTACGAAGAGAACTTGAAGTTGTGCAGAATGAGAGTTATTATGTTAAGCTATCAACCCTAATTATCGTCAATTATAATTGTCTGGTCAGGTTTATTACTGTTGGGATATCATTGTTGGAGCTTGTAATTTGTTCTACTATTATACGCCTTTTTAAAATAAAAAATTACGTTTGTGGCGTTTATAGGAAAAGCATGGCTAAAGCTTCTCTATTTTAAAATTTGGAAAAAAAAGAATATTGAGACATTTATAAAATCGCCGTTTTTGACAAATATATAGCACATCGTTTTTGAAAAAACGCAGTGGCAGCCTTTAAGAGCTACAGAAACGCTTTTAAAACAAAACGCCGCAACAAGTTATGTCGACGCTCGCAACAACGGCGATTTTATGCCATTTTTTAAACCGTCGCGAAATCAATAGCGGTGTTTTAAAAACGCCGCCAAAGGATTTAAAAAGGTGGCGATAGACCTTTTTTGTACTAGCAATGTCTCTCCCTCCCTTCCTTTTTTTTCTTTCTTTCCCTCTTCTCTCTTTCTCCCTCTCTCCCCCTTTCCTTCTCCTCCCCCTCTTCTTCTTTCCTTTCCCTCCCGCTCATACCAGAGAGGAACCCGCCCCACCCCCCATCCCCAAAATCATAGTTCAAAAGAACAACCTAGTTAACTTAGCTGAAACTCAACATCCCCAAAATCTCCCAGACTTCAAGGCATGGCTCAGTTGGGCAGAATTGAGACTTCAAAATTGAAACTTGAGGTTAAATTCAGTTAAAAATGGCCTACAATTCTAACTCCTAACCTCCAATTCCATCCAAATGAATGGACCCTAATAGAAGATTATGCTAGAGATATTTGGCTTATTCCAAAAATTACCCCTCCAGAATCCAGATATTAACCCAACATATAAATCTTAAGTGATCCAAAAAGCCAAATGATCATGAAAAATTCTCACAACGCTCAAATGCATCACGCAGTGTATATGTAGATCAAATCTTTTCATGCCACAACAGTAATCAGACATTGCATCTACTACTAATAGTTTATGACGATTCTATCTACCTACTTTCTTCATGTCTGAAAGCTGAAAATGTTATTCTGAAAGCAAAAAAAAAACTCACTGCAACTTATGCTGGAGCTGCTGCTGTTGTAGCTTCGGTGGTAGCATCAAGTGGGGTGTCCGCAGCAGCCAAACCGATACTCTCTTGAGAGGCCTGCAGGAGAGCTATAAGCGAGGCCGCGGGTAAATGGAGGGAGCCGAGCAGGTAGGCGTTTGATTCAGCTTTTGCGGGCGCGGTTTCAAGAACCCCAAAATCCTGGGGGCCGTAAAGGCTACCCTGAAAGACGGCGCCGGTAAAACTGTTCAGATCGAGCTTCCATTGACGCTGGAAATCTCGGCAGGCCTTGAGCGCGTCGGCGACCTCATCGTCGGATCGCACGAAGAGCCAGGCGTTCATACCGCGGGCGCACGAGCGTATGGATTCCCAGTGCGTGCCCTGGGTGGATTTGCCGAGGAGGGTGTTCTTGGAGACGATGAGCTTCGCGGATTTAGGCAGGGATCCACGGAGGGACTGGATCTGGCGGACGGTGAGGCTGTGACACCACAGTCCGGCCACCATTTGGCAGCCTTCCAGCTCGCGCTCGACGGACTCCCGCCGGATGCGGCGGAGCGCCGCCCGGAGAGATGGAACGGAGGAGGAGGCGGAGGGGCCGGAAGAACGCAGGGAGTAGATCAGAGAAGGCATGGGATTCTTTCTAGGTGTTTGTTTCCTTACTGATGGGTTCGCATCCAAAACTGTGGAAGGGATGTTCTCTAATAACTTGTTCCGCGCCGGAGCAGAGGACGACGAGGATCGGCCGTCGGCGGTATGCACGCGTCGGCGGAGTGGCGGCTCAGTTGATGAACACGGCGCAGATGGAAGCGCATCGGCTATAACGGGCTAAAAAAATAAGAGCAGGGCAATGTTATAAAATCAGGGCCGGTCCTGCTGGTTCGACCGGTTGGACGGTGAACCGGCCAGGTATTCGGTCCGGTCATGCTAGCAAGCAAATCATACTTTGTAAGCTCAAAGGTATTATCATAGTGTATTTCAATGCAGACCCAACAACCACTATCTATTTATCGTACTATTCAAACATATGCTATTATTAAAACTCCTAGCCTTCACGAGAATTCAAGAATAACAATATTCAAGAATTCTCCATATATGCTATTATTAAATTAAAGTGTGGCGGCATCGTGTGCAAAGACTCTTAGTCTTCTTGGCGGCATTACACGCAAATTTTCCCTCGTCTCTAGAACACTATCCAATTCGCATACGGTGGCATTGTAAAGACTGACAACTTCCCAACACCGAATCCTACGACAACATCACACAAAGCTCTCAAGATTGTGACATATCCAACGACCTATCCACTAACATACGCTTTTCTGTGACGCCATATTCAATAATTAGGAATTTAGCATGCTCTCTTTTCCATAACCTCAACATATGTTAATCTCACAGAAAATGGGTGTTACTACGACACTATAGCCGCATTCACACGGCTACCTACAAAATTCTTAATATGCAACAACAATAAACATCACCAAATTGGGTCACCGTTCTCGATTGGGAGTCACACAAAATGCCTAATCCAATAAACCCATTTGGATCTTTACTGCAAATATGTCGGGATTGCAATCCCATAACTTGGTAGTTCGTATTGAACTGAGGTAAATCTCAAACCCTCTAATTAGAGGCATCGAGTACCACAAATCATAACATCAAAGTGATAAGAGAAAGAATACAAGGCATGCACCCTAAAATTGAGAGGAGGAAAGTTATTACTTTTTTTGGATTTCCTCCCCTCCATGGAATCTCTAAAATAAACGAATGAAGATGAACCCAATAGGATCCTCTTCATGGATCTGGACTCGACTCGTATTTCGAAGCTTCAACTTTTCCTATAATGGTGGATCCCCCCTGCCTAAGAAAGAGAATATAAGGGTTTAAATGACCAAATTATAGCCTCCAAATAGAGCTAGCAATACACGCCATGTTTGCATGGGCACATAGGGCGTGTACATCATAACTTTGTCATATAGCCTTCAAAACACCTCTAGACGTCCCAATTAGTCTCTAATCTTCATAAGACTTCCTTATGCTCTTAGGACTCTCGAGACCTCATTCAAAATCAATTTTTAGGGTGTTACAAACATGCTCGAGGGACTCCGAGCAGTGGATATATCATCGTGCGAATCTAGGGCACTCGAGGGAAGGGAAGCACGGGCAAAGGTAGTGTCATGAACGGAATATTGTCATACACAGCCATTTTTTTAGATAGCATAAAATTATTTAGCAAAATTTACAAGATAAAAAAATATCAAGTTTAAATTAAAATCATTATTTACTCAAGAGCATCATCAAGAACATAGTGCAGCAATCTAATACTCTCATTCCCCATAATATGTGCAAGGTACCCGGCCCAATCTATAGTTTTTGTATGATATGCTAAATATAATAAATTAATTAAAACCTTGTTAAAAATATATTTAATATTTAATTACTGTTTGTATTTACATCATGCTTTTTATATTTAATGTTAAAATTATAATTTTCATATTACAATTGTATTTTTATAATATTTGTATAGTTTTTTTTGCATTTAATTGAAATTAATACTTTAATAGCTATTGCTAAATGATAAATCAGGGGAAGTAGTAAAACATGATTGAAAAGAAGGATAGTTAATAAAGGGGTTGTAATAAGGAAAATCTTATTTGATTATTAGCAACTCAAAAATATCGTTTCAAGGTGAATTAGCTCTTTTTTTAACCCTCCACTTACATTATTAGCAGACCACACCGTCATAATCTGGCTCAAATCTCTCCTCATTGGAATGCAATCGGTTCTCGTTCCCTTCAGTTAAGTTTCACCTCCGCCAACTCCCAATCGAAGCTGGCGTTGGTGATGAGAACCTCATAGAAGCATGCGCTCCCTCTTGTGGTGAAAGGGCTGGTGTGAGAATTCATTTGAGCCTATTGGTCAAAGGATATAAAAACTTCAGTAAGGGTGCGTTTGGTGTGGCTTATCGATGCTTATTTGCTCCGGTAAGTTTGAACAAAAAACATCATTGTCATAGAATGGATGTTTGGTATTAGTCGTATGACAAATGTTACTACTGTTATCAAAAAAGAAACTAGTTTGGGGAATAAGATTTTGGCATGACAATGACATTTTAGTTCAATCTCACCGGAACAAATAAGCAGTGATAAGTCACGCTAAACACAGCCTAAGTTCGAGCAAGCTTTTTGCAAGTATGCTTGAGTTGTTGTGAGAACATCATAGAAGTTGATGAGGATTAACTCATTAATTGAACCATTTGGGGTGCGCATAGCCTTTCCAAATGGGGGGATCATGGGGTTGACTAGTCAACCCACTTCGCATGATCCCCATCATGATAGGAGGAGAGAGGGAGGGCTCACTCTCCCTTTTATCTCTCTACTAATTCCTCTCTCATCACAAAAGGAGGAAACCACCACCGGCCACCGCCGCTCGCCGGCCACCGCCGGCCACCGCCGCTCGCCGGCCACCGCCGGCCGGCCACCTCCCGGCGCCGGCCACCGTCGCTCGCCGGCCACCACCAGCCGGCCACCGACGCTCGCCGGCCACCGCCAGCCACCGTCGGCCGCCTCCCGCCGCCGGCCGCCTCCCGCCGACCACCGTCGGCCGATTGCACGCCGCCCGTGCCTCCACCATCTGATTGTGATGGGACCTCCGTAGCCGTCCGATCCGTGGGTAACCACCTACTAACCCACCACCTTAGTGGCGGGGCCCGCCATGATGCTCCCCCGGAGGCTATAAAAGGACCCCCAGGGGCTCCTCATTTCTCACCTTTTCTCTTCTCCGGTTCTTCTTCTTCTTCCTCAGGTGAGAGCTCTCCCGCCTCCTCCACCAAGTCGGCCTCGCTCGTCGTGAACCACGGCCAGCCACCAGCAGCCACCGGCAGCCACCAACGGCCACCGGCGGCTATAAGCACCCCACCAGCGCGCTGTCAGCAAAGGGATGCCTAAGACTGCGAGGAAGCCGAACGTAGAAGACAGTCGAAGCCAGCAAGCGCGCGCCGCCCCGTGCATGCGCGCCAGAAGCATCCCGCACATTCCCTCGTCTAAGTCACTTCCGTGGAGTAGCCTATTGCCCGCAAGAAGCTATAGTCTTTCTCTCTCCCCTCAAGTTGTAACGGGAGCGTCCTGTCGCCCCGATTCACCCAGTATACTGTAAACACCAAGAGCTAGTGGAATTTGACCGACACAGACCCGGTCACGTGATTTTTTACCCATTTAAGGGGTTTTTCCACGTCATCAAGACTTGTGTCTACTGTTCAATTTCATTGACTGTGTGCGCGCTCGACCGCTCCGCGAGCTAAGACGGTTCAAGTTTATCCGGTCCGACCGGGGCATCGAGTTAGTCCGCAACAGTTTGGCGCCGTCTGTGGGAACATTCCCAACATTCTTCAGAAGACAAGTCACTCATCTTTGCCGCTTCCAAAACTCAGATTCCATGGCGAAGAGAAGTACCCGCACCACTGAAGGATCCGCACTTGACGGACACATCGAACCAGCACGATCCCACTCACTAGTAGACCTGCCACTGACTGCCGAAGTATCTTTCGCCCCCGTCATCGCCCTGGAGGGGCACGTCCGCCAAATGGAAGAACAGCAAATGAAAATGCTTGCATTACTCCGAAATATGGGAGCACCTCCTGCTCCCCCGATGCCGCCATCCCCAGCAAATCCTCCGCTGCAACCAAACCCGGAAAGGGTCCAAGAAGAGCCCGAGGATTATTCTGATGCCGCCGGCTCCACTCACCCAGCTCAAAGAGGAGTAAGAGCAGATCATCTTCATCACCACCTCGCCGGCGACATTCACACCCCTCCTCTCGAAAGATTTACTCGAGAGGAAATTCGGGAAGTTATAGCTGAAGAATACCGTCAGGCTGGAAGAAGAGACTTTCAGGCTCATCGACCGCTCTGTCAAGGCTCCCCCTTGACGCCGCAAATCCTCGATCATCCCATTCCACATGGATTCAAGCTTCCAAACATCGAGACGTTTGACGGGACCGATGATCCACTAGAACACATCAATCACTTCACCACCATCATGAGGATTTACAATGCTCCAGACCAGTTGCTCTGCCAAGTGTTCCCTTCAACACTCAAAGGACAGACCCGTACATGGTTCCATTCCCTGAGAGTTGGCACCATTACCAACTTCGCAGAGCTGACCAGGCAATTTACTGACCAGTTCATCGCAAATCGGAGAATTGTTCGTGATCCCTCTCACCTTTCAGGTATTCGATAAAATGAAGGGGAGTCACTCAGGGAATTCTTTCGCCGCTTCACCTCTGAGGCACGTCAAATTCCAGACATCGACCCCGAGCTTCTCAGAGGCGTCTTCCTTGGCGGACTCCACCCCAGCGGCTTCTATTCAGCACTCATGAGGGAGACTGTGCCCAGTTATCCAGATCTCGTTCATCGGGTCGAGGCCTACATAACAGCCGGCGAAGCTATTGAAGCGCACCGACAGCAGTTTGGAGGAGGATAGAAAAGGAAGAAAGAAGAGGAACCAACTCTCACAAGACAAGAAGAACGACACCAGAGTGAGCGTCGCCGCAATAGCCGTCAACGAGACCTTCCAAGGAATGGGGGGCAACATCCATTTCAGGAATACACCCCTCTGAATACCACCCGCACAAATGTGATGTACGCCATTCAGAATGATCCGGCCTTCCAACGACCAAGAGCACCGCGGTCAAACCCCAAGGCAGACCAGACAAGATACTGCGAGTTCCACCGCGCAACGGGTCACAACACTGAAGAGTGCGCCGGTCTCAAAGATGAATTTGAATGTCTTGTTCGCCAGGGGCTCCTTGGGAGATTTTTGCAAAGACATGCACAGATCTCAGCACAAGGAAACAGTGGAGGAAGGCAGATGGTGGGCAACATAGAGACCATCGTCGGATCCCTAGCAATGAATACCTAGGACGGACGCTCTCCCCGACGCAGGACGACCCTCTACAGCACACCTGCAGCCCGGAATTTGCGTCGCATCCATTCCTCCGCATTTTTATCTTTTATTAATGGTATTAATCGTCTTCTTTTTCCATCATCTTGTTTTTGCCACTTTAGAACAGTAAAAGTCACGAGCTCAGGCTCGCGCGACCAAGTTTATTTCCAAGTATAATATCATATTTGTTTTAAGGTAAAACTGTGCTTACAAACCGAACAAACAGGTCCTTCAGCAACTTTGCCCCTCAAACGTCATGTCATCGTCAGGGTCTGACCCCCTTGCGATCGTACCCGAATTGAGCACCTACGTTCTCTGACGGTCGGATTGAGTACTTACACTCTTCGACGCCATCGCCAGGGCCTGCCCCCCTCGCGATCGCACCCGGATTGAGCACATAGTTCTCCGGTGCCCGGATTGAGCACATACGTTCTCCGATGGTTGGATGGAGTACTTACACTCTCTGACGCCATCGTCAGGGCCTGCCCCCTCGCGATCGCACCCGGATTGAGCACATATGTTCTTCGGTACCCGGATTGAGCACCTACGGTCGGATTGAGTACTTACACTCTCCGACGCCATCGCTAGGGCCTGCCCCCCTCGCGATCGCACCCGGATTGAGCACATATGTTCTCTGGTGCCCGGATAAAGCACCTACGCTCTACGATGTTCGGATGGAGTACTTACACTCTCCGACGCCATCGTCAGGGCCTGCCCCCCTCACGATCGCACCCGGATTGAGCACATATGTTCTCCGGTACCCGTATTGAGCACCTACGTTCTCCTACGGTCGGATTGAGTACTTACACTCTCCGACGCCATCGTCAGGGCCTGTCCCCCTCACGATCGCACCCGGATTGAGCACATACGTTCTCCGGTGCCCGGATTGAGCACCTAAGTTCTCCGATTGGAGTACTTACACTCTCTGACGTCATCGTCAGGGCCTGCCCCCCTCGCGATCGCACCCGGATTGAGCGCATACATTCTCCGGTGCCCGGATTGAGCACCTACGTTCTCCGATGGTCGGATGAAGTACTTACACTCTCCGACGCCATCGTCAGGGCCTGCCCCCCCCCCCCCCCCGCGATCGCACCCGGATTGAGCACATACGTTCTCCGGTGCCCGGATTGAGCACATATGTTCTCCGACGGTCGGATTGAGTACTTACACTCTCCGACGACACCGTGGGGGCCTGCCCCCCTCACGAAGAAGTCGCGAGCATCCCTCGTGCAAACTAAGCCTCGAGTATCCCTCGCACAAACTAAGCCGCGAGCATCCCTCGCGCAACCTAAGCCGCGGGCAACCCTCGCGCAATCTAAACCGCGAGCAGCCCTCGCGCAATCTAAGTCGCGAGTGTAACATCCCAATTCAGCCTCTAGACCCCCTATCGTGCTATGTGACTCCCTAAGAACCGCGGGCTTGGAAGGAATCTAAATAATATGATAATTCCCCTATTGGGTGTAGTTGACCCAATGAGTCACTTGTTCTACCTATCGGGTCAATAGAGCACTTTTCGACTTATACGAATGTCAGGCCCGCAGTGTACGTGAGTGCTTCATCAGGTCTTAGTAAGTCCAGTTAACACGTGAAAATTGCACCAATACTCTAACCAATTCAAATCGACCTATCACGACACCCACTCGTCGCGCCGACTAATTTAAAAATACGGAATCGCTCGATAAGGCTAAGCGTACACAATGCCACCCGACTCAATTAGCTATTCAACGTGGGATGTCGTGAGCCGGCAACATACTGAAGTAGCTGAACTAGGCCACATGACTAAAGAGATGACCTCAAAAATAAAATAAAAATAAAAATAATTAAAATAATTAAATAAATTATTATTAAATTTAATTATTAATAAGAAATAGTAAAAATAGCAAAACACCTTCGAAAAATCTCAAATTTTTACCAAGTGACCCTAAAAATAGTAAGATTGATTTTATGAATTAAAATTTTTTATTTAGTTTTAATTTAATTTAATTTATTTTAATCATGCTAGAAACATTAATAAAATTAAGAAAAATATGAAAATGCATCAAAAAATTATGAAATAATTCTTGGAAGTTTCTGAGGGCATTAGAAGCTTGATTATAAAATTTGAATTCAAAAATATCTGTAAATAATTAATTATAATACCTTTGGTGTCCAAAAATAGGTAATAAACCTCCTCATATCAATTCTCTTGATTCCCCATGCCAAGGGTCAGCTAGGGGAAGTTTATTGCTTGCCTTTAGAGGCTATGGAAGAGCCTTGGACGGCAGAAATTATGGGGTGGCATTTCTCCTCAATAAAGGAGGCTTTATTCCCTTCCTAAAATGCACAACCTTCCCCCACCCCTATATAAACCCCATGGGAGTTTGGAATTTCGTTTCCCTACTCCTTGCTCCCCTAACTAGCCAGGAAACCAGCCCCGAAGACCACCCGACGAACTCTCTTCCTCAATTCTGGAGGACTCCACCACCCATGCCCACCCGTCGATCCCCTCGCCTAAACGTCACGCATGTAAGTACCTCCGACTCTTCCGTGCTCTAGATCTACTTCTCGTCGACCCCCGCCGTCTCCGACCGATGGAGACAGCGATCCCGACCATGGATAGATTCGGACCACCCCCACGATCTCCGCCACCTTTGCGGGCTCCGACCTCGCATGGGGCGTGTGAAGGGGAGAGAGGGACTCCAAGACCCTCCCTCATGGCCCTTGAGGCAGAGGAACCCGTCAGAATCCGCTCTGGCGGCCTCCTCCATCCACAATAGGAATCAGAGAAAATAAATAATGAAAAAAATGTAGTATTATCTTTCCGGCCACCGCCGGCAGCAGACGCCCCACCGGTGTACAACCCCGTATTCGCAGAGTAGGGCCCTCCCGGCAGGCGTAAGACCAACTTTGAGTTTTTAAGCTTTTAGAGAGTTTTGCACTCTTGGTGGCCAATTTTGGATTGGCCTTGGAAATATACTAGTAGCGGGAGGGAAAATCTACCTCCCCCGGTCCATTTTTTGGGCGAGTGTGGCAAGATGGTCGGTCCCTCACCAAAGCGCATCGGCCTGCCCTACGGGAGAGCCAGGCCGACGGCCTGCGGCTCGCCCGAGCGGCCTGCCCTGCGGGCGAGCCAGGTCGGCAGCCTGCGGCTCGCCCAGGCGGCCTGCCCTGCCGGCGAGCCAGGCCGACGGCCTACGGCTCGCCCGGGCGGCCTGCCCTGCGGGCGAGCCATGCCGGTGACCTGCGGCTCTCCCGGGCGGCCTGCCCTGCGGGCGAGCCATGCCGGTGACCTGCGGCTCTCCCGGGCGGCCTGCCCTGCGGGCGAGCCAAGCCGGCGGCCTGCCCTGCGGGCGAGCCAGGCTATGGCCTGCGGCTCGCCCGGGAGGCCTGCAATGCGGGCGAGCCAGGCCATGGCCTGCGGCTCGCCCGGGAGGCCTGCCCTGCGGGCAAGCCAGGCCGGCGGCGTGCGGCTCGCCCGGGCGGCCTGCCGTGCGGGCGAGCCAGGCCTGCGGCCTACGGCTCGCCCAGGCGGCCTGCCCTGTAGGCGAGCCAGACCGGCGGCCTACTGCTCGCCCGGGCGGCCTGCCCTACGGGTGGTTCCTTCGGAGGGGGTGGGGGAGCATGGTTCGGCCCCCCGGACCCCCTAGGGCCATATTTTTACCGTTGTGCCCTCGATGGGGGATTACCTCTTTACCCCCCCCCCCCCCCCCCGGTGTGGAGATTTTCTATTGGCCGAGGCCTTTTTGGCCTTAAGGGTATTTTGGACATTTCAGCCTCCAGGACTTGGAAAAACTATAAATAGACCCCTTTGGGTGTCTTTGGAGAGGATGAGTTTCTCCTTACCTCCTCCTCCCTTAGCTTCTTCTTGGTAGAGTAGAGAGAGCTCTCCAAGGCGCTCAGCCTAGCCCTTTGGTGAGGGAGGGGAAGAGTTCATGTAACCTTCCGGGTGTGTGGTGGGACCTCCATGCTAAAGCCGAGGGTCTGTTCATAGTTTCCTAAGTCTTCGGCCCGTGACGTTCCCCTGAGTGTAGTAGGTGTGATGTAACCCCTCTTTTGGGACCCCGAACTCCACGAGAGACCAAGTTTTTGGTTTCAACATTTTGGTGCGGTGAGTGCGGAAAGTGTGTAACGCCCCGAAACTCAAAAGAGGGACCGATGACGTTTTTAGCCAAATCTGGGTTTTACTAGAGGTGACACGGCCTGGGACACGGGCGTGTCCCAGGGCGTGTCGTGCTCGGGTCGGTGTTGGTCGCGTGGTCGACGATTTTGGAGTCAACGGTCGTCGGGGGGGGGGGAAGGAACACGGTCTGGGACACGGGCGTGTCCCAGGGCGTGTCAACCACTCAGAGCCTTACACTCCACGATTGTTGAGTGAGGGGCGCATGGCCTGAGCCCAGGCGTGTTCGGGTCCGACACGGGCGTGTTCAATTCGACACGGGCGTGTCAAATGCCTGTGTCCTCCTCGGGTTGTGGGGTGTTTTGTGCTAAGGAGATTACACGGCCTAGGACACGGGCGTGTCCCAGGGCGTGTCTAGCATACGGCATGTGACACGGGCGTGTCACATGGCCGTGCCTTTTCGGGGGAAACGTGGATTTTGCACATGGGCCGTGACACTGGCCATTACATGGGCGTGTCACATTGTGACACGGGCGTGTCAGTGGCCATGTCAGAGGCCGTGTTCTGGTCGGGAATTTCTGGTGACGGCGAATGAGTGACACGACCATGCACACGGTCGTGTTGCAATCCGTGTTCGGCCCATATTTTCTATTTTTCAGCCTAAATCGTGGCCGTCTGTTTCCTTGGCTTGGGATCCAAGGGCTGGGGTTGTTCCTGATGGGGTTTAACCCGGGAATAGGGTTAGAAAACCCTTATTTTCCATTTGAGTTCTCTCGAAGTCCTAGAGAGAAGGGAGAGCAAGGAGGAGGAAGAGGAGTTAGATCCGGACACCGGTGGAGCTTCGGAGCTCCAAATCGCGAGCCGACCTCGGATCCGCGGAGGCAAAGAGATTGTGGTGCTTTCCATCCGCATAGATTTCCATGGCGCCAAGGAAGAACGCTAGGGTAACGATTCTCATCCTAGGACATGTGAAGTCCTCTTTTTCTTTGCATAGGAAGCCCTCTCACCCGAGTGTGCGATGAGTTGAGGCGTTCCTTGGGGTAGATATGTAAAATCCCTCTTGTGTAGAGTCCATATGCTAAAACGGACATAGGCATGTTGTGTGAAGCCTATCCGGACATGTTGCTCTGGATCGGTGATGTTGCATTGCATAATAACCGGAGAAGACTCTGGGTGAATGTTTGTTTTTCGGGTTTTCTACGAGGTAGATTGCAACAGGGAGCCTTGGGGACTAACTCCAAGATGCACCCGAAAATTGGGCAAATGCTGGATATTGCCAACGTGGTGGTCGGGGAGCCAACTTGAACATAACCGGGTTATGTGTATTGTGTGATGGAAACGGGACTCGGGGAGTCTTGACCTACGCATATGGCTTAAATTGTCGTTGCAGTATGAACACGGGTCAGGCGGAACCGTACCCGAGCTATGTCATTCGGCAGAACCGTTGGCATAGATGAGAGTCTTCGAAGGTCTATGGCTTAAATTGATGTGACCAATGCCAGGGAGACAAAATGCTCATATGGTTGGCCGTCCAAGGGACGGTGGTGAGACGGGAACGTCTATGGCTTAAATTGACGTGACGTTGGCCGGTTCGCCGTGAATGTTCCCTGAGTGCACGAGGTGTGTGGTCGTGCGTGCCTGCACCTGTGATGAAGTGTGTGTTTACACTATACCGCTTGTGTATGCTAACAAAATGCAGGGAAGAGCATCGCCGCCCCGAGTTGGGGGCGGGATCATTATAATTTGGTCAGCATAGCTGACCGTTGCTTTTGTTTATCACCGTGCGGTGGATTGTTGCTTGCAGGTGCTGCGGAGCCGAGTGACAAATAGCGGGCTAAAGCCCAAATTGCTGTGCCGACCCTTGAAGACCAAGTTTTGAGTGTTTTCTTTTGTATTCATGTATGACCGGCCTGCGTGCCGAGGTTTGGAAGACACTTTTATTAAGCAAACTCTTGTAAGGCTTTAAGGCCATCGATTGTTGTATTATACATGCCTATGGGTCTTTATCGTGGAAATTCATGCTTTGGCTGGGTTCTTTTATCTTACAACTTAATAATTTGCTTCCGTTATTTGCTCTGTGTAGGACGTTGTGATTGGTAGAATGGTTTCAATAAGTAACCAACCGGTATGTCAGTAGTATATGGCGTCAGGCCCCGGTCGGACCTACTGCTATATGCTATGTGACGGATAGGAGTGTTACAAATTGGTATCAGACTACCGGTTTCGGTCTAGCTTAAATGAATTTGTGGGCGAATTCACTTTAAGGGGTGGTGAGCACAGGTGTGTGTGTCATCGTTATAACATGAAAAGAACCCATGAATGTCCACTAAGGAATGAAAATACACATGTTTGAGGAACCTGCGTATTCCTATAATTGTTGTTTGCAATATTGTTTGGTCGCTTATCGGTGTTTTGCACGATTATAGGTGACCAGAAGTGGTGCTGGACCGTCGGAACGGCCAGGTTCTGAGGCAAGCAACGCACCAAATGATGCGCCTGCAACACCTCCTTCAGCCGAGACCATTAAATTGGTGGCGGAAGTTGTACTTGCAATGATCAATGCGCAGCCTGCGAGGCAGGTGCAGTAGCCTGCTCCTGCTATGGAGTAAGTACCGCTCCAAGCGGCAGATCCTAGGAGGGTGGAACAGGTGATGGTGAAATTGGAGTTGAATCAGAGAGCAACTGAGAAACAACTTAAGCATGTGATGGGTTTCCATCCGCCAGTTTTCTTGGGAATGGGAACCCCGACTCAGGCAGAGGATTGGTTGTCGAGAGTCAAGAGAGTGCTGACAGCAACGGAAACTGAAGAGTGGCAGAAGACCACGATTGCGACGTTCTTGTTGGACGGGGACGCGAGGTTATGGTGGGAAGGGATGAAGCTACACCACCTGAGGGGAAGGTAGTTGGTTGATGTCTCTATGGAGGAATTTTCTAGATTTTTTATAGCTCGATACCTCCCCTCAGCGCAGAGGATCGCGTTGGAAAACGAGTTTCAAAAGTTGGTGCAAGGAGATAGCACCGTGGATGAGTATCTCCACGAGTTCACTCGTTTGGGACGATACGCAAGCTCTACCTTTGCCGATGAGGAGCGCAAGACGAACCGTTTCTATGAAGGGTTAAGAGATGATCTGAGATTGTTACTTTCGGGGCCTATGGTACAGGGTTTCATGACCTTGGTCAACTCGGCCCGGTCCTTGGAAAAGGACATGAAGAATGTTCAAACAAAGAAGGAATCTGGTGGCAAGAAATCGGAGTTTAAAGTGCCGACTACTTCGAAGTCTGGATATCGCAAGTTCTACAAGAAGGCTAAGACGTCGGGTCCAGCCCCTTCTTCAGGTGCCTCGGGGGCATCTACCAACCGAACCCCGGACGCTTGTTATACTTGTGGAAAGACGGGGTATTTTGCCCGCGATTGTTGGAGCGGACGTCCGAAGTCCGAGAGAAAGCAAGGAGCCACCTATGAAGAGAATGGCAAGGCGGTGGAGTCAACCGCGTCCCACTATGCTCCGACTCAACCGAGAGTCTATAACTTGGACCAGCAGGAGGTCATCAAATAGGCCGACGTGGTGACATGTACGGTTTAATTTATAGCAAATTAGCTTTAAATACTGTTACCCAGTGCTTGTTAGTTTAATACTGTTATATAGGCTTTGTTCTGATTGGCGGTAGTCTGGCACGAGCACTTTTTGATACAGGAGCTTCACACTCCTTTTTGTCCGAAAGTTTCGTAACGCGCATCGGAGTTCCTTCTTTGATGGCGAAGGACAAATTGGATGTGTTGCTACCGAATGGTGTTCGATGCGTGCGGACAGAGTATGCGCCGTGAAGGATCTTATTGGA
Organism: Platanthera zijinensis; assembly: GCA_039513925.1. Lineage (NCBI taxonomy): Eukaryota > Viridiplantae > Streptophyta > Magnoliopsida > Asparagales > Orchidaceae > Platanthera > Platanthera zijinensis. The sequence continues at coordinate 46,915,132 of CM077080.1, forward strand.
AGCCAAGAGTTCGACTTGCTAGCGTCGTTGTTGCCGCTAGCTGAGTTCGACGTCATCTTTGGTATGGATTGGCTTTTGGAGCAGAAGGCTTGTATCGATTGCAACCGTAAGGAGGTCAAGCTAGGTGTTGGGCAGGAGACGATGTTTGCGGGATTGAAGGGGTCGAGCAAGACGCTGATATCTGCTCTTTAGGTGGTGAAGGCGGTTCGTGCTGGAGCAGAGCTGTTCTTCACGTTAGTGGTGGCTGTAAAGCCTAAGGCCACTTTGGATAGTATCACAGTGGTATGTGAGTACCCCGACATGTTCCCAGACGATCTTCCTGGAGCCCCACCGCAGCAAGAAATTGATTTCACTATCGAGCTAGTGTCAGGTGCCAAACCTATGTCACGTTCTCCTTATAGGTTGGCGCCTAAGGAGATGGCGGAGTTGAAGGTTCAACTAGAGGAGTTGATGGAGCAAGGGTATGTGCGTCCAAACTTGTCGCTTTGGAGCCCACCGGTCCTCTTCGTTAAGAAGAAGGACGGGAGTTTGCGGCTATGTATCAACTACAGAGAGTTAAACAAGCTAACGGAGAAGAATAAATACCTGATCTCAAGGATTGATGATCTCTTCGATCAGTTAGTCGGATCGTCGGTATATTCCAAGTTGGATCTGAAGTCTGGGTATTATCAGCTGAGGATAAGGGAGTGTGATATCCCGAAGACGGCATTCAACACAAGGTATGGGCACTTCGAGTTCACGGTCATGTCGTTTGGACTGACGAATGCGTCATCGATGTTTATGGATTTGATGAACAGGACGTTCCGAGAGTACCTAGACCGTTTTGTGATCGTCTTCATTGACGACATATTGGTGTACTCGCAGTGCGAAGAAGATCACTTCAAGCATCTGCATCTAGTCTTGGAGACGCTGAGAAGGAATGAACTCTATGCAAAATTCTCCAAATGCGAATTTTGGCTACCCTCAGTAGCATTCCTTGGTCATATTGTCAGTGGGGAAGGTATAGCGGTGGATCTGGCGAAGATTGTTGCGATACGGGATTGGCATGTGTTGTCTTCGTTAGCGGAAGTCCGTAGTTTTCTTGGGATTGCCGGCTATTACAGGTGCTTCGTAGAGAACTTCTCGCAGATAGTGTTACCTCTCACAAAGTTGACAAGGAAGGATCAGAAGTTCTTGTGGACGCGGGAGTGCGTGCAAGCGTTTGAGGAGCTGAAGGGACGGTTGACTGCGGCGCCAGTGCTAAGTTCGTCGAGTGGGACCTAGGGCTTCGAGATTTATAGTGATGCCTCAGGTAGTGGTTTAGGCTGCGTGCTGCTACAGCATGGTGATGTTATAGCATATGGATCGCGTCAGCTAAAAGTGCACGAAAGGAATTATCTGGTCAACGACTTGGAGTTGGCGGCCGTGATATTGCGCTTAAACTGTGGAGACACTACTTGTACGGCGTAAAGGTCGATATTTATACCGACCATAAGAGCCTAAAGTACCTGTTGGATCAGAAGGATCTGAACATGAGACAGCGGAGATGGATGGAGTTCCTGGGGGACTATACGTTCAAGATTCATTATGTACCCGACAAGGTCAATGCAGTTGCGGATGCGTTGAGTCGCAGGGCTCCCGCCCAAGCCAACTGGTTGTCGGTGCTCGATGAGAGGCTAATTCGGGAGTTGGAAGCGTTGGAGATCTATTACGTGGACAAGCAGTCTAGCGATAAAGCATTATTGAACTGGACGGAAGTTCAGTATGACCTGACTGATCGTGTTCGGCAGGCATTGGAGTTGGATGGTAGCATGAAGGAGCTTATGGATGCAGCGTTGGATGGGTCGAATTCCCAGTTTTCAGTCGAGGACGGGCTGTTAAGAAAGTACCATCTTTTGTGCGTCCCAAGCGGGGGAAATCTTCGGGCGGAGTTGATGTACGAGGCTCATTATACCAAGTACTCAATCCACCCAGGGAGCACGAAGATGTACCGGGACCTAAAGAAGCTGTTTTGGTGGCCAGGGCTCAAGAAAGATATGACACTGTTTGTGGCTAAGTGTCAAACCTGCGCCTTGGTAAAGGCGGGGTGCCAAAAGCCTGAAGGATTTTTGAAATCCTTGCCTATTCCGGAATGGAAGTTCGATGCCATATCGATGGACTTTGTGCATGGCTTGCCAAGGTCGCAGAAAGGGAACGACGTCATCTGGGTGATCGTAGACCGGTTAACAAAGGTGTCGCATTTTATTTCGCATAGGAAAGATGATTCAGTGGAGAGACTGGCGAAACTTTATGTGGATAATATAGTTAGATTGCACAGTGTGCCTCACAGCATCGTGAGTGATCGCGATGGGCGTTTTACGTCCAATGATTGGAGGTTGGTGCAACAGATGCTGGTGACTAAATTGAAGTTCAGCACAGCCTTTCATCCGCAGACGGATGGGCAGACCGAGAGGGTCAACAGAACTATGGAGGACATGCTCTGCATATGTGTTCTAGACTTCGGGAAGCATTGGGAAGACCACCTGTATTTGGTGGAGTTTGCATACAACAACAGCTACTAGACGAGTATTCAAATGACGCCCTTCGAGGCCCTATATGGTAGGAAGTGTCGCACGCCGTTATGGTGGCTAGAAACGGGTGAGGTAAGGTTGTACAAGAAGCAGGAGGTGAAGAATGCTACATCTTTGGTGCAGATCATTCGAGAGCATTTGCTGATCTCTCAGGACAGGCAAGCTAAGTACTACAATATCAAGCACCGGAACATGGAGTTCGCGGTCGGCGATTGAGTGTACTTGAAGATAAAGCCGTTCAAGGGTATTTCACGGGTGAGATGCTTGAAGAAGCTGAGCCCAAGATACCTTGGATCCTTTGAGATTCTGGAGCGGATCGGCGAAACGGCTTATCGTTTGAATCTATTAGTGGAGTTGAGTGGACTACACGATGTATTTCACATTTCTGTATTGCGGAAGGCGGTGCAAGAGCCTTCGCAGGTGATCGCAGTGGATCAAGTGCCAGTGGACGAAGGGTTGACGATTAAGGTCAAGCCCGTTCGTATTGAGGACTTCGAAGTTAAACGACTCCGTAATAAGGAGATCCGGATGGTCAAGGTCCGGTGGGATAATTACGGTCGGGAGGAGCTCTCTTGGGAACAGGAGCAAACCATGTTGGAGGAGTGCCCGGAGTTATTCCGCTCAGGTACCGCTTAAAGTTTTCCGTTATCTTTCCTTTGGTAATTTCGTGGACAAAATTCTTTTAAGAGGGAGAGAGTTGTAACGCCCCGAAACTCAAAAGAGGGATGGGTGACGTTTTTAGCCAAATCTGGGTTTTGCTAGAGGTGATACGGCCTGAGACATGGGCGTGTCCCAGGGCGTGTCGTGCTCGGGTCGGTGTTGGCCGCGTGGTCAACGATTTTGGAGTCAACGGTCGTGGGGGGGGGGGGTGAATACGGCCTGGGACACGGGCGTATCAGCCACTCAGAGCCTTACACTCAACGATCATTGAGTGAGGGGCGCATGGCTTAAGACTAGGCGTGTTCGGGTCCGGCACGGGCGTTTTCAATTCGACACGGGCGTGTCGAATGCTCGTGTCCTCCTCGGTTCGTGCGACATTTTGTGTTAAGGAGATTACACGGCCTGGGACACGGGCGTGTCCCAGGGCGTGTCTAGCACACGGCATGTGACATGGGTGTGTCACATGGCCGTGTCCTTCTCGGGGGAAACATGGATTTTGCACACGGGCCGTAACACAGGCCATGACACGGGCGTGTTACATTATGACACGGGCATGTCGGTGGCCGTTTCAGAGGTCGTGTTCTGGTCGGGAATTTCTGGTGACGGTGAATGAGTGACACGGCCATGCACACGGCCGTGTTGCAACCCGTGTTCGGCCTAGATTTTCTATTTTTCAGCCTAAATCGTGGTCGTCCGTTTCCTTGTCTTGGGATCCAAGGGCTGGGGTTGTTCCTGATGGGGTTTAACCCGGGAATAGGGTTAGAAAACCCTTATTTTCCATTTGAGTTCTCTCTCTAAGTCCTAGAGAGAAGGGAGAGCAAGGCGGAGGAAGAGGAGCTAGATCCGGTCACCGGCGGAGCTTCGAAGCTCCAAATCGCGGGCCGACTTCGGATCCGCGGAGGCAAGGAGATTGCGGTACTTTCCATCTGCATAGATTTCTATGATGCCAAGGAAGAACGCTAGGGTAACGATTCTCATCCAAGGACATGTGAAGTCATCTTTTCCTTTGCATAGGAAGCCCTCTCACGCGAGTGTGCGATGAGTTGAGGCGTTCTTTGGGGTAGATATGTAAAGTCCCCCTTGTGTAGAGTCTGTTTGCGAAAACGGACATAGGCATGTTGTGTGAAGCCTATCCGGACATGTTGCTCTGGATCGGTGATGTTGCATTGCATAATAACCGGAGAAGACTCTGGGTGAATGTTTGTTTTTCGGGTTTTCTACGAGGTAGATTGCAACAGGGAGCCTTAGGGACTAACTCCAAGGTGCACTCGGAAAACTGGGCAAATGCAGGATGTTGCCAACATGGTGGTCGGGGAGCCAACTTGAACATAACCGGGTTATGTGTATTGTGTGATGGAAACGGTACTCAGGGAGTCTTGACCTGTGCATATGGCTTAAATTGTCGTTGTGGTATGAGCACGGGTCAGGCGGAACCATACCCGATCTATGTTGTTCGGCGGAACCATTGGCATAGATGAGGGTCTTCGGCGGTCTATGGCTTAAATTGACGTGACCAATGTCAGGGAGACAAAATGCTCATATGGTTGGTCGTCCAAGGGACGGTGGTAAGACGAGAACGTCTATGGCTTAAATTGACGTGACGTTGGCCGGTTCGCCGTAAATGTGCCCAGAGTGCACGAGGTGTGTGGTCGTGCGTTCCTGCACCTGTGATGAAGTGTGTGTTTACACTATACCGCTTGTTTATGCTAACAAAATGTAGGGAAGAGCATCGCCGCCCCAAGTTGGGGGCAGGGTCATTATAATTTGGTCAGCATAGCTGACCGTTGTTTTTGTTTACCACTGTATTGTGGATTGTTGCTTGTAGGTGCTGCGGAGCCGAGTGGCAAATAGAGGGCTAAAGTCCAAGTTGCTGTGCCGGCCCTCGAAGACCAAGTTTTGAGTGTTTTCTTTTGTACTCATATATGACCGGCCTGCGTGCCGAGGTTTGGAAGACACTTTTATTAAGAAAACTCTTGTAAGGCCTTAAGGCCATCGATTGTTGTATTATACATTCATATGGGTCTTTGTAGTGGACATTCATGCTTTGGCTGAGTTCTTTTATCTTACAACTTAATAATTTGCTTCCGCTAGGTGCTCTGTGTAGGACGTTGCGATTGGTTGAATGGTTTCAATAAGTAACCAACCGGTCTGTCCGTAGTATATGGCATCGGGCCCCGGCCGGACCTACTATTATATGCTATGTGACGGATATGGGTGTTATAGAGTGACCAACACAGAAGATCTCGGGAGAGTGTCATTGCTGGAGATCAGGGAGGTAGTGATGATCTCGGCGAGCTCCCCACCCCCAGACTCTTCGTAGGAAGGGAGGAGTTCATGGAGTCCATCCAAGGCCTCATGGAGATGCAACGAAGTATTGCTCCTCGGGGTGACAGCTCAATTCACCCTTAGCCGCAGCCTTCGCCAGGTCGCCGAGCTCCCGGGACGCGGCTCTCGCCAAGCTGCCAAGCTCGCACATCTTCGTCTCGCCAAGCCGCCTGCTCGCGCGCCTTGGTCTCGCCTAGCCGCCGCTCTCGCAAAGCTTCCTGCTCGCGCGCCTTTGTCTCGCCCAGCCGGCGCTCTCATGGAGAGCCTGAGTAAGATGGAGGTATCCGAGGGGAAGGATGACGGCCATCATGCCAAGACCCCCTGAAGAAGCCTCGCCTTGGCAGAGTCTGATATTTTTTTCTTATGTTGTAATGAGTTCAACCACCGACCAGTTGAGTCGGAGGGGTCATGTAGCCCATTATGTTTTCCCCTTTGAAGGATGTTGGATTTTGGTAAAGTTCATGTGACATGCCTAGGTCCCACCCCGGAGAGGATCTCCACATCTAGGCTCTCACTAGCTGGTTGGGTCGAATGTGCATCGGGGAGAGCAAGTCCCACCCCCGAGAGGATCTCCCCATGTCAGGCTCTCACTAGCTGGTTGGGTCGAATGTGCCTCGGGGAGAGCCAAGTCCTTTGCTCTGATGACGGTCCCACTGTCTGGCTCCCACTAGCTGGCAGGTCCGGTGGCACCTCTCGTGGAAGCCCAGTTGTAATACCCCTATCCGTCACATAGCATATAGCAGTAGGTCCGGTCGGGGCCCGACGCCATATACCACGGACAGACCGGTTGGTTACTTATTGAGACCAATCAACCAATCAATACGTCCTACACAACACCTAGCGGAAGCAATTATTAAGTTGCAAGAAAGGAAAGAACTCAGCCACACGCATGAATGTCCACTACACAAACCAAATAGGAATGTACAATACACGAGTACGGGCCTTAAGGCCTTACAACAGTTTGTTTTAAATAAAGTGTTTTCCAAATCTCGGCACGCAGGCCGGCCATACATGATAAACGGGAAAAACATAAACATTTAGGCCTTCGAGGACCGGCACAGCTTCAAGGGCTATATCCCGCTATTTCCCGCTCGGCTCCGCAGCACCTACAAGCCACAATCCACCGCCCGGTGGTAAACAAAATAACGGTCAGCTATGCTTTTTCCCTGCACGTTATTAGTAGGCAGCAACAATAGTGTAAACACACTTCATCACAGGCATAGGCTCGCACGGCCACACACCTCATGCACTCAGGGCACATTCACGGTGAACCGGCCAACGTCACGTCAATTCAAGCCATAGACGTTCCCGTTCCACCACCGCCTCTTCGACGGCCAACCATATGAGCAATTTGCCTTCCTGGCCTTGGCCACGGCAATTTAAGCCAGACCGCCGAAGACCCTCATCCATGCCAACGGTCCTACCGAACGACATAGACCGGGTACGGTTCCGCCTGACCCGTGCTCATACCGCAATGACAATTTAAGCCATATGCGCAGGTCAAGACTCACCGAGTCCCGTTTCCACCACAATAATCACATAACCCAGTTATGTTCACGTTGGCTCCCCGGCCACCGTGTTGGCAAAACTCGTTTTTGCCCAGTTTTCCGGGTGCACCTTAGAGTTAATCTCTAAGACTCCCTGTCGCAATCTACCACGTAGAAAACCCGAAAACACCCAAACATCCGGAGTCTTGCCTGGTTCAAATGCAATGCAACATCACCGATCCGGACCAACATTTCCGAATAGGCTTCACACACAATGCATATGCCTGTTTACGCATACGGACTCTACACAAGGGGGACTTCACATATCTACCCCAAGGAACGCTCCAACTCTTCGCTCACTCGCGAGAGAGGGCTTCCTATGCAAAGGAAAAAGAGAGCTTCACATGCCCAAGGATGAGAAATCGTTACCCTTGCGTTCTTCCGCGGCGCCATGAAAATCTATATGGATGAAAAGCACCACAATCTCCTTGCCTCCGCGGATCCGAAGACGGTTCGCGATTTGGAGCTCCGAATCTCCTCCGGCGACCGGATCTAGCCCTTCTTCCTCCTCCTTGCTCTCTCCTCTCTCTAGCTTTTAGAAAGAGAACCACTCAAGAGAAATAAGGGTTTCTAAACCCTATTCCCGGGTATAACCCTGGGGAAACAACCCCCAGCCGTCGGATCTCAAATCAAAGAAACGAACGGCCTTGATCGGGCCTGAAAATACCAAATCTGCGCCGAACACGGGTTGCAACACGGCCGTGTGCCTGGCTGTGTCACTCATTCGTCGTCTCGACCGACTCGAAAGCCAGCACACGACATTCGACACGGCCTCCAACACGCCCGTGTCACATGTGACACGCCCGTGTCGTGACCCGTGTCACGCCCCCCTGTGTGCAATCGGCCAGCTTTCCCAACCCGAGAAGGACACGGCCTGCGACACGGCACCCGACACGCCCGTGTCGCATTTGACACGCCCGTGCTAGGGCCCGTGTCATGGCCCGTGTGCCTTCCTCAGAAAACTGCCCAAAGTGACACGCCCTGGGACACGCCCGTGTCCCAGGCCGTGTGCCTCAACTCGACGATCTCCGATCGTCAAAACGTCAACCACATGACCCGTGGCCGAACACGCCTGTGTCACGCCCGTATCACGCTCGTGATACGCCCGTGTCACGCCCGTGACACCTGCTCCAAAATTCAGACTGGGCTTAAAACATCACCCGTCCCTCTTTTGAGTTTCGGGGTGTTACAACTCTCTCCCCTTAAAAGAAATTCGCCCACGAAATTTACTAAAGGAAAGCCAACATAAAACCAAGAGCGGTACCTGAGCGAAATAACTCTGGGTACTCCTCCAGCATGGTCTGCTCCCGTTCCCAAGAGAGCTCCTCACGACCGCAATGTCCCAACGGACCTTGACCATTCGGATCTCCTTGTTACGAAGTCGCTTAACTTCGGAGTCTTCAATACGAACGGGCTTGACCCTAGTCATCAGCCCTTCGTCCACCGGTACTTGATCAACTGCGATCACCTGCGAAGGCTCTTGCACCGCCTTCCGCAATACAGAGATGTGGAACACATCGTGTAGTCCACTCAACTCTACCGATAACTTCAAACGATAAGCCGCTTCGCCGACCCGCTCCAGAATCTCAAAGGGTCCCAGGTATCTTGGGCTCAGCTTCTTCAAGCATCTCACCCGCGAAGCACCCTTGAACGGCTTTACTTTTAAGTACACCCAATCGCCCACCGCGAACTCCACATTCCGATGCTTGGCATTGTAGTACTTAGCTTGCCTATCCTGAGCGATCAGCAAATGCTCTCGAATGATCCGCACCAAAGAAGTAGCATTTTCCACCTCCTGCTTCTTGTACAACCTTGCCTCACCCGTTTCAAGCCACGATAACGGCGTGCGGCACTTCCTACCATACAGGGCCTCGAAGGGTGTCATTTGTATACTCGCTTGGTAGCCATTATTGTGCGCAAACTCCACCAAATACAGGTGGTCCTCCCAATGCTTCCCGAAGTCTAGGACACACATGCGGAGCATGTCCTCCATCGTTCTATTGACTCTCTCGGTCTGCCCATCCGTCTGCGGATGGAAGGCTGTGCTGAACTTCAACTTTGTCCCCAACATATGCTGCACCAACCTCCAATCATTGGACGTGAAACGCTCATCATGATCACTCACAATGCTGCGAGGCACACCATGCAGTCTAACTATATTGTCAACATACAACTTTGCCAATTTCTCCACTGGATCATCCTTCCTATGCGGAATGAAGTGTGACACCTTTGTTAACCGGTCTACGATCACCCAGATGGCGTCGTTCCCTTTCTGCGACCTTGGCAAGCCATGCACAAAGTCCATCGATATATCGTCGAACTTCCACTCCGGAATAGGCAAGGACTTCAAGAATCCTCCAGGCTTTTAGCACTCCGCCTTTACCAAGGCACAGGATTGACACTTAGCTACAAACAGTGCCACATCCTTCTTGAGCCCCTGGCCACCAAAACAGCTTCTTGATTGCACAAGTCTCGTCACGTCAATAGGGTCGATTCTCCATTCATAGCCTTTCTTTGGTCCCGGTACATCTTCGTGCTCCCAGGGTGGATTGAGTACTTTGTATTATGAGCCTCGTACATCAATTCCGCCCGTAGATTACCCCCGCTTGGGACGCACAAACGATGCTCCTTCCTTAGCAGCCCATCTTCCACTGAAAATTGGGAATTTGACCCATCCAACGCTGCCTCCGTAAGCTCCTTCATGAAGTCATCTAACTCCAATGCCTGCCGAACCCGGTCAGCCAGGTCATACTGAACCTCTGTCCAGTTCAACATTGCTTTGGCGCTCGTCTGCTTGCCAACGCAACAGATCTCAAGCTCCTCCAACTCCCGTATCAGCCGTTCATCATGCACCGACAACCAGTTGGCTTGGGCGGGAGCTCTGCGACTCAACGCATCAGCAACCGCATTGCCCTTCCCGGGTACATAATGAATCTGTAAGGTGTAGTCCCCCAGGAACTCCATCCACCTCCTCTGCCTCATGTTAAGATCCTTCTGATCCAATAGGTACTTCAGGCTCTTGTGATCGGTATATATATCGACCCTTACGCCGTATAGGTAGTGCCTCAACAGCTTAAGTGCAAATATCACGAGCGCCAACTCTAAGTCGTGGACCGGATAGTTCCTTTCATGCACTTTCAGCTGACGCGATCCATAAGCTATCACGCTCCCATGCTACAACAACACGCAGCCCAAACCACTGCCCAAGGCGTCACTATACACCTCGAAGCCCTCGGTCCCACTCGGCGAACTAAGCACTGGCGCCGCGGTCAACCGTCTCTTCAGCTCCTCAAAAGCTTGCACGCACTCCTGCGTCCACAAGAATCGCTGATCTTTCCTTGTCAACTTCGTGAGAGGTAGCGCTATCTGCGAGAAGTTCTCTATGAAGAGCCTGTAATATCCGGCAAGCCCGAGAAAACTACGGACTTCTGCGACAGAAGACAACGCAGACCACTCCCATATCGCAACAATCTTCGCCGAATCCACCGCTATACCTTCCCCACTAACAATATGACCAAGGAACGCTACTGAGGGTAGCCAGAACTCGCATTTGGAGAACTTTGCGTATAACTCGTTCCTCCTTAGCGTCTCCAAAACCAGATGCAAGTGCTTGAAGTGATCTTCCTCGCACTGCGAGTACACCAATATGTCGTCAATAAAGACAATCACAAAGTGGTCCAAGTACTCTCGAAACGTCCTGTTCATCAAATCCATGAACACCGATGGCGCATTCGTCAGTACAAACGGCATGACCGTGAGCTCGAAGTGCCCATACCTTGTGCTAAATGTCGTCTTCGGGATATCACACTCCCTGATCCTCAACTGATAGTATCCCGACTTCAAGTCTAACTTAGAATACACCGATGATCCGACTAACTGATCGAAGAGATCATCAATCCTCGGAATCGGGTACTTGTTCTTCTTCGTCAGCTTGTTCAACTCTCTGTAGTCGATACACAACCGCATACTACGGTCCTTTTTCTTAACGAAGAGGACCGGTGCGCTCCAAGGCGACGAGCTTGGACGCACATAACCTTGCTCCATCAGCTCCTCTAGCTGAACTTTCAACTCTGCCATCTCCTTAGGCGCCAACCTATACGGAGCACGTGACACCGGTTTGGCCCCCGATACGAGCTCGATGGTGAAATCAATCTCTCGCCGCGGTGGGGCCCCGGGAAGACTATCCGGGAACACATCGGGGTATTCACAAACCACGGGGATGCTATCCAACGTGGACTTTGGCTCCACAGCCCCCACTATTGCGAAGAAAAGCTCTGCACCAGCACGAACTGCCTTTACCACTTGAAGAGCTGACATCAGCGTCTTGCTCGACCCCTTGAGTCCCTCGAATGTTGTTCCCAGCCCAACACCCAGCTTGACCTCCTTCCGGTCACAGTCAATCCAAGCTTTCTGCTCCGAAAGCCAATCCATCCCAAAGATAACGTCGAACTCTACTAGCGGCAGCAATGACGCTAGCAAGTCGAACTCTTGGCTCCCAATGTGAACCTTTACGGCGCACACTCTGTCCGCACGCATCGAGCACCCATTCGGTAGCAGCACATCCAACTTGTCCTTCGCCATCGAAGAAGGGATTCCGATGCGCGATATAAAATTTTCGGACAAGAAGGAGTGTGAAGCTCCCGTATCGAACAGTGCCCGTGCCGGACTATTGCTAATCAAAACAAAGCCTAGGCAAACCATATTAGGCTAACAGGCAATAAACAACAGTATCTAAGTTAACTTGCTATAAATTAACTCGTACCTGTCACCACATCCGCTTGTTTAATAGCCTCCTGCTGCCCCAAGTTGTAGACTCTAGGCTGAGTCGGAGCAAAGTAGGACGCGGTTGACTCCACCGCCTTGCCCTTCTCTTCGTAAGTAGCTCCTTGCTTCCTCTCGGATTTTGGGCGTCCGCTCCAGCAATCGCGGGCAAAGTGCCCCGTCTTTCCACACGTGAAACAAGCGCCCGGGGTTCGGTTGGTAGTTGCCCCCGAGGCACCTGTAGAAGAAGCTGGACCTGACGTCCTAGTCTTCTTGAAGAATTTTCGATAGCCCGACTTCGACGTAGTCGGCGCTTTGAACTTTGATTTCTTCCCGCCAGATTCCTTCTTAGCTTGCATATTTCTCATGTCCTTCTCCAAGGACCGGGCCGAGTTGACCAAGGTTAGGAAACCCTGCGCCATGGGCCCTGATAGTAGCAACCTCAGCTCATCTCTTAACCCTTCGTAGAAGCGGTTAGCCTTCCGCTCCTTGTCGGCAAAGGTAGCGCTAGCATATCTCCCCAACCGAGTAAACTCGTGGAGGTACTCGTCTACAGTGCTATCTCCTTGCACCAACTTTTGGAACTCGTTCTCCAATGTGATCCTCTGCGCTGAGGGGAGGTATCGAGCCATGAACAATCTTGCAAACTCCGTCATAGGAACTTCGGCCAACGGCCTTCCCCTCAACTGGTGTAGCTCAAGGCCTTCCCACCATAACCTTGCATCCCCATCCAAAAGGAACGTCACTATCGTCGTCTTCTGCCACTCTTCCGTTTCTGTTGTTGTCATCACCCTATTGACTCTTGTGAGCCAATCCTCAGCCTGGGTCAGTGTTCCCGTTCCCGAGAACACCGGTGGGTGGAAGCCCATCACATGCTTCAACTGTCTTTCAGTTGCTCTCCGAGGCAACTCCGGCTCCACCACCACCTGCTCAACCCTTCTAGGCTCCGCCGCTTGGAGCGGCACTTGCTCCTCCGCAGGAGCAGGCTGCTGCACCTGTCTTGCAGGTTGCGCATTAATCATAGCAAAGACAACTTCTGCCACCAATCTAATGGTCTCGGCAGACGGAGGTGTTGCAGGCGCTTCACTTGGCGCACTGCTTGCCTCAGAACCTGGCCGTTCTGACGGCCCAGCACCACTTCTGGTCACCTATAAACGTGCAAAACACCGATATGCGACCAAATACTATTGCAACCAGCAATTATAGGAACACGCAGGTTCCTCAAATATGTGTATTTTCATTCCTAAGTGGACATTCATGGGTTCTTTTCGTGTTATAACGATGACGCACACACATGTGCTCACCACCCCTTAAAGTGAATTCGCCCACGAATTCATTTAAGCTTGACCGAAACAAGTAGTTTGATACTAATTTGTAACACCCCTATCCGTCACATAGCATATAGCAGTAGGTCCGGCCAAGGCCCGACGCCATATACCACGGACAGACTGATTGGTTACTTATTGAGACCAATCAACCAATCAATACGTCCTACACAACACCTAGCGGAAGCAATTATTAAGTTGCAAGAAAGGAAAGAACCCAGCCACACGCATGAATGTCCACTACACAAACCAAATAGGAATGTACAATACACGAGTACGGGCCTTAAGGCCTTACAACAGTTTGTTTTAAATAAAGTGTTTTCCAAACCTCGGCACGCAGGCCGACCAAACATGATAAACGGGAAAAACATAAACATTTAGGCCTTCGAGGACTGGTACAGCTTCAAGGGCTATATCCCGCTATTTCCCTCTCGGCTCCGCAGCACCTGCAAGCCACAATCCACCGCCCGGTGGTAAACAAAATAACGGTCAGCTATGCTGACCAAATTATAACGATCCCGCCCCCAAAATCGGGGCGGCGATGCTCTTTCCCTGCACGTTATTAGTAGGCAACAACAATAGTGTAAACATACTTCATCACAGGCGTAGGCTCGCACAATCACACACCCCATGCACTCAGGGCACATTCACGGCGAACTGGCCAACGTCACGTCAATTCAAGCCATAGACATTCCCGTTCCACCACCGCCTCTTGGATGGCCAACTATATGAGCAATTTGCCTTCCTAGCCTTGGCCACGGAAATTTAAGTTATAGATCGTCGAAGACCCTCATCCATGCCAACGGTCCTACCGAACGACATAGACAGGGTACGGTTCCGCCTGACCCGTGTTCATACCGCAACGACAATTTAAGCCATATGCGCAGGTCAAGACTCACCGAGTCCCGTTTCCACCACAATAATCACATAACCCGGTTATGTTCACGTTGGCTCCCCGGCCACCGTGTTGGCAAAACTCGCTTTTGCCCAGTTTTCCGGGTGCACCTTAGAGTTAATCTCTAAGACTCCCTGTCGCAATCTACCACGTAGAAAACCCGAAAACACCCAAACATCCGGAGTCTTGCCCGGTTCAAATGCAATGCAACATCACCGATCCGGACCAACATTTCCGAATAGGCTTCACACACAATGCATATGCCTGTTTACGCATACAGACTCTACACAAGGAGGACTTCGCATATCTACCCCAAGGAATGCTCCAACCGTCCCGTTTCATCGGCCAGCTTTCCCAACCCGAGAAGGACACGGCCTGCGACACGGCACCCGACACGCCCGTGTCGCATTTGACACGCCCGTGCCAGGGCCCGTGTCATGGCCCGTGTGCCTTCCTCAGAAAACTGCTCAAAGTGACACACCCTGGGACACGCCCGTATCCCAAGCCGTGTGCCTCAACTCGACGATCTCCGATCGTCAAAACGTCGATCACATGACCTGTAGCCGAACACGCCTGTGTCATGCCCGTGTCACACCCGTGACACGCCCGTGTCACGCCCGTGACACCTGCTCCAAAATTCAGACTGGGCTTAAAACATCACCCGTCCCTCTTTTGAGTTTCGGGGTGTTACACAGTTCCTTTGCTCCGATGATGATTCCGCTGTCAGGCTCTCACTAGCTGACAAGGCCAGTTGATCTCTCGTGGAAGCCCAGTTCCTCTGATCCGATGATGATTCCACTATCAGGCTCTCACTAGCTGACAAGGCCGGTTGATCTCTCGTGGAAGCCCAGTTCCTCTGCTCTGATGATGATTCTGCTGTCAGGCTCTCACTAGCTGACAAGGCCGGTTGATCTCTCGTGTAAGCTCAGCTCCTCTACTCCGGTGATGATTCCTCTATCAGGCTCTCACTAGCTGACAAGGCTGGTTGATCTCTCATGTAAGCCCAGTTCCTCTGCTCCGATGATGATTCTGCTGTCAGGCTCTCACTAGCTGACAAGGCCAGTTGATCTCTCGTGTAAGCCCGACCAGTTCCTCTGCTCTGATGATGATTCCGCTGTCAGGCTCTCACTAGCTGACAAGGCTGGTTGATCTCTCGTAGAAGCCAAGTGTTTTCACCCCGAGGCTGTCTCGTCACCCAGACTCCCATTAGCTGGCATGACAGGTTGACCCCTCGGGAGGATAAGTGTTTTCACCCCGAGGCTGTCTCGTCACCCAGGCTTCCATTAGCTGGCATGACAGGTTGACCCCTCGGGAGGCTAAGTGTTTTCACCCCGAGACTGTCTCGTCACTCAGGCTCCCATTAGCTGGCATGATAAGTTGACCCCTCGGGAGGCTAACTGTTTTCACCCCGAGGCTGTCTCGTCACCCAGGCTCCCATTAGCTGGCATGACAGGTTGACCCCTCCGGAGGCTAAGTGTTTTCACCCCGAGGCTGTCTCGTCACCCAGGCTCCCATTAGCTGGCATGACAGGTTGACCCCTCGGGAGGCTAAGTGTTTTCACCCTGAGGCTGTCTCGTCACTCAGGCTCTCATTAGCTGGCATGGCAGGTTGACCCCTCGGGAGGCTAAGTGTTTTCACCCCGAGGATGTCTCATCACCCAGACTCCCATTAGCTGGCATGACAGGTTGACCCCTCAGGAGGCTAACTGTTTTCACCCTGAGGCTGTCTCGTCACCCAGGCTCCCATTAGCTGGCATGACAGGCTGACCCCTCGGAGAGACCGAGTATTTTCGGCCCCATGGAGGCCACTCAGCGAATACGTTGGGTTGGATGTTTCTTTCCGAGCTTGTGCCAACCTCGAAAAGAGCGGGGATTGTGTACAACCTCGTATTCGCAGAGTCGGGCCCTCCCGGCAGGCATAAGACCAACTTTGAGTTTTTAAGATTTTGGAGAGTTTTGCACTCTTGGTGGCCAATTTTGGCTTGGCCTTGGAAATATACTAGTAGGGGAAGGGAAAATTTACCTCCCCCGGTCCATTTTTTGGGCGAGTGTGGCAAGATGGCCTGTCCCCCACAGCTTGCCTTGGTGCGAGGTAGGAGCGGCGAGATAGGCGCATCGGCCTGCCCTGCGGGCGAGCCAGGCCGGCGGCCTGCGGCTCGCCCGGGCGGCCTGCCCTGCGGGCAAGCCAGGCCGCGGCCTGCGACTCACCAGGCCATGGCCTACGGCTTACCCGAGAGGCCTGCCCTGCGGGCGAGCCAGGCCGGCGGCCTGCGGCTCGCCCGGGTGGCCTACCTTGCTGGCGAGCCAGGCCTGCGGCCTGCGGCTCACCCGGGCGGCCTGCCCTGTGGGCGAGCCAGGCCGGCGGCCTGCTGCTCGCCCGGGCGGCCTGCCCTATGGGCGAGCCAGGCCGGCGGCCTGCTGCTCGCCAGGGCGTCCTGCCCTGCGGGTGGTTCCTTCGGAGGGGGTGGTGGAGCATGGTTCGGCCCCCCGGACCCCCGGACCCCCTTGGGTCGTATTTTTACCATTGTGCCCTCGAGGGGGGATTACCTCTTTACCCTATGGTGTGGAGATTTTCTATTGGCCTGAGGCCTTTTTGGCCTTAAGGGTATTTTGGACATTTCAGCCCCCAGAACTTGGAAAAACTATAAATAGACCCCCTTGAGTGCCTTTGGAGAGGATGAGTTTTTCCTTACCTTCTCCTCCCTTAGCTTCTTCTTGGTAGAGTAGAGATAGCTCTCCATGGCGCCCAGCCTAGCCCTTTGGTGAGGGAGGGGAAGAGTTCCTGTGACCTTCCGGGTGTGTGGTGGGACCTCCACGCTAGAGCCGAGGGTCTGTTCATAGTTTCCTAAGTTTTCGGCCCGTGACGTTCCCCCAAGTGTAGTAGGTGTGTGGTCACCCCTCTTTTGGGACCCCGAACTCCACGAGAGACCAAGTTTTTGGTTTCAACAACCGGAGCCCCTCCCCGGGCGCATCCACTTGAGGTGGTGGCCGGGTTAAATCCCCACCGGTGGTGGTGGGAAGGCCCCTCAGGAATAAAAAAAAAGTGGTGGCTGCATGCATACAGCTACCGTGCTAGGACTTGGGAAGAATTTCTTCCTGTTCTCGGACCTCCGGCGGCGGCAGTAGGCCGCCGGCAAACCCTCTCGCCGGTGTGCCCATCCTCTAACACACCCTCCACGTGTGTTGGCCGGAGTGATGGTGGCTCCGGCCGGCCAAGGTAAACCTCTCGCAACGCCATCTCTGTATGTTAGCTGTGTAAAAATGCTTAACTCTGTCTTTAATTTATTTCTATTTTTTTTATCCTCAGAACATTAGATATGCAATTAAATGTCCTATTTCACTAAGATGGCTGTGTAAATTTGGTACATACTTGTTGCGGCCAAACTCGGCGCTCCGGTCGATCCAGACTAACTTGGACCGTCTTAGCTCGCGGAGCGGTCGAGTGCGCACACAGTCAGTTGAAGAGGGGAAATGTACACAAGGAGTTTTAACGTGGAAAACCCTTCAACCGGGTGAAAAACCCGTGACCGGTTCGCTGCCAGTCAAAATCCACTAGATCAGGGTGATTATAGTATGCTGAGTGAATCGGGGCGACAGGCCGCTCCCGTTACAACTTGCGGGGTGAGAGGATGACTATAACTGCCGGCGGGCAACAAACTGCTCCGCCAAAGTGACTTAAACGGTGGAATGAGCGGGATGCTTCTGGCGCGTGCGCCCGGGGGCGGCGCGCTTGTGGGCTTCGACTGTCTTCTTCGCTCGACTTCCTCTGACTTTGGGCGCCTCCTTCCCAACTGCGCGTTGGTGGGGTGCCAATAGCCGATGGCGGGTGCTGATGGCCGCTGGTGGCCGCTGGAGGTCGCTTGTGGCCGCTGAAGGTCGCTGGTGGCCGCTGAAGGTCGCTGGTGGCCGCTGGTGGCCGCTGGTAGCTGGCGGCGAGAGGTGGCCGACACGGTAGAGGAGGCAGGAGAGCTCTCACCTGAGGAAGAGGGAGAAGAATCGTAGGAGGAAAAGATGAGAAATGAAGAGCCCCTGGGGTCCTTTTATAGGCTCCAAGGGGAGATCATGGTGGGCCCCACCACTAACGTAGTGAGTTAGTGGGTGGTTTCCCCTTGATCGGACGGCCGTGGTAGCGCGCCATGATCGGATGGTGGAGGTTCGGGCGGCGAGCCACCGGCTGGCGGTGGACAGACGGCGGCGGCCGGGCGGCCGGGCGGCGGCGGCGGCCGGGCGGCCGGGCGGGCGGCGGCGACCGGGCGGCCGGGCGGCGGCGGCCGGGCGGCGAGGGCGGGCGGCGACGGTTGGTTGCGGCGGCGGTGCCTTCTCTCCCCTCTTTCCCTTTTTTTATGGATCTCATTTTTGGTGGGAGAGAAAGAGGGGGGAATTGGACGAAGGAGATGAAAGATGAGAGAAAGTAGGCCCTCCACTTCTCCCATCATGAAGGGAATCATGGGGTTGACTAGTCAACCCCATGATTTCATTTTGGGGATTGCTATTTGCACCCCTAAAGCTAAATATGGATCCAATCCCTATCAAATGCCCCCCAAATCCTTTGTTGTTGGTGAGCCGTGTGAGAGACAACTTAGGATTTTTAATCTTCGTCTTCCCCGCTTCCATGTCTTCCTCCGGAGAGAAGGCCGAGAAGGCGAAGAACGGTGCCTCGAAGGCATGCTCGTACTTATACAATTGGCGACGGTGGTGCTACATCAAATTGAAGGAGCGTCGACGGGGGCTTCAGGCAAGGTGCTGGCGAATCCAATCGCGAAGGGGTCCGTGCGCTGGACGGTGCGGAGGCGCGCCGGCGCAATGGCGGGCGAGTGCAAAGACACGCCTGGAAGCACGCAAGCGCGCGCGAGGGCGCGCTTGCGCAGCCATGCGCGCGGGTGCGCGCGCCCGACCCAGCACGTCCGCGCTTGCGGGTGCGCGCGCGCGGGTGCGCGCGCGCGGGTGCGCGCGCGCGGGTGCGCGCGCGCGGGTGCGCGCGCGCGGGTGCGCGCGCGCGACCCAGCGCGCGGGTGCGCGCACGCGACCCAGCGCGCGGGTGCGCGCACGCGACCCAGCGCGCGGGTGCGCGCGCGCGACCCTACGCGCGGGCACGCGCGCGAGTGCGCGTCCCTGCGCGCGGGTGTGTGTGCGCGCGGGTGTGCGCGCGCGCGGCCCCACGTGTGCGCGCGCGCGACCCTGCGCGCGGGCGCGCGCGCGAGAGCGCGTCCCTGCGCGCGGGTGTGTGTCCGCGCGGGTGTGCGCGCGCGCGGCCCCACGCTTGTGCGCGACCCTCCGCGTGGGTCCTTGCGCGCGCGGGTGCGCGCGTGTGTACGAGGGCGCAACCCCATGTGCGGGTCTGCGCACGTGCGACCGTCCGCGCGGGGTGCGTGTGTGCAACCTGTGTGCGCGTGTTGTGCGTGCGGGCTCTGCTGGCGCGAGGGTGGCCGTGGCTTAGGTTGCGCGTGAGTTGCACTCGGTTTTGCGTGCGCGAGGGTTGCTCGCGGCTTAGGTTACGCGAGGGTTGCTCGCGACTTAGATTGCGCGAGGGCTGCTCGCGGCTTAGATTGCGCGAAGGTTTCTCGCAGCCTAGATTGCGCGAGGGCTGCTCGCGGTTTAGGTTGCACGCGGGTATGGAGGCAGTTGCTGTAAGGAGCGCGCTGCCCGGAAGCAGTTGCTGTAAGGAGCGCACTGCACGGAGGCAGTTGCTGTAAGGAGCGCGCTGCACGGAGGCAGTTGCTGTAAGGAGCGCGCTGCACGGAGGCAGTTACTGTAAGGAGCGCGCTGCACGGAGGCAGTTGCTGTAAGGAGCGCACTGCACGGAGGCAGTTGCTGTACGGAGCACGCTGCACGGAGGCAGTTGCTGTAAGGAGCGCGCTGTACGGAGGCAGTATCTGTAAGGAGCGCGCTGCACGGAGGCAGTTGCTGTAAGGAGCGCGCTGCACGGAGGCAGTTGCTGTAAGGAGCGCGCTGCACGGAGGCAGTTGCTGTAAGGAGCGCGCTGCACGGAGGCAGTTGCTGTAAGGAGCGCGCTGCACGGAGGCAGTTGTTGTATGGAGCGCGCTGCACGGAGGCAGTTGCTGTATGGAGCGCGCTGCAGGGAGGCAGTTGTTGTAAGGAGCGCGCTGCACGGAGGCAGTTGCTGTAAGGAGCGCGCTGCACGGAGGCAGTTGCTGTAAGGAGCGCGCTGTACGGAGGCAGTTTCTGTAAGGAGCGCGCTGCACGGAGGCAGTTGCTGTAAGGAGCGCGCTGCACGGAGGCAGTTGCTGTAAGGAGCGCGCTGCACGGAGGCAGTTGCTGTAAGGAGCGCGCTGCACGGAGGCAGTTGCTGTAAGGAGCGCGCTGCACGGAGGCAGTTGCTGTAAGGAGCGCGCTGCACGGAGGCAGTTGCTGTGAGGAGCGCGCTGCACGGAGGCAGTTGCTGTGAGGAGCGCGCTGCACGGAGGCAGTTGCTGTATGGAGCGCGCTGCACGGAGGCAGTTGCTGTGAGGAGCGCGCTGCACTGAGGCAGTTGCTGTATGGAGCGCGCTGCACGGAGGCAGTTGCTGTGAGGAGCGCGCTGCACGGAGGCAGTTGTTGTATGGAGCGCGCTGCACGGAGGCAGTTGCTGTAAGGAGCGCGCTGCACGGAGGCAGTTGCTGTGAAGGTAGAGGGACGTCTTCGTACTTGGGCAAAGTGAGTATGCATTTCGGACTGCACGGGTGGCGCTTGACGTCAACATGCTTAAAATGAGAAAATGTTAACTTTTTAGAGTTACAGTCGTGAAACTGTTCTTGTGGGAACACATAATTTATAGGAAATTAAAATTAATAAACGTTATAATAGATAGAGCCCTTCTGAGGTGCGAAGCCCTCTCTTGGGTTGGTCGTCTTAGGGGTTACCCCCAGTCCGGTCTAGCAAAACGGTGGGCCAAGTTCCTTTCGGTGGACTTGGTTCCTATCCCCGTAAGAATCTCCCCAGGAGGCCTTGTTTGATGAGATACTCGATCTCCTCCTTGAGCTTTGAGCATTCTTCCGTGTTATGTCCTTGTCCATGGTGAAATTCACAGTACTTTGTCTGGTCCCCAGTATTTTTAGCGAGAGGTCTGGGCTTGCGGAGCGCCTCTTTGCCTTGGATTGCATAAAATACATTTGTCCTGGAGGTGTTGAGGGGTGTGTACTCCCGGGGCGGCTGATCTCTCTGATGGTTACGGCGCAATCTTCCTTCTTGGTGTTGAGGGGCCGACTCATTTTCCCTTTTTCGCTTCTGGTTGTCGTTAAACTGTTGACGATGAGCTTCAATAGCCTCGTCGGCAGCGATCTGAGCCTCTACGCGGTGCACGAGGTCGGGGTAGCTAGCGACGGTTTCCCTCATTAATGCTGAATAGAAGCTGTTCGGGCGAAGACCTCCGAGGAACATTCCTCTTAACAGTTCAGGGTCAACCCCTGGGATTTGGTGGGCTTCTATGGAGAACCTGCGGAAGAAATCCTTCAAAAACTCTCCTTCGTTCTGGTGGATACCTGATAAGTGGGAAGGGTCGCGGACGATCCTCCGATTTGCTATAAACTGATCTGTGAATTGTCTCGTTAGTTCTGCGAAGTTGGCGATAGTGCCCGCTTTCAAGGAGTGAAACCATGTGCGGGCTTGCCCCTTGAGAGTGGTAGGAAACACTTGGCAGAGTAACTGATCAGGTGCGTTGTAGATCCTCATAATGGTAGTGAAGTGGTTGACATGTTCGAACGGATCGTCAGTTCCATCGAAAGTTTCGATATCGGGCAGTTTGAAACCGTGAGGAATTGGATGGTCCATAATCTGGGGTGTTAGCGGGGAACCCTGGCAGAGTGGTCGGTGGGTACAAATATCTCTTGCACCTGCTTGATGATATTCTTCGACGATGACCTCTCGAATTTCCTCCCGAGTAAATCTTTCTAACGGATGTAGGCGGACTTCGTTAGCGGGCTCATGATGATGATCTGCTCTCGCTCTCCCATGGGCTGAGTGAGCGAAACTTGCAGCTTCAGCATATTCTTCAGATATTTCCTGCCTTGGAGGAACCTCTTGGGCTCTGCCCTGATTTTGTTGCGGGGGTGGATCCACACGAGCTGGTTGCAGCGGGGGAGCCGGAGGCGCTCCCAGGTTTCGCAGCAGGGTGAGCATTTCAGTTTGATGTTCTTCCATTTGGCGAACGCTTCCCTCTATAGGAGCAAATACAGCTTCAGCGGTCAGTGGTGCGTCCACCAAAGAGTGGGAACGTGCAGGCTCGGCCTGCCTGCCAAGGGCGGAGCCTTCAGCGGTACGGGTGCTTCTCTTTGTCATTAAGATAGTACTTGGAGGGGGCGATGCTGATGATCTTACGCTTCAAAGGATGTTGGGAAATCGTTTCCCACAGACGGCGCCAAACTGTTGCGGCCAAACTCGGCGCTCCGGTCGATCCAGACTAACTTGGACCGTCTTAGCTCGCGGAGCGGTCGAGCACGCACACAGTCAGTTGAAGAGGGGAAATATACACAAGGAGTTTTAACGTGGAAAACCCTTCAACCGGGTGAAAAACCCGTGACCGGTTCGCTGCCAGTCAAAATCCACTAGATCAGGGTGATTACAGTATGCTGAGTGAATCGGGGCGACAGGCCGCTCCCGTTACAACTTGCGGGGTGAGAGGATGACTATAACTGCCGGCGGGCAACAAACTGCTCCGCCAAAGTGACTTAAACGGTGGAATGAGCGGGATGCTTCTGGCGCGTGCGCCCGGGGGCGGCGCGCTTGCGGGCTTCGACTGTCTTCTTCACTCGACTTCCTCTGACTTTGGGCGCCTCCTTCCCAACTGCGCGTTGGTGGGGTGCCAATAGCCGATGGTGGGTGCTGATGGCCACTGGTGGCCGCTGGAGGTCGCTTGTGGCCGCTGAAGGTCGCTGGTGGCCGCTGGTGGCTGGCGGCGAGAGGTGGCCGACACGGTAGAGGAGGCGGGAGAGCTCTCACCTGAGGAAGAGGGAGAAGAATCGTAGGAGGAAAAGATGAGAAATGAAGAGCCCCTGTGGTCCTTTTATAGGCTCCAAGGGGAGATCATGGTGGGCCCCACCACTAACGTAGTGGGTTAGTGGGTGGTTTCCCCTTGATCGGACGGCCGTGGTAGCGCGTCATGATCGGATGGTGGAGGTTCGGGCGGCGAGCCACCGGCTGGCGGTGGACAGACGGCGGCGGCCGGGCGGCCGGGCGGCCGGGCGGCGGCGGGCGGCGACGATTGGTTGCGGCGGCGGTGCCTTCTCTCCCCTCTTTCCCTTTTTTTATGGATCTCATTTTTGGTGGGAGAGAAAGAGGGGGGAATTGGACGGAGGAGATGAAAGATGAGAGAAAGTAGGCCCTCCACTTCTCCCATCATGAAGGGAATCATGGGGTTGACTAGTCAACCCCATGATTTCATTTTGGGGATTGCTATTTGCACCCCTAAAGCTAAAAATGGATCCAATCCCTATCAATACTATTTTTCTCACTGTCTCACCGACGGCTAATAGCAAGGCAAGGGATTACAGGCCCTGTCTTGGTTATGGTATGTACATATATTTACATATATACTCCTAAACCTCATTTTAATTATGTTTTAAGAAAAGAAATGCACACACTTACTGCTGTTATTAGTAAGAATAACTTTCAATGTTATTGCATGTCTTCTCATCTCATCATGAGTTGCCTCTGATATTTTGTACAGAGAAAATAATATTTCGATTTATACGCTTCACTAGTTTATTTAACAATACGTGAAAATATTTATTGGTATATACATCTCTCTCCCAAATGATTGAGTAGGCCTTATATATCCTAACATGCTATGTTTATGCGGCTGGATGGTTTTAATCAGAGAGGACATCAGTTTATATAATACACGCACATGAGAATCCGTTCGCATGCAAACCACTATAGATGGAGAATTACTACCTACCTTATTAAATGTGCTTAGACATTCTTTTGAGTTATATTTATATATCTCAAAAATACTGCTGTCATATGGATATTTTTTGCTCTAAAAACAACTGTCTTCATGTAGTTTATGAAGTATTTAGAATATTAAATACTGAACAAATTAATTGTTTATCTTAAGTGTGATACCCATTTACCTCGTCACAATGAGTTTATTATACATTGCCTTATTCATCAAATTGTACAAAACCAGCGTACCTCACTGCGATGAGTTTATGTTTGACTAGACCGAGTATATATGCGATCTCATCTTAGAATATTTTAAAATCTAACTCTTCTTAGATTCATGAGCTGTCATAGTAAAATTTCTTCGCAATAGACATTTCACTGTGGAGCATTTCTTTTACAAGCTAAGCTCAAATATTTGATAATAAAAATATATACATGATTATAACCATAGTAATAACAATAATAAAGTAATAGTAGTAGAGTCGTCGACTTATTCGAACATGTAATAATGATTTATGTTATTGTATCCATGAAGGTGTGACGCTTCAATCTTACAAGTTATCATTGCTAGCTTAAGCATTGCTAGGTAGTCATGTCATTCATTACCTATGCATGGGAAGATGGGAGGGTGCATGGATACCGATGTGGCGGGTTCGTCGGCTTCTCCTATTATACACTACGGGAGAAGTTGCGACGACGAACTCTTTTGGTTGTGGTGGTGAAGAGGACCGGGGGCTAGCTACCCCTTTCACATAGGTCTGTCTCACACCTGTTTGGTTATGTGCCGAGAGGGTTGATCTCCGCACGGGTGAGGATGTGTTCCCACCGAGAGTACCTGTTCTGCATAAAGGTACGAAGGCCTAGAGAGTTGGGGTGTATCCATAACCTAGAAGTGGGAGCGACCGACCCACTATCACCGTCTGGCCACGACTGGTGAGGCCTGAGAAGTGAGCTCCTTCTCTTAACAGGTCACTATGTCAACATAGGGGAAAAGAGATTGTGACACGTCATAAGAGTGATAGAGAGGTTAAGCATGCATACACAACATCCCTTATATACATATACTCACGTATGTTACATGTACTCACTTCTTGGGATGACATCGTATAATTAACTACCGATATGATGATTTACACGGAGAAGGAAATATTTATAATTTTAGAAAGTCTTGCTCATTCAATTTTGATGTTCTCGCTTATCTCGTTGATACTCACACACCTATACTGTTAGAAAACCAGCTCAATTAATTATTGACGTCTTTTTTTCCCTACTTATTACTGTACATATGCATTGCTTCGGCTATTGTGCTAACTCTTCTTGTAGGTTTACTTCCTGGTACCCACTAGGGGGCTGGGGAGGAGCGTGAGATTTACTTGGTCATGATGTGGCTAACGTACTTTGTACGTATCATTTTAGGACCTGATGCGCCTACCAATGGAGCAGGAGCGGATGGAGGAGCGTAGACATGCACCCGTTGGAGAGGAGTTTCCTGAGCCCGCTCGGGAGATTTATGAGGACGTGAGGGTACTACTTCTGAGGAGAGGAGAGCATGAGAAATTTTCACTATCTTATTTTGGACATTTGCTTTGTTGTTTTATGTCTTAGACTTTTGTCACTTTTGGACTTTGTATATCCCTTCGTGGGTTTTCATTTATGATTATTTACCTTTCGTGCCGAGATGCACTGTGATGATTGCTTCCGCATGAATAATCTTTTATCATCTGGGAATGTTTTATTATGATGCATAGCCGTATAGGGCGAACGTTCCGTCATTTGGGTCATGGGTCAGGTAAGAGGGTGACACCTCTTCGGACACATGAACCTTTTGGGGGGATACTCGCCCTGGGCATAAGAACCTCCTATGTTTTTAAAAAGGGGGGGGGGGGTCCTTACAGCGAGCAACCCTCGCGCAATCAAAGTCGCGAGCAACCCTCGCGCAGTCTAAGTAGCGCGCATCCCTCGCACAACCTAAGCCACGGGCAACTCTCGCGCAATCTAAACCGCGAGCAGCCCTCGCGCAATCTAAGTCGCGAGCAACCCTCGCGCAATCGAAGCCGCGAGCAACTCTCGCGCAGTCTAAGTCGCGCGCAACCCTCATGCAAAGTAAGTCGCGGGCAACCCTCGCGCAATCTAAACCACGAGCAGGCCTCGCGCAATCTAAGTCGCGAGCAACCCTCGCGCAATCTAAGTCGCGAGCAACCCTCACGCAGTCTAAGTCGCGCGCAACCCTCGCGCAACCTAAGCCGCGAGCAACCCTCGCGCAAGCAAAGCCGCGAGCAACCCTCGCGCAACCAAAGCCGCGAGCAGCTGCCCGCGCAATTTAAGTCGCGCGCAACCCTCGCGAAACCTAAGGCACGAGCAACCCTCACGCAAGCAAAGTCGTGCGCAACCCTCGCGCAACCTAAGCCGCGAGCAACCCTCGCGCAACCTAAGCCGCGAGCAACCCTCACGCAAGCCGAGCCGCAGTCACAAACCGCACCAAACAAAGTCATGAGTCAATCTCGTACAAGCAAGAGTCGCGAGTCAATCTCACGTAGAACGACGATCCACGTCAAACTTACGTAAAATAACATGAACCTCACCAACTGAGGTATCATTCGGCCCCGATAAGAATGGAGGCGCTGTGAATGCGTCCCTATATATCGCCACAACAAGTTTTTCCTTCTGGCCGTATACTCGGGGGCAGAAACTCCACATCTCAGCAATCTCTTCCTTTGGGCGCTTAGTGCACCATGCATGTTACACCTTGCGCACATCGCGTATGCAGCGTGCATCGCGCACGCATCACTCACTATCCATCATACACATTACACACCGTGCACATCGTACCTCGTGCACACGTCATATACATTGCACCTTGCACACACAAAGCACAGTTTTGCATATTGTTGCTGTATAGACCTGGGCGGACAGGCGGCTAAGACTGACGGTTTGGTAGCCGGGCGGTCAGCCGGCTAATCTCTGGAATCTCGGTGGTCGGCGGCGTGTTCTCTGGTGGTGACCGGGCGGTTAGTGCCTACTAACCGCACGGTTAGGCGGTCTCCTGGGCGGATCGGCGGCGTGTTCTCTGGTGGTGACCGGGCGGTTAGTGCCTACTAACCGCACGGTTAGGCGGTCTCCTGGGCGGATTGGCGGTTAGCTTTGTAGATGATGTATTTGTGTATTTAGTCCCACATTGGGTATTTGCATTCTCTCTCATCTCCTCCATTCTATATAAGGGAGGTTATACCTTTGTAATACTCAGTTTTTTGGATAATAAAAATTCCATTACTCCACTTTCCGGTTTCTATATTTCTATTCGCACATGGTATCAGAGGACCCGATCTAGTCCTCCTGATTGCGTTTTCTTCTGTCCGTGAGACCTCTGTCTACTCGCCGCGGCCTGTCTTTCAGCTCGCGCGAGCTCTCTTCTCCCGTGGATTCCTCTATCCTCTGTTGCTTCTCGCGATTATCTCTCGCGGTCTCCTCTTCTCGCCCGAACTCTTGTGCGGGCATCCTTCTTGTTCTCACACAACCTGTCTTGTCGTGCGATCTTCTTCCCCGTTGCTTGACCGCAGCTTGGTCGTGGCATTGCTTGCCGCTAGTCTCATTGTGACCGCTGCGACCTCTTCCTTCTTTTGCTCGCCCGGTCTCTCCTCTTAACCACGCGACCTCTCTTCCAGGATGACCAATTCTGATGGCTCCACCTCGTCTACTGTCGTTGTCCCACTGCCTCCTCCTCCTCCTCCTGCTTCCGGGAATCTTGGCACCGTCTCTAAGCTTCTGGGGCCCAATTATCCCGACTGGAGTGTCTCATTCACTTTTCTTCTCCGCTCTCAGCGCAAGCGTCATCATCTTACCGATGACCCTCCGCCTGCGGACTCTGCCCAGTTTAATGACTGGGATGCGAATGATGCGCTGGCTCGTACTTGGCTGGCGAACAGCCTGTCCGATGAATGTCTTCCTGTCATCTGTCACGATGAGACGGTAAAACAAGCTTGGAATCACTTGGCCGCTCTCTACTCCAAGGGGGGACAAACATCTCGCATCTATACTCTCTATGCGGATCTCTTTGCTCGCCAGTCCATGTCCCCTCCTGCAGCTTACCAACAGGTCCAAGCCCTTGGAGCTGAGATTCTCCAAAATCGTCCTCTCTCGGCAGATGTGGCCACTCAGCTGAAGCACTTCCAGGAACTCCTAGTGGTCTGTTACCTTCTGCGGCTTCCGGACTCATACGATATGATCCGGCAGCAAATTCTTGGCGAGGCTGAGTCTCCTACCCTGGATGCTACTGCTGCCCGCATTGCCGCTGTTACCTCTCTGCTCCAACGCCCTTGCTTGCCGCTCCTCCGGCTCTGGATGCCTATGCCCACCAGGCTCATCGTGGTGGATTTCGTGGTCGTGGTAACCACTCTGGCGGGCGTGGCCCTTCTCGCTACCTCTGTACTCATTGTGGCCACACAGGACACTTGGTTGACCGCTGCTGGACAAAGCATCCGCATCTTCGTCCCGCTGGTGATGCTCCTACTTCTTCCCCGTCATCTGCCTCTGTGGCCACGACTTCAGGTAGTGCCCACGTGGTTACCCAAGGTAAATGGCTAATCGACTCTGGCGCCACTAACCATATGACGGGCAATCCTCAGTGCTTTTCTCTCCTAGAAACACATGATCGGTTGCCCCCTGTTCTCGTTGCGGATGGTTCTCCCTCTCCGGTGCATGGAACGGGCATGGTTCAAGTTACTCCGTCACTTCGCCTGGCGGATACTCTTTATGTGCCCAAGTTTCCGTGTAATTTATTGTCGGTTACTTCTCTTTGCAAGCAACTTCAGTGTTCGGTAACATTTACTCCTTCTTGTTCGTTTCAGGACCCGGACTCCAAGAGGACGATTGCTACTGGGACTGAGAGGGGCGGTCTCTACTTCCTTGATGATGTATCCGCACTTTCCGTCTTCTCTCCCGCTTCTACAGATCTTCTTCAGTGGCACCTTCGCCTGGGGCATCCTCCCTCGCGTCTCATCCACCAACTGTTCCCTCACCTACCTCAGCACGACTCTCCTCTCAACTGTGATGCCTGTCAACTGGGCAAGCATCACCGTTCCCCCTTTCCTCCTAAGAAAGGTCGTGGCTCTTCCAAGCCGTTCGACCTTATTCACTCTGATGTTTGGGGACCTTCCCCTACCCTCACCATCGGGCGTGGGAGTTCCTATTTTGTAACCTTTATTGATGATTATTCTAGATGTACGTGGGTGTATCTATTAAAGGATCGCTCTGAACTTTTTTCTGTATGGACGTCATTTTATTATATGATTAAAAATCAATTTGCTGCTTCTGTCAAAATTTTTCGCTCTGATAATGCAAAAGAGTATCTGAGTAGTGATTTCGCTTCTTTCTGTACGCAACATGGCATCATTCATCAAACTAGCTGCGTCTATACCTCCCAGCAAAATGGGGTGGCGGAACGTAAAAACCGTCACCTCCTCGATGTCGCTCGCACTCTCATGACGCAGATGTAGGTTCCTCGTAGCTATTGGGGCTACGCGGTCCTCATCTCCTGCTACCTCATCAATCGCATTCCCTCTACCGTCCTCAAAGGCAAAACCTCATTTTCCATCCTCTATCCCACCAAGGACCCCTTTCCCTTACCTCTCCGCATTTTTGGGTGCACTGCCTTTGTTCATAGCCCTGCCGCAACTCGCGACAAATTGTCCCCTCGTGCTACGAAGTGTATCTTTTTGGGTTACTCCACAACTCAAAAAGGTTACTGCTGCTTTGACCCTGTTCATCGCAAGCAGTTCGTCTCGGCAGATGTGACATTCTTTGAGAATGCCGCCTACTTCTCTTCTGACATCCCACAGGTCGATGGATCGAACCTCCCTCTTCCTTCTACCGACTCGACCTCTCCACCCATTCTCTCCACCACATCCACTCCTCTTGAGATTCCTCCATCACCACCTCTACCAGCCGCTCCTTCTATTGATCATGATCCTTCTCCCTCGTCCCCTCGGCCGTCTCTCTCATCTCCCGGGCCAGCTATCTTCGCCACGGATGCACCGGTGACTGCGGAACTCGAGGACCTAGAGCTGCCCATTGCCCTTCGCAAAGGGGTTCGGACGTGCACCCAGCACTCGCTGGCAGCTGTTATTTCTTATGATCGGCTAACACCTTCTCGCAGGGACTTTGCCCTAGCCATCTCAGCGACTACCACACCTCGCACCTACCAGGAAGCCCTTGATATTTCTCACTGGAAGGCTGACATGGATGACGAGATTGCTACTCTCTCTGACCGGGGGACTTGGACCCTTGTGCCTCCTCCTTTTGGCACGGATGTGGTTGGTTGTCGCTGGGTGTTTGTCGTCAAGTTCCGTCCAGATGGCCGTGTGGACCGGTACAAAGCCCGTCTTGTTGCAAAAGGGTTTACTCAGACCTATGGTGTTGATTACTTTGACACGTTCTCGCCAGTTGCTCGCCTCAGCACTATTCGGGTCCTTTTATAGGTGGCGGTCAACAAGGATTGGCCTATTTCGCAGTTGGACGTCAAGAATGCCTTCCTCTATGGTGACCTTCACGAGGACGTCTACATGGAGCAACCTCCTGGGTATCTTGCTCATGGGGAGACTCAGGTATGCCGGTTGAAGAAGGCCATCTATGGCCTAAAGCAGAGTCCCGGGGCGTGGTTCGATAAGTTCAGTAGCATCGTTGGGGCTATCGGTTTCACCAGGAGTTCGGCTGATCACTCCTTGTTCATTCGCAAGACATCTTCGGGTCTGGTTGTGCTAGCTGTTTACGTGGATGATATTCTTCTTACTGGCGATGATCAAGCTGGTGTAGCCTTGACGAAGGTCCATCCCCGCCAACACCCCAAATCCTTATTATTGAGGAACAAAGTGAAGAAACAACTTAGGATTTTTCCCTCATCTCCCTCCTCCTTGCCCCCATGACTTCTTCCGGAGAGAAGACGGAAGTGACGGAGAGCGGCGCTTCGAAGGAATGCGCATGAGTTTCATGAAGGGAGAGACGCCCGATAACGACGTCGAGCGGCGTCAAGAGCGGTGTCCGCCTCTGAGGAATCGAGGCGCATGGCCGGGGCTACACCCCTAGTCTCCCGCGACCGCGCATGCGCTTAAAGGGAAGGCGGCGGGCACCGCGCATAGCCGGTCGCGCCCGCACGCACCCGCGCGCAGGGCCGCGCATCAGGCCGCACGCGCGCGCAGGGTTGCGCTCACCCGCGCGCAGGGCCGCGCGCGCCCGCACCCTCACGCGCGCCCGCACAGGGTCGCGTAGGGTCGCGCGCGCACCCACGCGCAGGGCCACGCGCGCGCACTCGCGCGCATGGTCGCGCGTGCACCCGCGCCCCCCTGTGTGCAGGCAGTCGCGCCCCCCATGTGCGGGCAGTCGCGCGCTGTCCACCGCGGCCAGGTGCACCGACACGTGCGCCCGCGACCGGCTATGCGCGGTGCCCGCCGCCTTCCCTTTAAGCGCATGCGCGGTCGCGGGAGACTAGGGGTGTAGCCCCGGCCATGCGCCTCGATTCCTCAGAGGCGGACACCGCTCTTGACGCCGCTCGACGTCATTATCGGGCGTCTCTCCCTTCATGAAACTCATGCGCATTCCTTCGAAGCGCCGCTCTCCGTCACTTCCGTCTTCTCTCCGGAAGAAGTCATGGGGGCAAGGAGGAGGGAGATGAGGGAAAAATCCTAAGTTGTTTCTTCACTTTGTTCCTCAATAACAAGGATTTGGGGGGCAATTGATGGGGATTAACCCATTAATTAAACCATTTGGGGTGCGCATAGCCTTTCCAAATGGGGGGATCATGGGGTTGACTAGTCAACCCACTCCCCATGATCCCCATCATGATAGGAGGAGAGAGGGAGGGCTCACTCCCCCTTTTATCTCTCCACTAATTCCTCTCCCATCACAAAAGGAGGGAACCACCACCGGCCACTGCCGCTCGCCGGCCACCGCCGGACGCCTCCCACTGGCCGGCCACCGCCGGCCGGCCACCTCCCGCTGCCGGCCTCCTCCCGCTGCTGGCCTCCTCCCAGCGCCGGCCACCGCCGCTCGCCGGCCACCGCTGGTCGGCCGGCCGCCGGCCGGCCGCCTCCCGCCACCGGTCGGACGCCTCCCGCCACCGATCGGACGCCTCCCGCCGACCACCGTCGGCCGATTGCACGCCGCCCGTGCCTCCACCGTTCGATTGTGATGGGACCTTTGTAGCCGTCCGATCCGTGGGTAACCACCCACTAACCCACAACCTTAGTGGTGGGGCCCGCCATGATGCTCCCCCGGAGGCTATAAAAGGACCTTCAGGGGCTCCTCATTTCTCACCTTTTCTCTTCTCCGGTTCTTCTTCTTCCTCGGGTGAGAGCTCTCCCGCCTCCTCCACCAAGTCGGCCTCCGCTCGCCGTGAATCACGGCCAGCCACCAGCAGCCACCGGCGGGCACCAGCGGCCACCAACGACCACCAGCAGTTACCGACGGCTATAAGCATCCCACCAGCGCGCTGTCAACAAAGGGACGTCTAGACCGCGAGGAAGCCGAACGAAGAAGACAGTCGAAGCCAGCAAGCGCGCGCCGCCCCGAGCACGCGCGCCAGAAGCATCCCGCACATTCCCTCGTCTAAGTCACTTACGTGGAGCAGCCTATTGCCCGCAGTAAGCTATAGTCTTTCTCTCTCCCCTCAAGTTGTAACGGGAGCTGTCTGTCGCCCTGATTCACCCAGTATACTGTAAACACCAAGAGCTAGTGGAATTTGACCGGCACAGACCCGGTCACGTGGTTTTTTACCCATTTAAGGGGTTTTTCCACGTCATCAAGACTTGTGTCTACTGTTCAATTTCATTGACTGTGTGCGCGCTCGATCGCTCCGCGAACTAAGACGGTTCAAGTTATCCGGTCAGACCGGGGCATCGAGTTAGTCTGCAACAGAAGTATGTGCTCTTCGATTCTTTTTTGCAATCCCGCCTCCAAGTCCAAGGTCTCATGAAGTTGAGTAATAGTTAGGTCAGGAGCCTGACAATGCTCAAGGTCCTGCACCAATGAGAAGCCTGCAAAGGAGGTGGGGCCCGCGCATTTATGGCTTGTGTCATACATTTTTGTGCGGGGCACGCACATTTATGACTTGTGTCATACATTTTTGCGCGGGGCCCGCGCATTTTGGGGCTTCTCAATGGCTCTCCGGATTATGCTCATAATCAGGCTACTACCCAAAATTTTTTCCATGAAGTGAGGTCAGCCGCTATTTCAGGAGGTTTTGCAGCAAAGCAAAAAAATCTAACTTATTCTCCATTTTTGGATCTCCTCTATGCTTCATCTATTTCTCTCTTAACTCAGTTTTCAGGTAGGGGTGTAAACGATTTGGCTTGGATTGGTTTGAACAAAAAACAAAATCGGACCCACATGCTTTGATTTTTGAAAAACATATTAAAATTATTTTCATTTCGGACCAGAGAAAAAAAATAGAGAACAAAAAAAATTAGCGCTAAAAAAATAAAGAACAAAAAAAATACTAATTAACGTGCAGCATTTATTATAAACTTGCAAACCAAATATGCCATAATTAATGAATATTTTTTTAATGCAGAAAGTAATTAACGAAAACTAAATAATTTATGAAAATTTATTTCCTTGAAAACTGCGGGAATTTTTTTTCCAATGGGCACCGCATGGGAGAATTAGAGAATAGGGCGCGTGAGTTATGAAATTTAGTTTTTTATTAAAAAACAATTGTTTTTTATTAAAAAAAAGTTGCATAATGTTAATTAAAAAAAATTACAAACATTTTAACATCACATTAATGCACAAAATAAATATTTTAAAAATAATATTTGTTTTATTTAAATCCCAACGCGATCTCACCCACACAATTCTCTCACTCGTGCCTAAAAATCTTTCAAAGAGCAGAGGTGTCTTCCGACGAACTTTCTCCCTTAATCTTATCATTTGCGGATCCGGATCCCCTGGAATTTCTGCGGGAACTTCAGGGGGTTGAGTTCCAGTTTTGCAAATCAATCGAGTGGAATCAGAAAAATGGCTAACATGAAAGTTATAGATATCCCCGAGACGAATAACTTTCATGTTCAATATTTTTTGATTTAAAGTTGTTTAGACCCTCGATTTTAGCGCCGAAAAAACTCATTGCAAAAAACATTAAATTAATGTTTTTGTAGTGAGTTTTTTTGGGGCCAAAGTCAGAGGTCTAAACGACTTCAAATCAAAAAAATTTAACATAAAAGTTATTCGTCTCGAAAATACCTACCACTTTCATGTTAATCATTTTTCTAATTTCACTCGAGTGATTCGCAAAACTGAAACTTCACCCCCGAAAATTTCCACAAAAGCTCCTGGAGTTCTGGATCCATCATTTGCTCTCTACTGCTAGTTCCCAAATCCAATAAAAAAAAAACTTAATGATTAATTATGACAAAATAAAAAATACTCAAAAAAATCATTTTTTTTGAAATCCCTATAATTTATATTAGCAAATCAAAATTCGTGTTTCCCTTTTTAAAGAAACAAAGGGGGCGCAAGAAAAGACTTTCCGGGGTAGATGAATGATTGTGCGTGGGATCGCGACAGTAGTCACCTGGCTCCTGTTTGGATACCGCCGAATCATTACATGGGCCAAAAAAATTCTCCTTTGAAAATAAAAATATATAAAATTTCTTTCCATTTTTTAATAAAACATCACATTTGATTTCCAAAACATAGCTTCATAGAGGTATCTCCTTCTTCTCTGAATTACTAGCATTCTACTACTTCATAATGTGCTGTAGAGAGCACAAAAATGGACCATTTGAAATACTCCATGAAATTCACAGAAGATGAATAAAGGGTCTCGTATCAACAGCCATAATTAATTCACTGTCCTTCTAGTGGTCTGCTAATAATATAGAGAGTTTCTTAGTGGTCTGTTAATAATAAAATGATTTTCAAAATAACATTTTTAAATTTGATGATCGCTAATAATAATGACTTGATAAAAGTGAAACAAAATTGCTACCACAACCCTTAATTACTTGTAGGTCTGCAAGCAGTTCGGTTCGATTCAGTTTTAAGCAAAATTGAAATCAAACTGAATAATCTCGTTTTTTACACACTCAAAATTGAAACCGAATCAAAATTGATCGGTTCGATTTTTTAATATCAATTCGATTTTTT
This sequence comes from Platanthera zijinensis, assembly GCA_039513925.1. Taxonomy (NCBI): domain Eukaryota; kingdom Viridiplantae; phylum Streptophyta; class Magnoliopsida; order Asparagales; family Orchidaceae; genus Platanthera; species Platanthera zijinensis. The sequence continues at coordinate 46,950,208 of CM077080.1, forward strand.
AGTAAATTTAAAACATTGAATTCAAAAAATATTGATTTTTGTTAATGTTTTCTTTAATGAGACTACTAGTATAGTGGAAGTCTAATTAACTATAAAAATTATATTATACAAAAAAATAAGTTTATCAATATTTAAAGAAAAACTTAGGAAACATATATTATAACATTTAGATTAATTAGTGCAATTAAAACAATAAATTCAAAGATTCGATGAAAATGAAAACAATAAGTACAGTATATTTAATGTTAATTGTCGCCTAGTGCAAAGAAGTTGTCTTGATCCAAACAGAATTATAATACATAAGCTTTGCTAATAGTTTTTATTCTCTAAAAGTTAGATTCAGTTCAATTTTGTCAGTTTACCCAACCAACAAATCGAACCGAACCGAAACATTGTCGGTTTTTAGACCCTCTAAATCTAAACCGAACCAAACTGATAGGTTCGGTTTGAAAATAGGTTCGGTTTGATCGGTTTGATTCGATCGATTTCGATTTTTTATACACATCCCTAATTATTTGGTTGAAATTTAATCCGCCATATTTTACAACTTTTTATTTATTTAGTAAGAAAGAGTGTAGAGGAAGTGTCTTGCACAGCAAAAACCCATAATTTGCCAGCAAATTTACCAAATCTACGTGCCTGTCTGCTTGACTGCGTCTGGAAATGAGAAGTGAAAGTAATCAATTAATAAAAGCGGGAATTAAGCAATAAAATGGGAAAATAATCTCAGCCATTACCTTGGTGGAAACCGAAAATATGACGGCGATGGATTGTAGATGGCCGGAGCTTAATGGCGACAGCAATGATAACGATGTGGTCAACAAAAAAATTGTGTTCATTGGAAAAAATAATTTGATGCTTATAATGCACATGTTTTAATTTGTACTTAAAGCAAATTCAATTATATAACCTGTGATTTCAATGGCTGAGATTTTTCGCAAAAAATAAGATCATATTTTCTAATAGAGTAATGATACACTGTTAAAATAAACGATCGTGCGATTTTAGATGGAGGGAATTGATTTTGTCAAAAATAAAAAAATTGTGGGCTTTCAAAATGGACCAAAAGCAAATTTTGTTTGTTAGAAATAAAAAAAAATGAGTGTGTGGGGGGAGGGATTTCAAAATGGGCCTATCCTACTAGCACGAGACGGCAAGTTGAGTTTTGAGATCTTTTATTTAAGGCGGTAGAATGATGAATTTGATGGTACAGCTACACCCCCCAAACCATCAGAAGAGACGGACTTGGGAATTGTAATCTTCGAGGCGGAGGTTAGCTGGGGCGGCAAATAACCGCCAAAATATTTTCTCCGGCTCAAGCTCCGGCGTCAAGCACGAAAAAAGCTCGACATCTGCTCCGGCGTCAAGCTCCGGCACCAAGCTACACTAGCAAAACCGACCAAATCAGATCGATTTTGTGGACAGCCTAATTTCTAAGGGTCGATTTTGTGAAAGCCAATTCCATCTAAAAAATAGCCCAAACGAACACAAATATTAGTACTGACTCAATTCCTTGCTCTCAAAATGGATGAATCCAATTCCATCCTACATGGAAATAACAAACAAACACAAATATTAAAAGGTGATTGTTATTAGCACTGCATTTTTGGATATTCGCACTACATTTACTCTTAATTTTTCGCGCCTTTTAAAAATACTTCTTGTACATGCATTTTTAGGAAAAGTGTTCAACACGAAAGTTGTAGATCTCGACGAGATCTACAACTTTCGTGTTGAACACTTTTCCTAAAAATGCATGTATAAAGCGTATTTCTAGAAATACGCTCAGATTTCGCGCCTTTTAGAAATACGCTTTATACATGCATTTTTAGGAAAAGTGTTCAACACGAAAGTTGTAGATCTCGTCGAGATCTACAACTTTCGTGTTGAACACTTTTCCTAAAAATACATGTACAAGGAGTATTTTCAAAAGGCGCGAAAAATTAAGAATAAATGTAGTGCGAATATCCAAAAGTGCAGTGCTAATAACAGTCACCTATTAAAATTGAGTATCCCAAAACGAATTGCCTCCATCTAAACCCCCTGAACCAAACCAACCCTAAAGTGAGACAGAGAGATGCTCAGCAAACGTATCCCCCGGCTGCAATGGAGATTACAACGCTACACAAGCCATTGCATCTTTAATGAAAATTTAGTTGTAATTCATACCTAATCTAATGTCCATGTCCTCATTTCCTGCAGATTCTGTAATCACAGTAATCTTCTATGGAGGGGAAGAAGATGAAGTAAAAAAAAAGAGACTCCGATCTAACGTGATGCCGATACGGTGAAGCGGAGATAGGAAAGGATTTTATGTGTTTACGGAAGAATCAAACCTGCTTCAATAACATCAAGCCATTCTTTCTCCGATCATAGATCGCCGGCTTTCGACATAACGAAGAGACGACTTGGCCGCGGCTGGAAGTCTTGTCGACGCCGCTGATGATGTGAGGAAGGACGGATTAGGGCAGACAAGGCCCTTTTTACCAACTCGCCCTCAACCGTCGCGATCCGGACAAGCGAGTTTGTCATCGCCGACCGCCGGGCGTTGAGCCGACTGGACGGAGATGATATCAACGCCGCCGGCTGGTGATTCAGACCCTTGTGGAGGCTGCATCGGAAAGATCCCGGGTGGGTGGTCGGAGAGCACAAGCAGGTTCTGCCACGAACTGAGGCGGAGAAAGGGGAGGGGATGATCGGATCACGGCTACTGACGGCGGAGATGGAGCGGCCAGGGGAAATAGGCCGATCGATTGCAAAACGGAGGGAGGAGGGCGGCGGGGGTGATCCGATGAGGCTTACGCGGGTGGGGGACGCCGGGCGGGGGAACTTGTGTGATTGGGTGGAGAAGGTTGAAGAGGAGGCGACACAGGAGCCGGCTGCCGGCGACGAGAACGCCGATGTGTAGAAACGGTCTGAGGGAAAGAAGGATTGCTTGTAGTCGCTTGTCGCCGGTAGCACCGGCGCGCTAGATCTGGATCTTGATGAGTCGGACATTGTGGAAGCATAAGTTTTGAAAAGTAGAGGAGTTGGGAGGAATTTGGGGGGACGACGAGGTTCTGGTTTTGAATAACCGGCGGCCAATTTTTTCAAACCACTGGTTCGCATATGGCCAGGTTTTTATAGTTAGGGTGTCAGACGGAAGGCTGGACTGTAAGGCTATGTTTGAGATTCCAGCGAGAGGCTGTTCCGGCCGGCTGAGTCGGATGCTTGATGTTTCGGAAGAAACGATGATCTCCCGCCGGCCTGAACAAGTCGGAGGCGGTGCGCTTGGGAAGAAACAATGACCTCCGGTTCACGACGGCCGGCCGGGCCAAGCAGGAGAAAAATATGTTTGGGACACCGACGCACCTTCCGTTCAGCGACGGGTGGCGTGAACAGGAGAAAAGTCGTCGTTTTCCCGTTGGACCTGCGAGCCTCGTTCACCTCTGCAAACGGCCGTTTCTCTCTCCTCCCTGGCGTGCCACCGGGCCGGTTCTCTGCTCGCGAGCACCAGTTCACCGTTGCCACCGGCGATCCTCTCTCTCCTCCGGCCCGACCCCGCCGGAACGGCCTCTCGCCGGGTTCCCAAACACAGCTTAAATAAAGAGAAACCCGTTGGTATTTGATAGGCATCGGACGAGTTTTCTAATCTCATCATTTTATGTTTTTCTTTTAATTAATTTTTTTTTCATCTTTGGATCACGTGAGAATGCATTCACATCGTGCCAACTACCTTAATCTAGTGTTGTTGTTTCTTATTGTGTGTTTGTGCTATTTTCCAACATGATATCAGAGGTAGGTTGGTATGTATGTGCAATGTACTATTTGCCATCAGAAATATTGAAGGATGGTTATTGCACTAAGTGTCGCATCTTGTTGATTCTTCACTTTCCCTTCAGTTCTTTTTCGTGTTTTCATCATATGACATCTTGTTTTTCATCAGTCCATAATCTCTTATTCTCCCCAAGTGGGGTGCCAATATTTAACGGAGAGACTTACGATTTTTGACACGTTCAAATGCGTACGCTATTTGTGTCCCAAGGTTTGTGGGATTTGATCCAAGAAGTTTTGCTCAACCAATTTTCAAAGATTTAGTGTCATCTTGGGATGCAACCAAGCTGAAAGAATACTCTGAAAACCAAAAAAGTATGTCAAGACCCTCGTATATATCCAACAAGGAATAGGAATGAGCATATTCCCTAGGACTATAGGAGCTCAAACAGCTAGGAAAGCATGAATTATTCTTAAAACTGATTTCCAAGGATTCTCTAAAGTAGTGTCATTCAAGCTTCAAAATCTATGGCATGAGTTTGACACCCTTTTATGAGACAAGATGGCAATACACTCACATATTTTTTCTCGGATTACTTCTCTTACAAATCAGATAAAAAGTTATGGAGACACAATCCTTGAAAAGAAAATCATGTTTAAATTTTTGAAAAGCCTTACTCAAAAGTATGCATATGTTATCACAGATATAGAGGGAGCCAAATATATCAATCATTTGTCCATGACTGATCTCATGGGGTCCTTACAAGTCCACAAAGAGAGGATGAAAAGGTTTGAGCAACAGACGATCAAACAGGCTTTTCAAAGCAAACTCATAATCCAACCTGAATAGAGAATGTCAGTAAATACCAAAGTAAAACCAAGCAGAGCTTTGCAGAGACAACAACGTTTCTACATTCTATGTAAAAGGAACAATCATGAAGCCATTGATTGTCTTTATAAATGCAGGAAGTGCCCAAGGCCCGCCCATTTTAATAAGGATTGCCCTTTTCAAAAACTTGTTTCGCCTCCTACTGAGAAGCCAAATACAGTGAGCAAGAGCAGGATGAAGACTATGTGTTCTATACATACGATGTAAGTTGAAAGAAGTATGAAGATACGTGGTATTTAGATGGAGGATGTTCAAACCTTATGACAAACAACAAAAAAGCTTTTATTTATCTGGATGAGCAAATCATCTCTCAGGTTATCTTAGGAGGTGGAGCATTCAAGAAGATAAAAGGCAAAGAAATTATAGTTGTGCTGGTAAAAAATGGTCAAATCAAAAAATAACAGATGTACAATTTGTCCCAAATCTTGCTCAAAATTTGTTAAGTGTCAGACAGCTTATGGAGAAAGGATATATGCTCACATTTGATGATTCTATGTCCATCATTATTGATAAAACTACTTCATAGGTGATAGCCAAAATTAGAATGTCCACTAATAAAGTGTTTCCACTCTTCCACATGGAGAAAAGGGAATGTTTGCGTCTATGAGATTAGAAACAACAAAATGGCATCATAGGTATGGGCACTTGAACCAAAAAGATATGAAAAGTTGCAAGAGAAATAACTTGTAGTTGACTTGCCTAAAATTCAAAACAAGGACAAGGTGTGTCAAGAATGTGCTATGAAAAAAATTCACAAATTACCACACCCTCAAACATCCACCAGAAAATATCACAGCCCTTTGGAGCTTGTTCATGACAATATCTGGGACCCTCAAGGATAGCCACTATCTCAGGTAAACAATATTTTATCATCTTCGTTGATGATCACATTAGGATGATGTGGATCTACATCCTAGACAACAAATCTGAAGCTCTTTTAGAGTTCAAACAATATAAAGTATACGTTGAAAACCAAACTAATCTGATAATAAAGGCCCTGAGAAATGACAGAGGAGGTGAATTTACAAGCAAGGCTTTCACGACCTTCTGTCAAGAACAAGGGATAACTCAGGAGCTTACGATTGCTGCCACTCCAGAACCGAATGGAGTTTCAGAAAGAAAAATAGAACCACAATTGAAATGGAAAAATGCATGTTGCACAATAAGAATTTGCCTAAGCAATACAAGAGGGAGGCAGTTAACATTGTTGTGTACATTTTAAATAGAGCTCCATATCGATCTCTAACCAATGTCACCTCTTATGAAGCATGGACAGGAAACAAGCCTAACATTATACATTTTAGAATTTTGAAAGTTTAGTTTATAGTCTTGACAAATCCAAATCTAAAGATAAATCATCTGAGAAGGGGATAAGAGGAATATTTTTAGGATATAACCTCAACTCTAAAGTCTATAGAGTTTATAATCTAGTTACCAGGCAGTTTTTAATTATCAAAAATGTCATCATAGATGAATCAAGCAGCTGGACATGGGATGTGGCTCAGGATGTAAGACCCCCCTAGCCTGGACTGAACTAGAGGGGGTTTTATTGCGTAAGACGTCCACCCAGTGCTTTCCAAGTGGCAACAACCTACTCCACTAAACGCTAGTTGGTCGTCTTGCTCGGCTTGAATTACAACATTCACATCACATCACAAAAAATATAGAAGCAATAACATGAAGTTACAAAAATATATAATAATATATATTTAAAGAGTACGCAAAGATCATAGCCACTATTTATACATCGAGCCCGTATGCTTCAAAAGGACTACTATAACTAACTCTCTCACACTTTCAAGCCCGCGCGCTAGAACTCGCATCTCGAAATTCCGGAGACGACAGGGGTGCCTCTGCTTGGGTGATCCTATCAGCTGGCATGTCGTCTTATGAAAGATATTCATCACGGTGCTCCATCTCTTGTGAGTGGTTATTAAGATAATCGTTAGTCACCGAAATTCCGGAGACGACAGGGGTACCTCTGCTTGGGTGATCCTATCAGCTGGCATGTCGTCTTATGACAGATATTCATCACGGTGCTCCATCTCTTGTGAGTGGTTATTAAGATAATTGTTAGTCACCGAGCGAATTGGAAATACGTCTCCTCCCCGAATCCATATCCTGAAGACGAGCTCACGCACCCAACAAAAGTAAATAGTCGAAACATGAGAGGGTTAGTACAGCACTTCATATATAAGCTAAGAGAAGCTATCAGAAAAAGGTGCATCATAGTATACCTGGAATAATAATAGCTTTATACGTCAGTTATAATTAAACGCTCCACTAGCTATCAACACGACAGGTATTCACCACCTGAATTCATACCACAGGTATTCAAACCCGCCAATACTCCGCAGGCATTCAAAGCCGTGCACACACCCTATGTTGACATTGTATGGACCGCTTCTATTCAAGCAGGGTAGCGAGCCCCGCGGACCTCACCGATGTGGTCGCCGGTGATAGTGGCCAGTCCTGCAACTTTCTGGGGTGGTCGCACCGCACTACTCAGGCCCCAACGTACAACCAGTGTACTCTTGGATATGAGCGACATCAGATGATTCTGTATTTTGGTCGACCAGTGGAGGAAACCCAATGAGGCAAAATATAATGGTTGGTCATCTGTGATACTCGTCTCTCTGTTGCCTTAAGTCATCGACCTTCCCGCACCAGTACGAACGGTCTGCCGATGTGACTGACCCGTCATGGTTAACCGCAAACAATTTACAAGCAATCAATTTTATTCAAATTAGCTGACACGTATCGGGTCTGTGGCGACCTGCATTACTATGCTTCAAATAGTTCGGGCAAACGACATTTGTCTCAACTCTCGACAAGGAGCAAGGAAGCACTTTATTTAGGGCTATCTTTGGAGGAATATCTCAACTCTCGTTTTCCCCAGCTAAGAATCAACCTAGCAATCAACTGCTCGTCAGAGCAGGGCTTGTACTTAAAATAGTAAATTGTAGGAATAAAAGTGTGATAATAAAAGCTGTTGAGAATATATACTGTAGAATTAAAATATTACCAGTACGAAACCGGAATAGTATTGAACTGAAAGTAAGCACTGAAAGAAACTGGACCAATACAAGACTGAAATAATACTAAAAGAAATGAACTGAACTGAAAGTAAATAAGCAGGACTAGTATGAGACTGGAAAGAGTGCTTAAAAGAAATAAACTGAAAGTAAATAAGCAGGACCAATACGAGACTGGAGTACTGAAAAGAAAGTACTAAACTAAAATAAATAAATGAACTGGAGCAGTGCAAGATTAGAATAAAACATAAAAAAATGATTAGTATTCCAATCACTCCATTCAAAAGGCTTCAATTTTATCTCCGTTCTCAAGAGTAATGTTCAGTTCCATCTCCGTTCTCAGAAGATGTTCAGTTTCATCTCCTTTCTCAGGAGAAATGTTCAGTTCCATTTCAGTTTTTAGGAAGATTCTTTTGAGTTTCACTCATTATAAAGATCCAATAAAACTTCAGTTGCGTCTTTCAATCTTGACTTAATTAGATTGGGAAGCTTATTATGAGTTACACCTTTATTATTCATCCGAAAATAAACAGCAACGCATTTGCTCGCGTCGAATCAAATCCGAGCATATTAAAAGAATGCACATTCTTTCTCAAATTTCAATCTCGAAAATTATTTCCAACACCTAAGGGAGATTCTTCGCTCGATACGAGGTTATTCATTAATCTATTCGAAGCTCGTATTTTCATCTTTCTAGTTTACTCAAAATTCGCGAGAGTTATTTTTAAAACGAGGCGCCCGATGATTTTGCAAAAACCTTGAAACGCTCAGAGCTTGAAATCTGACATCGATAACTATCGTTGATTAATCAATTGAACTTAAAATCCAATTTAGAAAGTGGTCGCGCACTCCGATTTTCAATTTCGAAGAATTCAAGTGTATCAATTCCTGGGCGCGGTCCTAAGCTCCAAGAAATCGGAAAATCTTCAATTTTCATCCCAAGGTTCCCAAATTTTAACATAACATTTAAGAGTGCCTAAAAAGAGTCTAGTAATTTTTCCAAAATTTTCCGAGCAATTTTAAGTATATAAATTGACCAAATAATTTTATTTAGGCTTTTTGAGATATCAAATCATTTTATAAAATTCCCAATAAATTTGTGGAGATTGCACTCATCAAGTGAACAACTTTTATGTTCAAATATTTTTTCCTAGGAGCCTAGATTTTTCTTAAACAATTTCCGAAGTCTTTGTTTACTCTTTGGTCTACATATAGCCAAATCAAGAGAGAATCTGTGGCTGAGATCGAGCATAACAGAGTGCTTTATTCCTTTGTCCCCACAGCGGATAAGGCGCAGATCTGTTGTGGGGGTACAAAAAACTATGCAGGCACATATTTTGGTGCAACCACAGCCGTTCGATCAAATCGAACGGCTGCGATGCATCAACGGTAGTGCAAAAGATAACTCTTCTTCCACTGCCGGCTGGCGATAGGGAGGGGTCGGAGCCGCCCTCATCCGACTCGTTGGGGGCCAGCAACCTTCCGATCGGTAGTCTGGCGGCCCGACACCGCCGGCCACGGTTAGATTTCTACATACCGAGAGCGGGGTGGCGCGGCTGCTCTGCTCCCGGCAATGCCTGTAATAACCCGACCGAACCAATCCTCTGGCCGCCATCGACGTTGCTACAGGGCTGCACTTTTTTTAACAACCCGGCTGAACCAATCCTCGAGCCGCCACCAGCATTGCTATAGGGATGCAGTCCGTGCCACCCCAACAAAATCATTGTGCATGTTTCTCAGCAACAGTAGGTTGTTAGCGCTAGGCCTCAAGCCCGCAACCCTTAACAAATACCTCTTCGGTGATGAATCCTGTTGCTGAGAAATAGGCATAGTGATTTGGTTGGGGTGGCACGGGCTGTAACGTTGTAGCAATGTCGGTGGCGGCCCGAGGATTGGTTTGGCCGGGTTGTTACAATGCCGCGCCACCCCGCTTTTCTCGAGGCTTTCTTGCTACAACATCACCCCCGGCCGGCGCACCGGGGGTCAGATTCCTCTTCAGCGGTGGTCCGACGACCTGGCGCTGCCGGCCGCCATTGCAGAAACGAAGAATAAAACAATAATTTTTAGGGTGCCGCCAAAGTGGCGAAATCCAGCGGCACCACAACCATCCGCTACCGGGGGTGGACTTCCACGGTGGTATAACACCCACCCAGCGCCACCACATGCATTGTGCAGGGGTTTCCACCCACAACCACCACCCGACCTAGAGCAAGGTTCGGTGGCGGCGACAACGCTCCTGCCATCGGGAGGCACATGCAGCTCGTTCGGGGGATGAGGAAGAAGGAAGGGAGAAGTTCTGCCTGGAGTTGGGGGGCTCGAGAAGAACTGGGTCGGGCTGCAGGGAAAGTGGCGGAGGATGAGGGGCTTGGGTTTGGGTTTTCCGTCGAACTAAGGTTCCGTCGAGGGTGGAGGAAGCTCAACTAAGCTGAGTGAGGAGGAAAGCAGGGGTAAGGGTCCTTATATAAGCTGGGGAAGGGGAGGTTTGGGCTCATACCCGATATGGGATTATTCCCCTATAGGAGGAGATATCATCCTCCTCCCTCCAACTGTTTCAGGCATGTGGCAGCATCAGGGGTTGGCTGATACAACCATGTGGCAAACATCAAGGGGAGGGAAAAGGCTTGATGGGCTTGGGCCTTGGCTTTTAGGAAAAGGGAAGAAAAGAGGAGAAGGTGGTCGGCTTTCTCCTTGGCCCATTTCCTCTTCTTTGTTCACTGATTTGGTGGCCCAAGGGTGAGGGGGGGGGGGGGGGGGGCGGTAGGGCCCAAGCCATTAATGATGGGGGAGGTATACTCCTCACTGGAAAAATTCCAAAAAAGGAGATTTTTAAGGGGGTTTTATCAAAGTCAACCCTAGGGTGGGTCCCCATTGTCGGTCAAAGTCAAAGTAGGTCTAAGTTATCGGGGGTCGAGTCAGGGTTGGGGTATCGTGCCACAATTGGTGTGCGCGTATTTTTCGGTGCACGATTATGCTTGATTTGACCACGGATTGATCATCTATCCTCAAAACTGACCAGGATGAACTCTGTTGACTTCATATTGTCCATATGAATCCAATGCCACAAACTGAGGTCAAATCAGAGTTCTTTTGATAAATATCAAAAAATTGCGCGTCGCGGCGCACTGAAACAGTCAAATTTATCGCTTGACTCTTGATTGCAACATGACAAGTTCCAATGTACTCGTATCGACTATACGAAGCCATAAGAACTGACAGAACTCAAATCAGAGTTCTCTAGCTCGATAATCAAAAATCTCGTATTCGCGACGTTCTACAAGAAATAGTCATATCTACCATATGACCTCGTAATTCAACAGAATAAGTTCCAAAGTACTCGTATTAACTATATGAGGCCACATGAACTGACAAATCTCAAATCAGAGTTTTCTAGCTCAAAATCCTCGACTAGGTGTTGGAGATCATGCTTTACTCATGGCCGAGGTGATGCTTCTTGAGAGAGGTAAAAAAAAATCTAAAACAACCATCACAAAGAATAAGAAGATTATTCCTCTAGAGAAAAATCTCTAGGTAGAGAAGAGTCGCGGTGAAAAGGTTGATGACGATCCCACGACACCTATGAGGCCGACCGCCTACCCTCTCGGTTCACCTTGAACCCGAACAGTCAACCGATCTACTCCGTTGATAAGAGTAGAGGGAAGAAGCTTAGACCTTCTTATTCAAATCTCTAGCGACTCCAAGTGGCTGAACCACTCCAAGTCGCCGAAAGTGCAGACGAGAACAAAAGCTCCAGTCAAGGTAGCTAAGGGCTCGGGATCGGCCAAGGGCTTCACCAGCACGAGCAGTATGCTAGAGCATACCTGGAACCAGAACCCTAGAGGCGCACTGGGTCGTTGTCGGGGTGTCTTTAGGGAATCGTCGCTTGCTGCCGCCGTCAGGAAAGCCCAGGAATCACCCGATGCTGCCGCTAAAACCCTATTCCCTTTTTACTATTTTTTCTACTCACTCAATCCTTGAGCAAATGCATTATTCATACCCAATAAATTAGGGCTTTTATCTTGGGTAAAGATCTACCATTCATTTTGCTCATGACATAGCATCGAATCAAATAGGTTATTTTGGTTGATCGAGATTAGAAATTGTGCCATCTCACTATCAAAAACGTGATGAACCAATTCATCTCGTCGATTAATAGTCGCACAATATAACAACTCGTCTTGGTTTAAGCATGTCAAAACGATATTTTGAATCTGCACTTATTATGGTATCTTGATCGCATGTCGTATGAAATCAAGTACCTAACACAAGTCGAACTGAGACTGTTCACGTTCATTTGGTGTGACCTTACAAAGGAACCATGTTGCCTTGGCGATAATATGATAACTTATATTATGGACTATAAGAGGCTGTATCAGAACATTATAGTCACCATAGCAACACGACAGAAAGGTAACGAATCTAGATGACCAGTGTCTTCCTTTGTCACATAATATTATAAATATTGTGCAAAATTGGAATGTGTCATTTTCGCACAATATTCATCTTTCTCTGTCTCATAAGCGAATTGTTTTATAACTACGTTAGTTATATTGCATGCATTACAATCTCGCTATACCAAGGGGCCCACCAATATCATAACCCAAATGATGGGGACAAACGATATCTCGATATGAAGATTTCTTATGCACAAGCATGAGCAACGAATCACAATATTTATTACTATCAAAAGATAGCTTTTCAACTGTAATCACATAGCCGACACCGATACGATAAATCTTCACATCTTATATCTTAGAATCATAAGACACGTTGAGAACATTAATGACACTAAACACAATCCAAATAATGTTACAGCATAGTATAGGTCGAACTCAATATGTATAAGATACACACACATACATATCCATATAATTAAATGATAATCAGTTATCAACATTTATAAAATTACAATGTACTTTAATCAATATGACAATCTCAACTCGATGATCATGTTCCTCTTTGATCACCACGATTGCGAGGAAAACATAAGATTATGTGATATGAATAAAACTCAGGGTTCTACTTGTTGGAACCCTAGGTTTTGATTTGAGTTCAGTCCTCTCTTTCTGTCTCTTGACCCAAGATTTATCTATGGTCAAAGGTTAGCTGATAGGTTAGATTCTCTAGTTGTGTAGAATTGCTTTTCCAGATGAATATTTGGTTAAGTAGTTTTTCGTTCGACTATAGTCGAACGTCGCTCGACTATCGTCTATCGGCTGATCGACGATCGTCTATCAGTTGGTCGATGTTCTGTCTGCGTTGATAGCTCGACTATCTGTTGATAGGTCGACTATCTGTTTGCTTTGGTAGTTCGACTATCTGTCCTGATAGTTCAACTATCTGATAGCTCGACTATCTGTTGATAGGTCGACTATCTGTTTGCTTTGGTAGTTCGACTATCTGTCCTGATAGTTCAACTATCTGATAGCTCGACTATCTGTTGATAGGTCGACTATCTGTGTCGCTTTGATAGTTCGACTATCTGTTGATAGGTCGACTATCTGTTGATAGGTCGACTATCTATTTTTCTGTGATAGGTCGACTATCTGTTTGATAGGTCGACTATCTGTTTTGTTTGGTAGTTCGACTATCTGTCCGGATAGATCGACTATCTGATAGCTCGACTATCTGTTCTGATAGGTCGACTATCTGCTGAGGTAGTTCGACTATCTTCTTTGATAGTTCGACTATCTGGATCGTTCGACTATCTGTCCGATAGGTCGATGATCTCCGTGCGTCGGTCGACGATCTCTGAGGGTCGTTCGACGTTTTGCTGTTTGTTTTAAAATAGTTTTGTCGTCTTCTATGATGTGACTAATTTCATATTTATTTTGGCATATTTTATAAAAGATTATCTGAGTAAATTGTGATATTATTTCCATGCAATATCAGTTCAATTCTTTATACATGAGCTAATCTTTTCTGACAAAGTTGTTTGTCTTATAGCTGAGATATGATTTCTGCCAGGCTGTCCTTTATAGCCGTTAGACTCAAAAAGTCTTCCTTGGCTGTAAAGAGTCTTTTCTGATGTGACTTTCTCTTATATTATTTCATCAGAAGTATTTGCAGCTTCTTAAAAAGCTTTATCCTAATATAGGATATCTGTCTGCAGTATTTTTGTTTTGCTTTATGCTTTTTACAGCCCAGCTTGCAGAGTTCAGAAGAAAACTAGATTCAAACTCAAGAAAGAGCCGTTGCTGCTGCTGCTGCTATATAAAGACCTCCCTGAGGAAAGAAATGAACTAGTCCACATAGCAAAAATCAAGTTCACCCAGGAAAAAGGAATTCAAAAGCTAACAGCTTCATTCAAACTAAAAGCTTACAGTCTACAACTGCTCTCAGATCATTCACATCTAACTGAGAAGAAGCTTTAGTTCTTCACTCTTCTTTAACCTGAGTTCTCCTGCCTACAGGAAGATCTTCACTCAGAGCCTTTTGAAGAAGAAGAAGAAGAAGATAGCTGCCTGAAGAAGAAAATCTTATTTCATATTATTTTATCTTCTTGAAGCTTTTTTTTCCTTCAGTATTTTCTGAAGTGTTTCTGCACTGAAGCAAGACTTCACCTGGATGTTCTTTTAGCCAGGGGGAGCCTTGATTCTTTTAGAGTTTTCTAGCTCAGTGCAAGTTATTGTGCTTCTCTAATCTATTGTAAAATAGAGAAGACACCTTAACCTCCTTTCCCCCTCCTGTATAGGGCTATTACTCCCTTCAAAAGTATCCCTTGCTGGCAGGGCACCTGATCAAAAACCTGTGTTGGTTTTTAGACACCTAATCAAAAGTCTAAAGGGTCTCTTGATCTACCTGAAGCAGATCTTATTAGTGGCAGGGCACCTGATCAAAAACCTGAGTGGATTCCTATCTTGTTGGTAGAAGAGTGGACGTACCCAAGTTGTTTGGGGAACCACTATAAATTCCTTGTGTCGTCTGGATTGTTTTGTTTAATTACTTGCATTGTGGCTGTGATTAGATCTTAACTAGGTTTGCTAGTTGCTGTCTAGGTTTCCAAGCCTTAACTATAATGACAGTTGGCTGCCTTTTTGTGCACAACACTTGTGTTAGGCTCTAAGGTTTAATCTCAAATATCTATAACCTTCATTCCGCATTTAACTCCAAGGGGGTTGAGTAGAAAGTCAACTTTGCTAGTGCAATTTTTTGATTACTCTATTCACCCCCCCCCTCTAGAGTAGTATCTATCCCTTCTCTTTCAATTGGTATCAGAGGGAGGTTGACTGACTGAATAGGCTAACACCTAAGTTACAAGATCCTGATAGATACCAAAGTTTATAGATATTCACTTTCACTATCATGGCCCAGTCCAAGGATTATTCTAGCACCAGACCTCCAGCATGCAACTTAGCTAAGTTTGGCATCTGGAAGGCAAGGATCAAATTATATATGAACTCTATTGATGAAAGTATTTTTACTTCTATTTTGACAGGACCACCAAGAGCACCTACTGCAGCTACTGCCTCATCATCTGATATGAGTGCAGTGCCTCCTCCAGACTACAATGATGAATACAAAAAGGCAAAAATAGCAGATGCCAAGGCAATGAACATTCTGGCTCAGACAATGTCTGATGAAGTATTCCAGAAGGTTGCTGACTGCTCCTCAGCAAAAGCTATGTGGGACACACTGAACCAGATTGTAGCTGGTTCAACTGATGAAAGGAAGGACAGGAGGTCCAACCTTATCTCACAGTACGAGAATTTTAAGAAAACTGATGCTGAATCAGTTGAAGGAATGTACACAAGGCTCAGCTCAATCATCAATGAGCTGAGGACCCTTGATAAGGATATTTCATTGACAGAGGTCAATGATAAGATTCTTATGTGCTTCCCTAGCACATGGGATCTGAGGATCTGGCCTATCAAGGAGGCCAGAAGCACAAATGAAATCTCAACAGAAGCCCTTCTCGGCAAGCTCAAGTCTTTTGAGCAAGTGCTGAAGTCCAGGGAAGCTGAAGCTGAAGCAAAGACCCCAACTCCTACAAGAAAAGAGCAAATCCTTGCTCTTAAAGCTGATGAAGCTTCTGAAGGAAGCCAGTCCAATGAGGAACTGATGTCATTATTTGCCAAAAGGTTTCTCAAGATGGGAAGGAAGGAATTCAGAAAGAAATCTTCAAAGTATGAAGATAAACCAAGGTATGATCGTACCCCCTCTAAAGAAATAATCTGTTATGGTTGCAGGAAGTCTGGACATATTCTTCCAGATTGTCCAGAGGAAAAGAACAAAGATAAAAGAAAAGATAAGGATCAGCACAGGAAGCATTCCAAGCCATCCTCCTACAAGAACAAAAAGAAGAAGAGAGGCTTTGTTGCTGAAACCTGGAGTGATTCAGATGAGGAATCCTCTTCCTCAAGCTCCAGTGAGGATGAAGAAGAAAAGAAGGCAAAGGAAGTTTGCCTGATGGCAATTGATGCCTGCAGCAATCACTCAGCTGCAGAGAATTCAGATTCTGATGAAGAGATGCCAACTGAAGATGAGGTATTATCTTCTTATGATTTTACATCTGCAGAATTTAAATTAGAATTTAAATCCTTATGTTTAGATTTAATCAGTTCTGAAAAAGAGATTAAAGAACTTAGACATAGGCTAGCTGAATCAGAAATCATATCTATTGAAAACATTAAGTTAAAGGAAGATCTCACTAATGCTAGTGAAGAAATCAAATTCCTTAAGAATGAATTAACCAAGTCCAAAAGGTTAGAAGAGTCTCTGAATGGTAGAAACCTTAAGTTGCTTGAAATAACCAGCATGTCTAACACTAGGTCAGGCAATAACAAATTAGGCTTAGGAGCATCTTCTAGTGAGCCTCCAATCATTCTTAAAAACCAACTTTCAACTCCAGTGAATTTTATTTCATCTAGTGGAATAAAAAACACTGAGCAAGTCAATCAAGTAAATAGAGCTTTAAATAAAGCTAAAAGAGAGAAAAGAAAACAGAAATTTAAGGAATTACAAAGGGCGTCAAACGCTGCTCGACGATCGCAGGCCCAATGGTCGAACGAAGATCGACGATCTGGGTACCAATCGTCGAACGTCGATCGACGCTTTCAACAAGAATTTCAAAATCCCAACCAGAACCTTAGAAACCCGAATATGAATAGAAACCCTAGGTTCATTGACCCATCATCTGCATGGAGAATCCCACCTAGGAGATCTTACCCATTAGGTTATCACCCTCAGCCTGCTTATTCATTTATTTCCAGTTTTTCTTATGTGAAAAACAAGGGACCCAAGGTTACCTGGGTCCACAATGTTTAAATTGATTTATTTGCAGGTGAAGACCTATCCTATCACTCAAAATAAGTGGTATTTGGATAGTGGTTGCTCCAAGCACATGACAGGAAATAAAGAACATCTGTCAAGATTCAAGGCAAAGCTTGGCCCAAAGGTAATCTTTGGAGATTCAAGCTGTGGTCAAACTGAAGGCTATGGCAGGATGACAATTGGAGCTGTTACATTCAAGAGAGTTGCTTATGTGACTGGACTGAAGCATAATCTAATTTCAGTAAGTCAGTTATGTGATGCTGGATATCAGGTATCATTCTCTAACTCTCTTTGTAATATTACTTTAAATAATAATGTTGTATTAGTAGGCATTAGACAAGGTAATATTTATTTAGTAGATTTTAATTCAACTCACTCTGAAATCTGCTTGTTTAATGAAGTAACAAATAACAATACTCTATGACATAAAAGGCTTAGCCATGTTAACCTCAAGAATATATCTAGGTTATCTAAACACAACCTTGTTAGAGGTTTACCTTCTTGCCCCTACAAGAAGGAGAGCCTATGCAAGGCTTGTCAACTAGGCAAGCAAACCAAGAACTCATTTAAATCAGTAAATAAAAGTGATTCTCCTAAAATCCTGTATTTATTACATTTAGACCTATTTGGCCCAATAAATGTACAGAGTTTAGGAGAGAAGTATTACACCCTAGTCATTGTAGATGACTTCTCTAGGTTCACTTGGGTGTTCTTTCTGAGAACTAAGGCTGATAACTTCAAAGCCCTTACAGACTTTCTATTATGTGTGCAGACTGAGTACTCTACTCATGTGGCCTTGATCAGAAGTGAACATGGTACTGAGTTTGACTCTCTTCTCATGCAAGAATTCTGTGAGAGAGAAGGGTATCAAACATAGTTTCTCAACTCCTAGAACTCCCTAACAAAATGGGGTAGTTGAAAGGAAGAACAGAACACTAATTGAAGCTGCTGGCACATTGTTGGCAGATGCTAATATGCCTCTTTCCTATTGGGCAGAAGCTGTTAGTACAGCCAACTATGTCCTGAATAGAAGTCTGATACACAAGCTTAAGTGTAAAACTTCTTATGAGTTACTTAAAGGAAAGAAATCTAAAATAAATTATTTTAGAGTGTTTGGCTGTGTTGTTTATATTCATAATAACAATAAAGAATATCTTAGAAAGTTTGAAACAAAGGCTTCAATGAGAATTTTTCTTGGATATTCCCAAGTAAGCAAAGCTTATAGGGTATTTAATAAATCATCTTCTAAAATTGAAGAGTCTGTTCATGTGTCCTTTGATGAATCCCAAATGTTTTACAAGCAGAAGGAAACTTCCCCTTTCTCAAGTTCATTACAGGTACAAGAATCTTCCAAAGATGTCACTCAAGAAATCCTCCATCTTTCAACTCTTCATATCACTGAATCAGACAGTGATGAAGACATTGTAGAAATTGTTGCTGTACCACCAATAGTAGATCAAATTCCTCCTGAGGAATTAATCCCAACTATTGCTGAAGATCACATCCCACCTGCTGATGTTGTCACACTTAGAGATCACCCTACATCTCAAGTGATAGGAGACATATCAGCTGGTGTTCAAACAAGACATCAGTTAAGACAGGATGTGATGCATGCTTGTTTTCTTTCACAGATTGAGCCCCTCACCATTAAAGATGCTGAGCTAGATCCCCACTGGATCATTGCCATGCAAGAGGAACTCAATCAGTTTGAAAGATGTAAAGTATGGACTTTGGTTCCAAGACCTAAAGGCCAACTGATCATAGGCACCAAGTGGGTGTATAGAAACAAGTTGGATGCAAATGGAATCATTGTAAGGAATAAAGCTAGGCTTGTAGCTCAGGGCTACAAACAGGAGGAAGGTATAGATTATGACCAAACCTTTGCTCCTGTTGCAAGGCTAGAGGCAATAAGGATCTTTTTAGCCTATGCAGCCTATATGAAGTTTAAGGTTTTTCAGATGGATGTCAAAAGTGCTTTTCTTAATGGTGAGCTAAAGGAAGAGGTTTTTGTTGAACAGCCACCTGGTTTTGTTTCTTCAACTCAGCCCTCACATGTATTCAAGTTGCAGAAAGCTCTTTATGGACTAAAACAAGCACTAAGAGCCTGGTATGAGACTCTAGCTAGATTCCTGTTAGAGCACAACTTTGTTAGGGGAATAGTTGATAGAACCCTCTTCGTCAAGCACTACAAGGACACAATCCTGTTAGTTCAAGTGTATGTGGATGACATTATTTTTGGCTCCACTGATCCCAAACTTTGTAAAAAGTTTTCTGACCTAATGCATTCTAAGTTTGAGATGAGTAGTATGGGTGAGCTGTCTTACTTTCTTGGTCTCCAAGTAAAGCAAGATGCTGATGGCATCTTCATCTCCCAATCCAAATATGCCAAGGAATTGGTAAAGAAGTTTGGGATGGCAGATGCTTCATGTACAACCCCGTATTCGCGGAGTCCCCCCCAAGCAAGGCATAAGGCATGCAAGTAAAGTTCAAGCTTTGGAGCTCAGCTGTGAGACCGGCCCGGGGCCAGATTCTCGCCCTAACCTCGCGGCTAGGCGAGGTCAGGCGGGGCGAGACCGGCCCGGGGCCAGGTTCTCGCCCTAACCTCGCGGCTAGGCGAGGTCAGGCGGGGCGAGACCGGCCCGGGGCCACGTTCTCGCCCCAACCTCACGGCTAGGCGAGGTCAGGCGGGGCGAGACCGGCCCGGGGCCAGGTTCTCGCCCTAACCTCGCGGCTAGGCGGGGTCAGGCGGGGCGAGACCGGCCCGGGGCCAGGTTCTCGCCCCACCTCACGGCCAGGCGAGGGCAGGCGGGGCGAGACCGGTCCGGGGCCGGGTTCTCGCCCCTGCCTAGCGGCTAGGCGAGGGCAGGCGGGGCGAGACCGGTCCGGGGCCGGGTTCTCGCCCCTGCCTAGCGGCTAGGCAAGGGCAGGCGGGGCGAGACCGGTCCGGGGCCAGGTTCTCTCCCCTGCCTTGCGGCCTTGCGGTCAGGCGGGGCGAGACCGGCCCGGGGCCAGGTTCTCGCCCCACCTCGCGGCCAGGCGAGGGCAGGCGGGGCGAGACCGGCCCGGGGCCGGGTTCTCGCCCCTGCCTCGCGGCCAGGCGAGGGCAGGCGGGGCGAGACTGGCCCGGGGCCGGGTTCTCGCCCCTGCCTCGCGGCTAGGCGAGGGCAGGCGGGGCGAGACCGGCCCAGGGCCGGGTTCTCGCCCCTGCCTCGCGGCTAGGCGAGGGCAGGCCGGGCGAGACCGACCAGGGGGGGGGGGTGGCCGGATGGCGTGACCTCTCATGCGTTTACCGTTTTACCCCCGAGGTGGATTTGCCCTTTTTGCCCCCCGGTGTGGAGGTTTTCTATTGGCAGGGGGCATTTTTGCCCCAGGGGCATTTTGGTCATTTTACCCCCAGGACTTGGAAAAACTATAAATAGACCCTTGAGGGTGCCTTGGAGAGGGACTTGTCATTCTTTCCTTAGCCACAAAATCTCTTTGGCTTTCTTCCTCCAAGGCACCTAGCTCAAGCATTGGCTAGGGAGGGGGAGACCTCAAAGGTCTTCCGGGTGTGAGATGGGACCTCCACGCTAGAGCCGAGGGTCAGTTCATAGCTTCCTAAGTCTTCGGTCCGTGACGTTTCTTCCGAGCATAGTAGGTGTGAGGTCACCCCTTTCCCCAAGGGTCGAACTCCATAGAAGTCAATTTTGGCTTCGGTCATTTTTGGCTTCAACAGTTTTGGCGCGGTGAGCGTGGAGAGTGACCAGCACAGAAAATCTCGGGTGAGCGTCATGGCTGGAGATCAGGGAGGTGGTGATGACCTCGGTGGCCTCCCCAACCCCGGATCCTTTGTAGGAAGGGAGGAGTTCATGGCTTCCATCGAAGACATCATGGGGATGCTTAGAAGCATTGCCCCTCGGGCTGATAGCTCAACCCCCACCCCCCAGGGACTAGCTCCCAGGGGTCTCGACAAGCTAACCCAGAGTGGTCTCGGCGAGCTGGCTCCCAGGGGACAAGGCGAGATCACCTCAGCAGGGGGAGAAGTGAGTATGCCGGATAGGAGGCCTGGGAAGAAGAGGATGGTAGAGGGGGTCGAGCGAGACCTCCCAGGCCGGGAGCTGTTCCCCAGCCCGGCGAGAGCTAGCCCCCCAGGCGAGCAGGTCGCGCGAGTGGAGGTGGCGAGAGCTCCCCTTAGGGGGTCACCCTTTAGTTGGAACCCTAGGTTTTGATTTGAGTTCAGTCCTCTCTTTCTGTCTCTTGACCCAAGATTTATCTATGGTCAAATGTTAGCTGATAGGTTAGATTCTCTAGTTGTGTAGAATTGCTTTTCCAGATGAATATTTGGTTAAGTAGTTTTTCGTTCGACTATAGTCGAACGTCGCTAGACTATCGTCTATCGGCTGATCGATGATCGTCTATCAGTTGGTCGACGTTCTGTCTGCGTTGATAGCTCGACTATCTGTTGATAGGTCGACTATCTGTTTGCTTTGGTAGTTCGACTATCTGTCCTGATAGTTCAACTATCTGATAGCTAGACTATCTGTTGATAGGTCGACTATCTGTTTGCTTTGGTAGTTCGACTATCTGTCCTGATAGTTCAACTATCTGATAGCTCGACTATCTGTTGATAGGTCGACTATCTGTGTCGCTTTGATAGTTCGACTATCTGTTGATAGGTCGACTATCTGTTGATAGGTCGACTATCTGTTTTTCTGTGATAGGTCGACTATCTGTTTGATAGGTCGACTATCTGTTTTGTTTGGTAGTTCGACTATCTGTCCGGATAGATCGACTATCTGATAGCTCGACTATCTGTTCTGATAGGTCGACTATCTGTTGAGCTAGTTCGACTATCTTCTTTGATAGTTCGACTATCTGGATCGTTCGACTATCTGTCTGATAGGTCGACGATCTCCGTGCGTCGGTCGACGATCTCCGAGGGTCGTTCGACGTTTTGCTATTTGTTTTAAAATAGTTTTGTCGTCTTCTATGATGTGATTAATTTCATATTTATTTTGGCATATTTTATAAAAGATTATCTGAGTAAATTGTGATATTATTTCCATGCAATATCAGTTCAATTCTTTATGCATGAGCTAATCTTTTCTGACAAAGTTGTTTGTCTTATATGTGAGATATGATTTCTGTCAGGCTGTCCTTTATAGCCGTTAGACTCAAAAAGTCTTCCTTGGCTGTAAAGAGTCTTTTCTGATGTGACTTTCTCTTATATTATTTCATCAGAAGTATTTGCAGCTTCTTAGAAAGCTTTATCCTAATATTGGATATCTGTCTGCAATATTTTTGTTTTGCTTTATGCTTTTTGCAGCCCAACTTGCAGAGTTCAGAAGAAAACTAGATTCAAACTCAAGAAAGAGTCGTTGCTGCTGCTGCTATGTAAAGACCTCCCTGAGGAAAGAAATAAACTAGTCCACATAGCAAAAATCAAGTTCATCCAGGAAAAAGGAATTCAAAAGCTAACAGCTTCATTCAAGCTAAAAGCTTACAGTCTCCAACTGCTCTCAGATCATTCACATCTAACTGAGAAGAAGCTTTAGTTCTTCACTCTTCTTCAACCTGAGTTCTCCTGCCTACAGGAAGATCTTCACTCAGAGCCTTTTGAAGAAGAAGAAGAAGATAGTTGCCTGAAGAAGAAAATCTTATTTCATATTATTTTATCTTCTTGAAGCTTTTTTTTCCTTCAGTATTTTCTGAAGTGTTTCTGCACTGAAGCAAGACTTCACCTGGACGTTCTTTTAGCCAGGGGGAGCCTTGATTCTTTTAGAGCTTTCTAGCTCAGTGCAAGTTATTGTGCTTCTCTAATCTATTATAAAATAGAGAAGACACCTTAACCTCCTTTCCCCCTCCTGTACAGGGTTATTACTCCCTTCAAAAGTATCCCTTGGTGGCAGGGCACCTGATCAAAAACCTGTGTTGGTTTTTAGACACCTGATCAAAAGTCTAAAGGGTCTCTTGATCTACCTGAAGCAGATCTTGTTGGTGGCAGGGCACCTGATCAAAAACCTGAGTGGATTCCTACCTTGTTGGTAGAAGAGTGGACGTACCCAAGTTGTTTGGGGAACCACTATATATTCCTTGTGTCGTCTGGATTGTTTTGTTTAATTACTTGCATTGTGGCTGTGATTAGATCTTAACTAGGTTTGCTAGTTGCTGTCTAGGTTTCCAAGCCTTAACTGTAATTACAGTTGGCTGCCTTTTTGTGCACAACACTTGTGTTAGGTTCTAAGGTTTAATCTCAAATATCTATAACCTTCATTCCGCATTTAACTCCAAGGGAGTTGAGTAGAAAGTCAACTTTGCTAGTACAATTTTTTGATTACTCTATTCACCCCCCCTCTAGAGTAGTATCTATCCCTTCTCTTTCACTACTGTTCAGGACCAAGTGCATCTTCTTGAACCTAACATGAGATATACCACTTAATCAAGGAACAAAATGCAAAAACATTCTTGATCATGAACTAAAATAATTGAAGGAAATCACAACTTTCAAAACACTATATCCTTCACTAGGGTCATCTCCTACCTTGCTATGGGCCACATGTAGAGGTTCGAGCCACTTTTATTGGGCCACTAAGGTTCTAATGGCCCAATAAAAGTCGGGATATTACACGGGATCAGTTATTTGTGTCGACGGTTGCTAAGAACTTTTAGAAGAAGTCACCACAGTTTCTCAGCAATCCATTCTGACTATCATCATTGAAGCTTCAACTAAAGAAGAAAGTGACCAGACATCTGAAACATCATCTCCTTCACCTCCACCCAGGTACGAGCTTATTTCAAAAGTATATAACCAATGCAATGTAGCTATATTTGTCCGAGAGCTAACATGTTATCAAGAAGCTGCTAAAGATCACAAGTGGATCAAAGCTATGGATGATGAACTTCACATGATAAAAAAGAACCAAACCTGGAAATTGTCAGACATGCCTCCACGAAAATTTGTCATAGGACTGAAGTGGATTTTTAAAGTTAAATATAATGAAGAGGAAAATGTGCAAAAATATAAAGCAAGACTTGTGACTAGGGGTTTTGCCCAAAGAGAAGGAATGGACTATTTTGAAATCTTCTCATTAGTGGTGAGATTTGAGTCAATTAGAGTTCTATTGGTCATTGTTACTTAGAATCAAAATCCAATTTACCAAATGGAGGTTATGTCAGCGTTTCTCGATGGTGAAATATAGGAGGAGATATATGTTAACCAACCGCCTGAATATGAGATTCCTGACAAGGAAGACAAAGTCCTTCGACTCAGCAAAGCATTTTATGGACTAAAGCGGTCTCTAAGAGCCCAATAATAAGTTCGATGAAAATTTACTATAAATTGTATCTAGTAAAATTGTTAGTGTATCACAAAGCCGATATGTAGAGGAAATTCTATAAAGGTTCAACATGAAGAATTCCAATCTTGTGTCTACCTCAATGGTAATTGGTGAGAATTTAAGTAGAGAAAAAGAAGAAGAAAAGACAAATGCAGAACACCACAAAAGCTTGGTAGAGTCCCTGATTTACTTGATTAACACCCGCCCTGATATTGAATTACCAGTTAGTATCATTTCAAGATACATGCATCCCCCAGTATCAAGCATTGCACTACAACTACACGTATTCTAAGATATATAAATGGAACCAAAAATTTAGGGTTAAGGTACGAGAAAGAGGAAAGCAGCCGAATAAGGGAGTTCTCAGATAATGATTGGGAAGGGTGCTTTGATGACATGAGGAGCAAAATTGGGTCCATAGTGTTTATCAACACCAAGCCAGTTTCCTGGTGTTCCATGAAACAAAAAACCATAGCCCTCTCCTCTACTGAAGCAGAATACATTGCCCTATGCGACACTACAAGAGAGGTGATGTGGTTAAGAAATTTAATTACAGAACTGATAGAAGGAGAACCCAGACCAACCGAGATTCATGTCGATAACACCTCCGCCATTGCCCTAGCAAAAAATTCTATTTTTCCCAAAATAACGAAACATCTTAAAATCAAACTGCATTATACCTGAGATTTGGTGAACAATCAAGAAATTGAGTTGAGATATTGTAAATCGAAGGATCAAGTTGCGATGTGTTCACCAAACTCTTATCGACGCCAATGTTCATCGAACTCAGGAAGGAGATTAAGATAAGAAGCAATATGGATAATGAGGGGGTGTTATAGTATAATTTACACAGCCTGGATAATAATCAAATTGATAATAAAGGTAAGGAGCAGAATATTTCCCTGGAAGCAGAAGAAATACCGAAGGGGATGGAGTCTACCGAAAGCAACCTGCAGGATGAAAAGAAAATATGATCAGGATATATTTTAAGCTATCCTTTTGACCCCTTTTTCTATGTCCAGCGCCTGTTTTATTGTCTTGTCGTGTGGCTATGGAATGCATGCCCAGTAGTGTGTTTTTTTAATGTGGGTGAATGGAAGGAATGTTGAGAAGTTGAAATTAGTTTCTTTTTTTTTGTAAGTTTTTTCTGCTTGTATGTTGAGAACTTGGTTTGAATGTTGAATGAAATAGCGGTAGTGTCGGCTATCTTAATCTAGTGATGTTGTTTCTTGTTGCGTGTGCTTGTGCTATTTCCCATCAACATGAAAGTTGCTCTTTTATTTCACATCATTGCACATGAAGTGCATTCATCATTTAAATACATCTGAAATTGTTGAAAATTGAAAGGTATGTTCTCTATAAATAAATTGTCATTTATGTACAAAAATGAAGGAGTTTTTTTACTTAAAATCATCTCCACCATTTGAAAAAAATAGTCAAGAGTACTATTACTAAAATTAGTCTAAAAATGAGGATAGTATAAAATTACTACCAAAATATATAATATTATTTTTTAAAAAAGATAGGTAGTACAAGAGTATTAATTTTCCTCATTATTGGCTTCTCTTAATGACTTTTAACTCGGTTATTTGATTGTCTTTTACGGCGCATTGCCGGTGGATCATGTACCAATACTTTGTTCTTTTCATTCTTATCAATAAAACATTTTTCATCTTCTTGTCACAATCTATCACG
The DNA here is from genome assembly GCA_039513925.1 of Platanthera zijinensis. Classification (NCBI taxonomy): domain Eukaryota; kingdom Viridiplantae; phylum Streptophyta; class Magnoliopsida; order Asparagales; family Orchidaceae; genus Platanthera; species Platanthera zijinensis. The sequence continues at coordinate 46,976,166 of CM077080.1, forward strand.
TCTTCTGCCTTCTTTCTCATGTCATTCATGACACTTAGTACAAATTTATTGGTAATCTTTCAATCTTCTACTTGAAAGGCAAGGTTATAAGTAAATCACATCATATGATTTTTAACAAGTAAATTAGAATCAAAGTCATTTAGGCTTGCAACTTTGGGAAAATGCACACCCTTATTCTTCTTAAGAGTAAATCTGTTGAGTCTTGAGTACGTATTTAAAATTTATTTTATATTCTTCTGATTATACACCTTTAATATATGCTTGCATAAAATTTCGTTTATTTGAAAACTCCTACACAAACAATTTGCATCATAATTTGTTGAATCAGCTGTAACGAATCATTGTTTAACATATTCGACTCTGTAACAATGTGATGTAACATACAAGATATGTTTGTTACTAATTCTTGATCTTCTATAATACAAACACCAACAACACAATTCATATATATATGATTGCTCAAAATGGGAAAACTCTTTCGATTTAGTGCAAATCTTCAGAATTTGTTTAAGTTGTAGAAAATTCTTAAATTTTAGCTAGGGTTACACTACCATGTTTGTATCAAAAGTCTTCCTCATGTTCGGATTGATGTCAACTTGATGTCAATTTATCCAACCCAATAAAGCATTCAACAATTAACTCGTTGTTTTAGAACAACCATGTAAAATATTATTGGCCGATTCATTTTTGTGTGGCGATAATATGCCAGAGTTTAAACTTTCTTTAATGAAAGTGGTCGACTATTTCATTCTTACGTTGTATAAGTCCCACAACCATCTGCTATAATCCATATTTCCTCTCGTTACCATATCACTCTAACACTTTTCAAACTCTCCCTCACTACCGCATTAGCTCATGCACTGGTAGAATAGAGATTTAATATGTTTATCGTAATTGAATACATGTACCTTCGACAATGTTTCTTTGAGACATGTCATTGACAAAAACGATGTTGTCTTCTAATAAAAGTACTCTCACTAGCAATGATCATTATCTATAAATTGATCCGTAAATATTGTAGTAGGTTGTTGTCATCAACAAACATCAAGAAAATCTCAAACAACCAACAAAATGAATCAATGCTCCTCATTGCTATGAAATCTCCACTTACAAAAATATTCTGTCAATGGTGATTAACAACAGTAAACAATGCTTATGCCAAATTATACTTATTTAATTGACATGCAGTATCGAATATGATAACGTTTTTGAAACAATCATAATCGATTTTACTATAACCGCATGCTTGCGGATTTTCAAAGGATTCATATAAATGTCGCTCTACATCACATTCGCGTACATGCAACATCAACTCATTCACACACACGAGATTCTATAGCTCGTTCATGCGCTCACAACTCCACAGCACGTTCACGTACTCACAACTTTCCAGCATGCACTCCCTCACGCCAGTCACCATGAAGTGCATCACTCCACAAGGTACACCTTTTTCAAAGGACCCAATGTCCTATACAGTCAAACGAGGCCTACTCCCCTCCCTTACCATGCAAGAACATCATTCTCTATTATATCTCCAAAGGACAAAATGACCTCCGATCAAAAGGGTGTACTCCCCCCGCCCCCTTTCATTACCCCCACATATCTACAATGGACGTATCGTTCTTTGATTAAAGTCGCGCGCCCAAATAAAAAGTTTAGCACGTAGAAAGCACAAAGATAAAAAATGTACGCATAAGGCGCACTCAAAGTTTTAACTGCACACGTGCGATGTGTAAGAAGTTCAAAAAATATGCACACGTGACATGTGGCACATGCAAAATCAAAAGAAGCACGCTCGCTCGCGGCACATGCAAAAATAGCGTTAAATTTTACACCCCAAAAAGAGATGTGGCAATCTGGAAATAGCGTTAAGTTTTACCACCATTCCACCCACCGCCACCTTCTTGCCTTGCCGCCATCTCCGCATTGCCCATCGATGCTGTTAGAAAATGAGATCTAGAATTCCCCAGGACAGTCAAAAATACAAGAAAAATAGCGTCAATATTTTATAACAAAAATATCAATATAACAATCAACGTCCGATACAGAAACGCCGCGGAGAGCCGGACACGCTCGGTCCGCGGGAGAGAGGACAATCTTGACTGTAATCCACTAGCACAGCGGACGCATAAAGTTCACCGAACCTTCAACGTCGAGGTCCGATGTTCAACCGCAACCACCGCCACCACCGGAGAACAACGCCGCCACCGGAGAGAAACCTCCGTCGAGACTAACTGCACACGTGCACGCCGTCGACACCGCGCCTCTCCACTCCCTAGAATGTCCACTGCAACGCTGGCGAGAAACTCCACCAAGCCCGCCGACAATACCTCTCTCAACGCCGACGGATGTATCCTCCAATACCGGCGACAAACACCCAAGGCCGGCGGCCTCTCCGAGTGCACAAGCGATAGAGAGAGAGAAGCGGAGAGAGAGAGAGAGGGGTTGTTTTTCTTCCATGGCAGGCTGCTCTCACACAAAACAGACAGACTGGCTCCTTCTTAAAAGGCTACAGGCCGGCACCCTTAATTGCTCACCGGTGGGTGTTGAGAAGATGAACAGGGGCATTTATTTCTTGCGGTTTTCCCAAGAGAAATAAACAGGCGATTATGTCTATGCTGCAGTTTTTTTGTTAAGTTTTATAATGTGGGGCCCGGTTTACTTGAACCGGGTAGGAGCCAAAAACCAACAAACACCACCTTGGCTCATACCCCAGTTCCACTATGAAGGATCAAGCGCATACCCAACTGTACCAAAAGCCCGGACTGTTGGAGAGGGTGCTACTTAATTTTTTATATAAGTAACAGAGCGCCACGGGTCAAGTGAAGGAACGCCGGACCCAACAATCCCCCTCCTCCCCGGCATCCAACACAACTCGTCGGCTCAGAGGTGGGGTTACCACATGGCCCACATGACTCAGAGATGGGGTTACCACATGTCCGCGGTTTCCTGACCCACCGGACCCACACAGGTAGAAGGGAAAAATCAGGATTTAATAGCGCCCCCCCGGTCTTGAACCCGTGACCTCCTCTGATACCAATTGAAGGATCAAACGCATACCCAACTGAACCAAAAGCCTGGACTGTTGGAGAGGGTGCTACTTAATTTTTTATATAAGTAGCAGAGCGCCACGGGTCAAGTGAAGGAACGTCGGACCCAACACACTACCACCACCTGCACGAAGCACACAACTGCGCGAAGCACCACCTCAACGACTTGAGGCATCAGCCGACTTGCTCCAGTCGACTCATCCCCGCTCGGTCCAATCTCTGAATGTCGTCACAACCGGATCGCAAAAACTGACTCGTCGAACCCGAGTCCCTGGAAGGCGATCCATTGCACCACTACGACTATCACCTCTGTCGGCCGCAGAAAACATGGGTTCACCACCTCGCATCGTGGTCCCCATCAGCCGGTACAAACTACTGTGCTGCAAAGCTCGCATGAGCACGGCGCGCCCTTGCCTCACCGTCAGAACTCCATCTCTCGCTGCAAAACTGCAACCACTGGAATCCAATCCGCCAAACGATATCAGATTCCTACGCAACTTAGGTACCAGGTGTACTCGCTCAAGCCTGTGCACTGCTCCGTCATGCGTCAGAATGTCCACAGTCCCTGTCCCCGTGACCTCACACACTGAGCCGTCACCAAGAAAGACCGACCCAGTCGTCACCTTCAGTGAACTGAACATCGCCGCATCTGAGCAAATGTGCTGCGAAGCACCAGAATCCAAAATCCAGCTATCAGAGTAACACCGACTCTCAGTGACGCAATAAAATCCGTCATCTCCTTCCATGTCGAGTGTCACCATGCCCGCATCTTGGACATCCTTCGAAGTTCCAGAACTTCCTGCACGCTGCGGACAATTTCTCCTAATATGACCAACCTGTCTGTAGTGGTAACACGTCACAGACTTCTTCGACATTGACCGAGCTCGTGTACTGCTCGATCCTTTGTTAAAACTCCTCCCGTGTTCATGCGCTACCAAGATCTGGTCACCCCTAGGAGTGGGGTCCTTTAGCATCTGATTGGATAACAGCGCCGACGTGACTTCTTCCAGCCCCACCGTATCCTTCCCATACAGGAGCGTAGTCACCATGTGCTTGTATGACGCTGGGAGCGAGGTAAGAAGCAAGAGGGCTTTGTCTTCTTCCTCTACCTTCGATCCAACCACATGCAATTAGTTCAGAAGACCGTTGAACACATTGAAGTGTTCCTGCAGGTTGCCACCTTCCTGCATCTTCAGCGTATAGAGGTGCTGCTTCAGCAACAATCTTGTCGTCACGGATTTTGCCAAGTACAGTCGCTCCAGCTTCTCCCAAAGTTCGATTGCCTTCTCTTCAGTCCCGATGTTGAAGAGCACCTGGTCAGCAACACACATCCTGATTGTGCTCGTGGCTTTTTCATCAAGATCCTTCCATTCCTCATCTTTTAATGTCGTGGTTAATTTGTCGCGCCCCCGCAAGACTCGAATTAAACCTTGTTGAACCAACATATCCTTAACTCGAATCTGCCATAGGCTAAAATTCTCACTGCCATCGAACTTCTCTACGGAAAATCTGTCCAAAATTTCGTTCTTCCCTGCCATGTCTGTCCCCGATAAACTAGAAGACCTAATTTGTTCAAAGGTCGGATCTGAAAGAGTGGGAAGAGGACCTAGTCCTTCACCACCGCAGTCAAACCCTTTCTAGAACGTCCAATCACGGTCGTCTACCAAATCTCGCGCTGATACCACTTGTTAGAAAATGAGATCTAGAATTCCCCAGGACAGTCAAAAATCCAAGAAAAATAGCGTCAATATTTTATAACAAAAATATCAATATAACAATCAAAGTCCGATACAGAAACGCTGCGGAGAAGCCGGACACGCTCTGTCCGCGGAAGAGAGGACAATCTTGACTGTAATCCATTAACACAGCCGACGCACAAGGTTCACCGAACCTTCAACGTCGAGGTCCGACGTTCAACCGCAACCACCGCCACCACTGGAGAACAACGCCGCTACCGGAGAGAAACCTCCGTCGAGGCTAACTGCACACGCGCACGCCGTTGACACCGCGCCTCTCCACTCCCTAGAATATCCACTGCAACGCCGGCGAGAAACTCCACCAAGCCCGGCGGCAAATACCTCTCTTAACGCCGACGGATGTATCCTCCAAGACCACCGACGACGAACACCCAAGGCCGACGGCCTCTCCGAGTGCACGAGCGATAGAGAGAGAAGCGGAGAGAGAGGGGTTGTTTTTCTTCCATGGCCGGCTGCTCTCACGCAAAACAGGCGGACTGGCTCCTTCTTAAAAGGCTACAGGTCGGCACCCTTAATTGCTCACCAGTGGGTGTTGAGAAGATGAACAGGGGCATTTATTTCTTGCGGTTTTCCCAAGAGAAATAAACAGGCGATTATGTCTATGCTGCAGTTTTTTTTGTTCAGTTTTATAATGTGGGGCTCGGTTTACTTGAACCGGGTAGGAGCCAAAAAACAACAGATGCCAGCGAACCTACCCGGGCCGCCCAAGTTGCTCGGGCTGCTAGAGGGGAAAGATCATCATATCCTTAAAATTGGTGAAATGGAGACCTAAACTCGTTTTTCTATTCGTCAGTTCAACAAGCAAGAGAACACAATTGCTTGTGCACTCTCCAAAAAAACTATAAAGGGGGGTCTAAGCTTTCATTTAAAGTGGACAGAAGAAAAAAATGATAGAACTTTAAGATTTTTCGACGAGTAATTGCAGACTTAAGTCCAACTCCGAGAAATGAAGACCCTACTCGACACTCAACCTCCCGCTCAGCATGCACTTCTCGCGTGCCCGATCCATCTTCAAGCCCGCTCCATTGCACGCCTCCATGCAGTGGCGGATGCCGTGTAGAGCGAGGGGGTGCGGCCGCACCCCCTGATTTTTTTAAAAAAATTAATACAGCTCGCGAACCATCACCCGATTACCTTTTTTATTCGGAACCTTCACTCGCGTACATTCTTGTCACAACGTCAAGGTGAATCAAGGCGAGCGCCAGACGCTTGGATGCTTAGGCGACACGGCGGACGCCTAGACGATAATAAGACGAGCAAGTCGCAAGACGACAACTAAATATTTTAAAAAAATTAACTCAAACTTTAGATAGCGGTTATTATAATAATTGATGTCTAAAGTCTACTTACGGTTTTAAAATAGATAGAATAGACATCGGTTTTTATAAAAACCGATGTCTATTCGAGCATAGACAACATTTTTTATAAAAATTGCTGTTTATTCTATGGTTCAGGGCAGAATAGACAACGGTTTTTATAAAAACTGTTGTCTATGCTCGAATAGACAGTGATTTTATAAAAAACACCATCTATTCCCCTATTTTTTGCTCTAATAAACACCGGTACGTACATTAACTTTTGCTCTATCTTCTCAAAGCTCAACCCTAGCCCGGTAACCCGAAACTCTCCAGCAGGCCGCAATCCACGAAAAGAAATCCCATCGTTGCGCGCCTCAGCACCTGTGTGGCTGTGCCGTAGCCCCTAATTCTCCCGCCGCCAGTTACCTTGTCGTTTTTCGTCGAAATTCTAGAACCCAAACATTTATTTGACTGACATCTCCATGGGCTGAAGCTTTCCATTGAGATTTCTTCTCAAATCTCAAAATATTTTATGTTCTATCTTCAGATCTTCTCAAATCAGCAAACTTGCAAGGTACATTAGCTTTTGTTCTATCTTCATTCTTCTGAAATCTGAATATGTTTTATGTTTAATTGTTGTATTGTTATATTTTATGTTCTATTTTCTCAAAAAAATGTACTTTTTCTTATATTTCAAGAAAAAACAGAAAACTTCAGAAAGTTCATGTGTTGATAATTCAAATCAAAAGAGTGTTTCAAGTTCGTGTATTGATATATCAAAAGAAAGACTTTGCGTTGATAAAATTGATGAATCAAGTAAGTTCAATAATTCCAAAAGATTTCGAGAACAGTTTGATTTATCTTGAAATAATATCTGATCCTGGTTTACGTCTTTTAATTTCGGATTTTCATGTGAATATTCGAGGCCAAGTTCGAAGACCATATTAGTTGAAAGGTCCTTGCCAGCCTCGTAACCATCAATTTAAATGGACTTATTTTAGAAAAGATCCACGAATTTTCAGCTTTTGACATACATAAATTATTATGTTTAACAAAGTTTTATCCATCCGACTTCTCTCAAATTCAGCTTATGACACTTCAGAATCAGCTTGAGACTTATGTTTTTGACATCAGATCACGTGTTGAGTTTTCTGATCTTAATGGTGTTAGTGATCTTGCTAAACAGTTTGTTAGAATCAAGTTGGATATCATATATCCTTGACATATTCACTGATTAAATTAGTATTACTGCTACCAGTTGCAACAACTATTGTTGAAAGAGTGTTTTCTGCGATGAAGATTGTAAAGATCCGATTGCGCAATCGGATGAGTGACGAATGACTTAATGACAGTTTACTGACATATATTGAGAGAGAAACATTCAAAGCTGTTGATAACAAAACAATTATTAAGCATTTTCAAGCAATGAAGGCCATGAGAGTACAAATTTGATCAGGTATAACAATATAAATGATTATGTTTAAATGATGTTATTTTGTTTATTTTTTTTGAATTATTCATAATTGATAAACCTGAATTTGAAAAAAAAAATTTATAATTAAATTTAGCAACCCCTGAACAAAATTCCTGGCTCTGCCTCTGCCTCTATGCTTCACTCTAGTGCGTGCCTCCGTGTTCAGCTCCAGTGTGCACCTCTGCACTCCGCTCTCCGTCTGCTCCACACAGTCCAACACCATCCAACACCGGCCAACACCGGCCGCTTAAAAACATTTTGTAAACGAGAGGTGGGCTGTCACCCACTGAAAAGCTAATTCTTGTACCCGACTGCAAATACTGGATTCTCTTAGAACTAGCTAGGTCTGACCCCATGGATTTTATAATTTTCTAATTTTTCATGTAAAAGTTTTGGTGTATACTGTCGATACTCTATTTTGATTGTTTGCGTGTTTAATTCACTCTCAAGATAAGACGATTGTGCTATGAAAAATCAGGATTTTATTTGAGGACTTTTTGCACTAAGCACCATACAATTAGGGGGATTTGACACTTTGCACCCTAAATATTTAGTTTTGGCATTTAGCACCCCCAAATACACTTATTCTGGCATATTGCACCCTCACCCGGTTATCTAATAATATTTTCATTTAAAATGAAAAATCAAAGGGCAGTTTGGTCCGAAAAGGTAAAGCTAGGGTTATCTCAGACATTTATATTACTTTACTCTCCCGATGGATGCCCTCTTTTTTTTCACTGGTCGAGACCGACTGCACCTCTGGTAAAGCTAGGGTTTTGGCTCGTACTTACCTCCAGCGAAAGGTGCCCGGTCTCCACCTTCGGCGGAAGCTCAAAGGCATCTTCATTTCCGGTGCAAGGTGAATGCATCATTCACTTCCGACCCAAGGTCGAGCCCCATCCTTGCACTCGGCGGAAGTCGGTCCTCTCCTATCTACATTCGGCCATCTTCGACAGATCTGGCGGGAGGTGAAGATTTTCCTGTTTCCTGCTGCTGCGTCTTGCATCTCAGGTTGCCCTAAAGCCGATCAACACAAGCATCATACATTAATCATACATCTTCACTTCCATTTTTTCTTCACTTTTGTTTCTACCCTAAATCGTTTATTAAATGGTAATCATACATTAATCGTTAATTAAATTGCTTTAACATTTGCTCTCCTAAATCGTTATGTCTTTGTATATGCCATTAATTAGGTTTCAATTTACGCATTAGGTTTCAACTCAACTATAATGCTGTGGATTCAGAGAGCTATGAATGATATGTGTTTTACATTTCAAGCTCCATCATATGATATTATATTTTTAGGCACTATGCTACTATTGTAGTCTTGGGTTTTTCATTATTTTCTATAACATTTTTTTGGTAAATGCAGAAAATCGTCATATGTTATTTTCTTTAAGGATGCATTATTCTGGGTCATTTCGTGCATGCAGCCGACTAATTTATAGACCCGATAAGATAAGCTATTTTGACTATTGTAATATTACTGAGTTTATACTGAAGGATTTGCACGAGATGACTATGTTATTAGGGGAAGAGGGTTGGTGTAGATTTTATTGTAGTATAACTGGGCTTCATGATTGCGACAATCTGATTCTTATTGTCAATGACAATGATGCCAAAAATCTTATATCATATTGTAGTGATGAAGGAGTAGTTGATGTCTATGCTGACAAAATTGAAACCGATGATGTTATAACTGAACTTGACACTAGTATAACAAATGAAGCTTTGGAGGGAAGTGAACATGTTACAGATATTGAAATGATGGAGGTTACAGTGATAACAACGAAGATGATAGTGATGAGAATGATTCTAACTTCAATGATGACTTTGAAGATAGTGAGTTTGAGTCCGACGACATACAATTTGATGATAACATTGATGAATACATCGAGTGAGTTGGTCACAGTTTTTCAAAGGAAGACAAACTCCCTTCACCTAACAAAGTTTTAGAACATCATAAAGTTATAGAGGAAAAAAAGTAAAACTTCTAATTACCAAGTATATCAAGATGATGCAAATGATTCAAACTTTGATTTTAAAGTGGGCATGTGCTTTAATACTACAAGAGAGTTGAGAGATGCTGTGCGCACGTATTCAAACGTGCACGGAAGCCCTATAAAATTCACAAAAAACTGTAGTGATAAAATTCAGGTTACTTGTGATTGTGGAGTGGTTATGTATGCTTTATTCTTATCAAAGGAAAATAAAACTTTCCAAGTCAAGTCAATTAGAGGAGAACACACATGTTATAGGACTTCTACTTCCAAACATTTCACTTCCAATTTACTTGCACAAAAATACCCACATCATCTTAGGAGTTCAAGACTACATCTTGGGGTGGAATGAAAATGACAAATTTGAGGTCAAGGGATGACTTGGTGATAAATGAGTTGTTGATCTACCTAACAGTTCCTGCAGTTGCAATAAGTGGAATCTCACTGACATTCCATGTGTGCATGCCATTGCGTGCATTTTCTACAAGCGCGAGGACATTGAATTTTATGTAGATTATTGATTAAAAAAAACTACATATTTGAAGGCGTACGAGCATATGCTAAGTCCAATTAAAGGTCAACTAGAGTGTCCTAATTCCAATCTCATTCCAATTGTTTCTTGGTTTGCAAATCAAAAGAAGGCCGGAAGACCTAAGAGTCATGCTAGAAGATTGGAAAAGGATGAGATAGATACTAAGAAGTATGGTTTAAAGCGACATGGTTGCACGTATACGTGCTCAAACTGTGGAGAGAAATGCCATAAAAAAGGGTTGTAGTAAATCCGCCAATGTTGCCGAACCTACTACATCAACGTCTACTTTGCGTTCAAAATTATCGGTTAGTATCTCATTTAATTTCATTTTGTTTAGTTTATCATTTTTAAAAAAAATTAAATTACATCATATGTAGGTTAAGACGAAGATATCAAATGCAAAAAGCGGGCCTAATATTATCTCACGTGAGGAATTAAGTGGTCAATCCATGCCTATAACTAGACTTTCGCCATAAAGATATGAGGCGAGCATTTTATTATCACTCTTTGCAAAATAAAGTAAATTATATTTTGCATTAAGAAATAATAATTTAATTGTTTTTTATGCAGATGAGAGCAATTAAGCAAGACATATATTCACGTTATGAAGGATGATGACAAAATGTAGAAGACTCTTTTGATTTTTTGTTTTTTGCTAGTGATTACGTGCAATGATTAAATTTGAATTTCATGTTCTAAACTTTATTTTTTGCTATTGTAATGGAGAGACGTTGCTCCAATGTTTAATTTTTAACTTTAATTTTCAATTTGTAATATGTTGTGTCAGGTCATGATTAAAAACTATTTGTAATATACTCTAATTTTTATCACTATTTATAATATGTTGTGTCATGACGTGATATGAGGCGAGCATTTTTAGCTTTACTTGTTTTCCGACAAGAACAACTGATGTGCATAGTGGCTCGGTTAATGACATTTCCGACAAGAAATGTCCGATGAGATTTTGAAAACAACAAAGTAACTTGATGAGGGCGGAGGCAAGATTGTTCGATTAAACTCAATGTAAACCAAATGTGAAATGACTCAAACTATAATTATGCTAACTTCCAGGGAAAGTTTTGGTAATTAATCGTTATAAAACTTTGAGCTTGATCCTATGGATCAAATACCTTAAAAAATCATTTCTGATGGTAAAAATAAACACGAAGCAAATTTTTTAATGCAAATTTACAAAAAAATTTCTGATGTCAGATTTACCAAAATACAAATGGCAAAGTGCTAATAATGTTTTTTTCTAGCATTCAAATGCCTCTGCTATTTGTTTGGGCGTTTCGGTGCTCCGTTTTGGGCAAACGTCGCCGGAAGGAGGGTAAACAAATGAACCTCCGATGGCGTTTGCTCCGTTTCCACCCGGCCGCCTTGAGAAACGCCCCAAAAAACTCTGTTTGGAGCAGCCACCTCCCCCCTCCGATTCGAACACTCCGTTTCCACCCGCCGGATTGACCCGCCACCGCCGAACCAAATCGAGTTTTTTGGGGCGTTTCTCAAGGCGGGCGGGTGGAAACGGAGCAAACGCCGCCGGAGGTTCATTTGTTTACCCTCCTTCCGACGGCGTTTGCCCAAAACGGAGCTCCGAAACGCCCAAACAAATAGAGCCTAAAAAGACTTAAAATAGCCAATTCAGATGTTGGGGTGTTTAGTGCCAGATTTATATGTTTGGAGGGTGCTTAGCGTCAAAAATCCTTTTATTTGATGGTTTATGTTTGGGTCCTGATTATTATAAGCTTTTTCGGAAAGTGTTTACCTAGTGGGTTCCGAGCGACGTCTGGATTCCTAACAAAGAGCTGAACTGATTCCAGATACGTCCCAAGACGGCGCTAACACACGCACCATCGGTTCTCTGTTGTCCACTGCAGCTTCTTCATTCTCGCGCCCGTCAAAGTCTCGACGGAGCAATATGCCGAGCGCTCGACTGAGCGGGGAACCTTGATCTGCTATTCCCGTCTGATTCTGAGACGCGCTTCCTCACAGAGGCGGCGGGATGGCGGCGGAGCTAGGGCAGCAGACGGTAGAGTTTTCTTCCCTCGTCCGGCGAGCGGCGGAAGAGTCGTTCCTTGCTTTGAAGGAGCTGGTGGAGACTTACAAGCCCCCACAGCAGCGATCCGACTCCGACAAGAAGTTTGACCTCCTTAAGTTCATTGTAAAGACCCAGCAGCGCATGCTTCGTCTCCAAGTTCTCTCCAAATGGTGCCTCCAGGTCAGCCAGGACTTCTCCTCATCCGCCCTTTTTAGTTTCTAGGGTTTTCTTTTTGTTCAGTAGATCGTTTGTCGATATATTGAAAGGGTGTTGTCCTTTCGGACGCCGGTTGCGTTGATGGATTGGAATACTAAATGGCATGGCAATCAAGCCTGTCGTGCTGGAAATTGTTGCTTTATTGCTGAGCCTCAACACATCATGTTTTTCGTTTAACAGCGGTTAATGGTCCAATGCTTCAAACCCTCAGAGCATCTCAGTGTTACTATGCTGAATGATTTTTCTAATGTATCTTCATCTGATAACTTAATAGTTAGGGTTTATGGATATAAAATGTTCGTCAACTTCAACTAAATATCAGCTTGAGTATACACGCCTTTCAGAGTCTATATATTTTAATTAGACCAGATCCATCTCACCAACTAAGACTGTTCTCATGGCTTGGAGTTCCTCGGCTTATAGATTCTCAGTTTAGGAATTTGAAGCAGCATCTCCCAGCAACAGAGATGCATCAATTTAGTGAGCCGTAGGAGGAAAGAGAAAACTCTAATCCCCAATTGGGTGGCCTCCTCATCCTTGATTGAGATCATGACTATGATGATTGTTCCCATTTCGTTGAGGAGGTATTGTTGACGTACGAAGCCCCAACAAGCGTTGAATGATCTTGGAGGATAGTTTGGGTGGGAGTCTGTCGAATTTGATTTCTTTTGAACAAGTTTGAAAGTGTTTGCAAGGGAGGGAAAATGCTGCCTCTCTAATATTTGTACTCGAATTAGATCAAAGCCCTGATTTATTCTCCGAATCTAAGCAAAGTACTGATCCCTATCATCTCGCTCCCAGAACATTTCCATGCCCTCAGGACATTTAGGAATTATAAGGTCCAAATAGTCAAACGTCCTATGTAACTTAGCAAATTTTGATTGATATTTGACGAATTTTTTTTCTTTAAATTAATTGTGTTTCATAAGACGATGTTGATATATTTGGGCATAGTTATCCTATGGAAGCAGGTGTATTTGGATTGAGCCTAAATTTCTATTGTGCGTCTACAAGAAGATAATTTTAATAAACTGATTTGTAGTCAAGAAACTATGATAGAACCATCTATTCTTTCACATCCCTTTTCTTACAATTGTACCATAAATGCGACAAGGGACTATTGTCGTTAAAGTGTTAGAAGAGCCATGTCAGATAATCAGTACCATTGAGTGCCAATGTGGTTACTGCGACTCGATTGAAAAATGTTTAACTCTTGGTAAATTTACAGGAACAAAAATAAGATGTGATACAAAATTAATGTTGAATCTGAAATTGAAGCAGAGATATTTATAGTCCTGCCATGTAAGGAATCATTGAGATATTCATAGTCCTGCCATGTAAGGAATCACTGATTGGAGCATACTCAAGAAGAGACAAAACATAAACTACAAATGAATAATTGTCCTCGAGGGTGGTTTGGTCTACATATTTATGCTCCGTTTGGCGCGGCGGCGGTGGTCGTGAACACGATGGTTATGAATCGTCGTTTGTGACCGCCCAACCTCACCAGAGGAACTTTTTCCATTTTTGTGTTCAAAATTATCTTTATTTTTTGAGTGGCGGTCATAACCTTTGTCCTGCCAAACATTCATAGAAAGACGGTGACATTTTGTCCAAACTCACCAGAGCAAAACGTTGCGCCAAAAAGAGCCTTAATTAGGTCTATCTCTCATTTTTGTGTCTCATATATTTAAGTATGCTTTCTTTTGACTTGTTTTGGACCAGGCAAGGCGCTTGAGCATGATCACCATGCTCCCAAGTCCCAAGTGTCTTATGCATACTTTCACTCCTTTTCATTATAGAAGGTATCTCCAGTGTACCATTTATTCCCATTGAATAGACACACCTGCATTTATCGAAGAGAAATTTCCTAGTCTCAATATTTGTTTTTCTAAGAGTAAGGGGTTTTAAAATATCGCGTTCAAGGTCCTTTAATCCCCTATCTATGTAATAATATTTGATTTTTGAAGGATGTGTTCTTTCACTTTGAGGTTAGCGGAGGGAACTTCACTAATAAGAGTCTCTACTTTTCATTTCTTTTTGTATTAAAAATTTGTAAATTCTCTTGCATTTTTTGTGGTATCTTTTTTGTTGTCATATAATATTTGTGGATTACTTTACGGAAAATTGGGTTTTAACACACACCATATTACTTGTTAAGACTATGAACTGGTAGAACAAGAAATTGCAGAACCAAAGAAAAGTTATCAATAGATTTTCTTTTTAATGTAACGCAAGACTTTCAAATATTTTTATCCCAAAGGAATGTTGTCATCACCTTCCCTTACCTCAATGATTAAAATTTGTAGTAAGGTGGATGCATCCAAATGGAATCTTTTATGTGATTAAGTAGACATTAATTGTTTAAGGTACAAAGTTATCATCCTTATTAAAGTATAAAAAGTACTCACTTTATACCAACCTTTTAACTAAGCTTCTTACTTTTGTCGGTCTTGTTCGTCCATTCTCGGAATACACATTTGTTGATGGAAAGATAGGAGTTTTGATAGGAGTTGATAGGAGTTTTGATGTAGTGCAGATTTTTAACAAAATTTAGGAGGTAAATGAATAGGGTTCTATATGTACTAACAATAATCTAACAACCAACTTTGCATTAATAAATTTTATAACAATATTACAAGACAAGCCACAATCAAGTTGAACTCTAAAATAGGGAAACACATAATGCAATATATATATGAGAGTGCGAGAAAACAACAACACAAGCGAATAAATCTCAACAAATCACAAGAGACTTGCAGACTACGATTACAAATATACTAACAAACAGTGAATAAATGCGCAATTCGACACTAAAGAAATCACAACCAATCAACAAACTTGCAACACTTATGAGATAGAAGGCTTGGCTCAAGTCCTATAAGTTACCGACAATCGGGGGAATGATGGCGTGCTGATGTTGGATTGTTGGAGGGAGTATGATGGCCTAGGAAGCACAGGTGCGAGGTACAAGTATCAGGTACAATATGTATCTAGTACGACGACACGACAGAATTTAAAAAATAAGGATAATTGCATAAATCATCAATTGTAGCATAAATCCATAGTTAATGCAATATAATATGGAGTTCTCAAACAAAAAATATACATAATCATTTCAAGTTTAAGGTTGTTCATCAGTTTTTTTTCTTCCTTCTCTTCCCTATTATCGGAGATTAATGCATCTTCAATTTCTGGTTCGTCTAGAGACAATTTAACAATAGTAAGCATGGTAATTCCATCAAAAGAATTTGCCCATGCATCTTCTCCAATATCCCATATTCTACTCCTTCCTTCATTGCAGATTTCATTTCTCTTTGATAATAGGTGCAAATTACCTTGCATATATACCAAATCATCAACTCGTTGTGTTTGAATTTTATTTTCTTCAAAGAGTGAATGAATGAGTATGTGCTCTAATTTTTCTCTAAACATGAGGATGAAGAAGGTTGACCTAGAAGTTTCAAAACAATTTTTTACAACCTCGGTGCCAAAGTTCCCCAGTAGCTCCACCAATCTTTGGGCTACAATGAACCAAACTATCTGGCTTATTAAAAGCTTGACCATGTTCCGTAAACCTAGAGAACTCATTGATGACTAGATTTCTCTCAATCAATTAAGGAAAATATCTCTTTAAGTTTTTATTACTCTCCATAGAAATCTCCTCATTTGTATTTGGAAAAACTCTATTTGTCCTTCCATCAAACCATTCTCTACTATAATACCTACAATGCATAAGAATATATTAAAACAAATATATTATAATACATACTAAATATTAAATATGTGAAAAAAACCTTGGATTTAGAGAATGAGACATACAATGTAGTGGTGTGCAACTCTTGGTCCATTGATAAACGAGGACCTCATAAATTACCTCATAAAGAGGGCAAGGAACTTTCAAGTCCACCAATTTCTCATGCCTATATATTTCAACCTTCAAATTCTCCATCATTGAATCTCATATGTCATACACCAAATGAAGGTTAGGTACGTCTGTATCACAAATCCTAAACATGTCATATATTGGTCTTGTTATATCAATAATATTTTCGACATCATCCCCACCATTTGTCACTATAAATGATGTTTTTAACTTCTTGAGCCTTCTCAACATCATCTGCTCTATATAAAGCCCATTTGGTGCATCCAACCATATTAATCAGACCTATCTTCACATGTTTAAATCTCTTCAACATCACTATAATAAGAACAAACCGAGTTTCAAGAATTGCAAGTAATTTCAGTGAAACAAAAGAGTTAGACATGTTTAGTCTGAATTGTTGATTCATAATAAAATTTCTGATGGATTGCGCTTCATTAAAAACTTGAGTAATCCGTCTACATTGTTCTCTAATAATTGCACGTCGATCAATAGTACTAGTAACACAAATATTTTTAATATAAGATTTAACGTGTGAACAATACAAGGTGTCCAAAAAATATGTGGGAATCACACTTCCACGATTTCTCTAGCTGCCTTACACGCTGGTGCATTATAGATGATAACTTATACAACAGTTTTCACACAAACTTCATTAATGACTTCAATCATCAAATTAACAATATAATGATGATCATTGTACTCTCCTGATGCATCAACTGTCTTCAAAAAAATAGACCTATCTTCAGAT
Organism: Platanthera zijinensis; assembly: GCA_039513925.1. Taxonomy (NCBI): domain Eukaryota; kingdom Viridiplantae; phylum Streptophyta; class Magnoliopsida; order Asparagales; family Orchidaceae; genus Platanthera; species Platanthera zijinensis. The sequence continues at coordinate 46,993,168 of CM077080.1, forward strand.
GCAGTCATAAATCAAACAAATGTCTTCTTTGAGCATCTATCCAACAATCACTTACTAAGCTGATTCCTTTTTGGGTCTAAGTAGCTTTAGTTGGTTGACGCATTGTAGTAATATTGAATTTTTCTTTTTGCGGAAGGGTGGTTCTTAGGGCATTATATCCAGGAGGAAATAAATCTACTTACTGCTGAGATAGAAGATTAACCAATAATACTAATAAGAGATTATGACTGAGACATAATTGAAATTGATAATACCTAGTAATAATAACAAAACAAGTTCAAGAAATACATTTACTGACATCAATACTTTTACTGACAACAATACATTTACTATCATCAATACAACAAAAGACAACAATAAAAAGGGCAACCTGGTGCACAAAGCATCCCCGCCCAACGAGGGTCCGAGGAAGGGTCCCACCACAAAAGTTAAATGTAGACAAACCTTACCTGCATCTTTGCAAGAGACTGCAAAGAATAGAGCAAACATTTACTGGTAGACAACTGCAAACAACAATCACATCAATAAACAACTGCTGTAATACACAACAATACAGGGAAAAAAACACCAGCAGAGCAACACACTTCAATACACAGCTGTTGTAATACACAACAATACAGGAAAAAACATCAGCAAAGCAATACATAGCTGCTGTATTACACAACAATACATGAAAAAAACACAGTTGCTGTGTTTTGCTGTACACAACAACACAAAAAAACATAGCAACGATCGATCAGAAGATGTTAGTGAAGAAGAATCGGGAGAAGACTTGGCTTACGATTGACGAAGAACAATAAATCTAGCTTACGATTGACAAAGAACAACAACGGATCGGGTAACAACGGGACAGGAGCTTCAGGCAGGATCAGGAGCTTTAGCTGAGAGCGAAATCGGGAGTGGGAGCTTCAGTCGAGAGCGAGATTGAAACAGGAATGATCCATGTGACAGATTAAACCTAATAAGGTATATCCTCCCATCTGTTATGAGTACCCGTACCAAAAATGCGCCCGGTATGAAAATTAGGCGTGTTAATGCTTCCTAAATGGTGTCTTGTTGGAGCACTAATGTTGAGATTTATTCACTGGATTGAAATTCCAGGATAGGAAACAGTCCTAGGTGATGAGTTAGGAATGCTGAAAATTAAAAGGTTTAATGGGCCAGACGTGTGGAGGGGATTGAGAGGTGCTTGGGAAGAGGGGATGGGAAGTTCTCGATTTGTGGGAGAGGTGGTGGGCTGTTCACGTACAGGAATTGTGGGAGAGGGGTGGGAACGACTGTGTGATGGTCCAAGGGAATGAGACTAATAGTATGGTCCAAGGGAATGAGACTAATAGTAGGTGGCTATGCGTGGGTTAATTTCCCAAGTGGAGGGGATGTACTCTTGAGCTCTACTTCGGCCTAGAACTCGTGCGCATCATCATGAACATTCCGGTGGCTGCTCACTTACAGGACACGCCTGAGATTGCCTATAGATTTAGTGGAAAATCTATCTGCAATCTTGCCTTTTCGTCATAATTTGTTGGACAAAACCCGCCCTTCCCATGACTTAAGAAGCTCATTTGCTAGACAGAACCCGCCCTTCCCATGTCTTAAGAGGCTTTGTCTCCGTCTGCGTGGGCGATTCTTTTGGTGGCGCCTTGCGCTAGACGCGATCCCAACCCGTTCCTGGCTTCTCCGACAACATTTGACTACCGAGGCAGAGTGCCCTTGGGGCTATGTGGTGCCTGAATCCCGCGAGCATCTGGTCGGGAGCTGCTCCTTTCTTCTCGGCGTTGGCCGGGCCCTCCTGCGGTGGGGTATCCGTCTTCCTACCTTTTCCTCTTGAGAATCTTTGACGCATCAGCTCGTGTACACCTTTGACTGCGAGCTTGGCCCCGTCCGCATATTCTTCCATGCCATCTACTGGTGTTTGCGAGGTCGCAATGCCAAATTACACCGCCAGGAGCATGCCACCACTTCAGTAATGGCTGCTCACATTTTGTCTTCATTGTCCTCTACCACAACTTATCCTCTCCAGGGGCACTGGCTCACCACTCAGTCCCCGTGACTGTCTCCTCCGGTCGGTTGGTGTCCCCCTCCCCCTGGCTGGATTAAGGTCAACATTGACAACACTCTCACATCTAACCGCCACGTTGGCTTGGTTATTGTGGCTCGTGACGATGAGGGCACAATGGCTCGTGGCGACCCATTAGGACCCGGGTGGAGCGGAGTTTATGTCATTGATGGCGCTCCTTGACTTCATCCTCCCGCCCATACTTGAGGCTACCAGGCTTATTATTGAGAGTGACTACCGCAATCTAGTGGACCATTGCTCCACTGGCTTCACACAGGGACAGTGGACTGCCTCGTACCGGGACTAGGAAGACTTGACCTTCCTCTTCGAGTTCGCCCAGGCGCTCTTCCGGTTTGTGCCCCGTGTTGCCAACCGGCCAACAAACTATTGTGTCCGCTCTGCTCTAGTTTTATCTGGAATAGTAGTGCTTTCTTCTCCCCTGAATTTGCTGAGTTTGTTCAGTGTGATCGGGATAGTATCTTATCTTTCTAGATTGTTGTGCTGTGCTTTAGCTTTTATTTGAATGCCAATGCAATTTTCAAAAGTGGAGTGGATGTGGGTTAATGGATAAAAAAAGGGGAACGTGGTTGCACGTGAGGGAGAAGTTTCGCCTGTGGGTGAGTGGGTGCTTATAATTTTGGTAGGGGTGGTTAATTGAGATAGTGGGGATAATGAGAGTTATGTAAGAAATTATTTCATGGGAAATAATATAGATGGTGGGTAGTTATGGAAGGTGGTCACTAGGTAGTTATGAGAAGGTGTGGTAGTCGAGGAGGTGGTAGTGGCCGGATATGTCATTGAGGGTCGTAGGTGGCGGCGACGGTGGTGGCCGAAGGTGGCTGTAAATGGAAAGCGGAAGGGAGTGAGTGGTCGACTAAGGAGGGGGGACTGGGTATCCGAGCTTCACACCCGTATTCCAGCTTCACACACCGGTGATCATAAGGAGTATTCTATCTCTACCGAGGGACTGAAAAATCACAATATTTTGATCATGATGGCCTCCAAAACATACTAAATAACAATTAGGAAAAATGCTTATAAAGTACTCAAATTCCTAGTTCGATTATCAACTCAAAATGAATGGTCTCAATCGACAATCGTCACTAATGATTTCTTGGTTGGCACGTGTATAACCATACAAGTCATGCGAATTGATCCTTGTCAAGTTCTAACTGTGGAGAAAATATCGAAGCCGAATAATGGGAAAAAATCTAAACAAAAGAGAATGGAAAACATTTATTATCTTTTTATATGGATGAACATCCTGCCATTTGTTCCACACACCACTATTTCAACTATGCATGAGCCATGCCCTTCTACTATTCAGTTTATGAAGTGCGTAGAATTTGCGAAGACCGTTTCTATCACCTTCAAATAACAATAAGGGTGCCATAACCAACTCTCTTGGTTTTTTTGATATTATCTAAAAATTCCAGAAATTTGATTTTAAATATTTATGCGGCTCAAGCGAGATGTTCTTTGGTATTTTCAAGCTACAACCAACCTAAGGTTAGCAAACACACAAAGATCTAACATTCGAACGATGAGTAAACACAATTTAACGTTCTACATGTGATTACATGAAAACACGAACAAGAAGAGTTCAAATTAGTGATAAATTAGTTAAGCAATAACTAAGGCAAACTTTGAAATCTAAAAACCAAATAAAATAAGCATAAGTTCATGATAACTGCAAGGGAGCAATGAGAGTAAGAGGTATATAATATACCATATGAGCACAAATACAACATGCTCGGATTCCTTAGAGAAACAACCATTGAATTGGCTGGGGGTTGTGAGATAATACTCAACTAAGTCTTAGAGAAGTGGGAGGCTCCCAAGGATGGTGAAAGGCCGGAGGGAGGCGGAGGTGAGCTTTAATGGCGGCTGGGAAGAAGATCGAAACCTGGTAGGTCTCAGATGACCACGGGAGTCTCTGCAAATTGACGAAAGAAACGTCGACCTCGCCGAGAATGAGCAAGACAAGACTGTCGTTGGCAGGTACTCATAGAGTGGTCGTCGGCCTTAGGAAGGGCCTCAGAGCTAATACCTTGTGACAGGGGTTTCGAGTCCTGCGACTGGAAGGAAGAATTGACAAGTTGGGGGAAGTTGAAGTGGATGCTGGTATTGTGAAGGTCGTGGGAGACAGAGGGTGCGTCAAAACTGACAGAATTTGATGGCGAGGTAGTCTCCACTACCCTAAGAGCGTCGGTCGTCGGTTTCAAATCCGGCGAGGTCATTTGGGAGTAGGGACATGAGCATCTTCACTTGAGGGAGGGATGTCAGGTTGGGAAATTGAAAACCAAGAGATATACTCTGTTCTTAAATTTTCCCAAGCTAATTTCAATAGGAGGGACCCGTTACTTTTATAGGATTTAGGGGTTAATGAAAATAAAGTCGGAGTTAATGAAATTAAAGAGGGGGATAATGAGGGGTTCATGAGCTTGGCTCTTGGATTTCAAGTTATGAATGATGCTTTGATTAAAATTCTAGGAATTCCTCCATTATTAAATAATCCTGAAAAAAAAATTTTTTTATACATTGAAATATTGAATCATAGAATTTTTAATAATAAGATAAAACACTTAATTTATATATTTTTAATATATTTTTTTAAGCTTGCCATAATTATCACTTACCTTATATTGACGGACAAGGTCTTTTTGGTCAGTCATGCCAATGCGCTGAAAAAATGTGCACCAGTGACGCACAAAAACACAGACGTGCACTAATGACATTCACAAAATATATAATGCAAATAACATCCGCAAAAATGAAAGAAATAAACATGCGTTAAAATAAAAGAATAAAATTTGGGCAAAAACAGGTGTGCTATAAATAAAAATGCGGGAAATAAAAGTAAAATAAGAGGCGACTCATGTTGCATCAATTTTCCGAGGGTTGAAATAGTTCGACCCCGACGAGACTGTGATTTAACCTGCAAGGAAAATGTTGAAACGTCGATCTTGAGCTGCTCTGTTCCTGCCATGCTGTTGAATAACCAAGATCCGAGCAAACTCCTCTAAGATAAGTCTGAAGATGAAGCGAGGTGTGGATGGATTGTGGTAGGTAGTGGGACAACATATGAATTTTTCACTGCAGCTTATGACTTGTAGAGTTGTAGGCAAACTCTCTTTCGTAAGAAATCAATCTTCTTCAAAAAAAATATAATCCATGATGATAAAATCAACCACAAAATCTTAGTTTTTTGAAGATTCTCGAGAACTGTTAGTCATATATGCAAATGTTTAAATGATTAATAAAATTCAGAGCATTAAAGATGCGTGAATCAAAACGTGAAAGAGAATGAAGAACAAAGAAGCAAGATAACGAGTAAGCATGGTCGACCCATGGAATCTGGAAATCGCATTACATCATACACTATTTTACTAGACACTTATGGGCTTCTACAAAACCATGATCAACTATTGTCATGATATCATATGCTGAAGTCTGACTAGTGTTACAAATTTTTAAAAAAATCTCAAATCTACCATTTTAAATCTTCCAGAGAAAACCCTTAAAATGTCTCTATGAGGCGTGAAAATCCTAAGGATCGTTACTCTACTTCTAACATGAATCTTCCTTAGCAGATAGATAATGTGATTATAAAGTTCGGTGTGCATGCCTAAACTCAGAGGATAATGAGTATAATGCGGTCACTAAGTATAAAGTCTATATAGTGGGATGAATCGAATGCCAATGACGAGTGACCACCAAGTACAATGTTTGCATACCTTAGGATATGCGACTGTAGTAGGCTAAGAGAGTCAGGAAATGTGGAGATCGAGTCTATGTTATCTAAGATAAGTGATTCATCGCTAGCCGGTTCTTTCTGGAGCAAGGGCTCAAAAAGAAACTCAGCGACTAAAAGTTGTGATTCAGTATGGATAAGTGGTGTCACAATTTCAGTCGGGATGACAAGATGAGGTTGTTTTACGATTATAGAGGTATGGGCAATGGTGATCATGCTAGATGCAAGATTATCAGTAGACCTAAGCTCATATTCCACTATATGATACTGGGACCGGAGGTAGTCAATTAAAACATAACGCTTGTGTATTATCACTTCAAGGTTGTTTACATAGGTCCACAGTTCGTTCATACCCAATTTTATATTGGTGGTGATGATCTCGATTCTCGACCTTTTTCATTAAATCTTTAATACACTGATTTAGGCCGCCTACGCTTTCATCAAAAACAAAGTTTTAAAGTTAAAAGTTTAAAAAATGTGAATTTTTTTCTAAGAGATAGAAGATCAAATTTAAAATTTCTTTAAATTTTTTTTTGAACACTTTTTAAAAGACATTAAATAATATTTTTAATGGGAGGAATAAAAAAGTTTTTTTCTTTAAGCTCGAACAAGCACAATATATATTTTTTTTATTAAAGATCTCAATCGAAAAGAAAATTTTTTTTGAGAGAAAAGATTTAAAGTTTTTTTTAGTTAGGACAACTTAAAGAAAATATTTCACTCTCTTTTTAAATATTCGAGATGAAGTTCGTAAATGAGGAAAATATTCATTATTGAAATACATGAAATTCAAATTTGTTTTTAAAAAATAGATAACAAAAAAATCGTTTGATTCACGTTAGAAGTGAATCAAACTGCTATGATACCAAACATATGTAATTTAAAAATTTCAAAAAATGATTTTACGTACTAAATTTGAGTATTTTCAAACAATAACAAACCTAGGGTTAGCAAACACGCATGAAGATCTAACATTCGAACGATGCGTAAACACGATTTAACGTTCCACAAGCGATAACATGAAACATGAACAAGAAGTGTTCAAAGTAGCAATAAATAAGTTAAACAATAACTAAAGCATGTTTTGAAACCTAAAGACCAAATAAAAATAAGCATAAAAATCATAATAACACGGGAGTAATGATAGTAAGAGGTATACCATATGAGCACGAACACAATATGCTCGGATTCCCAAGAGAAACATCCATTGAATCGACTGGGGTTGTGGGATAATACTCGACTGAGTCTTAGACTCTTAAAGGAAGTGGGAGGCTCGACAAGTTTGGTGAAAGACCGAAAGAAGGCGGTGGTGAGCTTCAATGGTGTTTGGGAAGAAGATCGAAACCAGGCAAGTCTCAGTCCGACCACGAGAGGCTCTACAAATCGGCGAATGAAACGTCGACCTCGTTTGGAACAAGCAAGTCAAGGTCGTCGTTTACAGGAACTCATATAATAGTGGTTGCCGGCCTTAGGAAGGTCCTCCAGAGGCGACGCCTGACTATGTTATCAAGGCGTGCGCCTAGGCACGCCTGAGGCACCGAGCACATCGGGCGCACTCCGCTGCGCCTCAGAAAGGCCTAGGCGGGCGATGTGTCTAAGGCGTGCCTAGACGCACCTGAGGTGTATTTGAGGCGCACCTGAGGTGTATTTGAGGCGCACCTGAGGTGTATTTGAGGCGCACCTAGGCGCCCACTGAAATTGTGCAAATTGGGAGCTCAGTTCACTGAAATTGAGTGAATTGGCGCCAAGTTCGCTGAAATTGAGTGAAATGGGCGTCAAGTTCGCCGAAATTGAGCGAAATGGGCGCCCGGTTTGCTGAAATGGAGCGAAGCGGGCGCCCGGTTCGCTGAAATGGAGCGAAGAGGGCGCCCGGTTCGCTGAAATGGAGCGAAGCGGGCGCCCGGTTCGCTGAAATGGAGCGAAGCGGGCGCCCGGTTCGCTGAAATGGAGCGAAGCGGGCGCCCGGTTCGCTGAAATGGAGCGAAGCGGGCGCCCGGTTCGCTGAAATGGAGCGAAGCGGGCGCCCGTTCGCTGAAATGGAGTGAATTGGGCCCCGGTTCGCTTAAATCGAGTGAATTGGGCGCCTGGTTTGTTGAAATCGAGCGAATTTGGCGCCCATTTCGCCTCGATTTCAGCACTCTCCACCAAAATCTCCAGCAGAGCGACCACTGCCCAAATCTAGTGACCTCCGCGTGAAGATTTATTTGTGTCTCTTTGTCTCTTTTCAACAGTAACTATGTTATTTGAAAATTTTTGCTCACTTTGAAAGATCAGTTGCCAAAGCTTTCCTAAAGACATGTTTTGAGTGTAGAAAAATCAATAATGGATCATACTACTACGCCGTGATTTGCTACTCGAATTTACCTGAGGGGTTTCTTTGTTTCTTTCTGCCGCGGGACACACATAAGAAAAGGCAGCATTGTGTGTGCATTTGTATATATATAATGCATATATTATATTATATATATAATTTATATAGTTATGTAACATTGCTTCTTTCACGTATTCTTCATTTTCCGTTTTCTGCCCTCCTTTTCCTCTGAAGTGTACATATTCATTTTTCAAGCTTCTACTTTCTTCTTAAAGAGGAATTAATTTTTTCTTTCCCTCTCCTTCTCATCTTGTTTTTTCTGCCCCTTTCCTTCTCTGCTATTTTTTGAGATCCGATATTAATGGTTTCATCTTGATCTTTTTTTTAATCTTCCAGGCTCTCCGTTGGTCCTTAATCTTTTACTTATTTTTGATCCATTTTGTGAATTAGACATGGCATGCAATTTACATTATTAAATTCTATAAGATTTTACTATTATATTCCCATTCTGCTATATGATGTATCTAATGAGCATATGTTGTAGATTGGCATGTTCTCATTCTTAATTTTTGAAAAATAATTTAGAGTAATTACTACTTTGTTTTCATTTGAAAATCTGTTTTATACTTTTTAATGAATGTTGCATTTATTTTATCTGCTACTGTACATTTGTGTGCGCGCATGCTTAAGTTAGTCTTCAGGATGTATTTTAGGCATTGCTTGATATTGAATGACACTTGCTGTCAGATCTCATTCCCATGAGTGAGGGGTATTAGAATTCCTACTTTGTCATCATATACAACCACTTACTTCTCTTAAAGACTGATTGTTATTGTACATTTATCTCCTAAATTTTCAGGTTCCTTTGATTCAATACTGTCAACAACTTTCTGGAACTCTTTCTAGCCATGACACATGCTTCACACAAACTGCTGATTCATTGTTTTACATGCATGAGAGTCTGCAACAAGCAAGAGCTCCAATATTTGATGTTCCATCAGCTGTAGAAATACTTCTTACTGGAGGGTATGATCGATTGCCAAAATGCATAGAAGATTTGGGCTTTCAGTCTAATCTCACGAATGATCTGCAGAAACCTGCTTTGAAGAAACTTGAAATGGTCTTACGCTCCAAGCTCCTTGATGTACCCATTCCTAAGGAAATTACTGAAGTTACAGTTTCCAATGGTACCGCTGTTCTTATTGTTGATGGAGAATTTAGAGTTTTTCTTACATTGGGTTACCGTGGGCATCTGTCTCTGTGGAGGATACTGCATTTGGAGTTGATCGTGGGTGAAAAAAATGAGCCAATTAAACTTGAAGAAACTCGTCGTTATGCTCTTGGGGATGATTTGGAGCGTAGGATGGCTGCAGCTGAGAACCCCTTTTTGATTCTGTACACAATCCTACATGAACTTTGTGTTTCCCTTGTTATGGATACAGTCTTAAGGCAAGTCAGAATACTACGCCAAACCAGGTGGAAAGATGCTATACGATTTGAGCTCATTTCTGATGGCATTACTGGTCAAGGTGTGAATGTCAGTGCTACACAGGTGGCACAAGATACTGAATTAGATTCAGCTACTCAAAAAATCCCAGGTTTGAAAATAATCTACTGGTTGGATTGGTCAAGGAACACCACGGGGTCTGATTCTGGCACCCCACCTTCTCTCAAAATTGAGCCCGGACAAGATCTACAGATAAAGTGTTCACACAGCTCGTTTGTCTTTGATCCTGTCACGGAAAAGGAAGCTGAGCTCTCACTACATCATAGTTGTATTGATGTGGAGAAGCTTCTTCTCAGAGCCATTTCATGTAACAGATATACTCGTCTTCTCGATATCCACAGAGAGCTGAGCAAAAATGTTCACTTATGTCAAGCTCCAGCTGATGTGATCCTTAAGTTTGAAGGTGATGAAATGGATTTGTGCTCAATGAAGGTTTGTCTAATGATTTCGCTGTATTATTCCTTAGCATTTGTTCTACTTGTCATGCCTTTAGGAATCACATATTTTGATCTTCTTGGCCAAAATTTTTGCCAAAAGAAGTGTTCTGCATGCATCTCTAAATCTAACGTAGTTATATCATAGATGAAAATTTAGGTATTCTCAATATAATTCCCTCAGATTCCTTACCGCCCTTCTATTAACTCGATTTGTCATCTAAATTTTAAACTCTTATATATCGTAGCCCAAAAGTTTCTCCACCCAGACCTGCTGAGCTGGAGTTGCAATCTTTTAGTGGAGGAGGTATCACATGCTATGATGATTAGTTCGAACTGTGAAGTGGCGGCCCAACAAGTAGGGGCGCCTGTGTTGAATTGCAAGAACCAAAGCCATCAACTTGGACTCATAAGAGGAGCGGGGGCAACAAACATACGGCTGAAGTAGGCAATGGGCTGCCCCACTTGAATCAAAATCGCGCCGACCCCTGAGCCAGAGACGTCACACTAAACCACGAATAGCTGTGAAAAGTCGGGCATAGCTAGCACATGGGCGGTGCTCAGGGCTCGTTGCAGGGTCTGAAAGGCCATGGCCGCCACCAACGTCCACTGGAAATTGTCGGTTTCTGACTTCTTTAACATGTTGGAGAGTGGTTTGGTAAACTTGTCATAGTCTCTGATGAACTGGCGATAGTACCCCGTGAGAAACATGAACCAACGAACGTCGCAGGGCGATCGAGGTGCGGGCCACTGAAGGACGACCCAAACCTTGTCCGGGTCCATTGCAACGCCATGCGTGGAAATGGGATGCCCAAAGTAGTTAATTCCGGTCTGATCGAAAATACACTTCTTGGGGTTCACCTGAAAGGAGTGCTCTAGGAGTGTGGCGAGAGTCGTCCCGATATGATTAAGATGGTACTGCCAAGAGGAACTATAAACCAGGTTGTCATTGAAGAAAACCAAGATATACCTGTGCAGGGCAGTCAAAATAGATCATTCATGGTTATCTGGAAGGTGGCAGGAGCATTCGTCAAGCCAAAGGGCATGACGAGGGACTCGTAGTGGCCGTTGTGCGTGCAAAACACCAGCCTCCCGGACCCGAATCAAATGGTAGCCCTCGCGAAGGTCCAATTTCAAGAAATAGGAGGCCTCTCGTAACTCGTCAAGTAACTCCTTAATGACCGGGATATGATACTTTCTCCGGGATCATGACCTTATTGAGTTCCCGGTAGTCCACACAAAAGCGTCAAATGTCATCCTTCTTGCGGACCAGGAGGACATGGCTCGAGAAAGGACTAGCGCTGAGGCGTATGATGTCCACGGCTAGCATATCGCCACCAATGTCTCAATCTCATCCTTCTGCGCATGGCTATATCGGTACAATCGAACTGATATGGAGGAAACACCTCTCTGCAAGGAGATGCGATGATCTGTCGGTCTGGGTGGGGGAATGCTTGTCGTGTCGACGAAGACATCCAATAAAGGTCCAAAATAGCCTACAATGCTGGGGAAGTTGGGGAACATGGTGCCTCCTGCTCTACGACATGCCATAAGGGGCTGCCCAATCCACATCGTGACATCGATGGATTTTTGAAGGGACCAAAGGGAGATAGATCGACGAAGTAATGACAAGTCTCCTTCCAGCAAGCAAGGTGTCCTCTCCTAGAGGAAGCACATGGTTATGCATTCTCAATTCAACTAACATCATTGAGGTTGCGGAGCCAAGCAAACCCAAGAATAACATCCACCTCGTCCAGTGAGAGGACGTAAAAGTCTGCCCAAAATGGGCAGTTGTTGATGGTGAAAGTGTGAGCAGAGCAAAGACCCCCCGGTTGCCCGACGTCGACCATCTCCTAAGCACACCAAGAAGCGATCAGTGGCCTGCACTGGCAACGCCAGACGATCTACCAAGCGCTAGCAAATAAAATTGTGTCTCGCCCCACTATCAATCATCTCGACGCCGAAGAATCCCTAAAGCGTTCCCTAAAGCGTCATCGTCTGAGGGCCCGAGAACCCGCCAACGACGAACAAAAGAAGGTCCAAACAATGGAAGGTGACAGCTGGGGGGGGGGGGGTCCTCGACGGCCATGTCCATCTCATGTGACTCAAAATCTACAAGAGTAACCTCAGATTCCTCTTCACCAATGATGATCTAGAGGTCCTTCAACGGACAATCGGGGGTCGGGGAGTAGGGCTGTTTGCAGCGAAAACACATATCCTTAGTACGCAGATCGTGGTATTCCTGATTGGAGAGCCGAGGGTGGGCCATCGGCTTGGGAAGACATGGTGGTGACCCGGCTCGGCCTGGGGCTGAGGTGTCTCCAATTGTGGGAGGGGGAGGTAGGTCGCTGCGGGGAGGGCAACTCTGCATGACAGAAGCACTGTAGGAGGCCTACCCATGCCCATGACCCTACCTTGAAAATCTGCTTTGACCAAGCAGACGAGATCCATTGTCTCCGCAATCGACGACGGGTGATGAGTGCTGATATAGGCACAAATATGTGGGAGAAGGTCATGCATGAAGAGGCTGAGATAGTGGTTCGGCGGAAGGCCCGACACATACGTAGCGAGTGCAATGAACTCATCAAGGGATCCCGTCTGGCGAACGCCGCAGAGACGCTCCACCATGGAGCTTGAGTAACAAGTGTCGTATCAGCGAATGAGCTCCTGTTGGAGATCCAACCAAGACATAAACGGTTTGGATTGACTTAACCAACACGCCTAGCGAAGAGTAGAGCCTTCCATGCCGATCATGACTCTACTGGCCTTCTATGGTTCTTAAATTTACTGGATATCAAAGAACTGTTCGGCTCAGACAATCCATATCATGAGATCGGTGCTTTTGAAAGGGGGAACATCGAAGGAACGAGGTCTCAGAGAGAAAACCGCGGTAGGGGGCTCCGAAGAGAAACAAAGAGTTTGCGTTGGAAGTCGCGGACGTACTGGGGCGGCCGACCATGATGGTATCGAGTTTCGCGTCCATGCGCAACATGAGGGCCTGTAGGGACGCGATGATGTCATCGTAATCGTCAAGGCGACGGAGGATGGCCAAATCCGTCGAAGGTGCAGGCGCTGATGCGTCAGAGGCAAGTAGCAGAGAGGGATGTGCCAGAATAGCGAATGGAGGTGCTGAAGACGTCACCGGTTGAGGAGGGCCATACGACACGGGGATGCGTCACAACGAGGGTCGGATGTGGCGCTGCGTCGTCAATCGAAGGTGGTGCTGTGTTAATTGAAGGATGTGTCAAAGGGGGCGCTGTTGTGTCGATCAAATGATGCGTTGAAGGGGACTGCTGCGTCGATCGAATGATGCGTTGTAGGAGGCACTGCGTCAGCTACCCGCTAGATCGACGCGATGGGAGATGGCGAGGAGCGGATACGGGGCTGCGAACTGGGAGCGACACTGGTTTTCTTCGGGCGACAAAAATCATGGCCAAAATCCGGCAGGTCGGACTAAATTGTTAGGTGAGTGGAAAAGAGAGTGAGGGAGAGAGGAGAAAGTAGGGAAAATAAAAGAGAGGAGAAGTCCAAGATTTCATTCCACTTCCAAGATGCCCCATAATACAATAACTAACGACTTATATAGTTGTTGTGCTCAAAGTGCATAAAAAGAGACAAATAACATATCCCGATACGTTCGGCTAGGCCGACATGGCGACATGTTACTAACACGATGCTCGCTACGTCGATATACTTTCCACAAGGCGATCTCCCTTCTCCCTCCACCCCCGTCAGTGTTCGTGACATCTTACCTCTTTAGGTTCCTTGCAAGAGAAAGAAATGTCAACAAATTTTAAGTGCAAAGACCACCGCTGCTAATTCCAGATCATGTGCATGATAATTTCTTTCGGGTTCTTTAACTGTCTTGATGCATACACTATGACTTCCATTTTACATTAAAACACATCAAAGTCTTTTTTGCGAGGAATCACTATAAATCTGTTAACCTTAAGTACCATTTGACACTACTAGTATGGGGGGAGTTAATTTTTCCTTCAATTTGTCAAAAGCATTCTTACGTTCTTCATGAAATTTTACATTCTTATAAGTCAGTTTTGTTAAAAACAACACAATTTTTGATAAATCTTGAACAAGCTTCCGATAGTAACCAACGAGACCAATACAACTTCTAACTTCAGTTACTGTTGTCGGTCTCGACCAGTTGATAATTGATTCGATTTTTGCTGAACCTACTCATAAACAATACTTATTTATCATGTGCCCCCAAAAATGAGACCTCTTCTAACTAGAATTCACATAAAAAATCTTGCGAACAGTTTGCGTCTTCTTAGTGTTTGCAACACATTTCTTAAATGTTCTGCATGCTCCTCCTTGCTCGGAGAATACACCCGAATATCATCAATGAACAAGACCATACATTTATTAAGAAGATCCTTAAACTCCATATTCATTAAATTCATAAATACCGTTGGAGCATTTGTCAATCCAAATGGCACGACTACAAACTCAAAGTGACCATATCTTATACTAAACATTGTTATATATATATATCCACTTCCTTGATTCTTAGTTGGTGATATCATGATCAAAGATCAATCTTTGAAAACACCATGATATTAGCCAACTGATCAAACAAATCATAAATATGGGGTAAGTGTACTAAATAGTTTACAAATTGGTTCATTCCTCCGTCTAGAAAGAGGCTATTGCAAGAAAAATTTCTTCGATTATTGCATGAGAGCCGCTCAATGGTGCTATATGAAGCCGAGTTTACATATATGATTTAATGATTTATTCCGCATGACATTATATAGAAAATGAAGAAGATAGATGCTTTCGATTTCAACATGGGATGCAAGATAATATCCACTCACATTTAGTACCCCTTCGTATCAAAACTTATACAAATTTGGTGGAAACAACGCAGTTAATCGAGTTGGACAATGGGCGAGCCCAAAAGAGAAAAATTTCAAAAGAAGTGGATGTTTGAAGGTCCATGTAAAAGTGGAGAGCCTAGGTGGAAGGGCTCACAGGTGCAGACCCCCTCCCTTTGTGAAGGTGTAAGTTTAACCATAGAACAGAGATGCAAAAAGTGCGGAAAGAAGCACAAAGGGAAATTTTTATCTGGTACTGGAATTTTTTTCCGGTGCCATTTCTCGGCATCGCCCGAGCATCGACAATATGAGTGCCTTATCTGGATTTATGCACTAGAATAACTCAGTAAATGGACGTCTTCCCATCCGCAAAAACTGTTTCATGCAGAGGCGACCATTCAAGTTGATTAGGGCAATGAGATAGAATTAATTGCCTCAATTGTAACAGCTGAAGCTCCCAAAGAGAGACAAATTCAACCGCGTGTATTTAACCTTAGTCAGCAAGAGGCCAAAGTTGACATTACGGTGGTGACATTTATGATCTATTTGCACAATCACCTTCTTGGAGTATTATTTGATACATGAGCTAGCCATTTATTTATTTCTCAAGATAATTTTCAAAACCTTCAATTAAAAGCGCATCAGGTAAATAATGCACTAATAGTCACTATGCCAAACAGAATGATTATGATGATGTAAACTCAGCTTCATACTGCATCACAGAGCGGCTCACTTGTAATAATCATAGAAAATTTTCCCACAACCTCTTTTCAGACGTGGGTACACAGATCAATACGTAAACTCTCTAATACACTATGCACAGGTAATCCCGCTAGCCCTCTGACGACGTATCTCCCTTCCAACATACTATCCCACCATCGCATGGCCTCTCCTTCTAGCAAAAATCTGGTAAGGTCCACCCTTCTTTCTTCAGGGCACCTTGCTTGAAGGTCGTCTCGATCTACTTTTTGAACCAGTCTTCCATCTCAATAGGAGTTAAACCACCACAAAAAGCTGGTGGCTTTAGATCCAAGAAATGCTTTAGACTAAGATCCACTTGTGTTTGGGACTGGCTGCAAGGAGCTGGAGCCTCTCTAAGCATCTTGAGGGCCTCCACCAAGGCACATGCAATGTCTGTCATTGGATTATTCCCCAAAGGTCTTTCCCGAGTCCCTTCTGGCGTAGTGTCTTCTTCTTCACGATCTACTTAGCGGCTTCTTCTTCACGATCTACTTAGTGTCTTCTTCTTCACGATCTACTTCAGATACTTCATGGTCTCTTGCTTGTCTTCGACTTATACATGTGCAGGAATTCCTGCAACAACCTTGAGTTAAGATTCTTCACCATATATGATACATCATAAGTTTATAACTCAATACATTCATACAATGCTCATATCGTTCCTTAGACCAAACCTATCTCTGATACTACTAAGTTGTAATAGCCCGTATAGACCGCCACAATCAACTATTTTTTACTTCCTTCTAATTTAATATAAGTGCATACTTGGGTTATTATTATTTTTTATTGAACATAAGTAAATATTTAACTATTGCTAATTACAAAGGACTGAGCATTTTAGTATGTAAAGAGTCATAAACTATAATATATTGAACAAAAATATGTAAGATATATTATCACAAACAATTATACTTATACATGTTTATATGTCACTGTAAATAAAAAGTACAAAAGTATGACATTACAACAATCACTATATATCTAAACTAGACTCTCCTTAGACTCTAGGCCTAATCTAAGGGTTTTTTTTATCTTGATTGTACTATGTTATGGATCCTCATTGGAGGATCACTTACAAGCGTCGCGAATGACGGGCAACGCGCGCTTGATCTATTAATTCCTATTTTTAATATTTCATGCATGCACTTTTCTTATGTTTTAACCTCATAGTGTTAAGCCTATTTGAGGGGGCATTTTCGTCTTTATCCTTGGAGAATTATATGTGTTTGTGTGGGGAAATGAAATGACAAGCAAGAAATATTTTAAAACTCTCTCTCTTAATTTTCTCTCTCCCTTTTTCTCTATTCTCCCGTCCGCAAAAGCCCGCACCACACTGAACCCTAGTCGCGGGTTCCGCTGCACGCCGCCATCGCTTCATCTCCTCCGCGAGGACTGCCCCCGCCTCCTCTTCACCATTGCTCCCAAGGGTTCGAAGAATGGATCCTCCTCCCTCCTCCTGGAATTATCCCTCCAATGGTCGTTCACTCGCTCGCAATCCCGGGAACGTAACAACTTGGTATCAGAGCCACTGGTCCTTCCAATTGCCAACATCGTCGCCTCACCACCACCGCTGCAACCCAACTGCTCCGATCCGAACCCTAGCCGCATTGTGCCGGCTCCCCTGCACCCGATCCGGCCGGATTCCGCCCCGATCCGCCCACCCCGGGCCGATCCGCTGTCCACTGCCTATTCTCCTTGGATCCTCGCTCAACGGGGGTTCCTTCCTTGGCTCCTCCACCGGATTGCTTCCTCTCCCTGATTTTCCTCCGCTACGACCTTCTTCCCTCATGTCCGACGACACTCAAGGCGGCCAAACCCTCGCTCAGATTTCTGAATCGTTCAAGACCATGATGACAGACAATCACCAAACCCTTTTCGTCGCTCTCCAGTCCGACGACATGCCCTTGCCAGCATGGACGACCTCCGCCTCCTCTCCCTCTGTCCCTGATTAGCTACACCACCCGCTGCCGACCTATCTGCCGACTCGCTTTGACTATTCAACAGTACCACACTTTGTTAAGTTGGACTTCCCGATATTTGAAGGCCGCGAGGACCCCCTTACATGGTTGACCTGCTGTGAGCATTTCTTTGCTGCACAACGCACACTGTGGGAAGATTGGCTGGGCATCGCATCCTTCCACTTGATGGGGTCGGCCCAACTATGGTTCTCTCATCTTCAACGGGAGAAGCCTCACCTCACATGGGATGACTTCAAGATTCAGTGCAACTTGCGTTTCGGGCCTCCACTCCGCACCAATCCCATTGGCGATTTGATCTCCCTGAAGCAGTCGGGCTCTATTGACGATTACTTGGAGCAGTTTCAGGTGCTTCTTGCTCGTGCACCGCCGGTCCCAGCAGCCCACCAGGTGACCTTTTTTACCGCGGGATTGCATGAGCAACTCTGCATGGGCATGGAGTTCCAGAACCCGCCAGACCTCACTATCGCCATGAGTCTCGCACGTATCTGCGAGAGGCGTATCTTACTGGACCGTCCCCACATGGGACGTCATGGCAACGAGGGCTCTTTCCGGTACCATAGTCATCCTCCACCGCCGCCGGGGTGGCACAACCAGAACAAAAGACGGGGAGCGCCCGACACATATCCGACGTTTGCCCAATCAGGAGATGGCCGAGCACTGCGCCAAGGGCCTTTGTTTCAACTGTGATGAGGCTTACACTCGGGGACACAAGTGTAAGCGTCTCTTTTGGCTTGAGGTCGACGACCCATCAGATGGGGAAGAAGGGGATGACGAGCCAGGGGACCCCGCAATCTCCATCCATGCTATGTCAAGACCACATTCTGGGGACACAATGCAGATGCCCATTTCTGTGGCGGGCCACCAGTTACTTGCCCTTATGGACACGGGCAGTACACAGTTTCATCAGCGATCTCACCGCTCAGCGACTCCAGCTACCCATTACCACCCGCAGTCGTTTGCGTGTTGCCGTGCCAAATGACGCCACGATGGTCTGCACTGGGGTTTGCCGAGACATTCCGATTATTGTGGGGGATTTTCACTCTCAGGTGGACTTCTTTGTCATCACCTTGCAGGGCTTCTAGGCTGTCTTAGGGACGCGCTGGTTACGCTCCCTCAGACCGATTCTGTGGGATTCGGACGCCCTGACGATGTCCTAGGGACATGGGCCTTCTTTGACAGTATGGCACGACCATCCAAAAGCGAAGGTTGGTCACATTTTTTCCCTCCAGTCTGATTCTACCGAGCAGCCAGGCCTCTCCATCCTTCTCCACTAGTACGACGACACTATGGCCGCACCGACCTGACTTCTCCCCTCGCGCCGCCAAGATCATCGTATTTGCCTTCTTCCGAATACAGCCCCGGTAGTCGCCGGTCCATACCGCTATCCCTTCTTACAGAAGGATGAGATTGAGAGGCAGTGCACCGAGATGCTTCAACAAGGTATCATCCGACACAGTGCCTCGCCCTTCTCCTCGACCATTCTCTTTGTCAACAAGAAGGATGGCTTTTGGTGCTTCTGCGTGGATTATCGCGCCCTGAATGCACAGATCGTCAAAGACAAGTTTCCCATTCCCGTTGTTGAGGAGCTATTGGATGAGTTGCATGGGGCACACTATTTATCCAAGCTGGATCTTCGCTTGGGGTACCACCAAGTCCGTATGTTCCCGGGGACGTGGAGAAGACCGCTTTCAGGACACACCATGGCCACTTTGAGTTTCTTGTGATGCCTTTCGGGCTCACCAACACCCAGTCCACATTTCAGGCACTCATGAATGAGGTATTCCATGCTCTTCTTCGTCGTCGTGTCCTTGTTTTTTTCGATGATATTTTGGTATACATGAAAACTTGGGAGGCACACCTCGACCACCTCAGACAGGTTCTTCAACTTGTACGCTCTCATCGGCTTTACTTGAAGGGCTCCAAGTGCTCCTTTGGCACTGGTAGAGTTGCCTACTTGGGGCACATTGTTGACCACGCCGACGTCTCTGCAGATCCAGGTAAGGTCCAAGGGGTTCTCAATTGGCCCGTTCCCCAGTCGCAGCGGGAGCTGCGTGGGTTCCTTGGTCTGACCGGCTACTACCGTCGCTTCATCCAGGGCTACAAGGTCATTGCTGCTCCCTTGTTATTTCTTTTGCGACGCCAATGCTTTACATGGGATGACACCGCCATGGACTCTTTTCGAGCATTACAACAGGCTTTAGTCTCAGCCCCGGTTCTTCATATACTAGATTTCAGGAAGGATTTTCAGGTAGAATGTGATGCTTCAGAGCATGGCTGCGACACGGTACTTCATCAGGACAGCCATCTGATCGCTTATTTTAGACGCAAGACGACTCTCCACCATTGGAAGCTTCCCGCCTACGAGCAGGAGCTCATCACCCTGACGAAGGCCGTACACCACTGACGGCCTTATTTTTGGAGGCACCCCTTTCTCATCTGTACCGACCACTTTACCCTCAAGTACTTGTTGGAGCAGCGATTGATGACGGTCCCCCAACAACGTTGGGTGAGCCGCCTTTTGGGCTATGACTTCTGGGTGGAATACAAGGCCGACCACTTGAACCGCACGACCAATTCTCTCTCTCCCCGCGACTCCCCAGATGCACTTCTCCATGCTATGTCCGATCCCTCCTCCGTGGTTCTTCCCCGCCTCCGACAGCCGACAAGAGATTGATGACTCACCTGACCTCAGTGAGGTGCGGCTCCGCATTCAGGAGGGCCACTACCGCCGATTTGGACGGTCCGTGATGGCATCACTCTCCACAAGGATCGTTTCTATTTGCCGGCCACTTCCCCTTTGATCCAGGACATTCTCGCTGTCGTCCTTGACCCCACCCATGAAGGAGTCCACAAGTCCCTTAAGCGCTTACGCGCCGGGTTATTCTGGCCCGATCTCAAGCTGTGTGTTCAGTCTCATATCGCGGCTTGCCTCAGCTGCCAGCGCAACAAGACAGTGGCTCTCTCCCCAGCCAGTTTACTAATGCCACTCCCAGTGCTGATACAGATATGGGCCGACATCTCCATGAATTTCATCAAGGGATTGCCTCCCTCTCGAGGATACAATGTCATTTTTGTGGTGGTGGACCGCTTTTCCAATGGGGCCCATTTCATCGCCATGAGCCGCCCCATCAGGGGACCTGCTGTGACCCGTATTTTCTTTGATCGAGTGTTTCGCCTTCACAGGGTACCGGAAAGCATCGTGTCAGACAAAGACAAGGTTTTCACTTCTGAGTTCTGGCAGGAACTGTTTGCCCTTTGTGGCACGAAGCTGTCCCTCTCCCCCGCCTACCACCCGCAGTCAGATGGTCAAACCAAAGTGGTCAACAAGAGACTCGAGATGTACTTGCGCTGCCTTACAGGGGACCGGCTCAAGGACTGGGCCCGCTGGCTACCATGGGTGGAGTATTGTTACAATACTTCATATCACACCGCCCTCCAGACGACTCCCTTCCACCTCATTTCCGGTCGGGAGCCTCCCCGCCTTCTCACTTATGTTGCTGCCTCCGCTCGCTCCACCGCCGTCAACACCGAGCTCCGCACGCGTGACGAGGTTCTGCGCCTCGCCAGGGACTGGCTCATTCAGGCCCAAGCACAGATGGAAACAACCTACAACAACAACCAACACTAGTTATTCTTTGCTCCCGGGGAATGGGTTTGGCTCAAATGCTGGCCCTACCATCAAGCCACCATTTCCAAGGGGGCATACTGGAAGCTGGGGCCCAAATTCTTTGGACCCTTCGAGATCCTACACCGCATCGGGGACGCGGCTTACCGTCTCCGCCTTGACGATGACCCGCAATTTCACGATGTCTTTCATGTGTCGCAGCTGAAGCCGTTTGTCGGCGAACCTCCCGCCACACCCTTGGTTCCCTTGCCGCCACCGCCGCAGGACAAGCTTGATGTCGAGCAGGACGGAGATGTTATGGATCCTCGTTGGGGGATCACCTAAAAGCGTCACGAATGACGGGCAACACGCACTTGATCTATTAATTCCTATTTTTAATATTTAATGCATGCACTTTTCTTATGTTTTAACCTCATAGTGTTAAGCCTATTTGAGGGGGCATTTTGGTCTTTATCCTTGGAGGACTATATGTGTTTGTGTGGGGAAATAAAATGACAAGTAAGAAGTATTTTAAAAGTCTCTCTCTCTCTCTTAATTTTCTTTTTCCCCCTCTCTATCTATTCTCCCATCCGCAAAAGCCCGCACCACGCCGAACTCTAGTCGCGGGTTCCGCATCACGCCGCCACCGCTTCATCTCCGCCATGAGGACTGCCCCCGCCTCCTCTTCACCATTGCTCCCAAGGGTTCAAAGAAGGGATCCTCCTCCCTCCTCCTGGACTTTCCCCTCCAACGGCCGTTCACTCGCTCGCAATCCCGAGAACGTAACATTCTCATCCAGTTTCTTTAGCATCCCAGTAATAACTTGAACCCAAGGACAATGCTTGTCTTCTATCATCTTCCATCGCCCTTCCTCTCATAGTTTACTGGTAATCTCCTCGTCGTCCTTTTTCTGACCTTAAAAATATTATAATATATAGAGTTAGTCATATATATGACTAAGTGAGTTACCTCTTTAGATTCTTGCAAGAGAACGAAATGTTATCACAGTAAATAGTAATATTCTAGCATGTAAATAAAAGACTTTATAAAGAGCTCAAAAGTGAAGAGATAAAGAGCTAAGTGATAAAAGACATGTATAAGAAAGACATGTCGGTAGTATGAAAGGAAAAGATTTGACTAATAATTGAAATGATTTCATTGTTCATTCAATACATTTGTATTTACTTAATACATGCGTTTCTTTAATTTGCTTCTTCTTTTCTATTTTCCTAATGTCATTATTTTCTTCTCTTTTGTTTTTCTTACATTCATGCGACATAGTTATGATTTATGAGTATCTTGATTTTTCAGAAGCAATAGTTTTCGGTAGATATTAGTAGAAATCAGAAGTAATCAGTAGTAACATTTGATTCAGGGATATCAATAAGTGCAGAATCCCCATGGGAACATGAATTAATTGTTTCCTTTAGCTGGTCTATTCACCCCCTTGCAAAAAGATTAACCCTTAACAAAATCTTCTTTTTATGCATTGATGCGATTCCTCCTTTTTATTTGCATTTTCATTTTGCATTTCATTTATGTTTCATTTGAATTTCCATATGGATTTACCATTTGCATTTTCCGTTGTCTTTGCTTCTTACTTGGAGAGTTGAATATTTATTTATGCTTCGTTCAGAAGTGGCTTTTTGATACTCTGCACCCTCGAATTACCCTATTTTGGTACTTTGCATCCTTAATTTTTTAAATTAACACTTTGCACCCCAAGAATGAAATTTAAGGGGTATTTAGGTCTGGACACCACTAAAAATGCTCATTTGGCACTTTGCATCCAGAACTATCTTATTTTTGCTATGGACAAAGTGTCAAAATGGGTATTTTGGGTGGTGCTCGGATCTAAATACCCCTTAAATTTCAGCCTTGTGGGGCAAAATGCGAAAAATATGTAATGGGGGGGGGTGCAAAGTGCCGAATTTAAAAATTTGGGATGCAAAGTGCCAAAATAGGGCAATTTGGGGGTGCAAAAAGCCAACTATGATTGACCTGTGTCGACCGGACATTTTAAATATCTTTCTTTGATCATCAATAACATTTATCCTTTCATCATCACTATACGTAGTCATTTGATTCATAAAGCATAAAATTAGTATAGCATTAATAAACATAAGTAGCAAGAAAGAAACTAAAGAAATAAAAATTCACCAAAGTTTTTTCCTTTATATTCTCCTTTGTTCGATGCCATCTCGAATGCTAAGATTCTCTGTGGATCTTTCATTCCTCTCCGTAATGCACAGATTCCATTTCTTAATTAATGGGAATTATATTTACAGAAGGAATATTAGTATCCTAGGAGGACAATTCAATAGTTTTTAAAGGGTCTATTGCCGTCAAAAGGAACAGCCAAAGCCCATTTTGTTCCAGCATACCAACAAATCCTCAGGCCACAACATCACGATGCTCGACAATGAGTGAAAAGATGGAAGAGGTGAGTAGAAGAAGATGAAAAATTTCAAAACCTAAACCTTTCTTCCAGCCGACGCACACGAGAGAAAAGCGATGGAGTCAAAGTGGAAATACCGAGCCTCGTGTCTTTTATTCCCAGATAATGTTAAAATGTCGATCAACGCCTTCTCATACCGCACCGTCTCAAATTAACTGAGTCACTTCAGCACGTGGATTCCACCGAGGGGCAAGGAAGTCTTTTCCCAGCATATCATGAGATTTTTAACCGACGTTGCCCAAAGTTTTCATCAGCCAGCTTTATAACATGTGCCTAAGTAAAATTTAATAAAACCTGAAGCCCACATCACATCAACTGGCGTTTAATATAACAGGAATTAATGGAATTTTAGGCTTACAGTCATACTCATATCACATAAATAAATATATCAAGCAAGGGGCTCCGCCCCTATGGGCTACTGCGATAGTACCCCGACCGCGACAATACTCTGGCCATGACAATTCCCCTGCCCGACGACGCTCCCGTCGCTCACAAACCCATGTCGCTCCCGCCGCTCGTAATTTTTTATCTATTATATCTATAAAGATTTATTGGAGAGCGAGAGGAGAGAGGGGATCTTGAGAGAGAGAGAGGTGATTTATAATAAAAAAACATAGGGCGGGAGAGAGATAGTGGAGAGAGAGGGGAAACTGAGAGAGGAGATTTATAAAAAACATATGGCGAGAGAGAGAAAGAGTGGAGAGGGTGGAGAGAGAGGATAGAGAGTGGGAGATTTATAAAAAACATATGGCGAGAGAGAGAAAGAGTGGAGAGGGTGGAGAGAGAGGATAGAGAGTGGGCCTTGAGAGGGAGAAGAGTAATTTGTTTTAAATTGAAAGGGTACTTTGGGCATTATGAATGTTTAACCGAAAGCATGTTTTCCCTTTTAATATAGTATATAGTATAGATATAATCCCAATTAAGGGCCCATGTTTTCTCTCTTTTCTCTCTCCATGTATTAGTCCCACATCTTGTATTTAGGATTTCTCTTCTCTTTCTTCTCCTATATAAGTGTATTCATACTTGTAACTATTCATTCAAGAAGTATATACAAGGTTTGAGGCCTCTCTTTACATGGTATCAGAGCCAACTGGTCTCCTCCTTGGGTATCCGACTTAGCCAATTTCTACCCGCCTCTCTTCCTTCCCTGTCCGCGCGGCTTCCCTTAGCCGCGGACTCTTGCGGCCTCCTTTTTTTCTATCCGCCTCAAACTCTGCCTCTCTCGTGGCTTCCACCTCCTCCTTCCCCCCTCTCCTTTTATAATCCTCTCTCACGTGGGTCCGCCTTCTCCTTTCCTTCTCTACCCGCGCGGGCTCTTTCTGTCCGCTGCGACCTCTCCTTTCTGCTGTCCGCTGCGGGCTCTCTCTTTCCTACTCGCGGCCTCCTCTCTCTGCCTAATCCGCTCGAGTTCTCTACTCGCGGATTCTTCTTCTGACCGCTCGAGTTCTCTACTCGCGGCCTCTTCCTGCTCGCTGATCGCAGCTCGCCGCGACCTGCTCGCAGCGACCTGCCTCCTGCTCGTCGCGACCTGCTCTCCTGCTCGACGCGACCTGCTCTCCTGCTCGACGCGACCTGCCCTTCTTTTCTACTCGGTGCTATCTCACCTTCTCCGCTGCGGCTTGTGGCAACTTCCGCGCGGTCTCTCTCTCCGCCGCTGTCTCTCCCTGCTCACTAATCGCTGCTCGCGACAACTTGCCTCTTCTGTTTGCCGCGCCCTGCTTCTCGCTCATCGTTGCTGCCTCGCCTATCCGCTGTTGTCCTTCACCTTGCTACTCGCCTGCGGCCTGACTTGTCGCTTGGAATCTCCCTCTGCTAGTCGTTTTGTTTGGTCGCGATCTCCTGGTCGTTGGAGTGTCCGCCGAGACCGTGCGACTACCTCTTCTCACTCTTCTAACCGCCCGACCTCTTCTGCTGGCCGCGCATGGCTTCAGATACTTCTGCGGCTACTTCTGCTCTGCTAGCCCGTGCGGCTGCCTCGGCTTCTGAACTTCGTGACGAATTACGGATTACGACTATCTCCCTCACTGGAAAAAGGAAATTTGTTGAATGGATTCACTCGGTTCGCCCTGTTCTGCAGACGAAGGGTCTTCTTCACCACTTGACCCGGGCCCCTCCGACTGCTCCCTCCGATGACTGGCTTCGCGACGATGGTCGGGTCCAGTCCTAGCTTCTCAACTCCATGGACACCGAGCCCTACCGAATGGCCATG
Organism: Platanthera zijinensis; assembly: GCA_039513925.1. Classification (NCBI taxonomy): domain Eukaryota; kingdom Viridiplantae; phylum Streptophyta; class Magnoliopsida; order Asparagales; family Orchidaceae; genus Platanthera; species Platanthera zijinensis. The sequence continues at coordinate 47,019,056 of CM077080.1, forward strand.
TATCATGACACGACCAAGACCATGTGGGAGGAGCTTCACTCTTTTTACTCCGGGCATGACAGCCTACAACACCTCTATGATATCATTTCTGATCTTCAGAATCTTGCCCCCGGTGCTCCTGGCGATATGCTCTCCTTTGTGGCTAAAGCAAAGAGTTTGGCCGAGGCTTGGATTCAACATCAGCCTCCCACTACTGATCTCGCCATTCAACGGAACTAGAAAGAAGTTGTCGCCATCGCCATGATGATGTCTCGTGTTCCTCCCCACCTGCATAGTGTTCGCGCACAGATCCTATCATCCGCCACAACTCTGTCGCTGTCCGATGTATGTTCCATGCTGCTCAAGGTCACGCCTCCTTCCGAGGCTCCTCATGATTTTGCCCCCGCTCTTCTTCAGCAACCTCTCCTTCCGAACCCTCCTACTCGTGGATCTTCCACTCGGGGGGGCCGACCGCCGTCTCGGGGACGAGGACGTGGTGGTCGTTCTTCTATGAAATGCACTTACTGTGGCCGCGATAATCATCTCGAAGCTACTTGTTACCGCAAGCACGGCCTGCCTCCTCACCTTACTGCTACTACCTCTGCTGCCCCTACTTCCACTGGGCCTTCTGCCCCCGATCTGGCTTCCACTACCCGCCAAGATATCGATGAGCTTCGTACCCAACTCCAACAGCTTCAAGGTGCCCTCAGCCGCTCCTCCGACTCCGTCGCGTCCTTTTCTGCGGAAGGTATAACCTGTCTCTCTCATAGTCCCTGTTGGATCGTTGATTCCGGGGCTACTCACCATATTACCTCCCAAAAGCCCACCAAGTACCAACGAACGCCTCATCCCCTTTGCATCACTGTGGCCAACGGTGATACACTTCCTGTCTCTGGCACCGCTGCTCTTCAGCTTACTCCGACTCTCTCTTTCCTCGGTTTTTCATGTTCCGGGATCCCCTTTCAATTTATTTTCTGTTAGTCGTCTCACCCACGACCTTGACTGTTGCATAACTTTTTCACCTTCTTCTTTTCTTATGCAGGATCGTCGCACCCGGAATACCATTGGTAAGGGGCAGCTGTTGAACGGGCTTTATATCTTGGACATCCCACCTACTACTCTATCTGCTCTCTCTGCTATCTCCACGGTTGATTAGCATCGCCGCCTTGGGCATGCCCCCCTACCGATTCTCAAGCGGGCTCTTCCTGATGTACCTCTGCAGGAGTTCTCTTGTGAATCCTGTATCTACGACAAACAACATCGTTCTTCCTTTCCCCCTGCTTGTACCAGGAGTAGTACTCCCCTCTCTTTAGTTCACTCTGATGTATGGGGTCCTTATCGTGTCCCTAGTATTTTTGGTTATCGTTATTTTCTCACCTTTATCGATGACTACTCGCGTACTACATGGCTTTATTTACTACATGATCGTACTGAACTTCCTTCTGTGTTTCATGCCTTTTTGACTGAGATGCGTACGCAATTCACCACCTCCCTCCAAGTCATCCGCACCGATAATGCTCGCGAATATACCGGGCGTGCCTTCTCTACTCTTTGCACCGAGTTCGGTATCATCCATCAAACTTCATGTGCCTATACCCCTTAGCAAAACGGGGTCGCCGAACGAAAAAATGAGGCCTCTCTTTACAATATCATTTAATACAGCCGGCCTTAAGTATAGCTTTACCAATATTTTTTTTAGAACTCCAGTCAGTTTCTAGGCTCACGGCCTCCCCACATTTTATTCAACAGCTGCTGTCTTATATTACAATCACACATAAAACCTTCCTCAAATCCATAATTCTGCATTCATTAATATAATAATCTTATAACTTAATAATAATAATAATAATATTATAGTACTAATCCAAATTAAAGAAAACTGCGCACAAATTCCGTTTTCAGCCACCTCATGTTTTTTTTCATTATCAAGGAGTCTTGTACATTTCATTTTAATTTCACATTCGCTTGTCCAGTTATATTAAAGTTTATGAATCATTTTAAACTTCTTGTGCGAGACAACCTACTTTACAAGGCTAATTATTTTTTAAAAAAAACAGTAATAAAATAATATTTTTAAGTTTAAGCGAGGTATGCCATAAATTTAGTTTCACATGTACATACTTTACCCTTTATGTTCTTTGTATGCTAACAAGTTGATTAAAGAACTTGACTGTACCATGCAAAGTCATACTGTTATAGTGATAATGTGATATACAGTGATATATATGGTGTATTTCACTTGTCTTAGGAAGCATTACATGGTTCTAGTCAAAAAATTGAAGCTAGCCAAGTAGAGCTTGAGTTTTATTTGACTGCACAAATAAAGTCTGCATATTGTTGATTCTAAGAATTTGTCGCATGGAGTCTCGCCCCCTTACAAGGGATAAGTTGAACTAACCCCACTAATTATGTGTAGTGTAGTGGGTCTCGTTTCTTCAAGGGGGAGTTGAACAACGTCTACTTAATTAAAAAATAATAATAAGTAATAACAATCCCGGCTCTTGAATAAGAGTTGCCACTTCGCAAAAAATTAAAGTCCTCAAAGCATGACCTGAAGAAAACTTCCAAATTAACATGGCGCAGTGGGTCTTGTTCCTCTCACTAGGGGTAAGACGAACTACTCCCATTGATGATTGTGACCCGCTCTTGTTCCTTCTGGTGAAGGGTAAGTCGGCCCACTTCTGCTAAGAAGCGTGTCACAATGAGTTTCCTTCCCTCAAGGAGGGTAAGCCAAACAATTCCTTGTTACAAGTAATGATGATCTTGCACTTTGCCAAAGAGAGATCCACATCCAAGGATGTGAACAACAGGAACCAAAATCTCCTTTATAAGCGTGGTGTAATGGGTCTTGTTCCCTCAATGGTCTTAAGCTGAACCACTCCCGCCAATTAACCATGATAGTGTCTTCTTCACTCAAGAGGCAATTCAGACCACTTCTCATTGGTAAGAATGATCTCACCCCTCCGAGAGGTGCCAAGGAGAAGTATTTTCTTAATAGTAACATCACAAAAACTACAATAAAATAATGACTACACCACACATCTCTCGCTCCCCGCTTTTCCATAGTACAAATAAATTGCAACTTAAAATGTATTTTCATTCCAAGTGGTCTTTTAAGTACATTTGCATGTTTTTTCCAAATTAAAAGAAAAAAAAGGAAACAAAAGTTCTTTCTCTTTTTAAGGTTTACGAGGAATTAAAATGACATGATCTGGCTTGACACTATCCTCTTTGAAGGAAAAAACAATAACAAAGATTTGTTCTGATGCGATCTCATCGCCGAGAAATCCTTGCAACTTCAAGTTGATTAATATGGCGAGAATCCTATTGAAAAATGGCACAACTATCCTCCTCTTATAAGAGGGACTCACCTTCACTTGGCATTTGTTTCAAATAGTGAAAATCGTGAAGCAACTTAGACCTTTTTTTAGCTCCTGCTTCAGTACCCAACTGCGACAACTCAATCATCAATTGGTGCTCATCTTCGAGGCCTCTATCTGCCATTTCTCATCAACCTCTGAAAGTCCCAATCATCTTGGTCCTCATGAATATTACCTTCCTCTATGATCCAACCAAATCCTCGCTGGTTGTGCTTACACTTTGGATTCCGCATTCTACTGCCTCAAGGTTGAACTATGACCTCCTTATTTCTTCTCCAAGAATTCTGTCTTCATATCAAACTATCCATAGTGATGATACCCTTCATGCCACCCTTCACTTGAAAGAACTGAGAGAAGACATCTATATCCCATGACACTCATTTTAGTCTATGAAAGCCGGTGTAAGACATGATTATAGTCATGGCGTTTCGACGGGATTTGAGCTCGGATGAGTCCACACTGGCTTAGGAAGTCCTCAAATGTAATCCCAAAGGGATCTCAACCTTTGATGTATGTGGTCGGAATGAAAAACCAGGGATCTCTCCTTAATCTTGTTTGACCTCTGTCTCGGTCCTGTGAGAGACAACATGAACTCCGAGGGATGACATATATGGCGCAGTGACTCTCAAAAGATGTTTTTTTTAAAGATTGACTACTTGGTGATTGAAGAAAAGCATAGTTCTGCAGAGCACGCAAAGAATCACATGCACACTCATCATGCATCGTACATAGAAGGAGAAGGTCAAAAGAAAGGGAGAGGTTTGAAAATGTCTAGAAGAGCGTCAGAGTCACTCTCAGCTTGAGATCGATCATTAAATATCAAGGTTTTAGATGTCAGATATCGGGGACGCGTCGGTTTAGATATGTCGGAGGATATATCGGGGATATTTCATATATCGGGTCTTAATATTTAATTATTTATGTGTAATTTTTTATAAATTTAATCATTTTTAATTTATATATATTAATATATTAATAATTTGATATTTATTGAACTCATAAATTTATCGAACTAATATAGAAATTTTGCGTTACACAAGTAACAACGATATAACACATGCAATAAAACGAGAGGAAACAGAATGTCAGGAAGTTGTCGATGACAATAGAAGATAAAGAACCTTTAGTTCATAATTCAAAGACCATGCATAATTGAAGTCGATGACGGACATGAGCAAGGAAGAAAGTCAGAGGAAGGGAAAAAATAACCTAAACAATGAAACAATTTTGGTGGATAACAGAACTGCCTTAGAATGTTCTTAGTCTTAAATTTCATATGTGGGTCCGCTCCTGCTGCTTGGTCAGACGACCCATATTTTTTAAATCAGGATCCATATTTTTATTAAAATATTTATAAGAGAGAGCCCAGCTCTCTCGAGCCGCACGCCTTCCGCCTCTTTGTCGCTCGTTGAAGCAATCCCGAGCACGGGATATTTCTATCCCTCGAGTCCACCGCCATCGAAGTACCATCTCCTTTTTCAGCCTACCTCGAACCCATATTTTTATTAAAATATTTAGAAGAGAGAGTCAACTGTTTTAGTGAAAAAAATTTCCTGCGCTGCCGGGTCTCAGAGGAAGAAGCGCGGGTAGTGCAGGAGCCGTCCCATGGGCCTTTAAAGTTTGTGTTTTTTTTAAAAAAAAAAATTTATTTTGGTAAAACATAAACGTTGAATTTAAAGTTGGGCGGCTTGAATCTCACCCGCTCCTAGAGAAGGAAATGCTACCAGTACGAAAAAATTACTCAATCAAAGCCGCCACTGTTGTCCCTTCTGGACGTATCACTAGTTTCTCAGGCTGTGAATTTATTTGGAATTAGAATCAATAACAAACATATCAGAGGATATATCGGTCGATATATCGGCGAATATATCGGTCAATAACAGACATATCGGAGGATATATTACAAAAGGATATTTTGCAAACAAATATTGGAAATGTGTCGTTTTATCCATGAAACTTTTATGTCGGCCGGCATGTCGGTCACGTCGGAGGATATCCACAACACTGTTAGATATAACTCGAATTTTCATCAATATATTCATGGAAGCACACGAGTAGCACCAATTGCAGAGAAGATGCGAGAAGCACGACTAAGATGGTTTGAACACGTACAAAGGAGATCATTAGAGACACCTGTTAGACGTTGTGAGAGTCTAATCATAGACATGTTAAATGAGGGAGGGGTAAACCAATAAAGACTTGGAATGAAACTATAAGGAAAGACATGATGTACTTAGGCATTAGTGAGATCATGACAAAAGATAGGGCACAATGGCGACAAAGGATCCATTTAGCCGACCCCACTATTTTGGGTTAAAGGCTTGAGTGTTGTTGTTATATTCATGGAAGCACATGTTTCCTCATTCTCAATGTAAATCTACTGACTTGTCAACTCACTACTTCTCCTATTCTCATGTCACTGTCACTTGATACATCATCTCTTATTACTAAACTGCATACCCCAAATGATGCTATGCGACAATATCACAATTGATTTTAGAAACTACTCATTGACATCACAGTTAGGCAGAGAGATCTACCACACCTTCAACACAAGTTGCCAATAATGAAGTAAAAGCTCACCAATTGTTTTACACATTCAAAAGCTTTACACATTTGTTCTAAAACTTATACCCTGAATTGTACTAAACCCTATACCCTAATTTATCTTTTCAACGGACGCCAACTAAGTATAACGTCTCAGTAGGAGAGTAGACATTTGGCCATAAAGCCCAAGTTGACATTTAAAGAGGATTCATCTAGAGAGTAGGATCTCTACCCTCGAAATCCAAACTACTACATCTTATTATTGAGGCATCAATCTGTAAAGGACCGTGTGGCAATTTTGGAAGCGCTTGTGACGATGAATCAATTTTCAAGGAGGATGATTCATATGCCCGATGAAGCATTACAAGTTGGCTCAGTAACCTATGTGGTTAGTCAACTATTTCAATCGACTAGTTAGTATGTTGTATTCAGAATCCAACATTTTGATCCACCTCTTCTCTAGCCTGTCTATAATCTCTACTTCATAGAGTAGGAGTTTCTCATAGTTTTGGGTCAATAATGAGTCATCCAGTCCATAATAGAATTAGCTTCCTTCTCTTTTACTGTCTTATCTTGCTTAAAGGACCATGTGGGTGAGTATTACATGTCTAACATTCTACAGACAAATTGGAGCTTAACAATCATATTTTCATCTCATTGATATATGTATTTTGTAAGAAAAGATTACTATGTGGTTCGGGGACAAACCATGCGGAACCTGGTGGGCCAACAACATATTGAATCCGATGAGGGTGGTCCGATGAGTGTGAAAAGTGCCTTTTGGGGCGGTGAAACCCATTTAAAGTAACTCCTGACAAGTTTCTAGAATGACATGCTTCTAGGTGGAAAGAGGTGCATAAATGAAAATAATTTAAAACGAATTGAAGGAATGTTGTCGTTCTTAAACAATAAGTTATACCCTCTAATATGAGGCATTTTTTCCTAGCAAGTGGTGAAATTGTATTTTAAATTCCAAACTTAAGCATGCTCCGGTGAGGGTAGTCCCGAGATGTGTGATTTTCTGGGAAGTGTTCCTATACTACCTATGTAAAAAGTACAAAACCGTGTGGTTCAACTTAGTATAGGTTGAGATGAACCAAAGTGGATGCTACTTCTGATATTGTGAGGGTTGAGTTGTCTCAAACTATACACCGACATAATAAGCCATATATATGTACTGGTACCAATAGATGTAAACTGCTGGGGGGCAGTGAAGATTCATCTATGAAGCCAAGGGATGATGAATACTTTCCAATGCAGATGATCTTTCCATAAAGAGTTTGTCATGAAAATCTCGTCAAGTGACCCTGTTAGGGAACCTCTGTAGGAGTTCTTGTCCAGAAAGACTGCCCCCCATTTGACACTAAATTATACTCGATTCTCAGTAAAGGACTACCACACCATTTTGTCATGGAGAAAGCTATCAGAATGCTAGCTTTCAGGAAGTTCTTAGGAATCTATACCCAAATGTTTCTTCTTTTGGTGATATGGTTCTAAAAGACATAGGTTTGTCCTTGTACTTGGAGTAAGACTCTAAGAGTGCTGTAATATAAATAAAACCCCCCAATCTCATTAGGCGAGAGATTCATCAATAAGCTACATATTGTAGAGACCTTGGTAAACTATTTTTGTACTAAAAAATGTAGCTCATTTCTCTCTCTCATGGACACACAGACGCGCGGTTTTAACTGTTAATTCATAGTTTCATTAACGTGATAGTTCGTACATAAGATAGAAATGAATTGTTTCGCCACATTTTAATTTATGCATGAATGAAGGTAATATGAAATTTTGAGTCTACTCTTGTAAGTATAGTCTTCGATAATGGAATATCCTTAGTTTGGCTAACATATTTTCAGTTTTCATAAATTGTCTGTGTAGTTTACTTGATTTTTCTTATGTTGTCGCTTTTAGCATAATAATGAATAAATGTTTTTAGTTTTTCCCCGTTTTATGGCTCTATCACAGAAAGATGGTGGACCATCTGCTCATGAATTTTACGGGGATCAAGTTTTGCAAGTACGAGCATACAGCTCATCATATATAACACTTCGAATAAACACCAGGTTTGTTCTCATTGAAGAAGAATGCTTTTGTAGATAGAATTCTTTAAAATTGAAGTGTGCATGATATTGAACATCTTAATTTTGTGTTTTATTCATATTTCTGACCTGCTATTCATTTTAGTCCTTGACAAACATAACACTGATTTTTTAATTTTCTTTTACTTATGTATTATGTGTTAATCGAAGTTTTACAAATCACAGGAATGGCCGGTTCCTTCTTCAATGCTACAAAAACATCCTTGCAGCGTCTGTTTTGTTAGAATTTGAGGAAGCTTTAAATCTGGGAAGCTTGACTGCAACTGAAGTTTTTATAAGCTTGAGAAGCAAAAGTATTTTGCATTTATTTTCTTCTATTGGAAGGTCTTTGGGACTCAAGGTAATTAGAAATTCCTGATAAATATTGCAAGGGACACTAATTATAGGTGTGCATATTGATGATTAACTCTGCCTATTTTCTGACTGCTTCATGAAGTGGTATTTAAAAAATAGAAGCAAAGACCCCAATGACTGGTTTGAGATGGATCTCTTCGTGAATGGCTTTCTTCTAGTGATGCATTACATTTAATGGCATAACAATTTGATAGTGTGAGGAACGTTTATGGATGATTCCAAACAAAAATTCAAATGACCTATAATAATTTCCTAAAATAAGTTCAATTTTGCTTTAATACAAAACCACTGCAGGATACACATGAATTTTAAATTATCATCTGATTTTCTGATATCAAATATGTACTACAAACTGACTAGAGAATTTATAATACTGTTGACTAAATATTTTGATCTTGATAAACGTCCTACTTAGAAGTCACAATAAGTTGAAGGGATTTTCTTGTGCTTAATTAGTTTTGGTTTTTGAAAGGTTTAAGAGGGAAAAGTAAGATTTATGTTTAGTGCAATTAGGGGTGAGCATTGGAAACCCCAAGCTGCATAAACCACACCAATTTTTAATCCGAACCTCTAGTGCGGTTCAAGACTTTATAAACCGAGCGCGATACGAGGCAATGCAATTTTCAGATCTTGAAAAGCGCAAAAATCATACTGCATCCATTTCACTTAATTTTTTGATCTTAAATAATTAGCTCGTAATTTCTAATTCTTAAGTCACGTGCCCCAATAATCTTCCTTAATCACTGGACCCTTACTAATTTTTCTATGCATATCATTAGGAATTTCAATATTAAGCTCAATAGACTTGATAGTTTCTCAAAGCAGGTAGATACAATTTAACTTCTTAGTTTTGAGCAGATCCAGTCCCATATCGAAATTGCATGAACATATTCATGTCTACCTCTTCAAAATGACACATGGTTCAAATTATTAAACTTAAATCGGTTTAATATATATCAGATATGGTAACTCCATTTTTTACTTAAACATTGATTTAATTGTAATGCTTGAAATTTTCTAGAGCCAAAAAATGTATTATAGCTAAACTTTGAGCTCTATAACTTGCTTGTGTATGTCATTCATGGACTTAAAACTGCAACCACACCACTAAAAAACCTGACCACACCAAAACCGCACCACCCGTTTTCAGTGTGGTGTAGTTGCGATTTGGGCCCAAATCGCACCGCGTGTTTCCCTAAATGAAATCTAAAAATTAATGCGGAAGGCAAACCACTAACAAATGCTAGGATCTAATGTTACCAATTTAACAGAAAACTATACAACAACACTAAAACCTTTATCCCACTATAGTGGGATTGGCTATGGGGATCCTTTGTCGCCATTGTGCCCTATCTTGTGTCATAATCTCACTAATGCCTAAGTACATCATGTCTTTCCTTATAGTTTCATTCCAAGTCTTTATTGGTCTACCCCTCCCCCGTTTAACACGCCTAGTGACTAGACTCTCACAACGTCTAACGGGTGCCTCTAATGGTCTCCTTTGCACGTGTCCAAACCATCTTAGTTGAGCTTCTCACATCTTCTCTGTAATTGGTGCTACTCCTGTCTTATCCTTGATACATTCATTCCTAATTCTATTCAGTCTCGAGTGTTCACACATCCACCTAAGCATTCTCATCTTCGCAACTCCCATTTTTACTCATGTACACAATTCATTGCCCAACACTTAGAACCATAGAGCATCGCCGGTTTAATCGCAGTACGGTAGAACTGGCCCTTAAGTTTTAATTTTACTTTACGATCACACAAGATCCCTGACACACCTCTCCACTTCAAACGACCCGCTTAGATTCTATGTGTCACATCTGACATTTTACTTGACTTAAATCTCTTGTCTTACTTTTCTAGCTCGAATAATATATATGTCACGCTCTCCATCTTTGGTATCTATTCGCTTATAAAATTCTTCATAAGCTTGATTTATTGCTTTACTTACTGTATGTTTAACTTCTTTTTTGGTGACTTTATATCTAAGTTTTCATCATTCCTATAAGCGTAGAGTGATTTATAGCTGATCCTCTTTGCCTTCACTTTATCTTGCACTTTCTCTTTTCATCACCAAGATTCTTTATTTGGGGGCGCACGATCTTTTGATACTCAAAGTACGTTCTTTCCAGTTGTCCTTAAATGTGATGACATAACTTTCCATGAGACACTAGAATCAGCATAAGGGTCATCAACTAGTTGTTTCATAACTATTGTCTTGAAAACAACATGTTGTTCCATCTTTAAGTTCCACCACCAAATTTTTTGGCAACATTTTTGTTCTTGTCTTAAAATTATAATATTTAATTTGTACGTCTAACGCTACTAACATATGTTGTGTTGTCAAACTTTCTCCCTGTATGACTTTGCAATCCTTACAAATCATTTTATCTATTTTGCGAGTCATAAAATAATCAATTTGCGACTTATTTGGTCCGTTTTTAAGTGTAATTAAATGTTTTTTTTCACTTTATGAAAAACATATTTGACACAATTAGCTTTGTTGAATCGTGAACCCAAAAAAACTTTTTTACATTACACTAAGGAGCCTCTATATATAGAGGGATTACAAGGAGGAATAATTAATTAATAAATGCATTCAACATAAATATAGTCTAACACTCCCCCTCAAGGTTGGCGAGTGATGTTGATCATGCCCAACTTGTCCACAATCGTGCCAAATAAGTTCCCACTCAAACCTTTGGTGAGGATGTCTGCTAGCTGCCTGTTGGAGGGCACAAAGGGAGTACACACAATCCCTTTCTCAATGTTCTCCTTGATAAAGTGTCGATCCACCTCGATATGTTTAGTCCGGTCATGTTGAACGGGATTGCGTGTGATACTGATGGCAGACTTGTTGTCACAATACAACAGGATGGGTCCATTCTCCGCAAGACCAAGATCACACATCAAGGCCTGAAGCCATAAGCCTTCACAGACACCCTGAGCCATAGCTCTGAACTCGGCCTCAGCACTGGAGCGTGCCACAACTTGTTGCTTCTTCTTGCTTCTCCAAGTAACAAGGTTGCCTCCAACGAGAGAACAATATTCGGATTTTGACCGCCTATCGTCCACAGACCCTGCCCAATCAGCATAAGTGTAGACTTCAACCTTTAGACCGGTGTTTGGGACAAACAGGATACCCCTTCCTGGTGAAGACTTGAGATACCGTAGAATTATGTGTGCAGCATCCATGTGTCGGGTCTTGGGAGCATGCATGTATTGACTCACAACACTCACGACATAGGAGATATCTAGGCGAGTATGGGACAGGTATATCAACCTCCCCACTAATCTTTGGAACCCAGAGATATCTTCAATGTCCTCTCCATCATCACGCCCCAATCAGTGATTTGCTTCAATCGGAGTGTCAGCCGGTCTGCATCCACTCATCCCCATCTTTTCGAGGAGATCTAAAGTATACTTTTGTTGAGAAATGAAGATCCCCTGCTTGGATATGACAACCTCTATTCCTAAGAAATACCTGAGTTTTCCCAGGTCCTTGACCTCAAACTCTCTAGCTAGCTTCTGTTTCAAATTTTGAATTTCTTCAACATCATCACCTATTATGACAATATCGTCAACATACACAATGAGAACAGTAATTTTTCCAAGTCTACGTTTGATGAACAGAGTGTGGTCAACATTGCTCTGATAGTATCCAAATGACACCATAGCCTTGTGGAACCGGCCAAACCAAGCTCTTGGGGACTGCTTCAGCCCATATAGAGCCTTTAACACTCTACATACTTTTCCTGCAGCACCAACCGGAGTAAGACCCGGAGGGATAGACATATAGACCTCTTCCTCCAAGTCATCGTGGAGGAAGGCATTCCTCACATCCAACTGTAATAGGTCCCAATGTTTGCAAGCAACAACAGAAAGTAAGACCCTAATAGTATTTATTTTGGCCACCGGGGCAAACGTCTCCTAATAGTCGATGCCATGGGTTTGAGTATAACCCCTTATAGCCAACCTCGCCTTACACCTTTCAACAATTCCTTGTGGGTTTTGTTTCACCGAGAACACCCATTTGCACCCAACAAGTTTCTTTCCATAGGGAAAATGAACTAAATCCCATGTATGGTTCTTCTCCAGAGTCTGCATTTCCTCAACCATCGCCTCGCGCCACATAGAGATTGCTAGAGCCTGTTGCCATGATACATGTATAGAGGCAGTAGAAAGGGAAGAGACAAAAGACTTGTAGGAGGTAGAAAGAGAAGCATAAGATACATAATTTGATAGAGGATGACAAGTACAAGATCGGATACCTTTTCGAAGGGCAATCAGGAGATCAGAAGGCCTTGAGTCAGGATCCACTGACTGTTCTGGTAGCATGGCAGGAACTTGTGTGCTTGGTCTCGTGATACGCCAAGTATATACCTGCAAGGTCGGGGGTGAAGGTATGGAGGAAGGTGGAGACATAGGGGAGGAGCTCACCACCACTGGGATAGAAGGACTCACTTCCACTGGTGGGGTCTTCCCCTGAAGTGAGGGATATGGTGGAGGTACGGGCAGGGAGACGGAGGGAACACCCGAAGAGGGGGAATCAGAGAGAGGGTAGTAGGACTCAGATTCACGGAATGTGACGTCCATATTGACAAAAACTTTCCTGGTAGGTGGGTGAAAACACTTGTACCCTTTCTGTGTAGGAGAGTAACCAAAAAAGACACACTTGAGAGCACGAGGGTCCAGTTTGGAGGGGCGCGGTTGGTGTATGTGAACAAAGCAAACACAGCCAAATACCTTAGGAGGAATCCGTGTAGGGGCACCCAGAGAGTATCAAGGGGGGTAGAGGTCTGAAGGACACGCGTGGGCATTCGATTGATGAGGTACGCAACAGTCAGAACAACATCTCCCCAATAGAATTTTGGGAGATGCATGGTGGACAAGAGACAACGAGCAACCTCCAGAAGGTGACGATTTTTCCGCTCAGCAACACCATTTTGTGCTGGGGAATAAGCACATGTAGTCTGGTGGAGGATGCCGTTATCTGCAAGATAGGTCTCAAACTGCGAATCCATGTATTCGCGGCCATTGTCACTGCAAAGAATTTTAATTTTGGATTGAAATTGGGTAGATACCATGCTATGAAAACGTCGAAAACCAGAGAAGACATCACATTTGCGATGTATCAAGTACAACCATGTAGTACGAGAGAAACAATCAATAAAAGTAACAAACCACTCACAACCAGAAATTGAAGGAACACGACATGGACCCCAGATATCAGCATGAATAATAGCAAAAGGATAGAACTAGGCAACGAAAAATTCGTAAATGAAGTACGATGATGTTTGTTTAGACTACAAACATCACACACAAAAGTCTCAAAACAACAATAGACAGAGCAGGAAATAATATTTCATAACAGAGATAGAGGGGTGGCCTATGCGACAATGCCAGGAGTACAAATGGTGGGTAGTGCTGGAATGAAGTGCCATGGTAGGAGGAACAATGCCAGAGTCAAGAACGTAGAGTCCATCCACCATGCTACTAGATCCAATCACCTTCCCCGTCGCCAAGTCCTGAAAAACACAAGAAGAGGGAAGGATGGTCATAGAGCAATGCATGGAGTTAGTTAAATGACTGATTGAAAGGAGATTACGAGTAAAGGTGAGAACACGAAGAACAGAGGACAAGGTGAGAGAAGAGCAGGGGATGATACCCTTGCCAGCAATAGAGGCAAGGGAACCATCGACAATGCTCACCTTATCACGCCCAAAAAGAGGAGTATAGGAAACAAAACTTGTGGAGGACCCGGTCATATGATCCGTGGCCCCAGAGTCAATGACCCATTGAGTGGAAGACGGAGAAACAGCAGAGTGGGCACCTGACAGTCTCGTGTGAGCGTAAGAGGACGAGGCTGAGGAAGACGGCTCAGTAGACATTCCCTGCATCATGCGTTCGAGTGCCAACATTTCATCCGCAGTAAAACCACCAGGAGTGGCAGAAGCATCAGCACCAAAGTAGTCAGGGGAGTTATCTGCAGTAGCATCAGTAAGATGGGCCGCACGGGGAGGAGCAACATGACGACCTGAGAAGCGTCCAGAACCATGACCTCCACGAGGTGGAGCACCCCCCTAGGGGTGGGGAATCCATGAAGCCTGAAGCAGGTATCCCGAGTGTGGCGATTCTAGCCACAATAATCACATAGAAGATGATCCTTATCAGAATTCTTCAGCTTGAGATCCCGGGATGGCCGAGTACCAAGAAGAGAGGGGGTGGTAGCGGCTAGAGCAGATCCTTCCGGCACAGGGTCAGGGAGAAGGGTCTGACGACGATCAAACTCCTGCTGTAGATCTCAGGAAGAGAAGGTATCGATGGTCGTCCCAGGATCTGAACACTGATCTGGTCAAAGTCACGATGCAAGCCATGAAGGAATTCAAAGATGCGATTACGGTCATCCCTGGTCCGAACCATCGCCTCATCAATGGGACTGACAAAGACAAGAGGGTCAAAATGATCATACTCTTGATAAAGCTGTGTGAACTCCAAGTAGTACACGGAAGGTGGACGGTCACCCTACTGAAGTAAGCTGATTCTGCGGCGCCACTGAAAGATCTGAGCAGCATTGCCACGGCGGGAGTAAGTAGACTCCGCACGACTCCAAATATCGGCAGCATTGTCAAGAAAGAGGTAGTTGCAGGAAATGGACTCCCGCATCAAGTTGGTAAGCCAAGACATAATCAAGGAATTCTCAGATTCCCACTGCTGCCAGTCGGGGGAAGTCCTATCTGGTTCCTTCATTTGGCCCGTGACATAGCCAAAGAGACGCCGACTTTTGAGCGCCAGGGTGATGGAACGGGACCATGAGAGATAATTGCAGTCATCAAGGCGGATAGTAGTGATCTGAGGAGTATTATGGTCAGTGGTTCCACGGAAAAAACCCGACGGAGGAGGGCCACCCGAATCAGGAGTCAGAGTAACTTTGGTAGAAAGAGAGGGAGAAGCCGCGCCACTAGAACCCATCGCGCAGGAATACAAATCCCGCAAGGGGGGGGGGGAGTCCGAAAGAGAAATCCGGAGAGGTAGACATCCCAAGAATTAGGGCATCAAGAGATGAAAGGTAGGGGAGAGAATCCACCCATAGAAAACCATCATGAAGGATGGATGGCGCCGGAGGAAGCAGAAAAATCACTGCATAAAGGGCCGGCGCCAGAAGAAGTAGGAGAAGGGGCGGGAGAAGGCGGCGGAAGAGGCGGCCGAAGTCGCCGACTGTGACGCTATGAGCCGCGAAGGCTTTGGCTGCGGAGTCGGAGACCGGCGGGCTGCAGAGTCGCTGGCTGCGGAGGAGGCGGGCGAGCGGCGCGCGGCGAGCAGCGGGGCTGCGAAGTTGGAGAAGCTGGGCGGCAAAGTCGCGGGCTGCAGAGGATTAAGGTTAGCGGAACACGAGTACCTCTGATACCATGTTGAACCGTGAACCCAAAAAAACTTTTTTACATTACACTAAGGAGCCTCTATATATAGAGGGATTACAAGGAGGAATAATTAATTAATAAATGCATTCAACATAAATATAATCTAACAGCTCATGTGCTACGACAAAGTCTAAAATGATTCAGCCTTCTTCATTTCTTTCTCCACATCCAAATCCTCCATGAACGGCGGTATAACCTACATTTTCTGTCCTTATATGTCCATTTAAGTCTTCTACTATGAAAATATTCTCTCTTTGTGGGATTTATCTTACTAAATCATCTAAGTTTTCCCAAAATTCTACTTTAATAGCTTCACTTAATCTTACTTGTGGCGCGTAAGCACTGATCACATTAATAGTTTCATTTCCTATGACCAATTTAAGAGCTATGATTCTATCACTTTTTCTACTTACCCTAACAACTTCATCCCTCCAAGTAGTTCCACAATAATACCGACTCCACTGTTTGTTTTATTTTTTCTCGTGTACCATAATTTAAAAACCTGAATTATTTAAAAATTTAGCTTTTTCACTCACCCATCTAGTCTCTTGCAGGCATAAAATATTTATCTTTCTCCTAATCATCGTATCCACTACTTTCATTGCTTTCTCCATTAGCGTACCTATATTCCAACTTCCAAACCTAAGTCGGTCACAATTCCTACGACTTACTTCTCTAGGACGTCTAATTTAACACAAAACTATGTAAACACAAAATATTGTAGTAGAACAAATATAAATAGTATGTGTTAGAGGAATCAATCGATGATAATTCTATTGATGTTGTCCCCTCTATATACGAAGGTGGACACAAGACATAACAAAATAAAAAATACATATAAAAATACATATTGTAACACTCCCCCTCAAGTTGGGCGTGAGATGTTGACCATGCCTAACTTGACAACAATTCTTCCAAAGGTAATTCCACTCAGGCCTTTCGTGAGAATATCAACAAGTTGTCTGTCTGAGGGAACAAAGGGAGTACACACAAGTCCCTTTTCAATATTCTCCTTAATGAAATGACGATATACCTCAATATGCTCTGTACGATCATGTTGGACCGGGTTATGAGCGATGCTGATGACAACCTTGTTATCACAGTATAACCGGATAGGCTCATCTTCAGAGAGACCCAGGTCACTGAGCAACGACCGCAATCATAGACCTTCACAAACACCATGAGCCATAGCCCGAAACTTTGCTTCAACACTTGATCTTGCCACGACCTATTGTTTTTTACTCCTCCATGTAACAAGATTTCCACCAACAAGAGAACAATATCCTGAGGTAGATCGCCGATCGTCGACAAAACCGGCCCAATCAGCATCGGTGTAGATCTCAATTTTTAGGGCCGAATTGGGTGAAAACAATATTCCACTCCCAGGTGAGGACTTGAGATATCTGCGGATTTTGTTGGCAGCATCAGCATGACGAGTCTTTGGAGCGTGCATAAATTGGCTGATAACGCTCACATCATAAGCTATATCTGGATAGATATGAGCCAAGTAGATCAGTCTCCCTACAAGCCTCTGGAATTCAGGAATATTTTTAATCTCCTTCCCATCATCACGACTCATTCTGTGGTCTGTTTCAATTGGAGTGTTCGCGGCTCGACAACCACTCATGCCAACCTTCTCAAGAAGATCTAGAGTATACTTCCTCTAAGAGATAAAGATCCCATGCTTGGACCTTGCCACTTCACTACCCAAGAAATATTTGAGAGCTGCTAGATCCTTGATCTCAAACTCAGAAGCAACTTTTGTTTTAGAAGTTTGATTTCTTCCGCATCATCACCTGTGATAACGATGTCATCAACATAAACAATGAGAGTTGTAAGTTTACTGATCATATGCTTGATGAATAGAGTATGATCAACATTGCCCTGGTGATACCCAATAGACAACATGGCTTTGTGAAATCTCCCAAACCAAGCTCTTAGAGACTGTTTCAGTCTATATAGGGCTTTCGTTAACTTGCAGACGTGTCCCACTGAACTTGTAGGAGTAAGGCTTGGTGGGAGAGACATATAAAATTCCTCATCCAGATTTCCATGGATGAAGAAATTTTTTACATCAAGTTGACAAAGGTCCCACCCTTTACAAGCAACACATGGTAGGACTCTGATTGTGTTCATCTTTGCTATATGAGCAAACGTTTTCTGATAGTCAATTCAAAGAGTTTGAGTGTACCCACTTGTCACCAACCTTGCTTTTCACCTTTCAACCACACCCTGAGAATTTTGTTTGACTATGAACACCCATTTGCACTCAACCGGTTTCTTCCCAGGGGGAAGAAACACTAAATCCTATGTGTTCTTTTCAAGCGCAATCATTTCTTCAAACATCGCTTCTATCCACACGGGAATCTCCAGGGCACTCTGCTAAGATGTTGGTATGGATATGGACGCAAGGGAAGACACACAAGTCTTATGGGATGTGGAGATGAGTCATAAGAAACATAATTAGAACGAGGATGTTGAGTGCAGGATCAGATATCTTTGCATAGAGCAATTGGAAGTTCAGAAGGCCCTGAGTCTGTGTCCAATGATTGTTCTGGTAGCGGGTCAAGTGTGTCGTTGGGCTTCTTTCTCCGCCGAGTGTACACCTGCAAAGTAGGAGCAGTAGGAGGATTAGTATGGATATGAATATCACTCACTTCTGACGGTAGAAACTCCCCCTGAAGTGAGGGATATTAAGGAGGAACAAGCAGAGGTACAGACGGTGAGGGCACAAACGAAGAGGGCAAAGAAGGTGAGTCACCTGGAGGAGGATAATAGGCCTCAGATTCACGAAACGTGACATTCATGGTAACGAAAACCCTCTTAGTAGGAGGATGAAAACATTTTTACCCATTTTGAGTGGGAGAGTAGCCAATAAACACACACCGTAGGGAGCAAGGATCAAGTTTGGTGGGAGGAGGGTGATGGATGTGAACAAAGCAGACACAACCAAATACCGTAGGAGAGAGTTGAGAGGGAAGAACCCTTAAAGTCCCGAGAGGAGCGACATTCCCAAAAATACGAGAGGGCATGTGATTAATAAGATACACGACCGTAAGGACAACATCGCCCCAGTAATACTTGGGAAGACGCATTGTGGCTAAGAGACAACTAGCCACTTCCAAAAAGGTGACGATTCTTACGCTCCGCAATCCCATTTTGAGCAGGAGAATAAACACAAGTGGTTTGGTGTATAATGTCATGCTCATCCAAAAAACTCAACAACTGTGAATCCAGATATTCACGACCATTATCACTGCAGAGGATCTGAATTTTAACATTAAATTGGGTGAAGATCATGTTATAAAACGTTTTGAAGGCGGAGAAAACCTCACTTTTTTTCGCAGTAAATATAACCAGGTAGTGCGAGAAAAATAGTTAATAAAAGTGACAAACCAAACACAACCAGAAATAGAAGGGACGGGATAAAGTTCCCAAACATCAGAGTGAATCACAGTAAAAGGAACTAAACTTGACAATGAAACATGATTAAAGGTAGTACAAAAATGTTTGTTAATAGCACAGACATCACAAACAAAGAAAGTAAAAACAGCAGCAGACATATCAAGTAACAAAAGCTTCATAACAGGGATAGATGAGTGTTAAAGCGACAATGCCAGGAATAGAGGTCGGATGTGTTGGAGTTAAGGGCCAGAGAAGGTGCCGCTGGGCTGGAGTCGAGCACGTACAAGCCTTTTACCAGGCTACCAGAGCCAATCACCGTCCCCGTCTTCAGGTCCTGAAATACACAAGAGGAAGGGTGAACGGTTACTGAGCAGTTCATGGAATTAGTCAAATGGCTAATAGATAGCAAATTACGTGTGAAATTTGGAACATGCAAAACTGACGATAAGGTGAGAGGGGAACATGAGATGAAGCCCTTCTCAGCAATAATGGAAAGGGAACCATCAACAATTCTCATCTTATCACGACCAGAGAGAGGATTGTTGGAGATAAAACTTGAGACGGAGCCAGTCATATGATCGCTGGCTCCGTAGTCAATGATCCAATGAGCGGAAGGGTGAGAAGCAACAAAGTGAACACCTGGGGTCCCTGTGTGGGTATACGAAGACAATGCAGAAGACTTCGTAGAAAGACCTTGCATCATGCGGCGAAGTGCAAAGACTTCATCAGCCGAGAAAGCACCAGGGAGGACAAAAGAATCTACACCAGGGAGAGCAGAAGAAGTATCTGCAGTAGCATCGGTGAGATGGACCGAACGAGGTGTGCGACCAGTGGAGCGGCCGAAGCCACGACCACCACGAGGAGGAGCACCAGCTCTCGGTGGAGGAAAATCATGGAGTCGAAAGCAGGTGTCTCTGGTATGACAGGTCTTCGCACAATAATCATAGAGGAGGTTGTCTTTATCAGTACCCTTTATCTTAGAATCACGGGCAGGACGAGCCCCCAACAAGGAAGGGGTACCAGCAGCTAGAGCAGAACTCTCAGGAGCAGGGTCGGGAAGAAGGGGCTGACGACGATCAAACTCCTGTTGGACAATGCTATACATCTCTAAAAGGGACGGTAACGACACACCCCCCAAAATCTGAACACTAATATGATCCAAGTCCCGATGACGACCATGAAGAAATTCAAAGGTCCCGTTGCGATCCTCCCGAGCACGGACCATAGCCTCATCAACAGTGTTAACAAAGGTGAAGGAATCAAAATGATCGTATTCCTGATACAACTGAGTGAACTCCAAATAGTAAGCAGACAGGGGCGATCGCCCTGGGGGAGAAAGGATATATTCCGTCTCAATTGGAAGAGCTGGGTAGCATTTCCCTTGCGAGAATAGGTAGTCTCTTCACGCCGCCAAATATCAACAACAGTATCCAGAAATAAGTAGTGGCGAGCGATGGACTCCTGCATGGAATTCGTTAGCCAAGACATTACTAAGGAATTTTCGGAATCCCATTGAGGCCAATCTGGGGCAGTCTGCTCCGGTTCCTTGGTGAGCCCAGTGACATAGCCAAAGAGGCGATGACTCTTAAGAGCAAGTGTGATAGAGCGAGACCAGGAAAGATAATTTGAATCATCTAGTCGGATAGTAGTAATCTGCAGAGTATTGTGATCATGACTCCCACGCAGAGAACTTGCAGGAGGAGGAACCAGTGTTGAGGTAGAATCACTGAGAGAAGACATAGTGACCAAAGAATATAAATCTGGAGACCATACGCCGCGCCATGCGAAAAAGAGCGACTGATTACGCCTAGCAAAAGCCGACGGAGAAGAGAAGATGAATAGAAATCAACTCCATTTTCAGGACAGGAACGACAAGCGGCGCCAGAAGGAAGCACATGCCTCACCGCATATCCGACGCCAGAAGGAGTGTGGCTACAAACCCTAAGAGGCCCGCTGGAAGAGAAGGAGAAAGAGGAAATGGCTCTGGAAACGACGCTGGAAGGGTGACCGGGAAGCAAAAACTGCGCTGGAGGTCCGCCGGATTTTGGTCGCGGGTTGTCGCGGGCGAGACGCGGGGAGGTCCTGTTGCGGCCTGTCGCGGGCGGGATGCGGGAGGGCGGTGAGAGCGGATGCAAGATGTGGATGTGGGAGAGCGGCGAGAACGTAAGCGGGCGAACGGATCGGGGGAGGGGAGGAGCAATGCTGAAACATAGATGACTAAAATAAAAACATTCCTAGTCGTCGTCGCCACGCATGCGCAACAGGACGCAGTCAAGATGATCGCTAGCAAAAGTTTATCTAATTAGTGCTTTGATTATAATGTATATATCATTGCATTTGTATCAAGTGTAATATTTTTGTAATTTGTCGAATTGAGTGGAGTTAGATCTGCACGGTTCTGAGTGTTGGACATTGAATTTTGTGCATGAACAAAAAATGGGAGTTGCACATATGAGAATGCTTAGGTGGATGTGTGGACACACGAAACTGGATAAAATTTAAAATAAATGTATCAGGGATAGGACAGGAGTGACACCAATTGTAGAGAAGATGTGAGAATCTCAACTAAGATAATTCAGACACGTACAAAGGAGACCATTAGATGCATCTGTTAGGCGTTGTGAGAGTTTAGACACTAGCATGTTAAACGGGGGAGAGGTAGACCAATAAAGACTTGGAATGAAACTATAAGGAAAGACATGATATACTTAGGCATAGTGAGATTATGACTAAAGATGGGGCACAATGGCGAGTAAGAATCCATATAGCCGACCTCACTATAGTAGGATAAAAGCTCGAATGTTGTTGTAGTTGGAGTGAGTGGACTAAAGTAAAAAGTGCATCATGTATTTTCTATTCAAAGGGGTCTTGGGCCATGGAATGAGGAAAGAAGAAAATTATCTTCTCTCTTCTGCTTGTAGTTCTCCTCTCTCCCCTCCTCTGAGCTCTCTGCAAGACAACCACAATTCCAGCATCGTAGTATCTTCACCTTCATCACCACCTCTTGTCACCTTTCCGGTAAATGATCGGCAATTTACAGCTAGGCATGTAACAGATTACTCCAAAACAAATAGTTCACAATGGATTTGTACGGATAATTCTCAAATTTTAGACTATATGGAGATCAATCCAAGGAGAGTCCATTTGCATATCTGTGGTATGTTTCTAAATATTTACTCTCTAAATAAGAGTATGGTAACTGATAAAAATGCATCACAAAACTATCATGACTGTAGCCTGTAGGTTCTGGATATAAAATTGAACTTGGTCTTCTTGACAATCTAGCTATAAAAATAGTACATTTAAATCTTTAATAAAGAGTTAAATCCCAAAGTTATAGACCTTTGGCCTTGATATATGCCATTTAAATCAATATAGAATGAAGAAAAATTATTGAACTACTGGCATTGATGTGCAAACCAGAAAATGAAGACATCTTCTGAACTTGGATCCACATTATGCTTGCTACAGGCATATTTTAAGAGTTGCTATTCTAAAAAAAACATACAAAATGATATTTCCATTAAAGCTCTGCACAAAATGTTCCAAACCCAAACCTATGTATAGTTAACCTTAGCATGCCCAAAGGTTATGCTTCCTACTTCATTTTGAAATAACAAGCATATGCTCTATTAGGGGTACATTTGAATGAGCAACCTGCACACCGCAATTGTGCATGGTATTCCCAGCATCCCTCCCTTCACTTTGTAGGAAAAGTTGTGTTTCTCCACAGTGACTTCAAATATCAAGGTGACTAATAAAAGGGTATATCTTGTGCCTAAATCGACCGTGCATGTGAGTTCATGATACAAAAAAATCTCGCACTTCAACAACAAATAGTAGCGCAAAACTCGTACATTTTCTCGGGCTTGGATTTTTCAAAATATTACACAAATGTTCAAAGACCAGGTTATAATATTTTCTAAAGCAGGGCATTTTCACAACAGGCGTATAACTAGAAACATAGACAATATAATGAATCTTGAGTGTATTTAGGTTGCACCAAGGACCCTACTATGAATTCAGAGTGATACTTAACAACATTTAGTAGAGCAAAACTAATACGTTTCTCCTGGGCCTGGATTTTTCAAAATATTACACAAATGTTCAAAGACCAAGTTATCATATTTTCTAAAGCAAGGCATCTTCACACCAGACGTGTCACAGGAAACATAGACATAATAATGAATCTTGAGTATATTAAGGATGTACCTAGGACCCTCCTGATGAATTCAGAGTGATACTTCTAAATAATGGTGAGAATTTTATGTATTTGAAATATTTTGATTGAAAAATTTGGCTCATTATGAGGTGCAGATTACAAATCATAATGCAGTATTAGGGAGGGATGTGGGTTGGACAACAACTACTGTATATATAGATAGATATGCTTGTACATATATAGATAAATTTGTTTGCGCGCACACACGTATATCTGTGTGTGTGTGTGGGGGGGGGGGGGATTTGTATCACTCAATGTAATTCTAATCAATGAGCTGTCTGCCTTTTCTTTTATAGTTTTTATCTATCATGCATGCTTGTTATTAGTTTTATCACCAAAAAATCCTCTTTCTGCTCTCTAATTTCTTCTATCTTTTACTGATCATTGATGTTGGAAATGCTTCAACATTGTTCAATTTTTGTATTAGCTCACTTCCTAATGGAAAATGCTCTTGCCTTTTGCTCTATCCTGAAATATTTGTTAACTTTTTGAAATAATGCATTGAAGTAAACCAGTGACAACTTTTTGTAGGTTTATGAGAACCGCTTTGCTACTCTGAAGATTCCAAAGTCTATTTTGTATGGTTCGGATTTAATATTGATGGGGTTTCCACAGTCTGGAAACTCGTATTTTCTGTTGATGCAGCTTGATAAGGATTTTAGACCAGTTTTTTATTTGTTAGAGACTCAACCTGAACGTGGTGGAAAATCTCAGTTAGTCAGTGAGATTAACCATGTTACGCGCTTTAATAAAATTGACATTTGGCAGATGCAGATAGCTGATGATGAATTGAATCTGAGCCTTCTAAACTGGGAGAAGATAAGCTCACTGCCAAACTTAACAAGTTTGAATCAATTTCCTAAAAAAGTTCTGCCAGAGTTGGAACCTGTCTTACATCTTCCTGACTGTTCACAATCAAGTTTTTCTTCTATTGTTGATGAAGTGTTTGAATCTGAGAAAGATGCATCTGGAAACCATGTTTCTAGTCAAAGTTTTTCCTCATTTAATGTGCCATCTTTTCCTCACTTGAGTTCTCTTTCAACTACTAGTCAAGGAATGAAGGTTGATGTTGGCTCCCCTAAGCTACATGGTGGAATCCAAAGTTCCCAAATAAGTAATTATAACAAATTTTCTACTGCCTTGAATAGTTCATTTTATCTATCTGGTAATGCAAAGGGTCAACTTAACAATAACAGTTCAGCTATCTCCTCTCCAAGCTCATTAAGAAACCAAGCTTTTCTGAAACTTTCATCTTCAAAATCTGAACAGGATCTGAGCTCTCTTAAGTCTCCATATTCTAATGAACTTGGCCAGCTTACTGCTTTGGATGAGGATCAGGGTAAATTGATAGCCAATTCTTCTGTTTCTACAATTTGTGTAAGCCGAGCAGGTCAGTTGATGTCTCCTCCACGGACAACAGTTTCTCGGCCCACTGTACCTATCAGCAGAGTAAATGGTTCCAATGGATCATCTTATAGCCATTTAGTTGGATATTTGAGTAGTACTGGGACAAGCTCATTGCTTACTTCTTGTGAGTGCAACTCTCACTATATTATCACCAGCAACCTTTATTTATTGCCATTTCCTTCTTAACGTGCTGAATACTTATTTTACAGGTCAAAATTTAGTATCTGGAACATCTCATGCCTTGGAGCTGACGGGTACTTCTAAACCGGAAAGAACAGCTCATAAAAGACCTATTTCTGAAATTTTAACCATGATACCATCACTGAAAGAGGTAGAACAGGATACTCGGCCATGGAAGAAAATGAAACCCTCAGAATCCACCGAATCGCCACCCACCACAACTTTCTCATCATTCAAAATTGGTGAGCACACGTATGGTAGTCTTCTTGCAGAAGCCATCCATGGTAATACTCCGTCAAACATATATGTCCCTGTCCTCCTCCATGTTGTCAGGCATTGTTCACTATGCATTAAGCATGCCAGACTAACAAGCCAGATGGAAACTTTAGACATTCCATATGTAGAAGAAGTTGGTGTAAGAGCATCATCTACAAATTTGTGGTTTCTATTACCATTTGCTCAAGACGGCTCATGGCAGCATATATGCTTGCGTCTAGGAAAACCTGGAAGCATGTCTTGGGATGTCAGAATAAATGACCAGCATTTTCAGGAATTATGGGAACTTCATAAGGGAAGTAATAGCACATCATGGTGTCCTGGTGTTCGTATCGCTAATGTATCTGATGCGGATTCTCATATCCATTATGATCCCGATGGAGTTGTTTTGTGTTATAAAAGAGTTGAAGTTGATAGCATTGAGAGGCTTGTGTCTGATTTAAGAAGGCTTTCAAATACACGATTATTTGCTCGTGGTATGAGGAGGCTAATTGGCGCCAGAGGAGATGATAAATTAGTTGATTCCAACATAAATTTGGACGATAAGTTGCATTTTCAAAAAGGTGGTAATGAGTCTGCTGACAAGTTAACTGAACAGATGAAAAGAACTTTCAAGATCGAGGCTGTTGGTCTTATGAGCTTATGGTTTAGCTATGGCTCGATGCCTGTTATGGCACATTTTGTTGTTGAGTGGGAGACTGGGAAGGAGGGCTGCACAATGCATGTTTCTCCAGATCATCTTTGGCCGCATACAAAGGTTTTTTTCTTGTTGATTCTAGGAAGTACTTTGTAGACACTGTTTATCTTGGCTTGCCTTTACCGATGAAAAATATCTTTTACAGAATTTTTTGCTGTTCTTTATGATGTCCATTGGCGTTAGGGGACTTGTGATCACTGATATGCATGCCCGTTCATTTTCTAGATCTTAAGTTTTATTGTTACCCTGTTAAATTTTTCTTGGGGTGCATTTATATTGATGCAGTTGATGAAATATATATCTATTGGTGTCTAGCTTCTTTTATCACCTTCCATTAGTGACTGTTTAGCTTAGCTACATGTGTACTTATAGGAGGCTGCAGAAAAAATATAAAACCATGTGCTTTTGGGGCTTTTTTTTATGTAAATGAAAATTTACTGACTGTTTTAAAGCGTTCAGTTAATGAAGTGACTTCTCTTGATACCATTATGCACAGTCAAAACATTATGACCAAACATTAATATTGATATCACTAATCTTATGGATACACAGTTTTTTAAAATTTTCAATATAATAATAATAAATCATCCCAACAAAAAATTATATCATCCTAAATCATGATAGATGAAATTCATAATTTTTAGTGCTGCTAAACGAAATTTATGTGTAGTTGATAAATTATAATTTTAGCTTGATGATCTTATTTTAACTGTGTTGGTCTCAATTGATAAAAAAAGTCTTGGAAAGCTATCGACTTTTATTGTCTTACATTTTATGTGATGGTTGCTGCTCTTTTCTCCCAATACAAATACAGCAATGTCGAGGAATATTGAGAATTGAAACTACTGAAGATCAGTCATACAAAAGCATTTGATCTTGCAAAATAATTAAAAAATGTTATAGTACGTTATAGGGTATAACTTAGATGTGCCAGAAGAATAAGAATCAAAATGTGTTATTTTTTTAGACATTTAGTTTGTAATAGCTGATGAGTTTTGGATACAGACTGCTTAGAGAGGTTATGTACGGATGATAAGTTGTGGTGCATAAACTTTGCTGTTGCAGGAAATTAATGGATGCAGACATGCCAGCCTGCATGCAGCCCATGGTAGGAATGGTTGCTGATGTAGGATTCATAATAATTGAAAGAGTCATCACACGTGCATTCAGCTAAAACAAAAATGAGCCAGCACTCAGCAGATGCATGCTGATATTAATTAATACGTTGAGAAAATGGATCAATTCATAGAAGTTTTGTATTTGTTGATACACTGCAGAGTAATCTTTTGATAGGAATGAACTTCAAACGATATTTTGAAGGCTACCTTAGCCAGAAGGAGTGATAAACTCATAAAACATTGGTCACTTCATTGCAGGGTAGCCAGAAGTGGAGATGACGGAGGAGTAATATGCTATGGAGCCGGAATCACGACTGCCTAAGCGGGGTGTTCTCGAGAGAGAGCTATCGAAATCTCTTACAAGGGGGCAATGAAAATAAACTTAATTCTTGGCTACTTTTATTCCAATATCACTTACCTTTAAATAGGCTTACAAAATTCCTAATAATAATCAATAATTACTAACTACCAACAACTAATAATGACTCAACAATTAATAATAAAAAATAACTTTACTGATAACTAGGTATGAAGTCTCTACGATTATGTGGATCGAAGCCCATAACCTCACTACCGTCTTGAAAAATGTGCTTGTCCTCAAGCTCAGAGGGACATCAAAGTTATGCGCCTGGTTCACGTAATTACTTCTTCGCCAGAGTCTTCTACTTCCATATAGACCAACTTTTTGCAGTGATTGGCGCTAGTGTTGAGCTTGTCATAGTTATAACATAAACATTTTCCATGTTGTTCAGACATTGTTGCGGAAGAAAAACGTCAAATTTGTGGGGGGTTGATTTCTTTCGGGTCCGTCGATCTGATTCCCTATGATTGAGGTAGTATAAGTACTTCATCCAAATGTAGTGGATGTTTGCACAACTTGGCCTAGCTCATGGCAGTAACTAAGTTTAGGGTGACCTGACGTCTAGTCGCAGTCATTCATGAAGTTCGATTGTAAAGATGGTGACCTGCAGCTCAGGTTGTATCGACATCACATGAGCTAGGAGGGCATGATATTTTTCCAAATAAGTCATAAGCATCCACACAATCAATTTGTCGTAAGACCAAATCACACAGTGCAGAGTCGTTTTAATTCTTCTCAAGTCATTCTCTATTTGTCAATTTGCACACGGGAGAACCAAAGTTGAGCCGAACCGGGAAGTTAAAAGGATGTCATGCTGATCCATTCTGTTATTGTTGTTTGTTGATGCCCAATAAATTGTTCACATCTGGTGAGTCATCCCAATGTTTTGGCCTTCCCATCGTTGGTTGGGAATTCCAACTTGTTGTGGCGGGGAACCATATGAGCCTCAGGTCATGCATAAGCTGAGGGATTTACATGTATAAGTGGTAGGTAAGGGCCTTGACTGCTATTGACTTGGTAATGCACTGAAATGTTGAGGGATTATACAACTGGTGTGAGAATTGTTAGCTTGTTGGATAATGCAACAATGGTCTATTACCTAGTGTCGGGCTTCAACTCAGTTGCAACGAGAGTTATCATGAAAGCTTGCATCATGTCCATTAGCTTACTCAATTGATCCAAAGAATCCCCTATATTTTTTATCACAGCTGGGTATAAAGTGGAGGGAGCACGTGATACAGAGTGGGTGATGAGACGTCTTAATTCCACGGAAGTGATCGAGATAGTCTTGTTATTGCGAGATCCACAATGCTTCCCTTAGTATAATGAATTAATTTCAATTAAATATGTAGAAAAGTGGAAACGAAGATCAAAGGTTTTAGTACTCCATATATCAATCTACAATACACGTATTTGTATACATATTTATAGGATTGAGTAAAATCTCAATTGCAAACCAAGATATGAAACTAATCTATACATAAGAAAAACACTTAAATTACCAAGAAAGGGTGCTTTTACATAGGCTTATTTCTAGTTCTTCTGCACTCCCCGACAATTCTAAGCATACATATGTAGTCTTCGAAACGAATTGTCGGTATAGGGGCGCGATACAACCTTGTTGTGGACACCAAAACTTTGTTTAACAACGGGTACATGTCGTCGATCAAGTTTGCAAGGTTCAACTTTTTCTGGATGAAATGACAATTGACTTCTATATGCTTGGTACATTCATGAAAAATGAGATTCTCAATGATATGTATGACAATTTGACTATCAGTGTAAAGGACTATTGAAGAATGGAGATTTACACCAATATCAGTAAGAAGATTTTGCAACAACGCTAGTGTAGAAACAACAAAACATGCATGAAGCGGCCACTGCCGCCTGCTTCTTGCTTCACTAATTAAACAAGTGTCCTTCAAAATATGTGCAGTAACTACTCGTAGACCGACTATCATCGACGAAGCCGATATAATCTGCATCGGTATATTCAATTAATGAGAGGGAAGAGGTGGGCTTATACATAAGCCCTTGTCCCGAAGCATCATTCAAATACTGAAGGATTTGCTCGACAACCTGATGGTAGGATATTTAAGGAGCATGCATGAAGCTGCGATAGTACTCCGGATTAAGGATAAGCAGATGCGAGTCGAACGCATGAGCATAGAGCTTTTGGTTCACATCCATTGATGTGTCAGTAGGCTTGCATCATGAGTAGCCTGTATCGTGAAACAGATCAAGATAGTTGTTACCGACTTGCATGATGACAAGACTCTGTGGCGGGTGCGGAGGAAGGCGACGACGACTCCGTCCGCAGGAGGAGAGACCGAAGACGCGACGCCAGCCTGACGTCTTTGTTTATTTCCTATTCTATTATTTTTTATTTTGTTGTAAACATTTAATTATTTTTCTTTATGTTGTTTATTTCTTTTTATGTCACACCCCACGCCTATAAGGGGTGGAGTTGTACTTTTTTCGGATTTATTCTTGGATGAATGCAAATTAGGGTTTCTCCCTAAGTTTTTCCTTTCAACTTTAATCCCCTTCTTCTCCCTCATCCCCGTCGGCTCTCCCCTCGCCGGATTCCTTTCAAGTTCGTATCAATTTGGTCTGACCTGCCTCACCGCCTGCCCTCTTGCCGTCGGTGCTCGTGTTTGTGCGCGTCCGCCCCTGCTATTCCGTCCATCGGCGTGTATACGCGATTTCCGCCCTGCTGTTCCATCAATAGGGCTTCCAATCGATAGCCTCAAGGCTATAACGCCGATCCGCCGCTTCCTCGTCCACATCCAGCCGCCACCAGGCCGTCGTCCGTGTCACGCTGCTTCATCCGTTCATTTCGCGATTCCAACGTTCGTTCGCCTGTTCGCGACAAGAGGCGCAACCTGAACTCCCCGATTGGCATCGCTCTTCCTCAGGAAGCCTCAGGACCCCCGTTTTTTGTTGATTTCGGCCAAATCCATCCGTCGTCGGATGTCGCCAGCCCTATGGCTCCCCATTCGCTCCTTCGGAGACCCCACTCTGGATTCCGCCTTTGAAGCACTTAGCCGTTGCGTCGAGGCTCAAGAACAACTTGTCACCTCCATGCACGCCTCTCTCCTCTCCCTCCACTCCAAGATTGAATCCCTCTAGGCGTCCGCCGTCGCCGTTCCCGCAGCTTCCGACACCAGCTCGCCTGCAGATAACAACTCTCTCCTCGGCGCCGGGCTGCCGACCGTTTCCTTCGGACAACCTCCTCCGGCCATTCAGGGCCAGCCCGCTTTCTCCCTCGGTATTCCTTCGTTTGCCGGCGAACACCCGATGGGGTGGATCGTCAAGGTGGAGCATTATTTCGACCTCAATTACACCCCGGAGCACGACAAGATGTCTACAGCTGTGGTTGGCCTGGATGGCTCGACCCTCCACTGGGCTCGGTGGCTCCACCAATCCAATCCAAGCCTCTCCTAGTTCGAGCTCAAACAAGAGTTGATTCAACGGTACCACACCCACTACTTTGGCTCTTTCGCTGTCGAGCGGCTATGCGGCATCCTCCAGACAGCCGACCTGGACAACTACATTGACGAGTTTGTCGTCCTGGTCACTCATGTTCCCCGTTTGCCACCCGACCATTACCTGTGCTTCTTCATGTAGGGGCTCATGCCCCATATCCCCTCCTGGCTTCGCACGCACCATCCCCGCATAGTCTCAGACGCCCTTAATATGGCGCATCTGGTGGAGGCCGACCTCGCCCCCAGGTCGCATGCGCCTGCATCCAGTCACCACCCGGCTCGGTCGCCCTAGTAGCCCCCTCCTTCGACAGCCCCGCAGCGGCCGCCCCCTGGGGGAGACCGACCCGACCGTCTGATGATTCCCTAGCGCATCTCCAACAATACCTACAATGAATGTTGTAGCAAGGGACTATGTTTCCGGTGTCGTTAGCCCTACTCTCCTATGCATGTGTGCTCCATCAAGGAGTTCCATGCCATCATCAGCGACTTCGAACCGGAGGTCACCTTGGAGGACTTCGAGGCCCTGGAGATATCCGAGGGTGATGGCGCGGTGGACACCACCACGCCTACTTTTCACCGCTTAGAGCTATCTTGTTTCTCGGTGGGTGGCATTTCGGGCCCGCAGACCATGAAGTTGGCAGGCACGTTGCGTGATCGTTCCATTGTGGTCATGGTGGACAGTGGTGTGAGCTACAACTTCCTCTCCGCCCAACTGGCGCACCAGCTGCACCTTCCCTTGGTCCACTCCCATGATTTTATGGTCTGTCTGGGTGATGGGCTCCGCCGGCCGACCCACGGGTGCTGCACCGCTCTCTCCCTGATGGTGGGGTCCTGCCCGATGACCGCATTCTTTTACGCCTTCAAGCTCGGCGGTATTGATGCCATTCTGGGAGTGGCTTGACTACACAAGCTGGACGAAGTGCTGGTCAACATGGAGAATATGATTATGCAGTTCCTACAAGAGGGCCTAACGTGCCGCCTGGTGGGTGACTCCGCTCTGCTGTGCTTCCCGGTCTTGGCCTGTGCGATTCAGCGGACCACCGACGTCGACTTTTCGGCATGGCTTTTGACGCTCTCTGCTCTTGCACCACTGCCTCCTAGGAAGCACTGGTACGGGTACGGGTATCAGATACGATACGTACCCGGTACGGCGGTACTACAAAATCTAAAAAATAAGAACACGGGTACGTCATGATGCGTTATAACATATATAATATATATTTATATATCACAAGTGCAATAAATATTTCTAAAAACATCGAAACATTAAAGATAAATCATAACTTGAAGTACAAGTTAACAAATCAATGCAACATAACATGAAGTTTTCAAACATTAAGCATTCGTAAATATTACAAAATTTAACGTCTTATATGTTTAACCAAAAGAGAAAATTAAACTTAAGTTTACTTTTCAGTTTTTTTTTCTTCTTTATTGTTGGAGATCAACGTCATTATTGGAGATCAACATCTTCAATCTCCTTTTAATTTAGAGACAAGTCAGCCGTTTGTTAATAACTTGCGTATAATCAACACGTTCAATACACGTACTTGTAACAAAAACATACCGATACCAGAAACATACTCGGTACATATACACAATTTAATTGGACGTACCAACCTTTGTTTATTCTAGAAAAACATACTCCTATCACAATATGCAAAATGATGTGCTAAGTCCAAGTGTGTTCGCATAGGTGTATCCGTTGAGTATCGGGTACGTACCGGTACCGGATACGTTTTCGGTACGGGTACGCTGCCTTCTGGGAAGTATCCGTGCTTCATAGACTGCCTCCTTCACACCTGACCAACCTTCTTGCATTACTCGCCGAGTTCGACGACATTTTTGAGGCTCCGATCGACCTTCCATCGTCTCGCCTGGCGGATCACGCCATTACCCTTCTGCCCGGGACGGAGGCGGTGTCGTCCTGCCCTTATCGCTACGGCCATGTCCAGAAGGACGAGATCGAGCGGCTGGTCCATGAGATGTTGATGGAGGGCCTCATCCGCCCCAGTGCGAGTCCCTTCTCTAGCTCGATTCTCTTGGTCTAGAAGAAGGACGGTAGCTGGCATTTCTGTGTGGACTACCAGGAGCTCAACATGGTCACCATTCCGGACAGGCACCCGATCCCAGTTATTCAAGAGCTTCTAGATGAGCTCCATGATGCCATATTCTTCACCAAGCTGGACCTCCGAGCGGGCTATCACCAGATCCGGGTACGACCCGGGGACATTCCCAAGACCGCCTTCCGGACGCGCGACGGTCTCTACGAGTCCTGGTCATGCCTTTGGGCCTGACTAAGACACCAGATGAATGACATTTTCCGGGCGGTATTTCGTCGACACGTTCTCGTTTTTTTATAACATTTTGGTATGCAGTTCTTCCTGGCAGGATCACTTTCAGCACGCACGCCTCACTCTGAATACCATCTGACGTCTTCGTCT
Source organism: Platanthera zijinensis (assembly GCA_039513925.1). Lineage (NCBI taxonomy): Eukaryota > Viridiplantae > Streptophyta > Magnoliopsida > Asparagales > Orchidaceae > Platanthera > Platanthera zijinensis. The sequence continues at coordinate 47,052,443 of CM077080.1, forward strand.
TAAGCTCCATCCGAAGAAGTTCTCCTTTGAGGTGTCAGAAATAAGCTACCTCGGCCACACCATCTCGGCTCGGGGGGTCGCCATGGACAAGAAGAAGATCGCGGCGGTCCTTCACTGGCCGACTCCTACATCCCCGAGGGACGTCCGGGGATTCCTTGGCTTGACGTGATACTACGCTTCATCCAAGGGTACGAGGCTCTAGCTCGGCCACCTACGCAGAGCTCCTAAAGAAGTCGGAGGAGGGACCTTTCCGGTGAACAGCCGCCGCCTTCGCCGCCCTTTAGCAGGCTCTAGTCTGTGGGCCGGTTCTGGCCATGCCAGATTTCTCTCTACCATTCTTTGTGGAGTGTGACGCATCAGGCTCCGGGGTGGGAGACGTACTTATGCAGGCCGACCGGTCGATAGCTTACTTCAGTCGCGCTTTCTCCAACACTGTCCGCAGTTGCTCCGCGTATGAGAACGAGCTCATGGGACTCGTTCTCATCGTTCAGCATTGGCACCCATATCTGCTGGGCCGCCCCTTCGTGGTCCGCATCGACCATCACAACCTCCGCTACCTCCTCCAGCAGAAGATCGCAACTCCCGCCCAGCAGGTGTGGATGGCCAAACTTCTGCGATATGACTTTACCATCGAGTTCTGCCCGGGAAGGGCAAACCGGGCGGCCGATGCCCTCTCTTGGCAGAGCCAGTCTGAAAGAGGGATCCAACACAGTCGCTAGAGCTCACGACTATCTCTCGATCGGTGTGGGAAGACGCGGTGACCATCCAACATGAGGTCGAGGCCGACCCGGTTTTATTCGGGATCCGGACGGTGCTCATCACATACGCCTCCGCTCGCCCACCATACTCACTTGTAGGGGGCCGCATGTTCTTCAAGGGCCGCCTTGCTCTAGCACCCACTTATTCGAGCTTTTCCCGCCTCCTCGTCGAGTTTGATGCTACGCCCTCTGGAGGGCACACCGGGGCCTTCCGTACCTACCTCCGTTTGACGGCCTCTCTCTACTGGCTCCACATGTTTCGACAAGTTAAGACATTCGTGTCCGCCTATTTAGTCTGCCAGAAGGCCAAGTACGAGGCAGCGTTCACAGCCGGCCTCCTTTAGCCTCTTCTCATTCCGGACCGCGTTTGGGAGGATGTGGACATGCATTTCATCACCGGGCTACCACGCTCTCAGGGATTCGATTGTATCTTGGTCGCGGTGGACAGACTGTACAAATACAGTCATTTCATCCCCCCTTCGTCACCCCTACACCACCGCCACAGTCGCGGACAACTTTATCAGCGACGTCGTCCTCCTTCATGGGTTTCTTGGTCGATCGTAAGCGATCGTGATCCGCTTTTCTTGAGCACCTTCTGGACCACACTTTTTTGGCTACATGGGTCTCGCCTCTGCATGCGCACTGCTTACCACCCGCAGACGGATGGCCAGTCCGAGGTCCTCAACCGTTGTTTGGAGACGTACCTCCGTTGCTTCGTGGGGGAGCAACCCCGCGAATGGGCCAAGTGGCTTTGTTGGGCCGAGTTCTCCTACAACACTGCCTACTACAACGCAGCAGGTACCACCCCGTTTGAGGTTGTCTATGGCCAGCCTCCACCCTCCATTCTCCGCCATCTGCCGGGAGAGTGCCAGGTCGAGAGTTTGACCACTACTCTGCAGGACCGTGATACCATCCTGGATCATCTGTAGCATCACCTTCTACGGGCCCAACAGAAGATGTCCTCCTTTGCGAACAGGAAGCGACACGACCTTTCCTTCCAGGTGGGGAGGTGTTCATCAAATTGCACCAGTACCGCCAGTTGTCTGTGGCCGGAAGGCCCTGCCCAAAGCTAACCCCACGGTTCTTTGACCTATTTTAGGTACTAGCGCATATCGGTGCAGTCGCTTATCGCCTAAGCCTCCCTGCCGAGAGCCGCATACATCCAGTCTTCCACGTTTCTCAGTTGCGTCGTGTGGTGGGCAACCACGCTACCACAGATCACATTCCGGCCAACGTCGATCTTGTCGGCGAGGCACTATACTACCCTGCCAAGATACTTGACCGTCGTTGCCCTCTGCCTGGGGACCTGCTTGGGCAAATCACCCAGACTCTGATGCTACATGGCTCCCTCGGGAAGACTTCTGCCGCCAATTTGCTGACTACTGCCTTGAGGACAATGCACATTTTTAGGACGGTGCTATTGTTACGGACTTGCACGATGACGAGACGCCGTGACATGTCTTCATGCGGAGGAAGACAACGACGACTCCGTCCGCGGGAGGAGAGACCGAAGATGCGGTGCCAGCCCGACGTCTTTATTTATTTCCTATTCTGTTATTTCTTATTTTGTTGTACGCATGTAATTATTTTTCTTTATGTTGTTATTTCCTTTTATGTCACACGACTCACACCCCGTGCCTGTAAGGGATGGAGTTGTACTTCTTTCGGATTTATGCTTGGATGAATGCAAATTAGGGCTGCTTTCTAAGTTTTCCCTCTCAACCATAATCCCCTTCTTCTCCCTCATCCTCGTCGGCCCTACTCTCGCCGGATTCCTCTCGAGTTCGTATTAATAGTACTTCTGTTGAGACAAAAGGAGTCCATTGGCTCGACGAGTTACCTCAATACCCAAGAAATATCAGAGGTGGCTCAAATCTTTGGTCTGAAAGTGTGATGCCAAGTGCTTCTTGATCATAGATATATCGTTCAGATCATTGACCGTGATGATAATATCATCAACATAGACAAGAAGTACCACCATGCCTACTGGGCGTCAACAAGTAAATAAGTAGAAGTCTGCCTTGCTTCGAGTGAAGCTAGAATCACGAATGAACTTACTGTCAAATCAAGCCAAGAGGACTGCCTGAGGCCGTAGATAGATTTCTTGATGTGGCAGGCAAGAGACTCCCCTGGTTTCATAACCAGGAGGTTGCTGCATGTAGACAGTCTCTACTAGATTGTCATTAAGGATTGCATTATTGATATCAAGCTGATGCAAGCACCAATGATGTTGGACAGACAAAAAGAACAAGACCCATACCGTATTCAGCTTAGCGATTGGAGAGAACGTCTCTTCATAGTCGATGTCATATTGTTGAGTGAAACCGCGAGCCATAAGATGGGCTTTGAGACACTTAACTATCCCGTCAGGATGATGCTTCACAATAAATACTCATGTATATCCCACATGTGATTGGTCTGGAGGAAGGGAGACAAGACCCGAAATCTGATTGATCCAGATGACAGTCATTTCCTCATCCATTGCGGCCCGCCATCTCGGACACTAAAGAACTTCCTGCACAAAATATGGGGTGGAAATAGAAGACAAGGAAGTGGCAAGCATGTGAACTTCTGTAGATAAACAGTGAAAGGAGACATGATGAGAGAGAGGGCTTGAGCGGTAGAAGGGACTGCATTCTAAGAGGGAGCATTTTTTTCTAAAGTACAAGGGTATATTGTTGGCAATCTACTGTACAGTTTGGCATGCAGGACATACAGTTGTAATGATAACAATTTTGTTTTCCATTTCTTCATTAGAGATGAACCTGATATTTGTTGTAGTTTCGCATTTAATGTCTCAGTTTTTTGTACTACGATCTTGATTGGTGGATTCCTGCTTCAAATACCAGGATGTTAAAAAAGAATGAATATTAAATGCATAGGATGGCACTACAAAAGTTCATTTAAGCAGCTCTCCCTATCTCAATCTCTTATACTTCCCTACCACATACTCTTCACACCTAAAAGACAAGGAAAAAAAGTTCCTTTTGATTAATTTTTTTATAACCAATTTAGTCAGTTTAACTGTATGATTGCGGTAAGTTTATAAATCTGCATGTGAAACATTGAGCTGATTTTCCCGTCCTAATTTTGTATACATGTAAGACATGTTTTTAATGTTTGTAAGTTGTAACAAATGCTATTGTTACACAGTGACACTTATAATTTGTCTTAATTATGCAGTTTTTGGAGGACTACATAAATGGAGGAGACGTTGCATCTTTCTTGGATTGCATCAGGCTAACTGCAGGGCCCTTGCTGTCTCTAGCTGCTGCAATACCTCCGGCTAGGATGTCTGGTCCTGTTTCTACTGGGCCCCCTTCTGTTTCTAAGCAAGGCAATTATGTTGCATCACAGGGAGTTTTCCCCAATTCATCTATATCCAATGTTGTAATACCGGTGTCTTCTGCATCCCCAACTGGTACTTCTGCTGCAGCTCCTCTTAGCAGTAACGGTATTCACAATGCAGCAACCTTATCTGCTGCTGGAAGAAGTGTTTCAGGAATTGTTCCCAGCTCACTCCTGCCTATTGATGTCTCCGTGGTCCTGCGAGGTCCATATTGGATTCGTATCATATATCGTAAGAGGTTTGCTGTTGATATGCGCTGCTTTGCTGGAGACCAGGTCTGGTTGCAACCAGCGACACCGCCAAAGGGAGGGCCCGCAGCAGGGGGTTCATTGCCTTGCCCACAGTTTAGGCCTTTCATTATGGAGCATGTTGCTCAAGGGTTGAATGCTTTGGAACCCAATTTTCCTTCTGGTGCACATTCAGGTGGGCATATGAGTTCGAGCAATGCTAACCAGAGTTCAGCTGCTCAAACTCTAGTAGCTAATAGTAATCGTTTGAGTACTGGTACTAGTGCTGGAATGGCAAGACCCGTGGCACTTATTGGAAATCAGATGCCTAGCAACTTGAGCCGGGTTGGCAATAACATGTTATCTACATCTGGTTTGCCTTCAAGTATATCTGGGGTTCCAATGCGAATAGCTCAAGGTACCGGCGTCCCTGTGCATGTTAGAGGCGAGCTGAATACTGCTTTTATTGGGCTTGGGGATGATGGAGGTTATGGAGGTGGATGGGTTCCCTTAGCAGCTCTTAAAAAAGTTTTGCGTGGTATTCTCAAGTATCTTGGTGTCTTGTGGTTATTTGCACAGTTGCCTAATCTTCTTAAAGACATATTGGGTTCAATTCTAAAGGAAAATGAAGGGGCACTGCTAAATTTGGACCAAGAGCAACCGGCCTTGCGCTTTTTCATTGGGTAAGTTGTGCATTTCGAAATTGATTTCTTCGTGCGTGCTTTTGTTATTTGGAATCAGTATATTTTTGTAGAAATAGAAGCATTTAAAACTGAAATTTTCTCTTAATGCTCCGTTCTTTTTTATTTCTCTCTCCACTTTAATATTTATGTTACATGTTTTTCATGTCACATCTTAAAATAACTGGTTGATGCAATTTCTAAATAATACTTACTTTAAGGCTCCTTAGTTATCAAAGGCGCACCGAGGCGTAAAGGGCCCCTGGTGCCTAGGCGCAAGGCGCAGACGCGCGCCTGAGGCACGTGAGGCGCAAAAATTGGGGAAAAAGGAAATTGAGCGAATTGGACGCCCAATTCGCTGAAATTGAGCGAATTGGGCGCCCAATTCGCTGAAATTGAGCGAATTGGGCGCCCAATTCGCTGAAAATCAGCGAATTGGGCGCCCAATTCGCTGAAAATCAGCGAATTGGGCGCCCAATTCGCTGAAAATCAGCGAATTGGGCGCCCAATTCGCTCAATTTCAGCGAATTGGGCGCCCAATTCGCTCAATTTCAGCGAATTGGGCGCCCAATTCGCTCAATTTCAGCGAATTGGGCGCCCAATTCGCTCAATTTCAGCGAATTGGGCGCCCAATTCGCTCAATTTCAGCGAATTGGGCGCCCAATTCGCTCAATTTCAGCGAATTGGGCGCCCAATTCGCTCAATTTCAGCGAATTGGGCGCCCAATTCGCTCAATTTCAGCGAATTGGGCGCCCAATTCGCTCAATTTCAGCGAATTGGGCGCCCAATTACCCTAGGGGTGCCTCGGGTGCGTCTAATAAGATCATGTTTTTGCCCATATCAATTTTTTTTAAAAAAAAACCTTGAAAGGCCCAGGGGCGCCTGGGAGCCTGTAAGGCGCGCGCGTAGGGCACAACGCCCACCTCAGCCGTGCTGAGGCGCGGCGGGCTGCGCCCCGTGCGCCCAGCGCCTCAGGCGCGCCTTGGCGCGCGCCTTGACAACTAAGCCTCTCCTTAAAACTTAATTATTCTTGTTTTAAACTCCATTAAAAATCTTATGTTTGTTTCTCTTCCTGGTAGTTTAGATATTCTCTTTCAGTTATTGCGTCTAATAATGAAGGGGTACTGATAGGATATTGTCCGGAGCAAATGAGGATCTTCTAGAGAAATGTATAAGGAAATATAGCAAACACGGCGCTTTGCAACAATAGGAGGTGTATTTTATGGCTTTTTTACAAATGACAAAAGTGTAATTTAATAATTTTACAATGACATCAAAATAGTAGCAAATGATTTTAGTAAAAGTATGCATATCAGTAGTTGACAGGGTTGCAACCAATAGGAAAATTTTTGACATGAAAGTTGTTTGTGAGGTAGTCGTCGACAAGGTTGTAGTGAGTGGAGATGAACCTTGCAAGATTCGTTGACATTTGGATAAGAAGGGTGCATGCAGCGCATAAAGTATCAAAGTGCAAGTCAGTCTTGTGATTACATCATCCTTTACCTCGTTTAGAACAATCCAGTCGCACATTATGCGTAACTCTCATCAAAATGGATCACGTCAGCAGAAAGAGGAAGATGTTTTGAAGCCGGTGGCAGAACATGACCTCAATTTGGTTTGAGCAAGGAAAGATGGATTATCAAGTGAATTCAAAAGTCATTCAAAACTGTCAATTTGTAAGAGATCGATGTTGCAGATGCACTTACAACCGGCGCAACGACATTGCCACACACCAACTTATATTCAAGTTCTAAATTTTTGCGCGCAATTTTACTTTTGAATCAATCATCGGTTTACGTTCTGCAATTTATATTAAGTACTTGTGCTTTAATATTTGGGGATTGTAAAGAGGAAAAGGCCAAGACAAGTTTTACTCCAACCCTTTGTTCTCTCTTAGCACTCTCTTCCTCTCGTAAGGCTAGGGTTGAGACTCCCCTAGGGGGGGGGGGGAGCTCCTCATTCTCTCATCTTCTAGTATATCTCATCTAGCAAGCAATATTGGGGGACATCGCAACAACCGCAAGAAGATGTTTTCTTCATCTTACTTCGATCCCTCTTTGTCGTGGACAGTGACTTGATCCATTTTTAGGGCACACAAATTTGTATTAGAGCCACTAATTGACATAGAGGAAGCTAAATACCAAGCAAGGGGATATGTTTGACATGCTTAACCAACTCCTCAAGGACTCGATTGCGACTCAAGTTGCAATCACAGACATGCATGTGAGGATCGATAGACTCTCGACGTTGAGCTCATCCCCTCAAGCGTCAAACACCCTAGAGTCCAATATCACGATATGTAGAGGGACATGTGGGTTTCACTGGGTATTACCCTGACACTCATCACACAATTCATAAATTAATGACTCGTGGATAGAATGGGTTTGTGTGGCATCATATCAGGGAACATCCCCATATGATGTGGGAGGCATTGAAATAGCTTTTCAACATGAGATTTAGATCTTCTCTCTGCGGAAATACATTATGTAACTTGATTTCCTTGCGACAATCGGGATCCATTGAAGACTATTTTGAGAAGTATCAAGGGCTTTTTGCATGCACAACCATAGTGAGATAAGAGCAACAAGTTCCAATGTTCACCTAGGGCTTGATGAACTATTCGGGTTGGATGTAGAGTTTGAGAATCCCTTGGATCTGTTTACAACCATGACCTTGGCCCGCGTTTGCGATGAACAAGTTTAGATGGATCGAGCGTGAGATTTTCATCGTACAAGGCCACCACCTCAAGAACCCTCAAAATCTTAGAGAATCTTTACCAATATTGGGGGGGGGGGGCAAAATATGAGGCAATCAAACCCACTTTTGTGAAACGCCTGTCTCAAGGGACATGCCCGATCGTCACCCTCGAGGACTATGCTTCAATTGTGATGACCCATAGACATTTGGCTACAAGTGTAAAAACTCTTTTGACTCGATGACGTAGTGGAAGAGGAGGTGATGGGGGAACCTGAAGAAGATGATTTTAAAAATTTCTCTTAATGCTATCACAGAAGTGTGCACTCCTCGCAATATATAGCTCAGGGCTAAGGTGCACAGTCAGCCGATTACAATGTTGGTGGATGCTAGTAGTACCAACAATTTCATAAAGAAGACATCGCAAGGCTCTTGGGATTACCTATCCATTGTCGCGCAGGCAAGCAAGTGCTGGTGCCGACTGCTGAGCCACTAGATTTGTATGGAAATTCAACTCTCAGTTGGCATACATTCCTTCTCGGCTGATTTATATGTGATTCCACTGGAAGGATTCAAAGTGGTGCTGGGGGTGCAGTGCTTAAGTCCCTTAGGAGGCATATGGAATTTCACGGAGCTGATCATGACTTTCCATCCATGGAAGAAACTAGTGAAATGGAGAGGCATCGCCGGGGGCCAAGATTAGATTGGTAGCATGGAGATCCCAAACCTCTAACTTATTGGATCCATTGCTACATGAGTTCGAGGAGGTATTCAAGAAGCTGCAGGGCTATGACCTGTTGGGACACATGATCATCACAAACACTTGATGTTGCGTGGTACCTATAGTGGTGCGACCATATCGTTACAAGTTCCTGCCAAAAAATGAGATTTAGGCGGCAATGTGAGCTGGTGCTTCAACAATGTGAGCTGGTACTTCAGAGCATTGAATGACAACCCAATTAAAGAATAATTTCTCATGGTCCTAATGTGTTCTCCAACCTAGATCTCTAATCGGGCTACCATCAAAGTCTGAATGGGTCCTGAAGATGAATCAAAGACAACATTCATGGTGCATCATGGGAAATTCAAGTTCATAGTCATGCCCTTCTTTTTGACTAATGCTCCTTTGACCTTTCTGATCATCTTGAATGAGGTATTTGGTCCATGTTTTGGTTTTTTTCGATAATATACTTATTTTCAAGTTGCAAGTGGAGCACCTTTAGCATGTTCGGATTGTCCTGATTTTGATACGAAAACACTGATTGACATTGAAATAAGAGAAATTTTCCTTTGGCTATGATCACGTGCAATACCTCCATCATATTGTTCATTTAAGTGTATATATTGATCCATGTAAGTTTAGTGCAATCACAAAGTGATCCAAACCGTAAACACCACGAGTTCTTTGCGGCTTCCTAGTGCTCACAAGGTACTATCACCAATTCACCTAGCACTATGGCAAACTTGCCACACCACTGACATCCTTAAACAGACAATCATTTTAGTGGACGCAGCATGTATAACTTTTGAAGAGTTACAAGCAACATTATCAGCTCACAACTACCATATTTCACCGAAGAGTTTTAGGTGGATTGCGATGCATTAGATACACGCATTTGAGAAATTTACTTCATTCGGGACACCCTGTTGCATATTTCAGTCAACTACAAGCACAACCTTGTCACAAACTACCCAGAGTAAGAGTTGATAGGAGTGGCCATGACAGTTCAATACCATAGTTTATATATGTGGAGTCGACGGTTAAAGATGCATACATGTTACTATCTTGAAACATTTGTTGGAGTAGAAGCTCATCGCTCTGCCTTAACAACATTAGGTGAGCGGGCTACTTTGATACAATTTCTACGTTGTTGAGTACTAGGGGCACACTTAACAAGGTGGTTGATGTCATGTAATGACGAGAAAAGGACATCCAACACTTATGTTATATATCCTCCACCCCAATAGAACTGCTTGAGGACATGCTCACAAAGGTTACAGAACCACCCACTCTCAGTACTCTTAGGGGAAATATCAGGAGGAAGGAAGCTTTCGTGCACTGGGCAAAACAAGATTTCAGAGGCTTAAAGGGAAGTTATATTGGAAGGGTGCCCCAATCTTTATCATAAAATATACGATATGTGGGAAGTTATGAGAGTTTAGTCACTAGACATGTTAAATGGGGGAGGGGTAGACCAATAAAGACTTGGAATGAAACTAGTGATATTATGACTTAGGGCACAATGGCGACAAAGGATCCATATAGACGACCCCACTATAGTGGGATAAAGACTTGAGTGAGTGTATGCGGGAAGTTACATTGGAAGGGTATGCTTGAGTTATGGACGTGAAGGGATGATTGGGATAGTAAATCAAGTTTTTGTGAACTCAGTGATGCCTGAAGTTTCTTTGTCGACTCAGTGATGCCTGAAGTTTCTTTGTCGGATGGTATTGTTAAAATTGAATTGCTAGTAGCCGCGATGACTGTGCAACTCATTGTGGTCACTAGCCAAAAATTGTAAGTTGATGGGTGGAGAAACTAGATATAGACCAAGATAGTGTTATGAACGAGAACGAGAACGAGATTCGGAGGAGAAGGGAGAAATCTAGGGTTTGAGAGGAGCAGAATAAATACCTGCGAATACTTGCTTGTCCATTGCCAGGAAACCCTCGGGGTATTTATACCCCTCGGGCCATGGAGGGGCCGACCGACCCCTCCCATAGGGGCTGAACCCGTCCGGTTCAACCCCCAACCGCCATCTTATTTTAATTAGGGAGGGTTGAAGCATCCGGATGGTTCAGCCCTGACCTCCTTCCGTCGTCTTTGGTATTGATGTCCCGCGACCAGGCCGTTATGGGGATTCATAACATTCCCTTCCCCTTCAAGAACCAACTTGTCCACAAGGTGAAACTCTGGGTGACAACAAGGTCGAATGTTGGTAGTCTCCATCCCTTCCTTCAGGCTCATCACAGTCATGTCATTCCCTTGTTCTCGCAGTTTCTCCAAGCAACAAAAAGAGACTTTTTTTCACCGGTGAGATTCTGATCCCGTGCAGGTAGTACTCTTTCCCATCCTGAGCAAACTCCATGGTCAAGTTGTCCCAATCCAGGGTTACTTTACCCAGCTTTCGTAACCACTGGACCCCCAAAACCATATTTGACCCCTGGATGAGCAAAAGTTGACATCCATCTTGCAGGTGTATCACTGATCCCCGCTCCCTTCAACACCCCTTTGCACTGCAACTTATTTTTGTCTGCCACCATGACTTGGGGAGCGGCTTCCTTGGTGATCTCGTGCCCCAACTTTTGTGCCGCTGTGGGTTTAATGAAGTTATGTGTACTCCTGCTGTCAACCACAATGGTCACTTCCTGTTGGCCGATCCACCCCGCAATACTTATAGTGGGCGGTATAGACCCTCCCTCCATGGCCAGGATAGATACCCCAAACTCGATTGTATCCGAGATGTGATCATGTTCCCCTCCTACATCTAACATCTCGCCTTCTTCCTGCAACATGTACACTTGGATCATCTGGCATTTGTGGTCTGGGGTGAATTTCTCATCACAGTTGAAGCACAATCCCTTTTCCTTTCTTGCCCGTAGTTTTGGCCATGTCAATTTCTTCACCGCCGCCCTTTCCGTAGCTCCTTGGTCTTTCTTAGTGTTCGACGGATTTGTAGTGTTTTTCGTATTTCCCTCTCTAGACTTCTGTCGGTTGAGTCGCTTTTCTTGAATTCGGGCCAAACTGATAGCGTGGGTCAAATTGCGGGGCATGTAGGCTTGCACCTCATCCTTGATGTTCTCCTTCAACCCCGAAATAAAACAACTCATTAATGCCCTTTCTCTTCATTGCACCCTGTTGGCTAGTCTTTCAAACTTCTGCTCGGTATTCCATCACCATCCCTTTCTGCCTCGGTTTCTGAAGAAGTTTCTCAAAATCTTCGTACTCCAATGGGCCAACGCCGGCTATAAATCCGTCAACAAATTCGTTCAATAGCGCGGTCCCGTCCTCGGAGAAACTACTAGGTCCACTGGATTGCGTCCTCCTCAAGGTGAAAGGGCGCTAACTTTACCCACTGTTCTTCTGGTATTCCTTGATATTTGTAGAATAGCTCTGCCTTTTGAACCATTCCAATCAAGGTTGTCAGGATCGAGATTCTAGGTGTGATCGTTTTGAGGTTGGATCGAATCAGATCGTAGGATCGGATCGAGGATTGCAAGATCCTACAACATTCATAAAATAAGACTAATTTTTTTTTTTGAATTTTGTATCATTAAATTTCATGATCAATTAACAAAAAAATCAATAAATTGAGTAGTACGTAAATAATTATATTAAATTTTTTAAAAATAATTAAATCAAAAAAAAATAATATCATATTAAGTTTAATTTCAGCTTCAGGTAAGACACTAAATGTTTACTAACAAAAAAAACAAATCTGGACTGAAAGCGACCAAAGAAGCTGTTCTTAGCCTCATTTTGCAGTCAGCAATCGATACTTGGAATACGGTAAAACGACATGATATGATTTTGTGATGGAGTATGGGGCGGGATTGAGATAAGGTTAAATAATGGGTTATGGGCGTTGGACCAGTTGAATGGAGTCGGAATAGGGTTGGACATATTTATAATTACCTTTGGCCAAACCGGTAGAATAGGGTCAGGATCTCGATCCTAAAGATCCTAAGATCCGGATCGCGATCCTAAAGATCCGGATCGCGATCCTAAAGATCCTAAGATCCGGATCGCGATCCCAGTCGTAGATGTGTCGATTTAGATCATATGTAAGATCCAGATCGATTTACAAAATCTGGATCGTAAGATCGTAAGATCCTACGATCCGGATCGCGATCCTGATAACCATGATTCCAATGCGTCTCCTCCTTTGAATTTTGGGTAGTTCATGCGTGTCGCTTTCGGAGGCATGTGTGTCGTCTGTTGCGGCTGTCCGGGTCCCCCATACTCTTGTACAAATCCTTGCGGCTGTCGTCGATTAGCGACCACATGTGGGTACCCCCAATCCTCTCTGTAGGGGTTTCCAACCACTAATGGCGGTCTAAACTCCCATCTGCCTCCACCTCTGTCGCCCCCGACATGTCTCGACATCCCTGGAATAGGAAGGAGTCCATCCCGATGTGGGTGCTCCGTCCCTCTGGGTCTTCGGTCCTCCTATCCCCATTCTAGAGCCCAGTCGAACCCCTGGGTGCGTGCATCCTTGCCATAAGGAGGAAAATCCAAGATCGACGCGTCGATTCTGCCTATCTGGGTTGCCTCGAGCCATGTCGGTGGTCGTCATGATCCTCCTACCCTTCCGCTGTCGATCCCAAGCCCCTATTAACATTGGAGGCCTGATCATTACCCTCCCTACCCACACAGTCTTCGTATCCCGCTGTTGGGGACGGAGGGGGAATTGAGACTGTGTTGGTCTCTTCCGCAACAACCTTACCCTTGATGTATTGAGTCAACAAATTTTTGATCTCATCCATGCGCGCATTCAACTTATCTTCCAGTTGTTTCTCCGATGCCCTTAACTTTTTTTCGATGACCGCCACCGTGTCTGCCAGCCCGATGTAGTTCTCTTCTAGGGTTGCCAACCGATGGATTATTCCTGGGAGCGATTCACCATGATGGAGATCGACGATGCAACCTGCTTCGATGTGGATTGACACGTCCGCAGACGACGTCGATGCTGGGCAAATCGAAGAGACAGTCCGGCTCAGTCAAAGAAGCAGGCAGATTTGAAAGGCCGTGAGTTTTGGCATGCAAAGGATGCGGCGTAGTCGGAGCCTGCGTGAGTGACGCGTCGCTGAAACCTGGCTGAAGATGAGGTCGCTGAAGATGATATCACAGAGTTGAGGTCGCTGAAGATGGCGCAGAACGCTGGAATGGAGCGCAGAACCTGTCGCTATTGGCTTGGTTGCTGGAGTCGGGGGCGGAAATGCATGTATGCTGTGTCGCTGAACGCAGAGGGGTTGATGGGATCGTCGATCAATCGTTGGAGACAGGATCGAAGCAGCCGGGGATTGATCAAAACAGTCGGGTCGGGATTGGGAAAATCGACGGGATCGGCGGACCGGTCGATCGAAGAGATCGATGGAGCGCACCAGTCAGACGTTCAAAGATGTCGAAGCCTTGCTGTGGAGGGTTCGATTGGACGATACTGTACAACCCCGTATTCGCAGAGTAGGTTCCCCACGGCAGGCGCGGGACCAGTTATATGTTTTTAAGCTTTTGAGAGATTTTGCACTCATGGTGGCCAATTTAGGCCTAGCCCTTGTCATATACTAGTAGGGGGAGTTAAAATTTGCCTCTCCCTTGGTTCCTTCTTGGGGGGCGGGTGCGGTAAGTTGGCCCACACCCGCCCCCGACTCGATTGGTGCGAGGTAGGAGCAGCGGGATCGGCTGGAGGCCAGGATCCCGCCCCCTGCACCTTAGCCCTGGGGAGGGCGAGACTGCCCGGGCGGTCAGCTCGCGGGGGCGAGAGCGGCCTGCGGCCAGGCTCTCGCCCCGGGCGGTCAGCTCGCGGGGGCGAGAGCGGCCTGCGGCCAGGCTCTCGCCCAGGGCGGTCAGCTCGCGGGGCGAGACCGGCCGGCAGCCAGGGTCTCGCCCGCGTGTTTAGTATCGCGGGGCGAGACCGGCCGGGGGCCAGAGTCTCGCCCGCGCGGTGAGCTCGCGGGGCGAGACCGGCCAGGGGCCAGGGTCTCTCCCGCGCGGTGAGCTCGCGGGGCGAGACCTGCCAGCGGCCAGGGTCTCGCCCGCGCGGTGAGCTCGCGGGGCGAGACCGGCCGGCGGCCAGAGTCTCGGCCGCGCGGTTGGTCCACTCGTCTCGGGTGCCCGGGGAGGTGGGGGGGTATGGCTTGGCCTCCTCCCGCCCTTGGACCTCTTTTGGCCACGCCTTTACCGTTGTGCCCCCGGGGTGGAGTTACCTGTTTACCCCCCGGTGTGGATGTTTTCTATTGGCTCAGGGCCTATTTTCCTTAGGGGTATTTCAGATCTTTTGGTCCCCAGGCTTGGAAAAACTATAAATAGACCCCCTTGGGTACTTTGGAGGGATGAGTTTTTGGCTTCCTCCTCCCTTGGTTTCTTCTTCTTGGTAGAGTTTGAGAGCTCTTCAAGGTACCCAGCTCAGCCATTGGTGAGGGAGGGGAAGTGCTCTTGTGACTTTCCGTGTGTGTGGTGGGACCTCCACGCTAGAGCCGAGGGTCTGTTCCTAGTTTCCCAAGTATTTGTTCCGTGACGTTCCCCCGAGTGAAGTGAGTGTGAGGTCACCTCTCTTTTGGGACCCCGAACTCCACAGAGACCAAGTTTTTGGTTTCAACAAAGACGTCGGCTGATTTGGGGAGGAAAAAACCTCTGATACCAAATGTTATGAACGAGATTCG
This sequence comes from Platanthera zijinensis, assembly GCA_039513925.1. Classification (NCBI taxonomy): domain Eukaryota; kingdom Viridiplantae; phylum Streptophyta; class Magnoliopsida; order Asparagales; family Orchidaceae; genus Platanthera; species Platanthera zijinensis. The sequence goes on from CM077080.1 coordinate 47,067,534, forward strand.
AGGGAGAAGGGAGAAATCTAGGATTTGAGAGGAGTAGAAGAAATACCTGCGAATACTTGCTTGTCCATTGTCAGGAAACCCTAGGGGTATTTATACCCCTCGGGCCATGGAGGGGCCGGCCGGCCCCTCCCATAGGGGCTGAACCCATCCGGTTCAGCCCCCAACCGCCGTCGTGTTTTAATTAGGGAGGGCTGAACCGGATGGTTCAACCCGGCCTCCTTCCGCTGCCTTTGATATTGTTGTCTCGCAAGACCAGGCCGTTACGAGGATTCATAACAGATAGTGTGTAGACAACTAAAAATTTTCAGGTTTGTAGATAACTCGGTAGTTGTAACTTATGCATTTGGCGAGCTCAAATTATTGTTTAGGGTTATGGATGAACAAATATTGTAAGCTATGGTGATTTGTGCAGATGATGCATTCCTGGCTTAAGTGGAAATTTTACCATTTGGTAACAATTTTTATTAGAGCGTGCATGACAAAAGCATATGTGAAGGTCATATGCATTTGAGAGATTTTTTTTACTACAGAACAATTGAGGGTGGTAGTGTTGGGATATGATAGCATTAATGTTGACTCCTAAGACGTTATCATCAATAAAATGACGAGCCAAAGTCGGGGAGGGATTTCGAGTGTTTGGGACAATGCTTTAATTTTTTTAGAATCAAGCTTGGCCTTCTATTCCAAAGGTTCGGAAGAAGTGTTGTCAATGGAGTGGCGATGTTACAAAGGAGGGAAACATCCACAGCGAATGCGAAACATACAGGAACACGACGAGTGTTCAGTTGAGATTATTAGTTTAGTATTAATATTGGTCTATTAGTATGTGAGTGGGTTTAGTCCCACATCTTGGGTCAAGTTGTAAGTGTCAATGTATTTCCTATATATTATGCCCTATATGGATGAATAAGATTACTCAAATATTTTCCCTCTTCCTTTCTACTTGGTATCAGAGGAAACCCTAGCCGTTGTTTTCTCGCTGTGCGCTCGCGTCTCGCTCCCGCTCCCGTCTCGCACTTCCGCTCCCGCTACTTCTCCCGCTCCCGTCTCCCTCTTCCTTTCCCGCTCCCGCTCCCTTCTCCATCTTCCACTTTCGCCCCCGCTCCCGTCGACGGAATCGACGTCGGATTTCCTCGACGGGAGCGAATCTTGGCCCCCCTGCAGTTGCGCTCGATCCCATCGACGCCGAAGTCTGCTACTTCCATGGGAGTTGACTATGCCTGCTACTGCTCCAGTCCGCCTCCTTGCATGTGTTGCTCGACTGATCTGTATTGCTCCTCCATCGACGGCATCATCGCCGTTTCCCGTTGCTGCCTCGTTTCTCTTTCAGTGTCTGCTCTGCTTTGCCTGGATCGTCTGTTTCAACTGGATCAGCTGTCGATCGCTCGTTCAACTGCTGCTGTTACGTCTACCGCTGCTGCACCTTATCCTGCTGTTCCGCCTCCCTGTTCTGTCGCTGCTTCTCAACACAGGTGTTGTGCTTGCTCTGCGTTGCTGCTGTTGTCGGACTGTCAATGGTCTCCACTGTTGTTCTTGCCACAGATATTGTTCCCGCTGCTAGCTTCTCTTGATGATGGGGATGATGGAGTGTTTTTTGCTCTCTTTTTTTGCAGTTTTATTTGTGTGTCTTCCTCAGTGTTTCATGTGTTTTTTATGCCTATTTGCACGTGAGTTTCACGTGAAGGGGAGTGTTTGGGATGAGGGCGACCCGGATGATCTTTCCCGTTGTTCTCCTCAGTCCCACATGACCTTTAAGCTTATGTCGTGTGTTGCTTGTGTCTCCCCAAGTTTTTTGTTGATGATTGGTAGGTGGTATGGTCTTTGGGGGTTGTTTTTCCCCTTTTTTCTCTTATCCCCGCGGGCACGTAGATCTATGTGTGAGGTATTATCCCTGCAGTCTCGTAGATTCGTGTGTGGTGTTATCCCCGCGGCCCAGTAGATCCGTGCGTGTGTGGTGTTATCCCCGCGGTCTCATGGATTCGTGTGTGTGGTTTCTTTCCCGTGGGTGTACTGTGTGGGAATATCCCCGGTCACCCGTCTTGTCCCCCCTTTGCCTATCACATTTACCCTTTCCATTGATGTTGTCAAGCTACAGGTTTCCCCTCCAGCTTGAGGGGGAGAATTGAGATTATTAGTTTAGTATTAATATTGGTCTATTAGTATGTGAGTGGGTTTAGTCCCACATCTTGAGTCAAGTTGTAAGTGTCAATATATTTCCTATATATTATGCCCTATATGGATGAATAAGATTACTCAAATATTTTCCCTCTTCCTTTCTACTTGTTCTTGAGGCAGACGATTACAACAAGCAGGATGATGCCATCAAGCATTAATAAATTAGTGCGATATCTCAATCCATTTTTTGAGCACTTTAATTCACGCGTTTTTTATTTGCTTGCAGTAATTTCAATTTTACACTTGTTTTAAATCTTCTATGTTGTCTTGATGTAAAAACTATTTCATCTTTTGGGTAATGAGATTTAGATCGGCTAGCCAATGTTTTCCTTGGATTTTCTTCTCCCTTCTTTCACATCACTCACCACCCATTCTGTCATCGAGATAACATTTGTCTGTCATGCCTCTATTGTCCCGTATCTTCCTCCATTGTCACGCTCCAGCCCTTAGTGCCACGTCCATGGCCCCACAACTCCCTATCTACACCCCTTTGTTCCTACACATTGATTGCTTTGTGCACCTTGCCGATCGCATCATCATCCAATATCTTCTCCTCCCTTCTCCCCTCTCCCCATCATCATCTACTTCGTTGATACCTTAGGAGTTTCATTAGTTCAACCAGCCTTCTCAAATCGATTCTTCGACGCCAAGTACCAACAACACTAGCTTGCTCCATATGCGCATCCTCTGCTTCAATTGAAGCCTTAGCGGCAACTGCTACCAGAGCGTTCGTTCTTGGTGTTGCTTCCACCCGACACAACGTATTGTCGTTGATCTTACCTAGAAGCCATCCACACTACCGCGTAGTGCATTCGCCAATTTTTGCACACGTCAACATTGTGCACACAACTTATGCGCCCTTTGCTCTTTTAATAGCAGTCGGTGCAATTTGCACACGTGAGCCATGATCGACACTCACATTGATGTTATGGGGAAATGCGTAACTCGTTGGTTATGGGGATATTATGGCTTCAATAAGAGCAACCTTGTTACAAATGGATGCTCATATTGAGAAATCTAAAGACCATTGTTTTAAATGCCCTCGAGCAAGCCCGATATGTCTGTCGACATGTCGTTTTAAGGGGAAATGACATTTTTCTAAAAAAAATAGATGATGTCCTCTGGTAAAATACAGGTTGATATATCTGATTTTTTTTACATATCGGCCAATATGACCTTTGAACATATCTTTTATTATTGCATTTAATTTTTTGTTAGAGACTAGCAATGTATGTTCAAATCACACACACACATATATTTATATTATGCTAAATTGATTAAATTTATTGTTTTGTTCTCTATAATATTTTTTATTCTTACAATCATTTTTTTATAATTATTCCGCACTCTATGTTTCTTATTGTATATTTCAACAAATGTTAAATCGTTCAACGTTGGTAGAAACCACGGTGGGGCCCAAGCCGGGTAGAGTCCAGCTCAGTTGGGTATCAGGACTTGAGATAGTAACCTGATAAAGGAGGTCCTGGGTTCTATCCCAGGCCTCAACAACCTGCCCGTGGATTATCCCTGGTGGACCCGGGAGAGCTGGTTGGGGATGCTTCTTAGCCATTCGACTGCAGTCGGCCACGTGGACTCTACCCGGCTTGGGCCCCACCGTGGTTTCTAACAAAAGATGGCCATCTTTTGTTAGAAACCACGGTGGGGCCCAAGCCGGGTAGAGTCCACGTGGCCGACTGCAGTCGAATGGCTAAGAAGCATCCCCAACCAGCTCTCCCGGGTCCCACAGGGATAATCCACGGGCCCAAGCCTGGTAGAGTCCACGTGGCCATCTTTTGTTAGAAACCACGGTGGGGCCCAAGCCGGGTTGAGTCCACGTGGCCGACTGCAGTCGAATGGCTAAGAAGCATCCCCAACCAGCTCTCCCGGGTCCCACAGGGATTATCCACGGGCAGGTTGTTGAGGCCTGGGATAGATCCCATGACCTCCTTGCTCAGTTGGGTATCAGGACTTGAGATAGTAACCTGATAAAGGAGGTCCTGGGTTCTATCCCAGGCCTCAACAACCTGCCCGTGGATTATCCCTGTGGCACCCGGGAGAGCTGGTTGGGGATGCTTCTTAGCCATTCGACTGCAGTCGGCCACGTGGACTCTACCCGGCTTGGGCCCCACCGTGGTTTCTAACAAACGTATTTATTAGTTGATTATTTGTATGCTTTTAACATAAATTTATTAAGTTTGAAAATACTCTTAATCAATTAAGACTTTCAATTTTTTTCCTTTTACTGTAGAATTTAGTATTATCATTTAAAATTATTATATAATATTAAATATATTTTACAATATATATTTGTACTTGTTACATGCTCTTCAAATTTGTTTTGGGATATATATACATGATTCATTATTCGTCAATTTGTTATGCTAAAAATTTTATTTTTAGAATATAGAATTATACTTAATATGCATACACATTTTTTTTATTTATAAGATATGAAAATTTAATAATTAAAAGTATCCTCGACATGACTCCGACTGCGAACATCCAAAATTTAAAAACTTTATCCGACATATGTCGCAAACAATCGATATTTATAAGCATGCACAAGACATCAGAGCCCCAAGTTCCCCTCCATTGTTGATGCAACCCAGTTTAGATGGCTCCTACTTCAATGGATCTGACCCTATGGGGGTGGATTGCTAACAAAACAATTCTTTGACTTATAAGGGACCCCTGAGGCACAAAATGTTCTTATTATCCGCCTTGAAAATTTAAAAACTTTATCCGACATATGTCGCCAACAATCGATATTTATAAGCATGCACAAGACATCAGAGCCCCAAGTTCCCCTCCATTGTTGATGCAACCACTGTTTAGATGGCTCCTACTTCAATGGAGCTGACCCTATGGGAGTGGATTGCTAACAAAACAATTCTTTGACTTATAAGGGACCCCTGAGGCACAAAATGTTCTTATTATCCGCCTTGAAATGAAAGGGTTCGTTTTTCACTGAGTTTGTTGGCTCCAACAAACAGCATTAGGACTCACATGGTTGTTCCCCAAGCAAGCACTCAATAAGTGCTATGATCACTGCCATTTCGTCAATATAGGGGAGTCTGGATTGCCTTTGTGGTGTCTGTCAATCCGGTTCTCTTAATAGCTACGTGATGAGTTTTTCGAACTCGTCAATCATGTGCCCGATCTATCACCTGATCACTATCACCTCCAAACTTCTGACTGATGACACCACCACCAACTTTCATAACTTGCCGCCTCCAAGACCACAATTTCAAAAACTATCTACCATAATCTCGGCTTACCCAACTACCATACTGAATTAAGGTCGGGCTCTACAGTGCGAACAACAACACGTTTATTATGCAAGAATTTTTTCATTACTCTATTATCGTGAATCCCTTTGCAGACTACTGTCCCGATCCCTCCGTAGGACATCTAGATCGCCGGCCTTCTTCTTCATGAAAAATCGAGAAAATAAAACAACACTAGTGAACGGATCTTCCTTCTTTCTTGCGGTCCACCCCCCACTCTACACACCCACCCGCTTCCAAGAATCCACAGATTGAGAGCTTTCAGATCTTCCTAGTTGGAGCTTTCCGGATCGGTCTTCCAGATTTGCTTCCCAGATTGAGCTTCTAGATCTAGGTTCTAGAAAGAGCTTCCCTAATTGAGCCTCTCGAACTCCTAGAAGGTTTTTTGAGCTTCCCTAGGGTTTCTCCTTCCATGTTCAAGCATGATTCAGAAATTTTAGTTCAGGAGGAAATTTTTGTGTGTATCTTCATAAATTTTCAATATCATTCAGAAAAAATCATTGGAGATATGTAACATGTATCGTATGCGAAGAGGATAATACAGAGTTTTGAAATTTTATATATCATTCTAGAAAAATGTAGATGAATGTTGGTAATGGCTTATAAGAAAATTGTTGATTTTGTAATATCGGTGATGGTTTACAAAAAAAATCTATTATTCTTGTTGGAGAGGAGAAAAAGAAAATAAGTAGTGCATGCTATTCTTTCACAAAGGAGATATTTAAAGCATTACATACGTGAGTCAAATACGGACAGCCAATGTGGGACAACAAAACCCAACTACTATTAAAAACCCTAATAGACCGACATTGACTCGATAACTCCAACACCCCCTCAAGCTGAAGGGGGAACCTTTAGCTTGGATACACAAATAATGACAATGGAGGTAGGCGATGCAGGACAAAATAGCAGATGAGCCACTGGGGAAATTCCAAACCGAGGAATCAAGCCGGAGACATAGCCACACAGGACGCATACCCACACACGACACAAGACCCACACACGACGCAAGACCCACACACGACGTGGACATGCTTGAAACCGGTTAACCAACATCACCTACACACAACATGCAAAAGAGGACGAAAGATGTGGAGCACATCATCAACCGGGCAACCGGGTATAATCCGTTGCGGATAATCCGCACAAAGGGCGGTCCCACACGACACAGTTTCGTACGACACGGTCCCACGTGACATAACCCAATGAGACTAGAACACCAATATCAGTCGCGTCCCCAACACACGACCAATAGAAAGACATATGAGGAGACACATATGACATAAGCCTATAGACCGTGTGGAACGAAAGAGAAAAAATCGGTAAAGATCATCTGAGTTGCATTCTTCCCAACACTCCCCCTCACGTAAAACACACGTGCATATAAGCATAACAATAACCATAACAAACACTAACAATAATCAAGCAAAAACATTGAAAGACCTAAAAGACACATAAAAGGGCCAAATCAACACGAGACATCATCATTGGCGAGAGATCAACATCACAGAAGTGGTAGCAGCAGATGGAATTGACAAAAAGCCATAGACAGTTGTTGGAGTCCACAAAAATGAGAGGCAATGGTTGGATATGCAAGAGATCTTTGACGGAAATGCCGGAAGGGAAAGTTAGGGACGGGATCAACTCCATAGAACCGCGGAGGCTCCAGATCAATGGCTGGAATTTGTTCTGGGGCACAACAAAGTAGGGAAGAATTGCGGGATGAAAAAGACTGTAGGAAATGATACCAGCATGTGACATCGACTAGATCTGGGGCGTGGAAAAGGGATTGAAGCGGGAGCTAAATCCAGCTGTGAGAGAGGCAATAGGATCAAGGTTGTCAGGATCGCGATCCAGATCATAGGATCTTACAATCCTACGATCCAGATTTTGTAAATCGATCCTGATTTTGTAAAGCGATCCTCGATCCGACCCTACTATCAGATCCGATCCTACCTCAAAACGATCTCATCTAGGATCTCGATCCTGACAACCTTGAATAGGATTGGCTATTATCGAGGGCAACAACAGGATCAGCCGCTGAAAGAAAGATCTCGTCTTCGTCGATGAGATTTTTTGCACCCGGACGCGATTTTTTGCACCCGAGCGCGATATTGGCGCCCGGGTGCAAATTCTTCGTCCGGGCTCGTTTTTTGCACAATGAGATTTTTTCAGCCCGAACACGATTTTTTTAGCTCAGACGCGATTTTTTCAGTCCGGATGACATTTTTTCCCCCGAGCGCGATATTTTTGCATGAGAGCTATTTTTTCGCCCGGACGCGTTTTTTGACCCGGACACATTTTTTCGCCCGGGCCCGCTGTTTTCGCCCGGGCGCGATTTTTTCGCCCGGGCCCGTTGTTTTCGTCCGGGCGCGATTTTTTCGCCCGGGTATGATTTATTTCGCCCAGGCACGATTTTTGCGCCCGGGTGCAATTATTGCGCCTAGACTCGAAAATCGCAACCAGGCGAAAAAATCGCAACTGGGCGAAACAATCACGCCCGGGTGAAAAAATCATGAAAATATTGCGCCCGGGCGAAAAAACGCGCCTGGTCAAAAAATAACGCGCCTGGACGAAAAAATACACGCCCGGGCAAAAAAATTGCGCAATGGCGAAAAAAGCACGCCCTGACAAAAAAAGCGCGTTCGGGGAAAATCATGCCCGAGCAAAAAATCCACACCCAGGCAAAAAAATCGTCCGGGCGTAAACTTGTTCCCGGGCGAAAGACTCGCACCCGGCAAAAAAATCGTGCTCGGGCAAAAAAATAACGTCCGGGCAAAATCAACTTGCTCAGGCGAAAAAATCATGCCCGGGCGAAAAAAAACGCGTCATTTCTTAGCGTATTTTGCAGGAAGAAAGTTAGTTCAACATCGATCAATGTCATTTCGTATGACAGAAAGTCTTTCTGTAAACAAGCAATAAAAAGTGATGAATGTCAATTCATATGATTGAAAGTCGTCATACAAACAAACAAAAGAATTGAATTTAAACTCAATGTCATTTCCCATGTGTATTGATATTGGATTGAAAGCCGATACTTCAATGTCAATGTCCGTGAAACGAACTGACCCTAATAAACCGACATTGACTCAATAATTTTTGCCAAACAGAAATCGTTTCTCAAACATGCAGTTCATGACCGCTGTGTTCACAAACCATAGTTTGTGACTGCTTGTTCACGACCCCCACTGCTGCTTCAAACTAGACCTCGGTGCATTGATTGAGAATTCAGAGCATGCTGATTTTTTATGTAATCAGACAGTATTATAGCAAAGTTCGCATTAAAGTGGTTAGAAAATCACAGATAACTTGTCTTGCAAATCATCTCGAAACATTTTTGATGAGTTGCAATTGTTTTATTCTGTTTTTGCATGTAATTGTTTGTACCGCTAGTTTTAATTCTCCTGAAGCCCATTAAAACTTCTATGATTTTTCTAATAACTTCATAAACCTGTATTGGTTTTTTCATGATTCAGCCCTTTAATTTCGTTTGTTTCATAACATACTGCAAGGTGCAAGCGTAAGACAAGTTGTGAGCTGTTTTGTTTTAAATTGCTCGGCTTAAACCAAGATCCACTCTACAATTTCCTCACATTTCTAAATATTATTATTGCCATGGGTTTTCTATGAACTTGGATATGATTTAATTCTTTTAAGCTTAGAGATCATAATTTTTTTACATTGAAAGCTTCAGTAGTTTCTTAAATCTATATATATATATATATATATATATATATATATAGTCGTGCACATAAAGCCTGACAGACCCAGTTCAGGACCGGGCTTGCCAGGCCCAGACCCCTTATATAAAGGGGGACTAATGCGGCACAGGCGTCACATCTGCCTGCCACCCTGGAGTCCCATCAGGGGCCCACCTGGAGTCAGCACCAGGCGGCTTTCATCAGGGTCGCGGCCCGTACATCCCAATCAGCTCTCCGCCATGGAATCACCATCATGCGGCATGTTGTTGAGGTCGGGGCTCGATCCACAGACCTCCTAGATAAGAGGCCTTCACCAGCGCTCTCATCACCAACTGATCCGCGGATCGTGCCCCGACCTCAACAACCTGCCGCATGGTGGTGATTCCATGGCGGAGAGCTGGTTGGGGTGTACGGGCCGCGGCCCTGATGAAAGCCACCTAGTGCTGACTCCAAGTGGGCTCCCTGGTGGGACTCCAGGGTGGCGGGCAGGTGTGACGCCTGTCCCGCATTAGGGACTAGTTGGGCCTCTTCGGCTAGGCCTAGACCAGGCCCAGACCTGACTTAGGCCGATTTTTTTCTGAAAAAGTTAATTTTTTTAAAAAAAATTAATTAATATAAATACAAGACTAAAGATTTAATTTTTGATATATTAAACATTTATAAAAATAAAAAAAAATTTTAAAAAAATTTAAAAACTAAAAAAAACTCAGGAGAGCCGTTCATAGAGCATGGGACATTGGGTTAGCCAGCCATTATGACAATTGGCTATTATGGTACGTCTCTTCCCAACGTCTTTTTAAGTCTTTAGAGATGTTGGCAGCTGGCAATTTTTAAATAAATTTGCGCGACAATTTTTGCTACGCTGCCTTGTTTGAGTCAGTCTTGGGTCAGACCCAAGCAAGGCCTGAAACCGAGCCCATGCAAACCTAGGATCGGGCTTGGCCTCGGCCTAGCCCGGGCCGGGCACCAGGCCAGGCAAAACACTAATGTGGGGACCTTTTTAGGCCCCCCAGGACCGGCCTGGGCCTGGACCAGACTTGCCCGGGCCTAGGCCTAACCAGACTTTTGCCCGGGCCTAGGCCTAACCAGACTTTTGCCAGGCCGGGCCCAGGCGGGCTTTCCAGACCAAGTTTTTTGTGCACCGCTATATATATATAAATATTTATATATGTATGTATATATGTATGTATATATATGTATGTATATATATATATATGAAAATTTTATAGAGAAAATCGGTTCTCTATATAAGCTCAGAAAATCGCAATCATAGCCATTCACACCCATCGTACATGTATTCAAAATTGCGGTATGATGGCCGTGGATGGCTATGATCACGGTTTTTTTGAGCTTATATAGAGAACTTATTTTCTCTTTAAAACTCCTATATATATATTGTTAAATAGGAAAAATAAAACTATTGTATTGAAAAAGAACCCCTCCCCCTCCCCCCCTATATATATATATATATATATATATATATATATATATATCTTTACTACATTATATCAATATACATATTTGAGAGCACACCAACCAACCTAAATCGTTAGATCAAAGATTTTCTTTTTTCTCATCCATTGGATGAAGAAAGAGAAAAAAAGTTTGAGGAGAGAGGGAGAGACAAAGAAAGGGAATATAAATAAGTGTCTTAAAGCTATGAGAGAGAGGGGGAGAGTGGGGAGAAAGATGAAGGTGTTGTGTGGTCAAATCACTTTAAGAGGAGAGAGAGGGGGGTTAAATATAAGAAAAGAAGAGAAGGTGGGGCCCGTGACATTTAATGAAAAGAGGCAATAAAAATTAATTTAAATTCTATCATGCAATTTTTCGTTTACCTGTTTGCGCAATTTTTCGTTTTCCAAAATTGTCCTTCGGCATAGACGCTCGAATGTGGGCGTAGCCCGCCTGGAAGCGGGAGGAACCCGCCTGGATGCGGGCATAGCCCGCCTGGAAGCGGGCGCAACCCGCCTTGATGCGGGCGCAGCCCACAACGACGCATCGAGAACGGGCGAAGCCCGTTCGAAGATGCTAGTATATATATATATATATATATATATATATATATATATATATATATATATGGTAATATATATATGAGCAAACACTCCCTCTCAAGTTGGGCATGTAATGTTTTTCATGCGTAACTTGCTAATAATCGATGCAAATGTTTTCTCACTTAACGCCTTAGTAAGAAAATCAACAAGTTGTCACTCTGAGTAAACGAAAGGGGTACATACAATCCCTTTCACAATATTTTCTTTAATGAAGTGTCGATCAACTTCAACATGCTTGGTGCGGTCATGCTGGACAGGGTTCTGAGCAATGTTGATTGCAGCCTTATTATCACAATACAAATTAAAAGGCCCGGTTTCCAATAAACCAATATCATTCAAGAGGGAACGAAGCCACATCCCCTCACATATCTCATGTGTCATGGCTCTAAACTCAGCCTCTGCACTAGAGTGAGTCACTACATATTGTTTCTTGCTTCTCCACGTGACCAGATTAACCCCAACAAAAGAACAATATCCTGTGGTAGATCTCCTATCATCAACTAATCCGGCCCAGTCAGCATTAATATATATTTCAATTTTTAAGTGATCACTAAGGGAGAATAGAATTCCCCTACCAGGCGAGGTTTTCAAATACCTCAAAATTCTGTGTGCAACATCAAAATGTCGGACTTTAGGGGAATGTGTGTATTGACTTACCACTCCTACTACATATGAGATGTCCGGACCGGTATGAGATAGGTAGATCAGTTTACCAACCAACTTCTGATAACTAGAAATATCTTCCACCAACTCCCTATCATCACGTCCAAGTTTGTAGTTCACTTCAATAGGAGTATCGACATGCTTGCAACCACTCATTCTTGTCTATTTTAACAAATCAAGGACATAATTCCGCTGAGAAATATGAATATCATATTTTGATCTGACAACCTCAATCCCTAGAAAATATCACAACCTATCCAAGTCTTTCACTTCAAATTCACTAGCAAGTTTGAGTTTTAAGGCACATATCTCATCCATGTCATCACCTGTAATAATCATATCATCAACATATACAATCAGGATAGCCACCTTCATTTCTTTTTGTCTCATAAATAAGTGTGATCAGCGTGGCTTTGGGTATACCCTAATGAGATCATGACTTTGTGAAGTATCCCAAACCAAGTTCTCACCAAGCTCTCGGAGATTGTTTTAACCCATATAGAGCTTTTTTCAATTTACACACTTTCTTTTCAGAGCCGATAGAGACAAGATCGGGAGGCATCGACATATAGACTTCCTCTTCCAATTCGCAATGAAGGAAAACATTCTTTACATCTAGCTGTTGAAGGTCCCACCCTTTACATGCGGCACAGGATAATAGGACCCGTATTGTATTCATTTTTGTCATTGGAGCAAAAGTCTCTTGGTAGTCAATACCATGAGTTTGGGTGCAGCCCCTTGCCACCAATCGTGCCTTGAATCTCTCCACAATACCTTCAGAGTTTTTCTTTACTATAAAAATCCATCAACAACCAATTTTCCTCTTGCTAGGAGGGAGATCGACCAGTTCTCATGTGTGGTTCTTTTCTAGAGCCCTCATTTCCTCCATCATCGCCTTTGTCCATTTGGGGCAACCAAGTGCTTCCTGTCATGTACATGGAACAAACACAAAAGAAAGAAAAGCGACAACGGCTTTATAGGAAGAGGATAAAGAGGCATATGACACAGTTAGATAACGGATGTTGATTGGATGAGCGTATACCTTTTCAGAGGGCAATAGGTAACCCCAGGGATGTTGTAGACAAATCCGGTTTCGGCTCTGGTATAATGGAATGTGATTGAGTGTTTGATCTTTTGCTTCTTCGAGTGTACATCTGCAATTCCTTTTCTTCGGGAATATCCTTACTCTCCCCCTGAGTGATAATGTATGGAAGAGGAATAGGACGAGGAAGAGTAGGAGCACTCACTTCCAAGTATGAAGACTCTCCCTGAAGTGAGGACTCATAATAAGAGGTACTTTCATGAAACGTAACATCCATGGAGACAAAAGTTTTCCTGCTTGGAGGATGATAACATTTGTACCCTTTCTGTGTAGAAATAACCAATGAACACACAACGAAGGGCACGAGGATTAAGTTTTGTCCGAGTAGTGTTATGAATATGAACAAAACATAAATACTCAAACACACGGGGTACAAGGGTAAGGAGGTATGCCAAGTGTATGAAGAGGAGTACGCTTGTCCACATGACAAGACGACATACGATTGATGAGGTAAGCTGCAGTGAGAAGAGCATCACCCTAATAGTATTTTTGAAGAGATCGTAAATAACAAACATCGTGTCATTTCAAGAAGTTGACGATTTTTTCGTTGAACAACACTATTTTGTGCAGGAGAATGTACACAAGTGGTTTGATGAACGATACCACAAGAACTCAAATAGTTTTCAAATTTGATATCCATATATTCACGCTCATTATCACTGCGAAGAATTTTAATAGTGGCACCAAATTGAGTCGAAATCATTTTATGAAATTTTTGAAAAAGAGGGAACACTTCATTTTTACTATACATCAAATAAATCCACGTGGTACGAGAAAAACAATCAATGATAACCAGAGATCGAAGCAACAGAACCAGCGCCCCATACATCACTATGAATAGTATGAAATCGTACAACAGAAGACTTAGACACGTGATTGAAAGAGACATGTTTATGTTTAGCAAGTTCACAAGCATCACACATAAAAGTTCTAAAAACAGAAGATGAAAAACTAGGAAATAATGTCTGCATAGTAGAACTAGAAGGGCGGCCCAACCGGCGATGCCAGGTAGCCAACTGAGGAAGCTGGTGAGCATGAAAGGCCTGAAAAATAGTAGCATCAAACACGTACAATCCATCACACATTCTATCAGAGTCAATCACCTTCTTCGTCTGTAGGTCTTGAAAGACACAATAAGAAGAAAAGAAAGTGATGAAGCAGTTCATGAAATTTGTAATATGACTAACAAATAAGAGGTTGCAAGTAAAAGAAGGGACGTGAAGGGCAGAAGCCAAGGTAAGAGAAGAGCAAGTGATAGAGCCTTTTCCTGCAATAAAGGAAAGGGTTCCATCAACAATGCTTACCTTGTCTCTGCCAGATAATGGTGAATTGGAAATAAAACCTGACGATGACCCAATTATATGATTTGTGGCTCCAGAATCAATAATCCAATGAGTGGCAGACGGTACAACAACAGAGTGAGCACTTGGACTACCTGAATGAGCAAAGGATGAGGATGGACCAGAAGTGGGCTCTGAGGATAACCCCTGCATCATGCGACGGAGAGTCATCATCTCATTAGCAGAAAAGGCCCCAGGTAGAGACAAGGGCTCTGAGATTTGGGCACTAGAAGTACTATCATCAATGAACTCAGTCAGATGAGCAGAGCGGGATGAGCTAAAATTTGAGCGGCCACGACCACGTCCACCATGGCCCCCACGAGGAACCATGCCACCTCTCGATGGAGGGGGTCCATGCAATTTGAAGCAAGTGTCACGAGTATGCCTACTCTGACCACAATAATCACACATCAAGTGGTCTTTGTCCGAGGGCCGATGCCTAAAGTCCTGAGAAGTGGTGCCTCCAGAATGAGAAGTCGCAAGTGCAGAACCACTAGAAAGACCCTCTGAACTCCAAGACTGACGACAGTCATATTCCTACTGTACAATGTTATAGGTCTCTGACAATGAAGAGAATGGTATGCAGCCAAAGATCTGAACAATAATCTGATCGAAGTCCCGGTGTAAACCATGTAGAAACTCAAACACTCTATTCCGATCTTTGTGAGCACGAACAAGAAGAACATCAGCAGTGCAAACAAGGTCGAGGGATGTAAAATGGTCATACTCCTGATATAGCTGAGTGAACTCTAAATAATACGCGGACGATCGATCCCCCTGTCGAAGGAGAAATATCTTTCGTCGTAGCCGAAAGACCTAAGCAGTGTTGCCTTTCTGGGAATAGGTAGATTCAGCACGACTCCAAATATCTGTTGCGGTATACAAGAATAGGTAATTTCATGCAATAGTCTCTTGCATGGAATTAATTAACCATGACATAACCAAAAAGTTCTCTGATTCCCATTGAGCTCATGTAGATGAGGTCCATGCTGGCTCCGTAATAGTCACATTAACAGAGCCAAACAAACGACGACTCTTAAGGGCCAATGCAATAGATCGAGACCATGATAGGTAATTTGTTGTATCAAGACGAATCATGGTGATCTGGGATACCGTATGATCATGCCCAACCCGGGTAGATCCAGCGGGTTGTGTTACGTCAGGAGAATCCACCACGTCAGACATAGTGAAATCAGAGAACATATGTGCCGGTAGAAGAAAAAAATTCCAAGAAGAAGAAACCAGCCTCCACGAGATCGCCAGAAAATGGGCGATACCGAAAAAAATGTCAGACACCACCAATAGGACCGCCTCGGATTCTAGAATAATAGATCCTTGAGTGTTGAAGTCAAAGGAGGCTTGAATGAGGAGATAGAAGGCTTTTCATGAGAGAAAGCAAAAGAGAGAAAAATCTCAAGATCCATGATATAGGAAGATCCGGTGGAGAGATTACTTGATCCCCCTAGTAGGAGGTAGAGGAATGAAAAACGAAACTTTTCTGAGAAAAATTGGAAAAATCAGGCAGTTGCCGGAGCGGCGGCCATCCGACCGCTGATCACGATCGGGGTTACGCGGGTACCCGCGACAAACAGATGTTGAGAAATGAGAGAGGGAGGAGGTGGAGGGGAGAAGGGTGGCCGAAGGTGGAGGTCGCCGGGCTGCGGAGCGCCGAGCGGCGGTTAGGGCTTTTTTCCTTTCCGTAGCTCTAATACCATGTTAAACGAGAAAAATAAAACTATACTATTGAAAAAGAACCCCCCCCCCCCCCCCCCCCCCATATATATATAGGGTAATACAAATATTAGCTAATGTGTGTGTGTGTATTAAAAATCCCGAACTCCATCAAAACTTAACTAAACTTCAAACCGACTCGATTCGGTTTGGAGTCTCATTAGTTAGAGCTCCACTCCTTGCTTGAAATAATTATCCATATTGCACTAAAAAATGAGTATTTGTTTGTGTGCTTTGCAATCTTGTTAGTATATTCTAAGCTATCTTTTATATTTTATATAAAACTCGAAGCTTGTTATACATGATTAACTCTAAAACATTTTTGTACTCTTTTTTTGTTTCCTTTGTGCAGGGGCTATGTATTTGCTGTAAGCGTCCACAGGGTGCAGCTTCTTCTGCAAGTCTTGAGCGTGAAACGCTTTCACCATCAGCAGCAGCAAACACAAGCCAGCTCACAGGAAGAGTATTCATCGTCCGAGAGCAACGAGATATGCGACTATTTTAGCCGCCGTGTTGCGTCAGAGCCCTATGATGCCTCAAGGGTCGCATCCTTCATCACCCTCCTCACCCTGCCGATTTCGGTCGTGCGAGAATTTTTGAAGCTGATTGCTTGGAAGAAAGGCTTGTCTCAGGCGCACAGCGGAGACACGGCCGCCCAGAGAGCGAGGATCGAGTTGTGCCTGGAGAATCACTCCGGCTCTTCTTACGAGGACAGCTCCGAGGGTTCGTCGGCGTCGAAGAGCAACATTCATCACGACCGTGCCCACAATTCCGTCGACTTTGCTCTCACCTTCGTCCTCGACTCGTCGAATATTCCCCACGTCCATACCTCGGGCGGGGCTGCTTGGCTGCCCCATTGCGTCTCCGTGAGACTCAAGTACTCGTTCGGCGAGAACCCTCATTTATCTTTCGTCAGAATGGACGGGAGCCACGGCGGGAGAGCCTGCTGGTCTCGGGCGGAGGATTGGGAGAAATGCAAGCAGACATTGTCGAGGGCGGTGGATTACGCGAACGGGAATTCTGTGGGAGGGGATGTTAGCCAAGGGAGAGTGAGGCTGGTTGCGGAGGCGCTGCAGAGGACGCTGCAGGCTTTGCTGCAGCAGCAGAGGGACGGCTCCCTGGCCTCCGCCTCCGCCATGACGTAGACGCCAGGCGGCCAAATTTGTTTGTCCCGAACACTGTAACAGACCATCAGTGGAGAATCATCGATCATTTGGAAAGAATTTGAAGATCGGGCGACAGAGTCGTGGTGATGCGCCGTTGGGATCTCGGAACGGGAATGGGGAAGCTCGGAGCTGTCTCCTGAAGCTTCACAGGATTCATATTATTTTCTGTACAGTCAGAGTTTGGTTACAGCGCTGTGGTGGATGGTGTTCGTGCTGGGGTTCTTCCGGCGATGAGGCAGCGGCAGCGTTGGGACGATGGAGGTGGCTGTTGGGGGTAGCTGTAAGATATGGCTAGTTGAATTTTTGTGGCTGCATGTTTGTATTGTGGATGCTTGGAATTTTGATAGGAGGGTAATGAAAAATAAAAAAATAAGTGTGGAGTTATACCCCCTTCCCTAATGGGGTTTAAAAAGTAATTTACTTACTATGCCATCAACAATGGTTATTCCCCTCAAATTTTACAACTAAGGCTCCTTTTGGGAGGACTTATTTTCACCGGTCAAGCGGTGAAAATAAGTCCTCCCAAACGGAGCTTAATTCTGTAGACTCAAGTTTTCCTTCGGTGTTCGTAGACGTCTCGAAGATCTCCTTCGACTTTTGAGTTCTCTTTTGAAGACAACTAGAATATCTCCCTCGGCATTCGCGCTTCGAGTCAAGAGCCCTGTAACTGCGTGCATCCATCTAGATTGCTCCGAAGCGCGCCCCACTTCAAACAACTCCAGTGATCCTGATAACTTAATTGTAACGAGCGGCTACCTGTTATCTTCGAGAGAAAGCTATTTGTAACACTCTGAAAGATGGTGGGTATTGGCCGACATTGATCTGGCATTGTATATTTTTTTTTCATTTCTAGATTTTTTCATTTCAAACGTCTTTTTGTAAATTGTTGTTTTTTCTACGATTGTTTGCGTGCTCGGCTCACTCTTAGGCTAAGACGGTTCATTTCGACTGGACCGTAAGAACATCGAGCAACTTACAACAATACTAATATATAATTTGTTATATACATAATATAAATTAAAAATTTTAATTTGATTCAAGATATATGAATTTAGTTCTCTACAAAATTAAATTGTATTGTTGAAGTCAGTAATCTTGCCTCTGAGTTCAGTTTTTGGAAATGTGAAGAGGTTACTGGCCACCGAAGTGGCAGTCAATGAGGAAATGGAGCAAACTGGACGAGAGTTTAGTCACAGTTTAGAGATCCCATCATACACCCAAGATGCATAGGAACCTCCACTTCCAAACTAAGGCTCCGTTTGGGGGAATTATTTTTCACCGGTCAAGCGGTTACGACCGCATGAACCGGACCATAATTAAGGTCCGATTCATGCGGTCGTAACCGCTTGACCGCTGAAAATAATTTTCAGCGGTCAAGCGGTTACGACCGCATGTACCGGACCTTAATTAAGATCCGGTACATGCGGTCGTAACCGCTTGACCGCTGAAAATAAGTCCCCCCAAACGGAGCCTAAGTCTTCCCAAACGGAGCCTAAATGCTGTGTTGAGTTAAGGGGAGAGGCAGACTAGCTGGACACACTAATAGGCCGGCAAGTCCTGGGCGAAGTCCCACACTCGATGGTGGGTGGGTGGGTGGTATTTATAGGCCTCTGTTTGTTTGGGCGTTTCGCTGCTCCGTTTTGGGCAAACGCCGTCGGAAGGAGGGTAAACAAATGAACCTCCGGCGGCGTTTGCTCCGTTTCCACCCGCCCGCCTTGAGAAACGCCCCAAAAAATTAAACTCCGTTTGGAGCAGCCACCTCCCCCCTCCGGTTCGAACACTCCGTTTCCACCCGCTGGATCAACTCGCCACTGCTAAACCAAATGAAGCCTGAGACTATGGGGCACGACGGCACTAGTCACCCACCCACCCCGCCCGCATGCAGGCTTGACCATTTGACTGGGTTGGCGAGTTACTGCGAGTTAACTTCGTGCCCGAGAAGCTGCAAGGGGTGGCCTCAGCGAGATTGCCACAAATTCCTAGTGAGTTGGGCAAGATGATCGTAATTGTCTCTGGTTTGCTTTTTCTATCTTGTCATCTGGCTACATTAACCTTCAGTCTATATTGTTGACTGCATTCAGCGATTATGAATTGTACACAATCTCCACTCTTTTCGTGCATGATACGGGACCAAAAAGAAGCATTCAACCCGATTTGTCGAGCTGAGGTCGATGATTTCTATAAATATGTTTTGCCTGCATTTCACCCTTTTGGGTGAGACTCTTTTCCGGACCCTCGCTATGCGGGATGCTTTGTGCATCGGTCCGACGAGCCCTTGATTTGTTTGGGTGGGGGAACTGAATCGGTTGTGCCTAAGTTCGCGCCTCTCTCATGGATCGAAGAAAACGAGCCGAATGATGATTCCTTTAACCCCATGTTTGAGCTATGCGAGCGAGAAGACGATGGGATGTTGGAAGACACTTCTCCCCGTTACCTCGCAGATTTAGGGACCTTGGTCTTTGCTATGATCCTGTGAGCTGTTTCATCGCATTGAGAGGAGTAATTTGGAGCTTGCAGCCGGTGTGATGTAACTCAAGGAGATAGTGCTAACAACGAGATTTTGGTAATTATTATCTTTGCTTTATTCATTCCTTTGTTGAACTTGCTCTACCCTGCTTCAGGGGTGATTATTGAGGGTGACTGTCTCAACTTGATCAAGTATTGTCAACGCTGCTTTGACTTGCGTCTTTGGGATGCCCACTTCCCGGACGCTGATGTGTTGAGATTCCTTTTCGAGCTTCCTCGTGTCCTGCTCCGACATGTTCCGCGGGCGGCCAATCGGGCTGCGGATGTTTGTTCACGATATGCTATTTCCTGTACTTTCCAGTGGACATGTTCTGAGGACTTTCCGCCGGTTCTCTCTGAAGTTGTTCAGAGGGACCGGAAGAACATCCTTATTTTTTGACCCGCTTTTGTGATCCTTTTTTCTCTTTTCTTTCTAATGCGAATGCAAGCTTCAAAAAACATAAGAACTTGCTCTACCCAGCAAGTTTCTAGTGCAGAGCAGTCATTGGTTGATTGGCAAAAGATGTTGGAGGAGATCCAAATCTACATTGCAGAGGCGGAATCGCCGCCATCTTCCAGCGAGCTTGACACGGAAGAGATGAATGGGTGATCTTCGGTCGCCTTCGTCGGCAATGTCTTCTTACATCCGAGGGAGCAATGGCTGCAATCGTCCTCCCCTAACTCTTCCTGGGTGATACTTCTTCATCATTAGGCTCCAATCCTACATCTAGATAGATCCTCAGGCTATGTTTAGTGCACCGTTTTGGCTCCATTTCAGCATGAAATCGGAGGAAATTGGACCGGTGGTGCCGTCTGAAAAATCGTTTTGGCTCCATTCTGATTTCAAATCGGAATGGTGGCGACGGTTTGAACTTGACCGGAGCAGCTCCATTCTTTCTTTTGAAAGGATCTGGTTTGAAACCGGAATGAAGCAAAATGAGGACGGTGCCCCAAACATAACCTAAGACGAAGCCGAATCCCTCTGGAAGGCAAGTTCAAATGGTGATGACGGGAACAGGTCACCATAATTATCGATTTAGGTTCTGTTTGGGGCAACGGTGGCGGTGGAAAAAGCTGTGGTTAGAAATTAACGGTGACATTAGAGCTGTCTAGAAACAGCTTTTTGAACCGCAACTTTTCCCACCACCACTGCCGCCCCCAAACAGGCCTTTGGTATTGAGCTGTGGCCCTCCCACTTGTTTTTTTTGCTTTTATTTTGCTGGATGCCTAGGGCTACGGATGCGGCCTCCATGTTTTTTTTTTGTGAGAAACTGAAAAGAATTATACTGAGATTCTTGGGTAAGCGGCAGATTTGGGGCTTAAGGTATGTTGTGCTGCCTTCGTATAGGCTCTTAGGTGCGTCATTTTGGCTCGGTGCATAAGATTCTTATGTCCTGTCTTTGTTACTCCTTTTCGGTGTAAAGTGGGTGACTTCGAATTAGCGAGGTCATTGATGCAGGTTTGCGTATATTCATATCGGGATCGTCCTTATGTTGTACCTTATCGACATTCTCGTAGGTCATTCACACAATTAACGAGCTCAACTAGAGGACGTGGATGTGGTGAGATCATCACAGGGACATTTTGGGATATGTAAGGTTGACACACTCCCGGTTCATTCACGCAAACTATGAACTCAATTGGAGTAGGAAGATTCTGTTAATTTCATGGACTACGCCTCGGCAAAGCTCTCTCGGTGTCCACCCATGCAGCGTCTCGGATATCGCACTGGATCTCCTTCCAATATAACTGGGCTTGGTACTCTACTGGGTCCCTTCGAGCGATAAGGGTGATGCTCAGATCCGCTAAGGATTAGATCAACTCTTCTGGTATCCGCTCCGTCCAGCTCCCAGCTACTGAGGGTTGGCGACTCAAGGCATCCGTGACTTTGTTCGTCTTGTCGGGGTGGTATTGGAGGGCGAAGTCATTGTCGCACAATAATTCTAACCATTGGTGTTTTCGGAGGTTCAGCTCCTTCTGAATGAAAATATACTTGAGGCTCTTTTGGTTGGAGAAGATCTCGCATCTTACCCCGTACAGGTAATGTCACTAGATCTTGAGAGCGAAGACTACCGCACCCAACTCCAAGTCATGGGCCGCGTAATTAAGCTTATGTGGCTTCAGTTGCAGAGACGCATAAGCGACTATTTTACTGTGTTGCATTAGTACAGCTCTCAATCCTTTCAGAGATGTCGGCAAAGCCCTCTTGGGGTCCACCCACACCCGAGCACCCCCACACAAACGACGACCTCAATTGGAGTAGGCAGAGTTTGTTAATTTCTAGGACCACGCCTCGGCAAAGCCCTCTAGGTGTCCTCCCCCCAAAGTCCTGGTCTGTATTTAACCGACAAAACACAACGATCACCCGACGGGTAGACAAACAACGTGCAATGGGAGAGATGATCTTGACCGACAATGCAGAGACTTTTATTTACATGCATGCACCCTTGGGCGTTGCTTGCTCTTGCGGTTAGCGCTCTTCGGGAGACAGGAGGTCGCATCCACCTAGGTCCGCTGCCGAGACATGCCATCGCGATAGTGGAGGCGATAGCACACACTTGCCATTGACATAGAGAACATAAGAAATGTTTTACTATGTGTGAAAATACAAATGGGGTGCATATAATTATATGCTTATCTTGGTATGCAAGTTGCCCATGGAAATCATCACCAGGCCAGGACATAATGTGGCACTGAGGTGTGCCCTGAGGTTGCCTTAATATCCAACAATTGTGCCTGATTTTGGAGAACAAATGTTCAGACACATTAGTCGTCATTTATACGACGAGATTTCTTTTAGTGCGAGCTCGAGTTTATCCCTTGATGTGCCAGAACCCATGGTGATTTCCAACACGAGGATGAGTTCACACGAATTTGTCTCGCCCTGGCAGAACCCCCCTGCGACGTCTCGCGCACTCCCATATTCGAGAGGAATTTTTCCGTCCGGGTTCCATTTCCAAAAAATTCCGTCCGGGACCAATGAGAAGCCTGGAATTGCACGTGGCCCCCACGCATTTTTAGTGTCTGACACATGCTTTTGCGCGGGGCACACACATTCGTGGCTTCTCATTGATCCCGGTTCCATCTAGAACCCGGACGGAAAAATTAGGCCATCTTCGAAGGGATCCGGATCCCCTGGAGTTCCTGCGGGAACTCCAGGGGGTGGAGTTCTTATTTTGCGGATTAATGGGACGGAATCAAAAAAAATGGTGAAAATAAAAGTTGTAGATATTCCCGAGACGAATAACTTTCATGTTGAACATTTTTTGATTTGAAGTCGTTTAGACCCCCGATTTGAGCCCCGAAAAAAATCTGTCCGAAAAATATTTATCTACAACTTTTATTTTCACCATTTTTTATGATTCCGTCTCATTAATCCGCAAAATAAGAACTCCACCCCCTGAAGTTCCCGCAGGAACTCCAGGGGATCCAGATCCTCTTCGAAAGATCCCCTTTGCGTCTACCTCAGCTTGTTAGTCGAGTATGTGGCGGTGGAATTCTTCCTCGGCATAGCTCCGCCTCTCTCTCTCAATAATCGTGCCGGAAATTCAGTAAAAACTATGAAGAATGCCTGCGGAATTTATAAGACCCTCCTCATCACTCGCATAGGAGGGTTCGTCTAGAGCCCAATAATATATCACCATATTCGTCTCGAGCCGAATTTATAAGACCCACGTATTCGTGACTTCGCAAGAGTGACAAGAAATCCAGACCTGTTTAAAGCTGAGATCTCGCAGCGAAGGAAGAAAATATTCTACATATAAGCAGCAAACTCGCAGATTTTGGCAGTAAATATTGATGCATTACACGACCAATAAAATCTGTGGCACAATAATTTGTGTTGCGCGTGCCAAATTATTATTTAGAATTCCCGCTAAAGGACTTGCAATCATATGAAAAATTTTAGGGTTCATTTTTAACAAGCCGCGATCCCCCGAAATATTTAGGGAGTATTTGATGTGGTTCCCCTAAAATTTGTCCGAGTTAGACCGGCAATTTCAGATTGCAACCCCGATCGGATGGCTGGAACGGATCGCCTCGACCGCTCAAGGCACGCTTCATCCGAGCACACCCGCACACGCAGCACGCAAACCGGCGCGGCAAGTTCGTATGCACCCGCGCACGCCCACATGACACGCGCCCCACGACGCAAACCGGGGCGACAAGTTCGTACGCACCCGCGCACGCCCGCACGACATGCGCCCCATGTAGTGCCGCGCGCGTTGCGGCACGCGCTCCTCTTCCACACATGTTGCGGCAAGCACTCCTCTTCCCGCGCGCCTCTCTCGTCACAGCCGCCTCTGTCTCACCAACAAACCTGCCCAAGCCGCCCATATTGACCAGGCCGCCTTGGGGCATGGCCGTCATTTTTTGAAAATTGGTGGCCCGGGTGATTGAAATCGTGCATTTCTATTCAGCCCGTGATTTTTTTCCTTTCCGAATTTTCCACGTAAAACATCTCATTGTTCTGTTGTTGGTTTTCTTTTTGACTATTTGTGCGCTTTACTCACTTTCGGGCTAAGACAATCCTATTCGCCCGATCCATGAGCACTAAACGACCTGCAACAATGTTGATATATATATATATATATAATATAAACGTTTATCTTACAAATTATAATATTATTAATAAATATTTAAAAATATTATAAAACGTTTTTATCATAAATATTAATATTATATATTATTAATATTTGATATTAATTATTATAATTAAATTTACTAAATATTTTAATAAATTCTGAAATGAAATTTGAGCCTATAAATAGCTCACTAAAATATGAGACAATGCACAATATTTCTCTCATTTTTCTTCATAAACTCTCATGTCACCATCTCTGATTTTTAATTATTAATTATAAGTTTGCTTTATATAGTAGAAGTTTAGGTGTTCTGTACTTCTTTGATGTCCGTGCACATCAGAGTTTTGTGATCTAACATGATGTTATACCTTGGAGAAGTAAGCATTGGTTGAAAGTCATGTCAGAGAGCGGCGCAACTTAATTATATATAACTGTGATCACACAAGCTTTATCAAGGTTCAATTTCTCACTCAAATATTTTACCTCATTTTATTTCATGCAATATTAATTATTATTTGTTCTGATTTCCAAAAATTATATTTAAGAAAAATATTTTATTATTCATTGCTGAAGAAAAATCGGAACGGGAGTCTTGGAGCACCAGTTGAGGTGTTGACGTGTGACCTTCAAAGTTGTCATGATCGAGATCCTAGGTAAGATCGTTTTGAGGTTGGATCGGATCGGATCGGATCGTAGGATCAGATCGAGAATCGCAAGTTCCTACAACATTCAGAAATTAAGACTAAAAATATAAAATTGAATTTTGTATCACCCAATTACACGCTCAATTAACAAAAAATCAATAAATTGAGCAGTATATGAATAATTATATTAAAAATTTTGAAATAACTAAATCAAATGATAATATATTCACTTTCAGTTTCAAGTAGGACGTCCAATGCCTACTAACAATAAAAATAAATCTAGACTTGATGAGTCTCCTTAGAGCTCTAAACGCACCCTCGTGGATGAGTGCATGTATTGAAAAAAATTTCTCATCATGGGGTGCAAATAGTAAAATTTCTCATAATGAGATGCAAATAGAAAAAAATCCGCATCAACTGGTCCAAATAGTAAAATTCCTCATCATGGGGTGCAAATAGTGAAATTCTGCATCATGGAGGGCAAATAGTAAAATTCATCATCAATGGGTGCAAATAATAAAAAATTTCATCATTTGGTGTAAATAGTAAAATTCTTTATCTGGGGGTGATCTGTGTATACCAAAAATGCGCATTACAGTCTGCATATAGTAAATAATATGGTTATGGTCTGCGCAAAACCATATATGTCATATCACCACAAAAGTATACAGACAAATGTGCACATAGCACATAAATTGGTTATGTGTGTGGATAATCGCATAACCATCGTAACTACTGTAACCAGTAACCACTATTTAATTACGGAAATGTCACCCTCAAAAAACTATAAATATGACTTGGGACCTCCTTCATTTCCATCTTTTTCCTTCCTGGATTTCCTCCTAGGACTCTCTCTCTCTCTCTCTCTCTCTCTTCCTTTTCTCATGTGACTTTATCTTTCTTCCTTTCTCCCCCTCGTGTGTGCTACGCCTCTTTGTGCGCTCTTGCTTGTGCCTTCCCTCGTGCGCCGCCTCCTTGTGCACTCCTGCTCGTGCCTCCTCCTAACACGTCTGTGCATGTCTCCTCCTTGCGCGCTCCCCCGCGCGCCGCCTCCTTGCGTGCTCCCGCACGTGCCACCTTCTTACGCGCTCCCGCGTGCGCCGCCTTCTTGCGCTCACCCGCGCGCGCCGCTTCCTTACGTGTTCTTGTGCGCGCGTGCTCCAAGCGCGCCTCTGTGCGCTCCACCGTCAAGATTGCTCCAAGCGCACCTCTGTGCGCTCTGCCGCCAAGATCGCTCCAATTGTGCCTCCATGTGCTCCGCCGTCAAGACCTCTCCAAGTGCGCCTTTGTGCGCTCCGCCTTTAAGACCGCTCCAAGTGTGTCTTCG
This sequence comes from Platanthera zijinensis, assembly GCA_039513925.1. Lineage (NCBI taxonomy): Eukaryota > Viridiplantae > Streptophyta > Magnoliopsida > Asparagales > Orchidaceae > Platanthera > Platanthera zijinensis. The sequence goes on from CM077080.1 coordinate 47,093,812, forward strand.
TGCGCTTCGCCGTCAAGACCGCTCCATGAGCGCTTCTGAGCGTTGCGCCTTCAAGACCGTTATAGGTGTACCTCTATGCTCTCTGCCATCCAGACCGCTCCAGGTGTACCTCTATGCTCTCTGCCATCCAGACCGCTCCAGGTGTACCTCTATGCGCTCTGCCATCCAATCCGCTCCAAGCGCACCTCCGTCAAGACAGCTCCAAGCGCGCCCCCGTGCGCCCCACTCTTAAGACCACCATAAGAGCCCAACGCCCTCAAATCAACAATAGGCTCCCCAGTTTACAACAAGTCAACCGCTCTGGACTGCTCAATACACAATAGGAAACAAGTCGCAAAAGATAAAAAGCGTTGGACGCGCCACTCAAGTTTCTAAGTTGCAGATACCAAACAGTGTGCAAAGTATGCTGCTTCTGCTTCAAAGAATCATCAAAGCACCTCGAAGTACAACGAGCGCATCCCCCCCCCACGAAGCACATGAAGAGATACTTAGCTCCGCGAGTGGTGGCTTGTCACCCTCCGAGCTCTTCCCCCTTCTCTCTCTCAACAATTATAATGAGAGGCAGTCTGTCGCCCTCAAATTTTTCAAGAAAGTTCTGTGCAACAACCAGAAAATAGTGGAGGTTTGACCGGCACAGATCTGGTCACGTGATTTTTCACCCAGTTGAAGAGTTTTTCACGTTAAAAATTTTCTTTTTCTAACTTTCTACTTACTGTGACTGTTTGCGCGCTCGACCGCTCCCGGGCTAAGGTGGATCAATTTGGTCTGGTTTATCGTTTACCAGAGTTATGTGTGATCTGCAATAAGACTGATGGATAGGTGGAAGCCTAAAAGCAGGAAGACGAACCCAGACTACTAGATTGCTTGTATACTGGATTTCTAACTGCTAGATTGTCCGTACGCAAGGAAGGAAGAATAGACGTCGGCCTAAATAAAGGAAGCAGGAAGCCACTAGACTAGAAGCGACCGAAGACGTTGTAAGACCCCCTTTTTTTTCTTTTTAAAACCCGGGGTCTTATGCCCAGAACCGCCGCTTTGCGGTGACGACTTCGCACCCGGGAAGGTTGTCCCCACAAAACGCCGATTCTGCCGGCATTGTTCGATCATAATTTAGTAGCAAGTAGAAAGAAATGCAGTCCACATCAACTCACATATATTAGAAAATCTCCACGAAGGGAGTGTCCACAGATCTAATAAGAAAAGAGTATTGAATAAGGGCTTATGCCCGGTACATCAAAGTCCTCACTACAGAATCACTCATGCGGAAGTAAAATAGAACATCTACTAGTAAGCTGAACTCACGGTCCCGGCAGTCTGAAGACCCGTACTAGACTGCCCCATCTCTAAGCGCATCGGCCTCCTGGGCTGCTCCTCCATGCTGGGCTCCACGATTCCCTAATATGATGTTCGGTCGCCCGTCAGTCAAAAAGACCAAGTCCTATCATCCCCCACCCCTTCCCCCATGCTCTAAGGCACCGGGCGGGGAGGAAGAAAGGGAAGGACATGAAGTGGAGAGTACAACAAAAGCAGGTGACGGTGGACCTAGTCTAGCAATTCTTTGAATATAAGTGACAGTAATAACTGAGCATAAAAGACAATTAATATAAGTAAAGTAACCTTAACTTATGTGAAGGCACATAAGCCAAGAGATCTTCTGCAAGGCTCTCATCGTATAAGTGTCCCATTAAACTTATACGTTGGGGTGTCGGTTATCAAACATCAATTATAAACATAGTAAGTTGACCTTGACTTATAAACCTGCCCCACACAAGCTTATAGACCAAGGGGTCGTTTTGCAAGTCCTAATGTATAAGCGTCCCATTAAACTTATACATTAGGTGTCATAGGTTATTATGAATGATTATGATATGCATCTATATGGTGGGTTAATGATGTTCAAGCAGTGCAACTCACACACCCGACTTTGTGTACACAAACCTTTAGTTCCCCCTTTCAGAGCTGTTACCTCCCAGGATACCTCCGTAGTGGCAGACGGAAGCGGTGGGTTGGGCCTCGCCCACCTCAAAACCAGTATAGCACTACCGGTCTGACCTATCGTACGCCTCAACGCTTGGTGCACTAAGCGGACTACGCGTACTCTTTGCCGACAAGACCGCCGGACTTAGTTTGGCGAAGTGTAAAACCACACTTGCCGAGTCATCGTATTGGCGTCGGTGCAACGACCCTCCAACACCGAAGACCCACCACCTTAGGTATTTCTTATGCACATGCAAACTTGATGTATCAACCTCCGAGCCAACGCTCCCCGGACAAACCCGTCCGTAATAGTCAACAACCGAGCCAAAGCTCCCCGGACTAACCCGTCCGGCTTAAATTCCAAACCTCATCCCTTTGAACACCGCGGGATGACGCCCCTTTGAACACCTCGGGACGACTTAACCCTTTCCCTCCAACTCGTCACGAGTGAGAACAGATACAGTTTACCTAGCCTATTAGACTACTCTTGTCTACCGGTTGTTACACTTAGTATTTTAGGGTTAATCCCAGGACTGCCCAAGGTATGCCCAATGAAGGGGTCTCGAAGGCACTAGAAACCAAGATGGGATGAAGCCCAAAGTTCCCTTTCACAAGGATAATTAATTTAAGTTGGTGTTTACCCATTACCCATACTTCACTTGTTATTACTTAGCAACCTAATGACTTAAGTTGTTATCAGGAGGGCGACGGCCTTCCGCCGTCCTCCACTCTAAGTGTTACCCGGTGACTTGCACTTTTACTCTCGTCACTAAGATGACTCTACCCACCAGGGTTATACCTCCAAACTTATTCTCTAGTTCAATCGTCGATTTATCCCCCGGTGGGCCTTAAGGCATAACGTACTTTTACTATGCGCAGCCCATGACCTAATACCACCCCGAAATCGAACTTCTAAATCCTTGGTCCAACTGACCTCAAATATTTATCCTAGGGTGGTATGGACTAATGAAATGAATGTGTTGATTTTCATAATTTTCCTAGGTCATTAAGGCCTCTAATTAAATCATTTAAATTATTCCCTAGGCCATTTTACACATGAAGTGGTATCAATTAAATTCTACTGACCTAAGGGAATTTTCCTGAGTTGCATGTGAGTAAAATATTGCTGTCTACAAGATGTCACAATTTTCCTTTTTATATTTCTATTTATTCCATAATTAATACAATGTCTACATATTAATCATTTTCCAAATGAAGTATAAGAAATATACAACCCAAAATTCCAGGAAAATTACTGAGCATTTATATCACTACTTTATGACTAATGGCAGAGTTTCATTAACATATGCAGTGTAATGGCCTATCAAAATCCATCCTTAATTATTTACCAAAATGCCATTATGCTTATTTAATAATTTACAGTGTATCCAAAAATTCTGAAATAATTCTACAAGACTAATATAATAATTATGCAACTCTAGAATTATTTCTACAATTTTCCAACATGTATTTCTACCAATTCATGAACAAATATAAAAAGGGTAAAATAGTCATTTCCATGAATTTTGCTCTAAAAGTTGTCAAACAGAGGTATAGAATTTTCCAAAGTCAAATAAAAACTTCATTTTTGACTTGACTGATTTTGGGGATCTTTCCTTGATTAAGACCTATTTCTACAATTTATTTTCCAAAAAGGCCATTATTTTGAAAATACCAAATAATGGGATTTTTGATCCCAAAAATCCCACAATTAATTTTAGGGGTCAAATTTGTCCTAAAGATCCTATAGAATTAGTTTCAAGCTTTTTAGAAGTCCCAAAATGGATAAATACACATCATAACAACTTTTGCTATTTGCACACCAAGATTAAGTCTAGCCTACACATGCAAGTGGGTTAACCCAACATGCAGTGATCCATATGGGCTGAAAATTTAACCATGCCCTAATATTGTCCTCATAGACATGCCACCAAAAATTGGGGCCTTTTGGAGTTGAAATACTCCATGAATCACCTAAACAAGCCTAGGGGTATCTAAGTAATTTTCCCCCTAATTTTAATTCCAACTAATCCCATTTTTGGGCAGGGCCTAAATATGCCCTAAACTTGTTGCTGGCCAAAATCCCAGGACATTTGGGTCTCTGGATGGACTTGGGCATCTCCTTTAATTTTCTACATTTTTGCTATTTGCAGCCCAAGACCATCCCTCTTTCAACCCTTACAAGTGAGATATATCAACATGCACAAATCTAAATTGGCTAATATTTTTACCATAGGTCTAATATACCCCCAAGGGCAGGCCACCAAAATTTGGGGCCAATTGGGGTTGATATGCTCCAAAAATCAACATTAATTGATTTATCAAATTTTGACTAAAACTATAGGATTATTTTCCCCAAAAAAATCTCATTTTTGGAGGGGAGCTAGGTGTATCTAATTTAGTGACATGACCAAAATTTCAGTCCCTTTGGACTTCGGGTTTGGTCAGGGCACACCTTTTTATTTCTGTCCTACCCTAGGACCAACCCTAGTAAAATGGGTCTACAGGCCAGTAGGCTTAACCAAAAATTATGTGTAACATATCAAATTAAAGCTAACTCAGAGACTTACAACTTTCATGTTGAACATGTTTTATGAAAATGTCTAGAAGAACTCTAAATTTGGCATGCAAGAGAGGCTGTTTTATAAGGCAGAATAACACTATTCATAAATTAAATAAATACAGGATTTATATATTTGCATGGCACGAATCTTAAAGCCATCCGACGGCTGCTGCTTTTCTTCTCCAATCCAGCATGCAGGAACCAGCCCGATACCAGCTTTCACGGGAGTTTTCACGGGGGGTTTTCCGGCGGCTACAGGCGGCGCAACCACCGACCATCTTCTCCTCCACCCTTACGGTGGTGGGGGCGACATTTTCCGGCGGCTAGGGCGGCGGGAGGCGGCGGCGCCACCCAACCCGTGAGCTTCCAGATCTCCATTAATGGAGGAAAAACTGAGCTCGGTTCGGGCTCATTCGAGCCCAAACCTTATCCCTAACAATCCTAAGATCTACAGCATGAAGAGAGAGGTGAGGGAGGACCTGCACACGGGCTTGGATGCGAGAGGAGCGGCGGGAGACCATGGTGGTGGTGGTGGCCGAATTTTTGAAGCTTCTTGGTGGCTGCTTGGCTCCTTCAGGTAGGTGGTGGAAGTGAGTGAGGGGAGTCCTGTGAAGCTTTTAAAGGGGAGATTGGGGGTGTTAGGTGGCTGGTAGGCTTCATGGCCAATATTGGCTAAAGTCAACAATGGTGGCTAGGGTAGGTGGGGGGTGAGGCTTGGTCCAAACCAGTCAAAAGGTGGCTGGTTGAGTTGGGTTAGCTTGTCTTTTCCTAGAGTAATAAATTGGGGAGGTTGGGGAAGGGGGAGGGTGAGCCCAAAGTCTCCTCTTATATTTTATTCTACTTTCTCTCTCCTCCATGGGTGAATTTTCTCTCTCTACACTTCATGATGAATTTTGGCTCCTACCTAACCCAAAGGCAGCCCACAAGTCTATTTCATTTATTAAAATAAGGTTAGCCCAAGTGGGTTGGGCTTGAGCACAAGTTAGCCCATTTGGCTAGGTTTGACTCCAAGTGGCTTAGGGTTGACTTGAGTCAAATTAGCCACTAAGGTTGACCCCAATGGGCCCTTGGTGACCCAATTGCCTCACTCAAGGTCTAGGAAGACCTAAATAGGGTTGGATGGACACATTAGAGGTCAATTGCCCTAGTTAGGACACCTTGCCCAATTTAGGCCTTTGGTGGTCCTTGGTCAATTCGACCACTTTGGGCTGACTCCAATGGATCCATATGGCTCTAATGGATCCTTTAATGGGTTAGGAGTGTTGTGGTGGGGCCATGGGGTCATGGTGAACCCTATGGACACCCTTAAGCTAGTAATTAGAAATTACTATTTGCAGACCAATGTGCCTTTCACTTTCATGGCCAAGCTCATTTGGCCCATTTTGGTTCTCTAAGGGTCTGTCCTGACCTAGTCAGGACAAAAACTACTCCTAGGGGGGTCTAGTTGAAAATGGGATGTTACAAATCCCAATAAACAAAACAAAAATTTCGTCCCCGAAATTAAGGTTAAGCCTACGGGTGTCTTACCGGAATAAGTTAAACTTGTAACATCCCATATGGAGTTGGAGTGATTACTTTGTTTATTAAATAGAGGGTAAGTTCCCAATAAACAAAAGATTAGCCCATATCCTTCCTAAAGCGGTGCTACTGACATAAAGTAGGAATGTAAGTTGTAATATCTTGAAGGGTAATGAGGTATACCTGACTGAATAGTTCAGGGTACTTTTGTTGCATCAGATCTTGCGGCTCCCAAGTATGCTCCTCCTGGCCGTGGTTCCTCCACAGGACCTTGACTAACGGGATCTTCTTGCAGCGCAAGAACCGTATCCCTCTATCATCAATCCGAACTGGCTCCACGTGAACTGATCGATCTGAAGCTACCGGCCCATCCGGGGTCGTAATCTGCAGCTCCGGGCGTAGTAGAGCCCTTCTGAGGGAGGATACATGGAACACATCGTGCAAACCTGCCAGCTTCGGTGACAGCTCCAGCCGGTAAGCTAGGGGACCGATCCGCTCCAGGATCCTGAAAGGCCCCATGTATCTCGGGCTGAGCTTCTTCCGCTGACCTCGCACCCGTGAAACTCCATGCATTGGCCGAATCTTCAAGAACACCCGGTCCCCGATCTGAAACTCCACCTGACGATGCCGAGCGTCATAATACTTGGCCTGTCTGCTCTGCGCCTCTAGCATCCGGTCCCGGATCAATCTCACCTGAGCCTCGGTGTCCTCCACAAACTCCGAGTCTAGAGTCTGCGGATCCACGTCCTGTAGCCAAGATAACGGTGTCCTACACCTCCTCCCATATAAAGCCTCGTAAGGAGCCATCCGTATGCTGGACTGGTAGCTGTTGTTGTACGAGAACTCCACCAATGGCAGCATCTTCTCCCAGGGCTCTCCGCGGTCTACAATACATAATCTCAGGAGGTCTTCCAGCGTCCGATTGGTACGCTCCGTCTGCCCGTCAGTCTGGGGGTGGAAAGCCGTACTGAAGGTCAGTCGGGAGCCAAGGTAAGCCTGCACCGATCTCCACTCTCTGGATGTAAACCGGCCATCTCGATCGGATACGATCGTCTTCGGCACGCCGTGATAACGGACAAACTGCTCCACAAACTTCCGCACCAACCCTCCAACAGAGTCGTCCTTCCTGATCGGGATGAATCTAGCCACCTTCGTCAGACGGTCCACGATCACCCAGATCGAATCGTTTCCCGTCCGTGATCGAGGTAGGCCATGGATGAAGTCCATGGCGATGTCCTCAAATTTCCACTCCGGCACTGGAAGTGGTTCTAGTAGTCCTGCTGGGTTCTTGCACTCGGCCTTCACCAACTGACACGCCTCACAGTGGGTCACAAAATGAGTGATGTCCTTCTTCATCCCCGGCCAGTAGAGAGTCCTCTTCAAATCTGCCGTCATCTTCGTAATCCCGGGATGTATAGAATATCGGCTATGATGAGCCTCAGTCATGATGTCCTCCCGTATCTGCCCTCCATCCGGTATGTATGTCCGACCTCTGAAGCACACCAGATCACCCCGCATCGTATAATCTCCTGCTGAGCCTGCCTCCAAAGCCCAGAATATCGGCTCCAGCTTGGCATCCTGCCTCTGCCAATCCCGGACTCTATCATGTATATCGTCGCTGACGCTCGTCGCAGCTAAATACTCCTCGTAAAGCTCAGTGTCGTCAGACGATACTAAGGTGATGCGCATGTCTTCAAAGCTCCGTAATAGCTCTAAAGTCATGGCCTGGGGTCCTGCTCCTGTAGTAGTCGCTCTCCGACTCAAGGCATCAGCTACCACGTTTGCCTTACCCGGATGGTAATGCATCTCGTACTGGTAGTCTGCTAGAAACTCCATCCATCGCCGCTGCCGGATATTTAGTTCCTTCTGCGTATCCACATATTTCAGATTCTTGTGATCTGAAAATATGTCGCAGTGGACTCCATAAAGGTAATGCCGCCAGACCTTCAGCGCAAATATAACTGCTCCCATCTCTAGGTCGTGGACCGGATAGTTCTGCTCATGTTGTTTCAGCTGGCGGGAGGCGTAGACGATGACGTGACCCCTCTGCATCAAAACAGCTCCCATACCCTGATAGGAGGCATCCGCATAAACCTGAAATCCCTCTTTCCCCGAGGGGAGAGCGAGTATCGGGGCGGATGTGAGCCGACCTTTCAGCTCCTGAAACGCTGCCTCGCACTGCGGTGTCCAGATAAAAGGTATCTCCTTCCTTGTCAGGGATGTGAGTGGGAGAGCAAGTCTAGAAAATCCTTCTACGAACTTCCGGTAATAGCCGGCAAGTCCTAGGAAGCTCCGTACGTCCGTAGCTGTCTTCAACTGTGGCCAGTCCCGGACGGCCTGAATCTTGGCCGGATCTACCGCCAACCCAACTCCACTGATCACGTGCCCCAAGAAGGCCACCTCCTTCAGCCAGAATTGACACTTGCTGAACTTAGCATATAGATGATGTTCCCGTAGCTTTTCCAAGGTCAGCGTCAGATGCCTCGTGTGCTCCTCCTCGGTTCTCGAGTAAATGAGGATGTCATCGATGAAGACGATGACAAACACATCTAAATATGGCTCGAAGACCCCGTTCATGAGAGTCATGAATGCTGACGGTGCATTCGTGAGCCCGAAGGGCATCACGGTAAACTCGTAGAGTCCGTACCTGCTACTAAAAGCAGTCTTCTGTATATCCTCCTCTCGGATCCGCAACTGGTAGTAGCCCGACCTTAGGTCCAACTTCGAGAAGAAGTGTGCCCCTTCCAGCTGGTCAAACAGCTCATCTATCCTTGGTAGTGGATAGGTATTCCGGACTGTTAGCCGGTTCAAGGCTCGGTAGTCAATACACAAGCGGAGACTCTCGTCCTTCTTCTTAACAAACAATACTGGGGCTCCCCATAGTGAAGAGCTTGGCCGGACAAACCCGGCCTCTACTAGCTCCTGCAACTGGCTTCGAAACTCTGTCAGCTCCTTTGGGGCCATGCGGTAGGGAGCTCTGGATGTCGGCTTAGCCACTGGCATAAGTACTATCTAGAAATCTTGCCCCCGGTGCGGGGGTAGCCCTGGTAGTTTCTATGGGAAGACGTCCGAAAAATCTCGTACTACTGGTATGTCAGATATAGAATCCTTGGCTTCCGCCATCTCGAAGAGTATCTGATAGATCTCATCGCCCTGTATGTGGGCCTTGACGGCCTGAATAGATGACAAAAATATGTGGGAGGCAGGCCTTATACCTTCTACTACGACTAATGAATCTCCATGCTTCAGGGTAATCTTCTTGGCCACGCAGTCAATTAGGGCATGGTTCCAACATAACCATGACATGCCCAATATCAGATCATATGATGGAAGCCTCAGGATTGCGGCTGGTGCTTCGAACGCTTTCCCACCAATCTCTGCCTCCATGTTGCAGTGCACATCGGTGTGTAGCTCAGATCCGTCTGTTAGTCGTATCCTCAACATCGAGCCCATGAATCGCTTCACGCCTGCTAAGCCATCAATGAAGGCCTCTGATACGAACGAGCGCGAGGCACCCGTGTCGAACAGTGTATATGCGGGCTTGCCACTGATGAGGACTATGCCTGGGGTAATAAAATGTCTTAGAATCTAACTAAGGTTTTCTTTTCTAGTTTGACATTTTTCTAAGTCAAGTGTCTAACTATCAATCAAAGGAACCATAAATAAATATTTTAAACAAATTCTGGCATACCTGTAATCACTTCCTCAGGATGTCGAGGTTGAGCCAGATCCAATGCATATACTTGTTCCCTATCCTGCCGGCGATCTCCGCCCTGGAATCCACGTCCTTGGCCGCGTCCTCGGCCTCCATAGTGCTGAGCAGGTGGGGCAATCTGTGGCGCTAGAGCGGGCCCCCTTCTCATAGGGCAGTTCCTCTTGATGTGCCCCACCTGACGGCAGTGGTAACACTCTGGTGGAGGGTAAGCCCCACCTCCAGGTCTTTGCACTTCCTGAATCTGAGGTCTGGGCATTTCCCGCATCTGGAGAGGCTGAGGAGCCAGTGTCACCTGTTCCCTTGGCTCATGCCTCACCTCTTGACGAGGCGGAACCTCTGTCTTCCTGCCATCTGCTGCATGGAATCGACGCTGCTCATTCCTGCTTCCCCTACTCTGGTCCTCTGTCGGCCGCTTCCGGCCCCGGGTAGTATGCCAGTCTGCCTCGATCCTCTTGGCCATCTCCAGAATCCGAGTAATAGGCCCGTCGGACACGAACAATAAGGCCTCCCTCAGATCCTCCTTCAACCCCTTGTAGAACCTCTTGGTATACCCTGCCTCGTCCAGCTGATACGAGTCTGCATAACGGGCCAAATGGTCGAACTCCCGATGGTACTCTACCACGGTCCTGGTCCCTTGCTTCAACTGTAAGAAACGATCCTCCAGCTCGTCTCTGGCTGACTATGGAACGAAGTGCTCCAGCAGTAGAGCCCTGAACTCCACCCATGAAACCTCAGCAGCCACCCTGCCCGCAAAAGTCGTGTCCAGAACTGTCTTCCACCACCGCTTGGCGTGAGACTCCAAGCAGGAGACCACCAGTGGTACCCTCTCCTCCCAAGGGCACCGTATCCCTGTCAGCATCTCCTCCATAATGTCCAGCCACTCCTCGGTCCGTACTGCCGCCTCCGTTCCCAAGTAGGACGGGGGAGAGAGTCCTCGGAAGACGCTAAGCCAGTTGGTCCCCAGGTTCGGCTGCGGAGCCGGAACCTGCTGGGCCCTGAATGCCTCTAAGATTGCTGTCAAGGTCTGTCCCATGTCCGTCTGCAGGAAATGAGCGGGGACCGGTTGTGGTGGGGCAACTCCTGGGATCTGCTGGGCTTCACCCTGTGGTGTAGTCTGTACTGGGGGCTGCGCAACAAAGTTTTCACTATGAGAAATCGCTCGATAATAACTAAAAGTGGACAATTATATGTGATTTCCCTTATGGGCACACCACGCTTCCGCTGCTTAGTTTGTCCGCAAACTAAACTCGCGCGGGGGTGACCCAGGGATTTGTGGACTGCTACTTTTCTGATCGATGTTTCCCTCTGATACCACTTGTAAGACCCCCTTTTTTTTCTTTTTAAAACCCGGGGTCTTATGCCCAGAACCGCCGCTTTGCGGTGACGACTTCGCACCCGGGAAGGTCGTCCCCACAAAACGTCGATTCTGCCGGCATTGTTCGATCATAATTTAGTAGCAAGTAGAAAGAAATGCAGTCCACATCAACTCACATATATTAGAAAATCTCCACGAAGGGAGTGTCCACAGATCTAATAAGAAAAGAGTATTGAATAAGGGCTTATGCCCGGTACATCAAAGTCCTCACTACAGAATCACTCATGCGGAAGTAAAATAGAACATCTACTAGTAAGCTGAACTCACGGTCCCGGCAGTCTGAAGACCCGTACTAGACTGCCCCATCTCTAAGCGCATCGGCCTCCTGGGCTGCTCCTCCATGCTGGGCTCCACGATTCCCTAATATGATGTTCGGTCGCCCGTCAGTCAAAAAGACCAAGTCCTATCATCCCCCACCCCTTCCCCCATGCTCTAAGGCACCGGGCGGGGAGGAAGAAAGGGAAGGACATGAAGTGGAGAGTACAACAAAAGCAGGTGACGGTGGACCTAGTCTAGCAATTCTTTGAATATAAGTGACAGTAATAACTGAGCATAAAAGACAATTAATATAAGTAAAGTAACCTTAACTTATGTGAAGGCACATAAGCCAAGAGATCTTCTGCAAGGCTCTCATCGTATAAGTGTCCCATTAAACTTATACGTTGGGGTGTCGGTTATCAAACATCAATTATAAACATAGTAAGTTGACCTTGACTTATAAACCTGCCCCACACAAGCTTATAGACCAAGGGGTCGTTTTGCAAGTCCTAATGTATAAGCGTCCCATTAAACTTATACATTAGGTGTCATAGGTTATTATGAATGATTATGATATGCATCTATATGGTGGGTTAATGATGTTCAAGCAGTGCAACTCACACACCCGACTTTGTGTACACAAACCTTTAGTTCCCCCTTTCAGAGTCGTTACCTCCCAGGATACCTCCGCAGTGGCAGACGGAAGCGGTGGGTTGGGCCTCGCCCACCTCAAAACCAGTATAGCACTACCGGTCTGACCTATCGTACGCCTCAACGCTTGGTGCACTAAGCGGACTACGCGTACTCTTTGCCGACAAGACCGCCGGACTTAGTTTGGCGAAGTGTAAAACCACACTTGCCGAGTCATCGTATTGGCGTCGGTGCAACGACCCTCCAACACCGAAGACCCACCACCTTAGGTATTTCTTATGCACATGCAAACTTGATGTATCAACCTCCGAGCCAACGCTCCCCGGACAAACCCGTCCGTAATAGTCAACAACCGAGCCAAAGCTCCCCGGACTAACCCGTCCGGCTTAAATTCCAAACCTCATCCCTTTGAACACCGCGGGATGACGCCCCTTTGAACACCTCGGGACGACTTAACCCTTTCCCTCCAACTCGTCACGAGTGAGAACAGATACAGTTTACCTAGCCTATTAGACTACTCTTGTCTACCGGTTGTTACACTTAGTATTTTAGGGTTAATCCCAGGACTGCCCAAGGTATGCCCAATGAAGGGGTCTCGAAGGCACTAGAAACCAAGATGAGATGAAGCCCAAAGTTCCCTTTCACAAGGATAATTAATTTAAGTTGGTGTTTACCCATTACCCATACTTCACTTGTTATTACTTAGCAACCTAATGACTTAAGTTGTTATCGGGAGGGCGACGGCCTTCCGCCGTCCTCCACTCTAAGTGTTACCCGGTGACTTGCACTTTTACTCTCGTCACTAAGACGACTCTACCCACCAGGGTTATACCTCCAAACTTATTCTCTAGTTCAATCGTCGATTTATCCCCCGGTGGGCCTTAAGGCATAACGTACTTTTACTATGCGCAGCCCATGACCTAATACCACCCCGAAATCGAACTTCTAAATCCTTGGTCCAACTGACCTCAAATATTTATCCTAGGGTGGTATGGACTAATGAAATGAATGTGTTGATTTTCATAATTTTCCTAGGTCATTAAGGCCTCTAATTAAATCATTTAAATTATTCCCTAGGCCATTTTACACATGAAGTGGTATCAATTAAATTCTACTGACCTAAGGGAATTTTCCTGAGTTGCATGTGAGTAAAATATTGCTGTCTACAAGATGTCACAATTTTCCTTTTTATATTTCTATTTATTCCATAATTAATACAATGTCTACATATTAATCATTTTCCAAATGAAGTATAAGAAATATACAACCCAAAATTCCAGGAAAATTACTGAGCATTTATATCACTACTTTAAGACTAATGGCAGAGTTTCATTAACATATGCAGTGTAATGGCCTATCAAAATCCATCCTTAATTATTTACCAAAATGCCATTATGCTTATTTAATAATTTACAGTGTATCCAAAAATTCTGAAATAATTCTACAAGACTAATATAATAATTATGCAACTCTAGAATTATTTCTACAATTTTCCAACATGTATTTCTACCAATTCATGAACAAATATAAAAAGGGTAAAATAGTCATTTCCATGAATTTTGCTCTAAAAGTTGTCAAACAGAGGTATAGAATTTTCCAAAGTCAAATAAAAACTTCATTTTTGACTTGACTGATTTTGGGGATCTTTCCTTGATTAAGACCTATTTCTACAATTTATTTTCCAAAAAGGCCATTATTTTGAAAATACCAAATAATGGGATTTTTGATCCCAAAAATCCCACAATTAATTTTAGGGGTCAAATTTGTCCTAAAGATCCTCTAGAATTAGTTTCAAGCTTTTTAGAAGTCCCAAAATGGATAAATACACATCATAACAACTTTTGCTATTTGCACACCAAGATTAAGTCTAGCCTACACATGCAAGTGGGTTAACCCAACATGCAGTGATCCATATGGGCTGAAAATTTAACCATGCCCTAATATTGTCCTCATAGACATGCCACCAAAAATTGGGGCCTTTTGGAGTTGAAATACTCCATGAATCACCTAAACAAGCCTAGGGGTATCTAAGTAATTTTCCCCCTAATTTTAATTCCAACTAATCCCATTTTTGGGCAGGGCCTAAATATGCCCTAAACTTGTTGCTGGCCAAAATCCCAGGACATTTGGGTCTCTGGATGGACTTGGGCATCTCCTTTAATTTTCTACATTTTTGCTATTTGCAGCCCAAGACCATCCCTCTTTCAACCCTTACAAGTGAGATATATCAACATGCACAAATCTAAATTGGCTAATATTTTTACCATAGGTCTAATATACCCCCAAGGGCAGGCCACCAAAATTTGGGGCCAATTGGGGTTGATATGCTCCAAAAATCAACATTAATTGATTTATCAAATTTTGACTAAAACTATAGGATTATTTTCCCCAAAAAATCTCATTTTTGGAGGGGAGCTAGGTGTATCTAATTTAGTGACATGACCAAAATTTCAGTCCCTTTGGACTTCGGGTTTGGTCAGGGCACACCTTTTTATTTCTGTCCTACCCTAGGACCAATCCTAGTAAAATGGGTCTACAGGCCAGTAGGCTTAACCAAAAATTATGTGTAACATATCAAATTAAAGCTAACTCAGAGACTTACAACTTTTATGTTGAACATGTTTTATGAAAATGTCTAGAAGAACTCTAAATTTGGCATGCAAGAGAGGCTGTTTTATAAGGCAGAATAACACTATTCATAAATTAAATAAATACAGGATTTATATATTTGCATGGCACGAATCTTAAAGCCATCCGACGGCTGCTGCTTTTCTTCTCCAATCCAGCATGCAGGAACCAGCCCGATACCAGCTTTCACGGGAGTTTTCACGGGGGGTTTTCCGGCGGCTACAGGCGGCGCAACCACCGACCATCTTCTCCTCCACCCTTACGGTGGTGGGGGCGACATTTTCCGGCGGCTAGGGCGGCGGGAGGCGGCGGCGCCACCCAACCCGTGAGCTTCCAGATCTCCATTAATGGAGGAAAAACTGAGCTCGGTTCGGGCTCATTCGAGCCCAAACCTTATCCCTAACAATCCTAAGATCTACAGCATGAAGAGAGAGGTGAGGGAGGACCTGCACACGGGCTTGGATGCGAGAGGAGCGGTGGGAGACCATGGTGGTGGTGGTGGCCGAATTTTTGAAGCTTCTTGGTGGCTGCTTGGCTCCTTCAGGTAGGTGGTGGAAGTGAGTGAGGGGAGTCCTGTGAAGCTTTTAAAGGGGAGATTGGGGGTGTTAGGTGGCTGGTAGGCTTCATGGCCAATATTGGCTAAAGTCAACAATGGTGGCTAGGGTAGGTGGGGGGTGAGGCTTGGTCCAAACCAGTCAAAAGGTGGCTGGTTGAGTTGGGTTAGCTTGTCTTTTCCTAGAGTAATAAATTGGGGAGGTTGGGGAAGGGGGAAGGTGAGCCCAAAGTCTCCTCTTATATTTTATTCTACTTTCTCTCTCCTCCATGGGTGAATTTTCTCTCTCTACACTTCATGATGAATTTTGGCTCCTACCTAACCCAAAGGCAGCCCACAAGTCTATTTCATTTATTAAAATAAGGTTAGCCCAAGTGGGTTGGGCTTGAGCACAAGTTAGCCCATTTGGCTAGGTTTGACTCCAAGTGGCTTAGGGTTGACTTGAGTCAAATTAGCCACTAAGGTTGACCCCAATGGGCCCTTGGTGACCCAATTGCCTCACTCAAGGTATAGGAAGACCTAAATAGGGTTGGATGGACACATTAGAGGTCAATTGCCCTAGTTAGGACACCTTGCCCAATTTAGGCCTTTGGTGGTCCTTGGTCAATTCGACCACTTTGGGCTGACTCCAATGGATCCCTATGGCTCTAATGGATCCTTTAATGGGTTAGGAGTGTTGTGGTGGGGCCATGGGGTCATGGTGAAGCCCTATGGACACCCTTAAGCCAGTAATTAGAAATTACTATTTGCAGACCAATGTGCCTTTCACTTTCATGGCCAAGCTCATTTGGCCCATTTTGGTTCTCTAAGGGTCTGTCCTGACCTAGTCAGGACAAAAACTACTCCTAGGGGGGTCTAGTTGAAAATGGGATGTTACAGACGTCGCTTTTTGCCTCCGTTTGCAGTCGACAATTAGCACTTGGGATACCGTAAAGTAGCATGATATGATTCTATGATGGATATGAGAATGAGGTTGGGATAAGGTTAAAAAATGGGTTATGGGCATTGGACCGATTGAATGGGGTCCGGATATGGTTGGACATATTTCTTGTTCCCTTTGGTCAGACCGGTAGAATCGGGTCGGGATCGTGATCCTAAAGATCCTAAGATCCAGATCGCAATCCCAGCCGTAGATGTGCCGATGTAGATCCTAGGTAAATTCTGGATCGTAAGATCCTACGATCCGGATCGCGGTCCTGATAACCACAGTGACCTTAAGGTCATGAGTTTGAGTCTTGGAAGCAGCCTCTTACAAAATGCAAAATAAGATTTGCCTATATTTCACCCTTATGGTGGGACCCTTCCCCAGACCTTCACTCTGGAGAGATGTTTTGTGCACCGAGCTGCCCTATTGCTAAATTTTGTTTGGAAATATGCTATTATATATTATATTAGAGTAGTGTTATAAGCACACAAATACTCGTTGTTATGTGTACACTATAAAAAACAATAAAACACTTAAAACCTCCTATTTGTAATTCATAAAACCTATACACGCACACCCACCCAATCCCGTGAGCCCTCCCATTCTTCACACGCTAGAGCCCGGTTTGTTGGAGTCTTTCCGTCCTTCCCCCTTCACAGTCGCCATCGATCATCATTTCGGTGTCGACATCCTCCCGCCTGCTTGAAGAAGGTGTTGGGGACCCGCTTCCCCACTCGCGGTGTCTCCGATGACTGCTTCATAGTAGGCTCTAACGTGGATGCGGCCAGTCAGAGGGTGTTGTCCGTTGCAGTGACCTGCTTAGGAGGGAGGAGATTGGAAGGTAGTCACAGCCTAGGCAAGTCGTCGTGCCCATGGGATTGCCAGAGTTGATGGTGAAGATGACGTGATCAGACATGTGAGAGCAATTATTGATGAAGGATGTATAATGATTGAAGATCAAAAGTGAGGAAACAGATGGATGCATACAATGGGAAATTAAGAGGAGGCCCTCTTGATCAATGACCATCTCCTTGGAAACCGCTTCTATGGATTTTAGGGTTTTTCAAATCCAACATGAACATGGACATGTTTATAATTGATGATTACATGAGACTTTATGGTAGGTTGTAGCATACACTTTATTGTCTTCTTTCAAATCCGATTGAAGATCCTTCGCATCTGAATCTTGTAATCTAGAAATTTAGTATGGTCGTATCAACATGATTTCTAAATTCTAGCATATTTCTTTAGGGATTTGAGCTCTGGCGCCTTCGCATAGGAGGATTCTAGGCCCTAGGCCTGGCGGAATGAGAAAGATGACTGTTTGTAATGAAAAAATAATCGCGGGGATATAATTTTGGCCAAGGAAGACAGCGGGAATTAATAAAAAAATAGTCACGTGGCTTAATCGCAACGACCTCGTCTCCAAATTGGGAGACGGGCCCGGACCGAAAAATTAAGCTAATATGATTTTTAAAATGTTTTGGTGTGCTATTAATGCATGTGTGCTAGTGTGTGTGTGTGTATAGATTTGGGATGTAAATATATTTTGGTTGCACATAATTATTATTAGTGCGCCTACAACACCACTTTTATACTATATCTTATATGAATATAGATATTATATGGGTATTGATATTAACACCGTAATTTTGACTATTAACACTTTTGACTATTCGTAAGTATATTTTTTTGAAATTGACTATCCGCAATCACGTAAGTTATCCGCAAACGTACCGTTTTTATTATTATTAAATTATTATAAGCTATATATTACTATTTTCGCCTCAAAGTAAATTCAATTTTTTTCATCCGTTCTCGAATGATGCACGCATAGTTAAATTTTTGTGTGGAATTAGGGAAGGAATAATCTAGAGCACTATTCATGCGCTTATTACACTTAAAAATATTTTCCTATTAAATATTGATTTTTAATTATTCTTATACTAATAATTAATAGTCATATTTAGATAAATTTGTTAAATATTTATAATAATTAGTTCATATATTTGGAAACCTATAAATTTGTTTCATAGTATATTATTTTTAAAACCTTACTATAAAATATTCAAAATTTAATAAGAAATATTTGAGCAGATCATGGTGTAATTATGGAGGACCATTAAAGAAATATTAATCACCCAATTTGGTTGAACAAATTTAACTATTTATTAATTTTATTAGTGCTCTTAAATCTATTTGGTAGAATGACTTAGAGCTATATTTTAAGACAACTATTTTATGACATGAAATTTTATTTTTGCTCATTTCTACATTAAAAAATTAATAATAGCAAAATAAATCTTCTAAGATGGAACTCACAACCTCTCAGATGTTACCTAAAAACTTGACAATTCCATCAATTACATTATGATAAACATTTAAAATTGATTTTTTTAAAAAATAATATTTATCTATTTTAATAAATAAATAAAATTGATTTTAAATGAGGAGCATAGCACACGGGGGTTCATAAGCGAAGAGAGCGTCGTCATATCAGGGAACTGCCATAGTCGAAATACGAAGGCGCGGAGCACGTGGATCCCGCGCACTCACTCATTTTATTAAGGGCGCTGTTATAATCAAACCCTATTTCGCTTCTAGCAAACCAAAAAATATTCAAAATATTAATATTTATGTTATTTGAAATGACTTCTAGCAAACCCTACTTTCCTTCGCGCTTTTTCGAACTGCGTGTTGTACGTGTATTTTTAAGAGAAGTAGTCACCACAAAAGTTGTAGATCTCGTCGAAATCTACAATTTTTCTGTTGAACACTTTTGAATTTGAACCTGTTTAGTCTCCCAATTTTTACCCCGAAAAATGTCACGCCGAACCCGGGCATCCATACATATGTTCGGCTTTTTCGGGGCCAAATCAGGGGTCTAAACTGTTTCAAATCAAAAAGTGTTCAACATGAAAGTTGTAGATCTCGTCGAGATCTAAAACTTTCATGTTGAACACTTCTCATGAAAATGCACATATAAGGCCCAATTTAAATTTTTTTAGTGATTTGCTAGAAACCAATTGATTTTCAAATAGTCATTTTCAAATTTTAAGATTTGCTAGCAGTAATAATTTGCTAACAACAAAAATAAATTTTCTAATAACAACTCCTCAATTAAATGCTTAGAGCAAATTAATTTGAATCTCAATTATATTTTTGAGTATATAAAATTAAAAGCATTATGCCGTCACGCCGTCACGTCCGATGCCAAATAAAATAACGCCGTGATTTTACCGGTCCAATGTCAGATCACCTCCGTTGTTTAGTTCCCGTCAGTTGCTTCGGTCGAGCCAACTAACTTGCGTAATCGTAGCCATCCGATGTAGCTTGAATGGCTGTGATGCACACCGCGGTAATAGGAGAAAATCCCGAGCCTACAAAACCCTAACATCACTCGAAAAACCCTCGGGAGAAGTCCTGAGAGAGATCCCCTTTTTGTGATTCGCCCGTTCGATTCGGTCGTTGGGTTGTGTTCTAGGGTTTTTTTTCCCTCCTCGTCTCTTCGCCCAATTTCTCTTCTCCACCTCCTCCTCTCCGATTCTCCCCAAATCTTCCAGAAATGGAAGTCTTAAGCAGAAGCGAGAGCGCTATTGCCGTCGGGTCGATTTTGATACCTGCGCTGGAATCTATGGTGCTGGAAAGCGTTTTTTATGCCGGGAGATCTCTCTTATGCCTTCTCTTTGCGGTAGTAATATGTTCTTCCCCTTTTCCTGAATTTTGTGTATTTTTCACTTGAATTTACTGCCCGCTGCTTAAGTTTGCTATCTTGTGAGGTCTTGTGAAATTAGGTATTCAGAATTCTAAAACATAGATTTATTTCTCATGTTTTTGCCTTTAAGCTACTGAAAGTTCTGGTTCTCGTTCTAGATCTATATCTTGTATGTACATTCTGTAATCCTAGACCTACTGTAGATTTTCTATTTGGGAGTTTCTTACATTCTCCCTTACCTACCTGTGGTTTAGAGGGTTAAAAAAAGTTCTCAATAGATGTTTTTTTTTTTCAAGTTTCCCTACAGTTCTATGTGGTTTTGTAGGAATTGAAGTAGAGGGAATTATAGAATTCAGTGAAAATGGAAATGATTAGGTGATTCACTTGGATATATGCATATTTTTGTACTAATTTGTTTGATTTAAGTAGAATTTGAGTGAGAAAATATATATTTTTTGTTTGGTTTAGGGAATATTTTGAGTTTGTTGTGACTAACAAAACGCTATTAGACGTTGTCCTTTAGCAGTGATAGAATCAACTCACCAGCTTCTCACCACATTCTAGATCTAAATCAGAGAAGTCTTTATTATATATTCTTAGCCCTACTATATCTTTTGGAGTTGAGAGATCCTCCGCCATTTTGTGCTTTTTTGCACACTTCTATTACGCACCTTTTGCTTAACAATATAGATTGAGTTTACTATTCCGAAGTATTTGTTTTCGGCTTTCACCGAGGTTGAAGTAATTGAAGGAGAGGAAATGTAAATTCAATGTGAAGGGATCACATGGAAATTAGTTTTTTTACTAACTTTGGGTTGAAGAGACTGTCAAACAATGTAATTTTCTTCTTTTCTTAAGGGAAGCGAGCCTTGGCGCACCGGTTGAGGTGTTTCCGTGTGACCTTGAGGTCACGGGTTCGAGTCCTGGAAGCAACCTTTTGCAAAAATGCAGGGTAAAGTTTGCCTACATTTCACCCTTGTGGTGGGATCCTTGATCCTTCCCCGGACCCTCGTTTCGCGGGGATGCTTTGTGCACAAGGCTGCCTTTTTTTGTAACTTACAAAAATTTAGTAGACTTTACTTTTTTTAATTAATTGGAAACCACATTCTATAGGGCCTATTAGCCTATATAGTATTAGTTCATGAATCTTTATCTCATCTTAATCTGATATGGATTTTTTTCACTAAGCATGGCCCATTATGTTCATGTATTTAATCTGATATGATCTTTCAGCAGTTCAAACTAATTAGCATTGCCTTTTCTTCTTCCATGGTATAAAATTAATGCCACTCTAAGCATTGAGTGCCCTTAACTGTGTCCTTTGTTTTGTTTCTTAGTTTTCTTTTATAAGGTAATTTATAGATAGAAGTATGTTCTAATATAAAACATGAAATGATTCTGTGTTGTACATCACAATTTCAATAATTTGTCGACGGATACATGAAACTACTTATAGTATACAATACCAATTTTCCTAGGGTTTCTTTTATATTTGGTAGAATTTACGGATGTTTCCAGGGTGGGGAGGGATTGTGCTATTGATCTATTTCCGCGGGGAGGGATTGTGCTATTGATCTATTTCCTTCACCTATTCAATGATCATGCCGCCAAGAGAAATAAACATATGCATCAAAAGATACTAATTTTAATAATCTGTAAACAAAGGCTCCGTTTGGCGCAGCTGTGGCGGTCATGAACGTTGTGGTTATGAGCCGTCGTTCATGAACGCCCGAACTCTCCTGATGAACTTTATCAACTTTTATGCTCTAAACTAGTTTTCTTTTCTTGGTGGCGGCCATAACAGTTGTCTCGCCAAACATACATTCTATGACGTTGGCATTTTTGTCCAAACTCACAAGAGCAAAAACACCGCGCCAAACGGAGTCAAAACTATCTATGCTTCCCACATTGTGTCTGTGATTTGATGGTGATAATGTTTGAAATGTTGATGTGAGTAATGAATGAGGGATTCTCTGACAATATGGGTAATCTGCTCAGCTTATACATCTACTATCTATCCGGCGTCGCTAGTACAATTATCGTCGATAGTTTCTGACTGATAATATATTTAACCCACATCCTTCTCTCTTCATTTATATTTTTCTATTTTTTTATTATATTATCTATATTATTTCTCTCCTATTATATTTTCTATTATTTATAATGATTCATATGTAATTAAAATATACAATTTATCCGATCATTATGATTGATATGATGGTGTTGTAAATGTCTTATTTATTAAATTAGTAAATAGATTAAGCAATGCATTTTATTGATGTGTTTTGCTCTTTCATCTCTTAAAGGAGTACTCAAAACATTTTCTTTTCTTAGATGTAATACTCCTGCATAAAATACACATAGCAAATTATAGTAATGTTATACCACAATGTTTTGACATTAAACTTCTTTTCATTCCACTAATTTTTATTGTTTTGGCTATTTGTGAAGACGCTCTTGATCAAAATTTTGGTTTTAATTTATGACAGGGTTCTAGATTTTTTTTAAGTTATTCTAATTTGAGAAAGAAGGGGAGCCTTGGCACACTAGTTGAGGTGTTGCCTTGGCCCTTGTGACCCTTGAGGTCACATGTTTGACTCCTGGAAGCAGTCTCTTGCAAAAATGAAGAGTAAGGTTTGCCTACATTTCACACTTGTGATGGGACCCTTCCCCGGACCCTCAGCGGGAATGCTTTGTGCACTGGGCTGCTTTTTATTCTAATTTGAGAAAGCAAATAGTGTTTTTGCCGTCTTCTTTATTTACATACCAATGAAGCTCAACTATATATTAGAGAATAGAGATTAGAGAATGAACTGTTTTTGCCCCACTAGACACCATAATTAGTAATTATTTAATAAGTTTACTTATTTACTTAAGCACAATTAATCATGTCTAACCATTCATGCTTGAAATTTCAAATCTCATTTTCTTTCTCATGCGAACTTTGTGTAATATTACTAGTATTTTAATTAGCATAGAATTCTTGAAGGATATTTCTATAATTAAGCGTTTTAAAGCTTTGTACTAATCTGTGTTGCATGGGGTATTGAGGACGGAGTACTTGATATGATACAAATACAAGAATCGTGATTTTCAAAAAACATAGGATACATGTGTGTTTGAATTTTTCATTATTTAAATATAAGAGTAAATTAATATAAATGTAAGTATAAAATATAAATTATTATGAAGACACACGACAATCACGTCTTCATTTTTTCAATAATTATTTCTTACATCGTATATTAATCGAAGACAAGGGTTGTGTCGCAAAATTTATCATATACTAAATCAATAGGAATCATGAATAAATATATGTAATCAATTGAATCTCAATACTTATCATTCAACACTTACTTTTTCACATATGTTTCTCCAAGTCACCAACCCAAAACACAATTTTTTGGACATCTTCATGCATACTCAGACGCATCTGGAGTGTTTGAAAGTATTTGAGAGTATCCAAAGTTTTTTCTGATACTAAAAGAAAAATTTTCTTAGAGTTTCGGGAACGGGTTTCTGGGGTTTCTCTACTCCGAAATGTTTCTGATACGATACGTAAGGCCGTTGCAAGTATCCATATTTCGTAGGATACTAATATTAAGAAAGTATGGTTGTAGTAGGAGATAAAACCAGAACAATGCCTCAAAATTCAACACTAATGTATAATGCAAAGTAATAATCATTAAACTTAGGGCCATTATCGAGACCTCCTCTGCTAGGATGCACCCCTCTAGCTTTTGAAATTACAAAAATCTTAACAGTAAGTTTACATTTCATAACATGCACGCACAAAAAAATCAGGGGATTTTTGTGTGCATACATGCTATAAAAAAGTAAACTCGGAGGGGAAATTTGTAATTTCAAAAGGATAAAGGAGTGGAGCTAATTAACAGTTAAAACATAATACAAAACCGGATTTGGTTAAACTACAAATTCAGTAACTTATCCATTACCAAAGAATAGGAAATATAGTAATCTTATATTATGTATAAATAGAAGAATTGTAAGCATATGGGCTTGCAGTCTGAACTTTCATGTAAACTATCAACAGGACCTGGGATTTCTGATTAAATCAATCTAGTTAATTGATGATACTCCACAATCTGACGAACCAATTGAACTGCCTGCAATCTACTGATCTAGTTTCAGTAAATATTTTACAGAACTGTTGTTTATTATCTGTGAGATGATGGCTATAAGGAGAAAATCTAATGATCCTATTGATGAAACAGCAATGAGACCACACTTTTCTGTAGTATATTTTTGGGGGAAAAATTTACCCCCATAGGTGTTTGGGGAACTACTATGAGAAAGAGTCCTTTTGGAAGTGCCGTTTGGTGCGTATTGAATTTGGGCCAGAACAGCTTCCCATGGGAAGGCTGTTTGGTGTGCAGCGTTTGCCCGGAACGCATTTTGCCTTGCTCCAAGGGTGGAAGTGATGTTTTCATGCCGGATGGGAACTTCCATGCCGTTGCGCTCCGTATGCCACTGCGAAAATGCTTAGAATTATAGTTTATGTATCTTCTTAAGAAATTTTTATTTCTGGATTTTAGCTAGCTATTCTAATTAGAGTAGTTATTATTTATATATTAATTATGATCATGTATTATATTGGTATTATTCAATGAAATTCCTAGTAATAATTTTTTTTTTTCAATAAGAGAAACGGTTATTATATATTAGGGTAATGTATGATTGGCATGACTGGAATTTATAGGAAAGCCTTATGGACACCCTGCAATTCTTAATTATGCAACTTTTACTCAAACTAGGATAATTTTTATGTAAGAAAAAAAAAATAACTTATTTTTAAATTATTTTAATATGCAAATTTAAACTGCCCAAACTTATAAAACTTAATTAACAATATAATAAAAAATATATAATTTTAAGTTGTTTTAATTAGACATTTCCTTAATAACTTTAAATTTAATCTTTTTGAGTGATTTATGGTTGAAGCGATTAAAAAATAGAATTTAATTAAATTTTATAAATATACACGATTTAATGAGGGTGAAATGTAGGCAAGCCTTACCATGCATTTTTGCAAGAGGCTGCTTCCAGAACTCGAACCCGTGACCGGTTCATTTGAGTAATTTGTCTTATTGTAGTAAAAAAATCAGGAGTTCCAACGGCTCATTGAAAATTGCATGGGTACCATATATCTTTCCTATAAATTTCAGTGGTGTCACAAGCACTTTATCCTATATATTAATATTCAATATTATAACAGCTCAACAGTCATAACTCTCACAGATCTTTGCCCTAAAAGTATAACTTGATTTTAGCAAATTGTCAATCTCTTTTGTGATATAATAATTCCTATAATGCAATAAATTAAGATATTGCTTGTGTTTCTTGAGCACACCATTTCTGTGGAGGGATTTCAGATTCAGAAATCTTGTTATTTTATTTTCTGGTTTCTTATAATAATACCTTTTTTCTCCTCAGATGGGATCTGTAGAAAGGGCAGCAGATTTATCTGGAGAAGGATGTGAAGCCAATGAAAGGTTGAGCCCATTGTTGTCATTAAAGCATGAACTTAGTAGTTATATATCTGTTTTTGTGGTGGTCATGAACCCTAAACTAGAATTCTGTGTCTTTCAATTTCAGTCCCTATGATGAACATTAGTCTTTTTTAATCCCCTTTCGAGCGAGCGACGATTGGATATTTTTGTCAGCACCCACTACTCACGGGGGACCTGGGCACGGCCACAGGATATTATATATATGCTAAATTATTGCTATTATGGGTATTATATGTTAATTGTTTTTGTTGTAGGTTCCCTCTTTCACCTCTCGGAAGAATTGATGGTGAAACCATGCCGGAAAACAAGGATGACGGCGAATCCGATGATGAGGATGACGAGGACGAAGATGATGAAGGCGGCGACCAGGATGATGACGGCGGCGACGAGGAGTACTCGGGTGATGAGGGGAATGACGAGGAGGAAGAGGAACTCGAGCCCAACGGCGGTGTTGGGGGTGGTGCTGGAAGCGGGGACGAGGATGACGATGATGAGGATGATGATGATGACGACGAGGATGGGGATGATGATGATGATGAAGAGGACGATGAGGAAGACGACGAGGATCAACCGCCGCCTAAGAAGAGAAAGTGAAGCTGTGGCTCTGTGCTCAAGTGGCTTCACTCTTTGACCCTCTCTTCATGTGTGAGGTTTGTCATTGTGGCTGAGGGGTGGGTGCTGCCTTAGATTTAGGGAAAGAGATTTGACATTTTAATATCTGACTTGTTTGTAGTTTATCATCCATGTTTTATGATTCTATGATACTGCTGTGTAATGGATGCTTGTTGCCTTAATTTTCTGAGCTGCTTTTACTTTTTGGGGGTGCCAATTCCTACAATAATCTTGTTTGATTTTATGAATATTATTAGCTTGTTTGGCATATTATGACTCTATTTGGCATGGTGGTCGCGGTCAGGAACGCGGTGGTTATGAATCGCCATTCGTGAACGCTTGACCTTACCTAAGGAATCTCGTCCACTTTATGTTCAACACTAGTTTTCGTTTCTTGGTGGTGATCGCAATCGTTGCCATGTCAAACATACGTTCTATGGTGTTAATGTTTTTTGTCCAAACTCTCTGGAGTAAAAAAATCGCACCAAATGGCGTCATGTACATCAAATTAGTCGTAGGCATTTGTTGTCGACACTAATGTTTTTCACCTTCCCTTTTTCGTCCTTGCAACATGTGTAATTTATTTGTTCTCCATCTCATTGCTCCAATTGATCTCTATTTCTTCTCATGTTAAATCTAGAGATTATGGAGATGTTGTAATGAGAATGTCAGAAGTCTAACTTGAGGGGGGAATTATGTAGTTTGATCCTCAGGGCCATGAAAATTGTTTATGATTGTGTTTTCAAAACTTGTGATTCAGATATTTTCTTAAGATGTCAGTGAGGCTCGGCACAGCTGGCTAAGTTGAGGCTCCGTGATATAGAGGTCTTGTATTCGATTCTCTCCATAATGCGAGCCTTTGTCTACTTATGTTGTTATTTGAATGTTGATTAATGATTTATCTTCTGAATGCAATATTTTTTTGTATCTGTTAATTCTTGATATTTATAGTGTAATGTTGTTTATATATTTATGAAAAAAAGATATTTTTCGGAAGACAATAGAGTATGATTTTTATCAGAATTTACTCCACGGGACAAGTTTAAACTGGATCAAAGTGAAGGAGAAGAAGGGTAAGCAGATGACTTAAGGTCTGTTTGGCGTGCTGTTGGGTTCGAGCAAATTTGTCGTAGTTTGCAAGCAGAGGGAAGGGTGGGGTCTGAGACGGAGCGCTTTCTCCGTTTGTAGGGAAGAAACGACGGCGATGCCGTTCGCTCTGATCACACCGGCGATCTTTTTGTCCAAAAAACATACCAATGCACGCCTCTACTATATTTGTGAAGATATTTATCTTGTCAAACGTTATTTTGTTATTCTAGGGTGTTCAAGCCCTATCTCGTCCTAAATAAACCCCTAATTTCATATCCCCCTAAGCACTTAATTTTACTAATTGCCGGCTCTTCCCCTTAAACCTGATAGATTTTCTTCTCGCAAGGTGCCTGCCCAAAGTGTAGCATCCTCACTAGTGTACCCTAGGAGCCTGTGGACCCCTTCATTGAGCTTTGACCCAAGGGTGACCCTACTGGGCCCAAGGTGACTACTTTGGCCCCACTGTTGAGCAACAAGACCATATTAGATGACTATGTCATAGAGGAGGAGGATTTGTTGGGCATTTCTTGCTTAATGGATAAACGTCAAGCCAGCCTTCTTTGAAAAGTGTTACAACACATGGTTCTCTTTACTAGTTATTCCAATTTACCCTTATCTTCTCACCTGCCAGACCATCTCCCACCTACTGTAGCATTGAAAATTCAAGCATTTGGCCTTAGAAAAGGCCATGGTAGATAATGGAACAGAGAGCCTTCAAGCATTCAGAAAACCAAGGCATTGCCTTTACAAGGGCAAGAGACACACACTTCACGATACCAAGGCATTACCCTTGTCTTCTCTCGCGCACTTGTGATTTATTATTTGTGTAAATATGTTGTGTAGTAACGCAGTGAAGAGCTGTTCAGAATGGACTTACGAGGCTTATCAATTCTTCATCAGAAAACAATAGCGTGTGCAAAGGGAAATTTTTTTGGGAACATGTAGCGTAGCCGTGCAGGAAAACAGGTGGCCGTCCGATCAGCTGAATCTCGTGTGTTTTTTTTTTACTTTGAATTTTTTAACCACTAGAACTACAACTGTATGTCCCGGATTTCACCCGCTCTTACAATAAAGGGATATTTTCAACAACAAAAAATGTCGCTTTGTCCACAAACATTGATGTCCGCTGATATTCCCAACATTAGGGCTCCTTTTGGCACGGTGGTGGCGGTCGTAAACGCATGGGTTAAACCATCATTCGTTAATAATCACCTAACAAACATCATCCCTTTTGAACATAAAAGTGGACGAAGTTCCTTGGGTGGGCATTAACAAATGGCAATTTAACCCTCATAAAAGTTTATGACCGCCACCACCATGCCAAACGGAGCCTAGAGGTTTCACTAAAAGCCCGTTCTATTTCTTATCATGGAAAGTATATTAGTATAAAATAAGATGAGCAATTAAGAAAAATTATATTCTAACTTTACAAAGTTACATGAGCCTCCCCTTATCTTTCAGAATTACCAAAATCTCCACTCTAAATTTACACTGTACCATACATACATGTAGGTTTTTTTGTGCATGTTAACAATATAAATTTAATGAGATTTTTGTCATTAAGAAAGAAGTGAGGTCCCAGCAATTATGTGAAGTTATAGGAGAGGTCCTAGTAAATGACCATAAAGGAGCAACTCTGCACCTACAGCAAGGATAAAACTTGCAAACCAGTTCTTTTGTAAGCCATTTTAGCGGGTAGCCTTCTTGCCGGGCGGGTCGCCGCCATTGTTTCAGGCTTTCTAGGCATGAAAGCTGCAGCATTTGCAAATGCTCGGACAGCTCTAGAGGCGAGGAAGAGTGTTGGGACGAAGGCTTTCGTCAATTGATTCAGATCTGGTGATGTGATTAGCTTCTTATTGGCTGCAAATGGACTTCTTGTGACTGTTCATATCAATTAACCTGTTCAATCCCTGCTATGGTTATGCCTAGGAGGGCCTGTTTGAGGCACTTTTGTACAAATGAATTTAAGAGAAAATATTTGGTTAGTCATAGTGTAAGAGAGCCTTTTTCTTAGTCACCAATGAGGAGATTAAGGCTTCGTTTGGGATGACTTATTTTCACCGGTCACGTGGTCACGATCGCATGAATCAGACCTTAATTTAGATCCGGTTCATGCTGTCGTGACCGCTTGACCGGTAAAAATAAGCCCCGCCAAACTGATAGGCTCCGTTTGGCACAGCGTTTTTGCTTCGATAAGTTTGGATAAAAACATCACAATTATAGAATGTATGTTTGGTATCACAATAGTTATGGCCGCCGCAAAAAAAAAACTAGTTTTGAACATAAAAGTGGAGGAAGTTCCTTAAGGTGAGATCGGGCGGTCATAACCATCGCGACCGTCACCGCCGCGACGGACTAAGATTATACATATAGCTGGGCTCATAGCAACTAAGAAAATTGGCAGTGTAAAATATCGTTGGTACTTACAGGGGGGAGTTAATTCTTCTCTGTTGCTATAGGCCTTTGAGCAGGCCTTGTGATTGGATTTGCTACTGAATACCACACCAGCAATGCTTGAAGGCTAGTTTATGTAGGGTAGGCTATGTATTATGCAACCTAGGTTGACTCGAGTGAGTGGAAACGTGAATGCTATGATGAGATGCACAAAAATCCGTTAGGCAATTACTCCAAATGATGATTCACAACCATGCATAATTAAATTAGACAACAACAATTCTTTTAGGGCAATTAAGCAAGGCTTTCCTCCAAGCGGAGGGCCAAATTAAGCGCGCTGTGAATAGCTCCTTCCTGCAATCAATATTTTCACGGGCAAAATTCCACAACAAATATTTTACGCAAGCACAAAATATCTCAAACAATATTCAAAAACTGAGAACTAGAAATCCATAAAACAAACAACTCACAAACATAAGGGATGTCCGAGGCGGGAGAGATCCGGCGGTTTCGGGAATAGATCCGGGTTGGTGAATCGAAACGGTGGTTGTCCATGGTGGAAGATGGGTGCGGAGGGTTGGAAACGGGTAGATCCAGTAATATTATGACGGATCCGGGTTACGGAGGGGAAATATGTAAGTGGAGGGTAGATCGGTGAAGGGTAGCGCTAGATCAAAGTAGATCTAGGGTTTTCTGAGCGGTTGGAAGTGGATCCACGAAGGGGAGAAGAAGTGAGGGGGCGGGTGAACAGTAACGGCGGATGAACAGTGCGGATGAACAGTGCCAGCGGATGAACAGTGCGCATGAACAGTTCCGTCGGGTTAACAGTGCGGGTGAACAGTAATTTCAGGATTTCTGGACAGCGGTAGGGTTGGGATTTGGGGGCTATAGGGGTTGCGGATGATGGTTTCGGAGGGGGAAAAAGAAGGTTATGGATGGGTAGTACCTTGGGGATGAAGTTCCACCACTAGGAGTCAACACCTAGGGCTCCACGGCGTCGGCACCGTGGCGTGATCGCGGAGGTCCGGGAATCTCTTCTCCAAAACCAGCAATGAGTCTCTCCAAGCCTCAACACTCCTATTTATAATATTCTAACATTAGGGCGACCCGGATTCGACGGCTATGATTGGCCGAAGGATCCACGTGCCAAACATAAACAAATGAAATTAAAATAGCAAAGTTTATATATCAAAAAGATTCGCGGTGCGCATCCGGACGCATCCGCGGGATCGGATCGTCCCTCCGATCAAGTCTTCCGACGAGAATAGACGAAAGTGGGCCCCGCCTTGTTATCGGCCGATGGTCCCCCATCAACTCCCCCCGACTGAAAAGAATTCATCTCCGATGAATGGAGAGAATCATACTGTCGTCGAAGCCCAGGGGCGAGTCGGTCCAGCTCAGTAGGTAGAATCCACGTGTCATCAGAGGCGGAGCGGCCTCTCCAACGAACCAGGTAGCGACATGAAAGTCCAGTGGTGGTAGGGACGTACTCATAGGTGACGATATCTGTAATACTCTCAGCAGACTGCTCT
The DNA here is from genome assembly GCA_039513925.1 of Platanthera zijinensis. NCBI lineage: Eukaryota > Viridiplantae > Streptophyta > Magnoliopsida > Asparagales > Orchidaceae > Platanthera > Platanthera zijinensis. The sequence goes on from CM077080.1 coordinate 47,124,848, forward strand.
CGTGAAGTGGATCCCGGGACGATCAGGGGTGCAGGCTGTGTCACCATAGGTGAAGGACTCCCAGGGGTGCGGGTAGTAGGGGGCAAGGTCAGTGGCAGAGGTGAGTGGGCCGAAGCTGTAGCTGGTGGTGAGGTGGAGGGGCGGTGATCATTCTGACTCGGGTCCGAATATTCGCGAGGTTCGTAATACGGAGTCAAGTCCTCAATATTGAATACCGGATGGATGCCCATACTTGCGGGGATATTTAGTTCGTAGGCATTTGTCCCGATCCGCTTAATGATCGAGTAGGGACCTATTCGTTTAGCGCTTAGTTTTTTGGCAGGCCCCGGTGGGAGCCTCTCCGCCCGGATTCGGACCATTACCTGCTCTCCTTCGTTGAAAACCTGTTCTCGCCTGCTTAAATCTGCATGAGTTTTATAGCTGTCATTACTTGAAATAATTTGCCGACGGACTGACTCATGTAAATCATGCAAGTGACGTGCAAATGATTCGGCGGACTCACTAGGACGGGCCTCTAATGGGTAAGGAATGAGGTCAATGGGCTTCTTGGGTTCGTACCCTAATACTACATGAAATGGGCTCAGCCCGGTGGACCTGTTGACCGAACTATTGTAGGAAAATTCCGCGATAGGAAGGACAGAGTCCCAACTCGTCACATGCTCGCCAACAAGACACCTAAGCAAGTTCCCTAGACTGCGGTTCACAACCTCAGTCTGCCCGTCAGTCTGGGGGTGATAGGCAGATGAAATCTCAGTCTGCCCGTCGTCAAACTGGGCGCCTAATGCGTCAAAACGATCTAAGATAAGGCGCTGGAACTTAGCAAACGCGATGCCCGAATTTGAGCTTCCCGCACGGTCGTCGGTTACTTGTGGTTCAGCCATGCTAGTCCTAAATGTCCTACTACTACGGAGCATGCAAGTGGCCTAACCTTGACCTCTGATACCAATTGATGTAGGGTAGGCTATGTATTATGCAATCTAGGTTGACTCGAGTGAGTGGAAACGTGAATGCTATGATGAAATGCACAAAAACCCGTTAGGCAATTACTCCAAATGATGATTCACAACCATGCATAATTAAATTAGACAACAACAATCCTTTTAGGGCAATTAAGCAAGGCTTTCCTCCAAGCGGAGGGCCAAATTAAGCGCGCTGCGAATAGCTCCTTCCTGCAATCAATATTTTCACGGGCAAAATTCCACAACAAATATTTTACGCAAGCACAAAATATCTCAAACAATATTCAAAAACTGAGAACTAGAAATTCATAAAACAAACAACTCACAAACATAAGGGATGTCCGAGGCGGGAGAGATCCGGCGGTTTCGGGAATAGATCCGGGTTGGTGAATCAAAACGGTGGTTGTCCACGGTGGAAGATGGGTGCGGAGGGTTGGAAACGGGTAGATCCGGTAATATTATGACGGATCCGGGTTACGGAGGGGAAATATGTAAGTGGAGGGTAAATCGGTGAAGGGTAGCGCTAGATCAAAGTAGATCTAGGGTTTTCTGAGCGGTTGAAAGTGGATCCACGAAGGGGAGAAGAAGTGAGGGGGCGGGTGAACAGTAACGGCGGATGAACAGTGCGGATGAACAGTGCCAGCGGATGAACAGTGCCAGTGGATGAACAGTCCCGGCGAGTAAACAGTGCGGGTGAACAGTAATTTCAGGATTTCTGGACAGCGGTAGGGTTGGGATTTGGGGGCTATAGGGGTTGCGGATGAGGGTTTCGGAGGGGAAAAAAGAAGGTTATGGATGGGTAGTACCTTGGGGATGAAGTTCCACCACTAGGAGTCAACACCTAGGGCTCCACGGCGTCGGCACCGTGGCGTGATCGCGGAGGTCCGGGAATCTCTTCTCCAAAACCAGCAATGAGTCTCTCCAAGCCTCAACACTCCTATTTATAATATTCTAACATTAGGGCGACCCGGATTCGACAGCTATGATTGGCCGAAGGATCCACGTGCCAAACATAAGCAAATGAAATTAAAATAGCAAAGTTTATATATCAAAAAGATTCGCGGTGCGCATCCGGACGCATCCGCGGGATCGGATCGTCCCTCCGATCAAGTCTTCCGGCGAGAATAGACGAAACTGGGCCCCGCCTTATTATGGGCCGATGGTCCCCCATCACTAGTTTTCTGCTTATTTATGCTTTCTGATGAAACTCTAAGGCCTTTGTTTTGGGGGCACCTATGACATTTGACTGATGGTGATATGATATTGTGGTAGTAAACAAAACGACGAAGGTTTGCCCTTTTCGTGATGGATTTTTGGCTCGAATTCGTCTTTCTGCAACCTTGGCATTGCATTTGGACTAAAGCATTGTGTTTTGAGATAGTAGTGTTCATGACTACATACACAAACGCTACCTGCAATTTTCATAACTGAGTTCCTAACGGCCACCACTCTCCCCAAGTGTTGAATAACATTTCTTCTTAAATGGAGTAAAGTAAAAACCTACTTTTTTTTGCTTGGTTTTACAAAACTTGCCCCTTTTTAACCTACAAATCCCTCTCCCACCAGCTGCAGCCATGGAAGATTTTTGCTTCATTTCCTCAAAAAAACTTAACCATGTTGGAGACTGAGGGTTGTGGGCCCGGGAAAAGCAAGCGAAGCATTGGAGGAGCTCACTTTTTTGGGCACCTCCTAATCGAATTAGGATCTCTTCTTTTGAGTCAAATTGATACTATTCATTTCAAGGTTTAGTGTAGAAAAGTAGAGCAATGAAATCCGTGGGCTATATTTCTTGTATTAAACTTCAAGTATGAGTACATATATATAGGAAGAGAGAAAGAGAGAAGTCCCTAAGAATACAATGTGAGACAAAACAAGAAAAGACACATATGGGCTTATAAATGGGTCACAATTACAATGGGCTTTTACACATTATTTTACTATCTTCTAACACTCCCCCGCAAGCTGGAGCATACAAATCATAGACACCAAGTTTGGATAGGAACTGCCGATACAATGGCTGAGGTAGAGCCTTAGTAAAGATGTCGGCCACTTGCTCAGCGTCTGGAACACGTTCCAATTCAAGTTTCTTCAGTTGGACCTTCTCCCGGACAAAGTGACAATCTACCTCAATGTGTTTTGTTTGCTCATGGAATACAGGGTTCTTTGAAATATGTATAGTAGCCTGACTATCGTAGAACAGAGTTGCTGGTGAGGAGAGTTTGACACCCAAATTACAAAGAAGGCTCTCCAACCAGGTAAGTTAAAAAACGATAGCAGCCATTGCACGATACTCGACTTCAACAGAAGAGCGAGCAATAACCGATTGCTTCTTGCTACGCCATGTGATAAGATTTCCTCCAAAGTAGGTACAGAAACCAGTGGTAGATCGTCGATCATCAAGCGAGCCCGCATAATCAGCATCAGTGTACGCGACAAGAGATAAAGAAGAGGATGACTTGTATACCAACCCTCGTCCCGAGGCAGCTTTCAAGTACCTGAGGATGCGTTCGACGGCCTGTAGATGAGAGCTTCTTGGTGAATGCATAAAGCGACTAACCATACCAACAACAAAAGAGATATCAGGCCTTGTAACTGTCATGTATATAAGTTTTCCTACAGAGCGTCGATAATATTTAGGATTTGTAAGCAGAGAATCTGATTTTGTTCCATGAACACTTAGCTTGTGGTTGACATCCATAGGTGTTTCCCCAGGTTTACATTCGGAATAACCAGCATCCTGAAGAAGGTCAAGACAATATTTTCGTTGAGATAGGACCAGACCATCAGGTCGACGAGCAACCTCAAGTCAAAGGAATTATCGAAGGTTTTCCTGATCTTTTGTTTGGAAGAAAGAGTTTAAGTGTTGTTTGATCTGTTGTATCCCGGTGGAATCATCGTCAGTTATCAAAATATCATCCACATAAACTAAGAGAATGACAGTTCCTGTTGATTAATGACGAGTAAAAAATGAGAAGTCGGTCGAGCTCCGCTGAAAGCCAATATCACGAACAACCTTGCTAAAATTTTCAAACCAAGCTCGAGGGGACTGTTTGAGACCATGGATAGCTTTACGCAGACGACACACCCGAGACTCCCCCGTGGTCTCAAACCTGGAAGGTTGGTGCATGAAAACCGTCTCATGAAGATCACCATTAAGAAATGCATTTTTAATGTCCAGCTGATGTAGGGTCCAGTTGCGGTGAACAGCAAAAGAAATAAGGACCCGAACATAGTTTAGTTTGGCGAAAGGGGAGAAGGTCTCCTCGTAGTCCAAGCCCTGTTGTTGAGTGAACCCACGAGCCACAAGACGGGCTTTGAGGCGGTCGATTGTCCCATCCGGAGCATGTTTAATGGCAAAGATCCATTTACAGCTAACGCAGGACTGGGCGGAAGGAAGAGGTACCAGATCCCACGCGTGATTAACCCAAAGGGCTGACATCTTAGCCTCCATTGTCGCACGCCATCCAGGGTGTTGAAGAGCCTCCTGCACAGTATTAGGAAGAGAAATAGAGGAAAGAGCAAGAGCAAATTTGAGCAGAGGAGAGAGCTAATGTAACAAAATGTAGTTTGCGAGTGGATGAGCCGTAGAAGCGGAGGCGGGATCATCTGGCCGCGAGATAGTACTGGTACACGGTAGTAGTGGTTGGGCTCCGGAGTTCGGACTACAGCGAGTGTAGACATGGATGATAGGTGGTTTGGGTGGTGGTGGTTTCGCGTGGGGTGTTGGAAGAAGAGGAGGTAGATAAGTCGTGACTGGGATTGCAGGACGAGGCACGGGTTGAACACATGGAGGTACTAAAGTGGATGAGTGAAAGGGTTGGTCTTCCAAGAAAGTAACATCAGCTGAAACAACCACTTTTCGGTCGACTGGAGAGTAAGATACATACTCTTTTTGAGTGCGAGAGTAACCCACGAACATACATTTGGTTGTACGAGGTGCAAATTTATTCGTAGGTGGACCAAGATTATGGACATAGCAGACACACCCAAACACCCGAGGTGCGAGAGGAAACAAAGATTGAGAGAGAAAGGGGAGGCTAAACGGAGTGGCGAAGTGGAGAACGGAGGAAGGCAGACGGTTGATGAGATGACATGCAACCGATACTGCAAAGTTCCAATATTCGATGGGTATCTGCATTTGAAGCATTGAGGATCAATCAAAATCTAGGAGATGCCGATTTTTGAGTTCAGCCACACCATTTTACCGAGGAGGGTAAGCACAAGATGTTTGATGTATGATTCCAAACTCAACACAAATTGTGGCGAATGTTCGGCTAATATACTCCTGCACATTATCAGTTCGAATGATTTTAAGCGGAGAAGAGAACTGAGTACGAAGTTCAGTAACAAACGTACGAAATATAGAAGTGAGTTCGGTACGATCCTGCAGTAAATATAACCATGTTACACGAGAGTAATCATCAATAAGCATTACAAAGTAGCGGTACTCAAATACACTAGGGACTTTATAAAGGCCCCAAATATCAGAATGGACAATAGATAAAGGAGTAGTACTCCGATGAAAAACATGACTAAAGAAAACTCGATGTTGTTTACCAAAGATACAAGATTCACAAGTAAACTCATTCAAGGAGACATACGGAAGAGTTTGCTTGAGAATCTGGAGGGGAGCATGCCCGAGACGACGATGCAACTCAACCGAGGAGACGATAGAAAGAACAGATGGAAGAACATCAAAAAGATAGAGCCCATGCGACAGCCGTCCGCTACCAATAATATTCCGCGTTTGTCGATCCTGCACAACAAAGGACGATGGTTGAGAATGTAATATGGCAATGAAGATCCTACGTAAGTCGGCTAACAGAAAGTAAGTTAAACGGGGAGCCCGGTGTACAACCACGTATTCGCTGAGTGGGCCCCTCCGGCAAGATCAAGGCTTTGTAGGACATTCAGGTCCAAGTGTCAAAGTAGGCGAGTGGGGCAGGCAGACCCGCACTCGCCCAGAGGGAGCGAAAGGGTTCCCGCCCATAACAGACGGAAAGGCTCTTGCCCATAGTAAGCGAGTGGCATGTTGATCTCGCATCCTCCCTTTCAGGGAGATGTGAAGGCGAGTATCAGGCTCACCCAGCACTCGCCCCCTTTAGGCGAGTGGTGCCTTCATGGACCACTCGCCCAGTAGGGTCCAGAGGTAGAATTACCTGGATGCCCTTGAAGGACTGCAAATAGCCTTCCAAAACAGCGGAGCTACGCTGTTGGCAGACCCAACTGGGCTGCGTATAGTAATTCTGAACGGCGGAGTTACGTTGTTGGCAGACCAAGGATGGAAATCTATAAATAGAACCGAGGGGGCAACTTTGGAGGGCAGTTGAACAGTTTCCTCTTGCTTCTTTTTTCTTCAGGCTCTCTCCAAGGTGTCTAAGCTCAGCATTGGCCTAGGAGAGGAAGAGTTCTTTGATCTTCTGGGTGTGTGGTGAGATCTCCTGGCTGAGACCTCGGTTCTGCTCCTAAGTTCCTGAATCTTTGGTCTGAAATGCTAGTCTGAGGGAAGTAGGTGTGAGGTCATACCCTTTTTGGACCCCGAACTCCACAGAGACCGATTTCTAGTTTCAACACTTTGGTGCGGTGAGCGTGGAGAGTGGTCAGCACAGAAGAACCTCAGCTAGTTCAATGGCTGGAGACGAAGGGCAAGGATCTGGCCGGGAGTAGTCGCCACCCCCGCCGGGTCTGGGGACTGTAGGCATGTTCAAGGATTTCAGAAAGGAGGTCATGGAGACCTTACACCATTGGCTCAGCGCCACTCGCGGCGAGTGCTCAACTCCGGGCATCCCAGTGGTCGCGCAACCCACCCTGGGCGAGAATGCTCCGGTCAGGCAGACCGGGAGGGGGAAGGAAGGAGAGATTCATGTGTCGCTGAGCGAGAACTATTACCCGACTTGCCGAGTGCGGGCCGGATCAGTGAGGTGATCCTGCGAGAGCCACCCACTCGCATTATAGGCGGGAGCCCCTTCAGCGAGTTGGTCGTGTCAGCCCCAGTTCCAGAGGGGTTCAGGGAGTCGGAGATGTCTTACTACATCGACAGGGACGACCCGGTTGAACACGTCCAGTGGTTCGAGGACGCAGTCTCCATAAGGCAGATGACCGACGCTTTCAAGTGTCGGCTCTTTGTCATCTCCTTCAAAGACAAGGCGAGGGACCGGTTCTTACCCTTTTGGCACCTACCATTCTCGTCCTCCAGCCTTCCAACTACAGCCCCTTGACCTGCTTGAATTTTATGGCATTAATTCTTAATTGAATTAATTATTTATTCAATTCAGTGCCTGCCCATTTGGTCCTCAATTCATCATGGGGGACTCGACCACTCTAGTGACTACTATCATGGACGTCATGCAAACCTTCGTGACCTCCTGGGACGCACGACTTCGAGTCACTGAGGCCCGTCGTCGGGACGACATGACCTCCCTCCACAAGATTAATGATCTGGAAGCAGCCTTTCCGCCACAGCACGTGCCACCGCTGATTCCCCTTCAACAATCGTTGCTCCCGCCGACAACCGAAGCCGCTCCCCGGACCTCTACAGACCTTGTCATTCCACCGCCGCCATCGGTCCCTACATTTGTCACTTCGCTGTCTCTTTTACCGGGCCCTTCTTTGTCTCCCCCTCCGGCCACATCGTCACCTCTTCAACGGCCACCTGCTCTGTCGGCCTCTCCAAATTCATTTCTTCCGCCGACCATCCCCAAGCTGACGCCGCCAATTCTGATCGTATCCACTCCTTCACCGCCAGAGCTATAGTTTCGCATCCACTCCTTCACCGCCAAAGCTATAGTCGCCTTCAATTGTCCGTAACCGTTAGGCATACTCGTTCTGCTAGTTTATCTCCCTCTTTTCTACCAATCCTGCCGCTTGATGACGCATTTGCTACAAAAGTGTGTTCTGATACCAACTGTCACGACCCGTCTAAAAGCAAAGATCAGAGCACGCTTCTGGCGAGTTGTGATGCCACAGGCATGGACGAAAGAAAATCCGTCTGTTAGGCGGGAGCTGATTTAATGCTAATAGATTTAAAATAATTACTTTGAAACAAAAAAACGATTGTTTTTATGCGGAAGTTTTAGAGTTTATCGGTGAAAATCTAGATGCAAATGTATTTTAATAAAGTTCATGACACACAGTGCTGATACATTTTTTATGCAATATACTAAAGAAATGAACATGCCAATAATAGAAATTTCCAGTACATCAGTTATATCCTAACAGTTGTCCATAATACAAAAGAAAATGGTTGATCATAACTAGGACATAATAATTAAATCTGACAGTACAGGAAATAAAATACATAGAACCTGACAATGCAACAAACAAAATAAACCTCAAGGAATCAGGAACATGATGCAGCTCGGGCTCAGGTAGCAGGTGGCGCGATCATGGACGCTAAGGAAAAATTCAAAACAAGAAGGAAAAATTCTTACAATATTGAAATAAAAAGTGAGCAAAATAAAGTAAAGTACGAGCAGGAGAAACAAAAATATTTGTGTATCAATTGATCATGAGGCAAAGCTTGAAAGACAGACAAGTAAAAGAGTCCAGCAAAAATAGTTTTAATTATTAACCTACTCCGGAGTATAAGATATATTGGTTCATGAAAAGACATAAGTTGTAACCAGTGAAAGATGTAAGTGTTTTTTTATGCTCATGAGTCATGATTCATATTCAAGTTCAGACGCAAGGCTTATCAGAAACTGTGTTTACTATGACCATTTTTTTTTGTTTCCATTACAAAAACAAGTGGAAACTCGAGTCAAAATATTGCACCAATTAAACACTACATTTTTATGATTGTTTATGATATCAATGAATTAAAGGATTCATGGTTCTGAGATTCCTAACGAATCAAGACATGTTACTAATTTAATGAGTCAGATATTCAAGAGAAGAATTTCATAAACATGAAAAAGAGTGCATGAAATTAAATTCAATGTTTGCAAGCGAGAGAGATTTCTCAGCTTGCCTTATGGTGAAACTGAAACTGACGGCGGCTAAACGGCGCAAGCAAAATTAGCAAATCTTATTTAAAACCTGTTCAAGGGCAAGCAAGAATGATATTGTCATAAGGAGAATCCTACGCTAGTACGGGCATTCTTCATCGCATAAATGTATCAAGAGTGGGTTAGAAATTTACCTTCTCTCAAAGGTGAGGGGAGAGGAAATATCATGAAGAATCGGAGATTTGGCGGCGCTTGGTGACAGAAACTCTAAATCAAACAAGGCTTTGGAGAGATTCCTTAATCGATCCAATGAGCGGCGCCGAAAATCAAAATAAATGATGGTTAGCTGATTGTAGGAGGGGTAAAAATCTGAATCACAAATTATACATAATTGGGAGCACAGATTAGCAAAATTAATGTCAGAAAAATCTAAATAAAGGATATTAGAGGAGTTCCTTACCCAATGAGACCAAATCCGGGCTCAAAAAATCAGAGTAGAAAGGAAACGAGGAAATCCTAGGAGACCCTCTTGCAATCCACCGGTCAAATCAAAGAGGAGGGATGGAGGGCTGCTGGAGGAAGAAGAGGCGCTGCCAACCCCTATGGAGGAGAAGTTGTTGCCCTTGCTAAACAGAGAAAGAGACACCGGTCGGCCTTTGGAGGAGAAGGAAGAGGCGGAGAACTGATTTCGTCGGCTCTTGGAGGGGATAGGGTCACAGACCAGAGGAGGGAGGAGGAGCTATCGGGGCTACAGGAGACGGGAGCGGCGATCGGGAGTCGCGGCTTGCAAAAGCAATGGTGTTTGCGGGAGATTGCGGAAATGAGAGCGGGAGTCGGGTGCAGGGAAGGCTGGGACGAAAAAAAATTAATGAAAAGGGGGGTGCAGCTAGATTGTTCGAGAGAAAACCCTAATATTCAAATTACAGAAATGCCCTTAGCTTATAATTGATTACATTTCTTTTGTTTTTTTTGGATTGTTACATTCAACACCGCAATTCCAAGAGTTATTCTAGCGGGAAATCAAAGAGAAAGACAATCAAGTTGTGCAAGCCTTGTTTGAGTTTGAAGATAAGCTCGTTTTGAAGACCACGAGAGATGTTATGGGCCCTGAGCATCGAGCTTAGTTATCTTTATTATTATCTTGTCTTTTAATAAGTATTTTCCTTTGAGCACATTGTAAGCCAATATAAAGGCACGGGTATGTATGTGGTTATGAATGAAGAAATTCTATTTTTAAAACCCAAAAAGAGATATTGGAAGCTCTCTTGAGCACGCCCCGTTGAGGCAATCGCGGTCAAGGCTCTGTAGTATCTCTGTCACCGTCATCTCCACCTCCGGCCACTCCTCTAGCAACCTCCAAGTAGGACCTTAACAGGAAGTTATGCAAAACATGAGAAGGGAAAATAGGAAATAAAATTTTTATAGAGGCAAAGGATGAATGGCCCAGCGACAATGCCACAATCCAATGACAGAGTCTGAGAGGCATGCAAAGCTTGGGCTTAAGTAGTAGGATTGAACACAGAGACCGTCTTGCATCCTACTAGAATCAATCACCATCTTCATTTGCAGGTTCCGAAAACACATTGATAGAGGAAAAAGGTAATTGAGCATTGCAAGGAGTTAGGCAAGTGACCAACAGTCAACTAATTTTGAGTAAAGCTCGGGGCATGAAGGACAATGTTAAAGTAAGAGAAGAACAAAGAATCGATCATATCCTTGAAATGGAGGAAATAGATACATTCTCGATATAATTGAGTGAACTAAGAATAGTGGGCAGATGGAGGACGATCACATTGATGACAAAGTAAGATCTTCTTTATGAGTTGGAATATCTGAGTAGAATTCCCTTTTCTAGAGTAAGTGGACTCAACCCTCTTCCAGATGTCATCGGCGGTGGCAAGAAACAAGTAGCTACAATTTATCGACTCGTACGTAGAGTTTAAAAGTCAAGACATGAATCATGTGAGTTCTCAGAGTCCCATTGTCCCCGGGTAGCAGTATCATGTGCGAGTTCTCTTATGCTCTGATTTGCATAGCCAAATATCTTTTGGATCTTCAGTGTCAAAATAACGGACCTTGACCAAGAAAAGTAATTTGTATTCTCAAGGAAAATAATCGTAATATGAGGGACATTATGATCATGACTAACCAAGGTAGATCCAGCGGGAGTCAATCGGTCCCAAGAATTAACAACATCTGGCATATCTAACAACGATATGAGACAAGAGAAACTTAGGATTAAAGTATAAAAACATCCCGCTGAACTGTTACTGATAAACAGGTTGGAGAATCACCAAAGCTGGAAGAGATTCATAAGCCACACATTTGGACTAGCCAAGTTTCGAGAACACATCATTTTGAAAGTTTGAGGGCCATAGAAGATTGAGTTGTGCGGTAGAGATATTTCTCTCAAGTGAGCGGGAAGAATCCCAAAAAGCTAGATCAAAAATCTAGGAAGATCCAACCAATAAATCCAATGATCCCTTTAATATGACAAAAGGGAGGAGGGATAAGAAGTTGGGGAAGAAAATAAGGTGGATCCAACGGTCAACACCTCATTCTGATTGATCGGTGCCAATCAACACCGACCGACACAACAAGCGGGAACGCTATTGGACAAGGAGTTGCTTGCTGGAGGAAGTCTCCGCGTCGACTGGAGGGGGATTATGGGGTGTTGGGCTGCATCAGAGAATCGGTCGGAGTAGGAAACGGAGAATCGATGGAAGTGGGTAGACAGGCGAAAGCGTACGAGCGGAGCCCTATTTCGGCTATACCTTGCTATGACTGAAAATCCATTAATTGATAAAAGGTAGGTCACTCTTCTGTATATAATAGAGTAGTATATACAACAATACTAACACTCTTTTCCCTTGCTCAAACTAGATCCATGCTCATGGTACCGATGTTGAATTTGTTTTTTTTTCAATGGAGGAACCCATGTTAGATCCATTATGCCTGTTAACTCAAGCTAAGGATTATTAGAGAGAAAGGAGATATTAAAAGAATAGATTAATGAAGGGATGAAGCTATTTGACTTCACATGAAAAAAAAATAACAAAATTGAGGATCCAACAAACACTTTGAAGTGTCAGTTCTTGTAAAATTATCATATATAGAGGAGATCTTTAAAGATAGAGCTTAGATTCCATTCCTGCAAAGAAAAGCCATCTTCTGGAATTCTTTCACCAGCCATTTATAGGAATGGATATTTCTAAATTCTTCTCTCACAAGTTGATTTTATCAGGACAAGCATATATGGCAATATATATTGTCCCTCCTATCAAAAAATATTCTTTTGAAGCAAGTGTTGGCACCAAGCCCCACTTGTCGAGTTCTCCAAATTTGTCGAGGCATCAATGTCGAGTGCCAAAAGGAAAGTACTCAAACAAATCATTGTACATTTATTTAATGTTGACATGTGTTACAAAAACAAGAGTAGAACAACAAAATAAACAAAAAAAAAATCAACAACAGAGAAGACACGGAATTATATGGTTCACCATAAGATGGGCTACGTTCACAGGCAGCAGCAATCCGTTTGTCACTATGAAACGTCAGATTTACTTCAGATCAGGGTATACAAGCACCTTGCAAAAATTTATGAAGACGAAAAGAAGCAGCCAACTAGGAAATGTTAAATTCCACCAATATTACTATGAGAGCAATTGCATAAAAAATACAATTTATAGATTTGCTTTAAAACAATAAGTTAAAATTAAATAAAAAATAAATCGTTGATTATTTTGTCCATGATAAAAGAATAATTACAAACTAAACAAATTACATACTCCTTAAGACAGTATTAATAATGTACTAATAACAGTTTCAAAAAGGGAAAAAGGGACGGTAGAGCAACTAAAATATTGTAAAAGAAAATTATTTTTTTTTGTGGTGGGATCCGCCATGAGGAGAGAGGAGGATAAAGGTAGTAGGGATTTTCGTTGAACTTCTGCTCCTAAGCAAGTTCTATACCAAAAAAATCAAACAAATTTTGGATAAATTTTCTACCCACATTAAGGTAAGTTAGGTCCATCCAAATTCATCTATGCAGTCTATAGGCATTGTATATCCATGTGTATTTGAATAGTCTTCATGGATTCAATCGATTAAACCTAATCTGAGTTAGGTTAGCTACTCTTGGGTTAATATCCATAAAAATAGCTATGATATTATGTCATATACTACAGAACATTCTAGCTGCATAAATAAGAGAAAATAAACAATATGAAAATGAGGGAGGACTAACTTAATATTAAAACAAAAATAATAATAATTCTCAAATGCATGTGATGTTGCAAAAGAACAACATAGGGTAACATTTTTACCTTATTAAGTGGGAAGATAACCACTGTAGGATGCAACTATAGCTTGACTAAATCTTTGCAAAGTCAAGAGCTCTCTTTCCTTGTGCAAACGTTTCAAAGAGTGATTCAATATACTCTTTAACCATCACTTTCTTGTACAATTTTGGCCTTTCCTCGGTCACCAAATTGTTTATTGGCTCTATGTATTTTTCATTATTAGGAGAATAAAACACGACCACAGATATTCTCTCCTGAGGATTTGTAACCACCCTATGCACAGGGCTCTTAAAAATCCCATTGGTCATAATCTGCAAAACAATTCAACCCACTACAAGAGTAAAAAATATGGTTGTGTTGCCAAGTACCATCTGCAACTGGATTGGTGTTTGATAATTTGTTGAGGCAATTACATGTTTAACCAAATTTTGCATATGATAAAAAAGTAGGCCTAGCTGCCTTACTTATGGTGGAACATTTACGGGATGTAAATGAGCAAGATGTGGTTCTATTCACAAACAAAATATTGCTATGGCCCGATAGGATCCATTAGTTTGTGTTGTTTAATTAATTAAGTGTCGTGCAGGTTTTAGAGATTAATATGTGTGTCGTGTCTTTTATCTTTATGTTTGGGTATTTTTTGTATTGAGTCTGAGTATGTGGACTTAATCATAAATTTGTCATAGTGTATTCCCATTTTAAGAACCCCCTTGGGTCATAGAATAAAAGGAAGAAACTATTGTAACGCCCCAGTCTACTGTTGGTGCATTATAGGTCTGCAGACCAGTGACCCCAACCCCTCTCCACGGATCTAATTGGCCGCAACCACTAATTCCAATGGCGGATTGTTGAGTCTGGGGCTTGAACCAAGACCTTTTAGATATGGGAGCTCTAAACTAGTCTTCATCACCAATTGAGCTACATCAATTGTGATGAGGAGCAGTTTAGAGCTCCCATATCTAAGAGGTCTGTTGTTCAATCCCCAGCCTCAACAACCCGTCATTGGAATTAGTGGCCGCGGTCAATCAGATCCGTGGAGAGAGGTTGGGGTCACTAGTCTGCACACCTATAGCGCACCCACAGTAGATCGGGGCATTACATAAAAAGCGTTTTTTATGTAACGCCCCGATCTACGGTGGGTGCACTACAAGTCTACAAACCAGTTATCCCAACTCCACTATGTAAAGTCTTGATCTACTATGAGTGCGCTACAGGTCTGCAGACCAGTGACCCCAACCCCTCTCCATGGATCTGATTGGTCACGACTGCTAATTCTTATGGCAGGTTGTTGAGGCCGGGGCTTGAACCCCAAGACCTCCTAGATATAGGAGCTCTAAACTGCTCCTCATCACCAATTGAGCTGCTCAGTCGATGATGAGGACCAGTTTAGAGATTCCTTATCTAGGAGGTCTGGGATTCAAGCCTAGCCTCAACAACCCACCATTAGAATTAGCATTTGTAGCCAATCAGATCCGTGGAAATGGGTTGGGGTCACTGCTCTGCAGACCTGTAGCGCGCCCATAGTAGACCGGGGTGTTACACAAAAGCACTGTGGGTGCGCTATTGTTTTGCAGACCAGTGACCCCAACCCATCTCCACGTATCAGATTTGCCGCAGGCGCTAATTCGAATGACGGGTTGTTGAGGCTGACGCTTGAACCCTAGATCTCCTAGATAAGGGATCTCTAAACTGCTCCTCATCACCAATTGAGTTGTTACAGCTCAATTGGTGATGAGGAACAGTTTAGAGATCCCTTATCTAGGAGGTCTAGGGTTCAAGATCCAGCCTCAATAACCCGTCATTGAAATTAGTGGTTGCGGCCAATCAAAACCGAGGAGATGGGTTGGCGTCACGTGTATGCAGACATGTAGTGTAAGGTGTACCCGCAGTAAACCTGGGCGTTACAACTACAGTCTCTTTCACCTTTCTTAGATCTTTCATCCCCTCTTAGGATTAGGGATTTGTAGCTCTCCTCTCCCAATCTTCGCGATAGGCACACACAGTTTTGATTTCGTTGTAACAACGCCACCCTCTTTACCTCCGGTCGACATGTTATAGCTAGGCATGTAACATATATTTTGTTTCTTAATTCTCAGACTACACTTTTCTTTGATTTATAATGACTAACGGACCTAAAATTACTTTTTAGTGGCGATAACAAGATATTGCATCCTGAGAGCATGTAGAGAGCCCGATGGAGGGGCATACAAAGGAGGCTCTTCATAAAAGGGGGGGGGGGGAATAAGCAACAGCACGAGGCCTCAAACGCATCGGGCAAAAACCCCTTCGACCTGGTACGACCACTACCACGGCCACGGCTAGGAAAAGCAAGATGAGGATGGAGTTTGAAGCGCACCTCCCTAACATGGCCTCTACGTCCACAGCAATACATATAGGGGCAAAAGTAATGATGTTGCCCTGAAAAAAACTAGCCAAGATAAACTTCAGTTGGTATACTCGTGCTAAGAGATTTTTGATGGCCTTTGTATCCCTAAATCATATTGAATGCCTCCCAAAGAGAAGGGAGAGGTGGGCGATGAAGTATGCGTGTCAGAACCGTATCTGACTCCATGTGTGGACCCATCAGGAAGACAAGAAAGAAGTATCATTCCTCTTTTTTCCATAACAAAACAACATCAATAGCACATGAAGGGGTGAAGTGCTCAAAATAGTACAATTCATGAGTCTCTCAGGCTCAGAAGAAAAATATGAGCTGATATTCATGGATCCTTGCCTCGTTTCCAAAAACTGACAAGTAAGCTCATATACTAGGATGAAAATGTCAAACTGTGAGTGAGTTTCACGGTCCCCAATCCAAATTTCATAGGCCAAGTCCGTAAGCATATAACTCTGATACACCTTCGTGGACATAGAATAAAGGATCCAGGAGAGAACTAGAGAATTTTCTGATCCCCAATGCTTCCAGGATGGATCAGATCAATCGATACATCCAAACATCATGTGGTTATGAATCACAAATTGGGTTGCACGGGGCCATTCGAGGTAATTTGTCTCATTAAGTGGTACAATGGTGATCTTCACTTCTTCAGCGAGCCAGTGTGACCTTAAATCCTATGAGGATCACTCATTTGTGACACTAAGACACTTGGCAAAGAGACGGAAGAATTATGCATGCCAGCACAGCTTGATGGGAACAAGAATGGTCTCTCTAAATAATCACTTAATCATGTCCTCCATGTTACAACCAGAAACAGGCATCCATGTGAGATTTGAGATTCTACAACATGAAATGGACCTAATGGGATCACTAGAATGATCCTGCAGTGACTTAATATCATCCAGAATGGAGGATTGATCGTCTGGATGGTTGATGAAACTGCTGGAATGCATCGATGAAACCACTGGAATGCGTCGACGACGATCAAAATAAGGTCGGTGACTGGAATAGGATTGTCGATAGAGATACTTGATGTCACTATAGATGACGATCGAAGAGCCCGTCGAACATGCCAACAGGATCCTCATGCCAACGGGATCCACATGCCAACGGGATCCACATGCCAACGGGATCCACATGCCAAAGGGATCCACATGCCAACGGGATCCACATGCCATCAGTATGTTCAAACCGATTTCATTCCGGAGCCGGTCAAACGCCGCAAGCAGTCCTGGTGTTCGATCAAGGCACTATGTTGATCTATATGGGTAGAAAACGAGACTGTGGTCGGCAGCGAGAGATGGAGATGCGGCAGAATCATAGGGGTTAGGGCACGGGTTGCTCTAATACCATGTAGAAAGAAAAAAACCAAAATATTATTAGCTTGTCAAATACAAAGGCTCATCCACATACACATAAATGAGTGGAGGAAAAGATTCCATATGACCAAATTATCCTTTTCGGGTATTACACTTAAAGACTTAAAAACGTGACTTAATAATATAATATATAACATAACATCAACTAACTACACAATGTTACAAAGACTTCAGGAGTGTGTGCACTATTAATTAGTCAAATCTCCCCTAAAAGTTAGCATAATTACATATTTCAACCATCTATATTGTAACACCCTAACCTAGTTTAACAACAAATCAGCAGTCCGGCCGGGCCCCGCAATAAGAAGTAAACTAAGCAGCGGTATTAAAACTAGTACATAGCAGACATAAAAAATTCTAAAATAAATTTACAATGGAAGTAATATATGCAGTTATGGGAAAACAAGGATACCTCAAATACTGATTCACAGTGCCACTAATAAAAGTAATAACTGTAAAATCTAATTCACTGAAATCTCGCATAATGCCTGATACATTGAAAACATTAGACAATTCTAGCACACAAAGTCTAAAGAACAAGTACAACTACTGAACTGAAATACAACTGAAGAAAAAAACAACCTAAAGTGAAGAACCATGACGTTTATCCTAAGCACAGCTCCCCACCACTGTCCCCTGTAAAAACAAATTCCAACTAGGTCAGGTCCATCGGAGAGTAAGAAAGACTACTCCTCCCAGTAACATTAGAAAAAAAAAAGAGGAATGAGGCTATACTATCGATGTATATACACCAATTGTCGTTCTTCTTAGGGGTAAGAAGGGCGGGAACCGCACACGGACTCATACTCTCACGAATAAACTGCTTCCGAAGAAGCTCATCAACCTGCCTCTTGAGCTCAACGTGCTCATCCGGGTGCATACGATAATGGGACAGGTTTGGGAGAGAAGCCCCCGGGACTAAGTCAATGGCATGTTGAATGTCCCGTGGAAGGGGTAGCTCATCGGGGAGCTCCTCAGGAATGATATCCGCAAACTCACCTAGAAGGGGACGCACCACTAGGGGGTGGTCAACAGGGGTGTCCTCAGATGCCTGAGTGGCGGCCACAACGTAAATGATATTTGACTCAATACTATCTCGCAGGAACTCACCTCGCCTCAAGATATGTAGGGGCCTCGAGGCACTCGTGCTCACATACGGCTCAACCACACCTTTGGATCTCTCCCTGGGTTGGGTAGGTTTCAATGTAATCTTCCGCCCCTTGTCGTAGAAGACGCGCGTGTTCGAACGACCGAAACACGTGACGTCACGATCAAATAGTCAGGGGCGGCCGAGTAACACGTGGGCGACGTCCATGGGAATGACATCACACCAGACACGATCTTGAAATGAGGCAATGCTGATCGGGACGAGGCAGTGCTGGGCGACCTGAATCGTCGTCTTATCTACCCAGACGACACGATAGGGGTAGGGGTGAGGCTCTGCCTCTTCACCTGCATACGGTCAAGCCCCTTTTGGGCCACGATGTTTACGCAACTCCCGTTGTCGATGGCCAACTTGCAGGGTCCGCCTGCACTAGGAAAGTACGTGTAAACGATGGTGGTGCGTCGTCAATCCCCATCTACACGAGGGGTGTGTACGAGCCGCCTAATCACTCTCACCTTCAATGATCTCTCTGTGTCACTCTCCCAACCTTCCTCGACAGTGGCCTTAATTTCCTCCGTAACCTCCTCATCTTCCTCGAAATCATACTCATCATCCTCAATTAGTTGGGTCCGCGTGGGGCACTACGCCGTCACGTGTCCTCTACCAGAACATAGCACAGAATACCCTCATATCGCTGGCCATCAGTGGCGACGGTCTTGCCCTTAGTGTCTGTGGGAACACGTTAGGGTGCAATCGTGGTGGCCTGGAGCGGAGCGGGTTTCCTAAAAGTCGAGGAATCAGTCTGAGAGGGGAACTGCCTCGTGCTAGATGATCGTAGGTACTGCTCGTACTCGAGAGTGAGCTGAAATATTTGATCGACGGTCTCTAAGCAATGGGGAATCAACTCTCTCCGAATTTCAGAACGTACGTCTTATAACACCCCAATCAAGTTTATCAGGAATCAGCAGTCCGGTCGGGTCCGCGATAACAAGTAAACTAAGTAACGGTATATAAACTAGTATAAAGCAGGTAATAGAATGACAATGCTAAAAAGGAAACTTACAGCGGAAAAGTGAAGTAAATCTATGGTTAAAAGTGTATCTTGTCAAGCTGAATTCACCGAGCCAACTAAAACTGAATATAACACTAATGGACTGAAATACCGTCAAACTAAAATAACTGATATAACAAAAACACGGGTGAAGTACAACAAATACAAATGTCTGTGAATAAAAGAAAAGTACAACAACAGTGATACAACTGAACAAACTGGCGACTGAAGAGAACCGTCTATCCTAAGCAGATCCCCTGACCTGAGCGGTTGAGCCCCCGGTAAAAACAAGTTCCAAATGAGTGAAGCTCACTGAAGAGTAAGAAAAACTACTCTCTTCAGCAACACTTAAGGAAAGGAAATATCTTAAGTGACTATTACATGAATTTAGAATATGCATAAATTTTCTAATATACAACTTGGCACTTGAGAACATGAACAGGCATAAAATCGATCTATCGTGTGATCTGACACACAAATTTCTGAGTTCTACATTATCTTATTAACACTTGTTACTAAGGACGATTATGCACAACTAGAACTGCAGTCTGAGTGGCAAACCTGATGGTGCCCGGAACTTGGTGTCCCTAAAGTGGAATACAGACTCCTATCAAAAAGAACAGATAAAGACGTATACAAACCAAACGATTTTGTAATGGTCGTCCTCCGCTCAGAGGGCCAAGGCAGAACGCACGACGAATATACCTTTCCTGCAAATTATTAGTGAATCGTAACAAAGTTCCACAAGCGCTAATCCAAGCAAAGCACGAAAACGATCCAATAATAATGAAGATTCAAATATTCCAATACAACAAGGGCTCACCAAAGTAGCGGGCTGACCGGGGCACTGAAGACTTTGGATCCGGATGCGTAGATCGGCGATCGAAGGTGGAACCGGCGGCGTGGAAATGATAGCGGTGGCTGTCCTCGGCGGTAAATGATGAGATCGGACAAAAAATGCGTAGATTCGGCCACGTACAAGTAGATCCGGGCCGGGGAAGGGTAGATCCGGGCCGGGGAAGGGTAGATCCGTTGTTTTGGGTCAGATCCGGGCTAAGGGATGGTGGAAAGGTGGTGAAAATAACGGATCGGAGGCTGAAATTCTCAGATCTGGACTAATCATGAGAATAGGGGGCGTAGGGAAGTGGATCCACGTGAGGAGTGATGGAGGTGGCCGACCGGTGGTAGAGAGAGGGATAGCCGGCTGTAGAGGGGGAGTGGGAGGGAGGCGGTGGCTGTAGGAGGCTCGCCGGGATGGGGGGAGGGTGCTAGGTGGTCGGGTGGTTGAGGGAAAGGGGAGGCTGCAGGAAGGCAGCAGGCCGATGGTTTAGGGTGCGCGTTTTGGGGGCTACAACGGGTGGATCGGGGGTTTGTGAGGTGGAAAATGATGGCAAGGGTTAGAGGTAGGATATGTGGAAGAAAACCAACCTAGGAATCGTCACCTAAGACACTACGACGTCGGCACCGAGGGGTGATCGCTGGAATCAGGGAAGAAGAGTCTCCAAAATTCTACAATGCCTTGGTTCAGCCCCTAACACCTCTATTTATAATATAAGAAGACTAGGACATCTCAATCAACGGCTATGATTGGCCGGTGGGAAAAACGCATAAATATAAAAATAATAAACCGAAATATATAAAATAATATATGATCTCGACTCGCGACGCGTATCCAGACACATCCGCGCAGTCGGATCGGCGATCCGGTCAAATCCCCATGCGCGAATACACGAATGTGGGTCCTGCCTTGCGGCGAAACCCTCCTGGTGCACGATCTAATGGATCCCCATCACCTTGAACTAGAACCGCATCCACGTTTATGTTCAAAATGGGATATTTATGCGATGATAATCGCAACCGTTGTCGTGTCAAACAAGTGTAAAATGGCAGTGGCATTTTTGTCTAAACGCACTTGAACAAAAACATTTCGCCAAACGGCCCCTTAAACACTAAAACTAAAGGGGTGCAATGGTCATGCTTGGATAATTTGAAGGACCATTCTAATGACTATATTCTTGTGTAAAAAAGCATACATCCTAAACAGTTTTGATTCTTTTCTCAAAGGTACCATAGAAATAGTAATAAAGGCAAATACCTCCATTTGATCACCCAAGTTGGCAAGCAAAGCATTTGGGACAGTAGGGATTGTAAACCATTCACCGTCTTTGAGTACTTGCAATCCTTCAACATCTTTGTCAGTTAACAGAAGTGTAACTACAGAAGCGTCGGAATGAGGCTTCATGCCGATCACTGCATCATACTTAGAACAACCTGGGTAGTAATTGAATCTTGCATATGCAGAACCATCTTCTCCCAATTGATCACTGAAGTAGTTTTCTTCCAGTTCTAACAACTTTGCCGTGACCATTAAAATATTGTTGGCAATCTTTCTTAATTTAATTGTAAATTCATGCAGTATACTCCTACAATGAGGAAAATAAAATAAATGGTAAATTCTTTGGTATACTCCTACGATGAGGAATCTAAAACTAATGATGCCTAAACCTACAAACCAATAGACATATAGGGGAGAGATTTAGGGCAAGTGAATCTGAGGGCTCAGGCTGCAATATTGGAATATTGGATCATTTACCATAAATCTTAAAATACAACTCCGAAAAATATTAAAAAAAAGATAAGTCAGTCGCATCGACGAATTCCGATCGTCCATATGACGATCCTACGATCTCCATCACATGTGCTCGTAGCATTTATCTCGTTGTTGATGTGAAGTTGGGAGTTGGGGGACTTGCATTTTTCCAAAAAGTCCTAAACTTTATTTGAGTTAAATCATTTGAGAATGCAGATGTGCTTATCCTCAATGGAGAAGATAATCATTTCACTCGATTGTTTCACTGAGAGGATCTCAACAGGTTGGAGAAATCTCGGTCACTAACGACCACGTAGCCTGATAGAGGTGAAGTTCATAATTGTGCAAGAGGTAGGATTAAAAGCAAAGGATGCATTACATATTGAAGTAGATATAACCTTTCTATACAATTTGATCAATGATAACACCAAATCAAGACTCCAATGCTTGATATTGTGATGCATGTAACGGCCCGCCTAGGCCGCCACAATTGAAAGCATTGTTTTTGAGCAGAGGTAGGGGTTAGCATAAAAAAATGTCATAAAATTTGAAATAGTTAAAGCCCAAGATTAAAAGCCCATGTATGGGCCCAGTGTATTTTTCTTCTTCTTGTAATTAGTCACGCATTTCCAAGTGTACATTCTACTTACTCATATATTCTATATAAAAAGGGGAGCTCACATATAATAACTGAAGATTTTCGAAATAACATTATTTAATTTTTTTAAATTTCACAAAAACTAAAAATTATATTGTGTAGCAAAATTATTATCATATTTCTAACAAGTAACTAAGCACCACATAATGTAAAGAGAAATAAACTAACATTAATATTATAACCGTTGTGCATTACGACATCGTACGTACATATTTATATGTCCTTGAAGATGCACTACAAAAACAGCACATTCAGATACATCCATAAAATTATCATACTATCCCCAAAATGTTGAGTCCCTACACAGACTCTACCTCATCCCACAAACTACTACGACAACTAAACTATAAGAGCCCGAAGCCCATCACTTTGGGTCTTCATTTCCCTTGTTACATTCGATCATCTTCTCGAGTACCTCCACGATGACATTAACCCAGAGCCAATACTTGTGTTCCATCATTTGACGTCTTCATTCGCCTTACAATTTGCTAGAAATATATTATTCTTCATTTCCCCTGATCCTAAAAATACATTTAATATTGTTGAATAATGAAGAAATAAAGCCCATAAAATAGTCATTATCTTTTATTTATGTTTTTGGCCCATGTTAATGTCCATATAATCCTTATTTATTAGTCTCACATTGTGTATTGGAAGTTTGTTTATAGTTTGCCACCTTATATACAGTGTGTAGTTGTACAAGAGAAAGTGATAGAAAAATAGAAATAATATTTTATTTCTTAATTTTCAAATGATATTGGAGCAATTCGAATCCTAAAATTTTTTGGTTGAGTTTTTGCTCATGTCGTAGGCCTAAGCCTGCATTTCTCTCTGCCCGCTCGCGCGGTCTCGCGACTTCAGCCTGCACACTCGGTCTGGCGGCCTCGTCTTGGAACCCACACCTCTTCATGTGCCTCTGTGTTTTGCAACTTTCCCCTTCCCCCTGCTGCTTTTATAGAATTCTCCCATTTCCCACCGGGACCCACCTCCACTCCTGTTCATGCGACCTACCTGACCGATATTTCCTCTATCCGAGAAGCTATTGTTCGTATAGCTTTTGCTTGCGCACGGATTTTGCTCGCGCGTGGCTTCTGCTCGCACGGCCTTTGAGCCCATTTATGTCCGACCAGCGACCTCATGTGCTCGCCCTCCTGCAGCTCCTTTGATCGTCATCTTCCTAAGTTCGCTCCTCCTGCTCCGTTCACAAAGCTCGATGCTCCTCTCGTGCACACTGTTGATTGTCGCTTACTTCCTCTGCTCGTCCCGCTCGTTGGATGCTCACGAATGCTCACCATGCTAGCCACGTTTGTTGATTGATTTCTTGTCAACTGCTCTGTGTGACTGCTCTATGTGGCTGCACTCATTGAGTCCGCGCATCTGAGCTTATATCCAGGGCTTGTCCGCAGCAGCTCTCGCCGCTTGACCCAGATCGCCCTCTGCCTGCGATGCTTGTCTGTTCGCACGTTGTGCTTGCGTGATTGTGGTGCTCTCCCAATCTACTCATTGTGCTCGCCACAACTGTTGCGACCTCCATGCCTCCCTCTATCTGCTTACAGCCAGGTTCAACGGGCTTATCGTTGCCTCTGCTCCTTCTGATCATTACTGCTTAATTCTAGTTCCCGCTGCTCTCCATGGGGACTCCATCATTGCTTCTCTGCTATGCAACACGGTCTTCCTTCAATGGTTCCCGTGATGAACTCGATATCTCGCGGAATGAACTTAGGCAACTGTGGGAGCTGCTTAACCGCACAACTGGCCCCATGACTTCTTCCTTCCATGCCAACATCGCTTCTTTCCCTCCGGGCTCCTTTTGATTATGAACTCTGGAGCCACCAATTACATTTCTCCACAAAAGCCCTCTCGTTACACGGTTGCTCCTGCTCCATAATTTACCACAATTGTGAATGGCGCTACCACCCCTGTTTGTGAATGCGGAGATGTTGTGACTCCCTTTCTCTACACTTTGTCCTTCATATCCCTGACTCTGTCACTCTGCCTTTAATCTTCTCATTGTCAGTCGTCTTACTCAAGAGCATGAATGTTCCATTAGTTTTACCTCGTCTTATTTTGTGGTGCAAGATCAATGGATGCGGCGTGTCATTGGTATCGGTCGACTATCAAATGAGCTCTACACTTTGGACATCCTCAACTCTATGTTATCCTTAATTACTTCAGTTGTATGGCATCGTCGACTTGGCCATGCTCCTCTTACTATCCTCTGAAAAGCTCTCTTCCTTATTTTTTTGTTTACTGACATGGTCATGCTCATACTTTGTGACACATGTTGCCTAAAGTTCATCTACTTCGACAATACGCACTTGATGATATCCCTTTTGTAAGTCCATCTTAGAGTAGATCCTTGTCTTCCCAAGAATGTTGAAGAGATTGGCAATCAGGGGAATAAGGTACTTGTTTTTCACTGTCGCCTTGTTTACCACTCGGTAGTATGTGCAAATCCATGACGTTTCGTCTTTCTACTTTCTTCTTTTTGAATAGTATTGTGGCACAGAATTATGACTTTGATGACCTGATCATTCCCGACTCAAGAAATACTTGTAGTTGCTTCCTCAACTCCTCCAATTCAGGTGGAGTTGTAATACCCTACCTAGTTTGACTATATTTCATAAGCCCGTCTGACACTTGTGATATAAAGCAAATCAAGAAACAGTAACAAAATTGATATCATTGCAGAAAAATAACTAAAGTACACAGTGGAAGTAAATGTATGGAGCTAAGGTTAAAGAAATGCCTCAAATTCCGATTCACATAGCCAACTAGAATTGAAAAGTACAATGAGTTTGAATAACTGAAAATTGTAGAACAATATATTGTACATTTAAGTTCATATATAAATGATACATCAATGGAAAGGTAAGATAAACTAAATGCAGAGAAATCGTCGGAAGTTTATCCTAAATGAATCACCCGGCCTAGATTCCCTGAAAAAGTAATGTCATATGATAACGTCAGCCCACCTGTGAAGAAAGTTCTTCCTCCCATTAACACTAAAATGACATAATTAAAATATGCACAAGGAGTTGTAAATATGTAGCAATTGAATCTAAGAGCCATAATTTCTAACAGGGTAATTATGCATTGCTTTTAGATAAAATAATTGTAATAACATAAATTTCCCTTTCTATAATTATCGCATTATGAGTTGCATTCACGGTTTAAATTTCTTGAAATATAGAGCTTTCTGCGTTCTGAATTCCTTCCTAAAGTTGAGGTAAATTAATTTTATGTTTCTTTTATTAATTTATGTTTCATGGCTTTCTGAACACCCTAATGGCAACCGAAGGTGCCCTGACCTGAGGTGACCTATAAGCGGAAACACGGACTCTTATCTGACTGTTTTCAAGTGTGGAAATATGGGTCATCGACTCCATGTCTGAGGCTCATATAATTTGTTGGTCCTATGAGTATGATATTGTACATCCATTAATAATAAGGGAAGAACCTCTCATGCACTAAACTAATCACCTAGTGATGGGTACAATCATTATATCATGTCGTCCGCATGATGCAACTAATCTGAAGTTTATTATGTATTTTAATCTTTTGCTTTAGCTTAATTGCATTCAACTTCTTTAATCATTCATGTCCTTAAGTTACTTTGTAATTATTCATGCATTGTTCTGTGTGTTGCATTATAATAGATTACTTGATTGTTTTATACAATAATAGGCTGTGTGACTTGATTTCATATGCATTTCGTAATAGTTCACGTGACTAGTAACAAGCAATAAAAGCTACGAGCAATTCGATTTCACATGCATTATTAAACGACCTAGACAATGAATCTATAGCAGGTGATATATCTAGCCGAGATTCGATGCAGTGGCATGATTCTTTACGAGAATATTTTGAAATCACAAAGTGTTCTTCAATTAACAACGGGCTCCCTTCTCCGATCCTCCTCAAGAATCCTTAGAGGAAAGATTAACCATGTTTTTACAACTCCAAGGATTCAAATGATTATCAAGAACATAATTCATGAACTAGAATGAAATTAGTAAGAGTGAAATTCAAAAACAGAAAGATGATATCACCTTGTGATGTGAACCAATAAGAGAACAGCTATGACGTGGTCGGCACCAGCGCGGGAAATTCAGTTAGATTGTTAGTTGAAAAAGTGGAAGGTTATTTTAGTAATTTCTAGTCATTGTAGCCTATATAAAGGCTAAGAGGGGTTGTCCGCGTCTTGTCTTTGAAATTGTACTCTTCTTGTGTTCTTGGAAGTAAGGTGAGCTTGTCCTGCTCCACCTCTCTTCGAACCGTCTGTTCAGGAATAAATCCTTAGGACAGTGCTAATTATATCTTCCTCTCCATTGCAATTGCACCTCTCTTTGAACTGTCTGTTCAGGAATAAATTCTTAGGGCAGTGCTGATTGTATCTTCTTCTCCATTGCAATTACACCGCCCTTCTTGTTAATCCAGCTAAGTTCACTTCTTTGATATCTTCTTGATAATTTAAATCATATCACTGGTATCAGAGGCTCGATCTTCCCTGGTTACGATGCTGGTAGCTGACGCAACACAATCGAAGGATTGGCAAATGGAGTTGGAAGCTTTGAAGCAAACTCAGGAGGCGTTGGCGAGCTTGTTACAATCTTTGGAGGACAAACATTCCCGCACCTTGGAAGAGGTCCGCGAGGTGTTATCCAACTTGCGGACCGAGAAATGGGTAGATTGAGGAGCGGCGACGTCTTCTTCGGAGGCTCGCCCTTCTTTTCCGCCGGTCCAATTCAATCATGGTCCTACGCGCTGGCGCAGATCGACTTTCTGAAATTTGATGGTGATGATCTGGTGGACTGGATCTACCGATGCGAACAATTTTTTGATATTGATAATACAGCAGGTAACCTAAAAGCGCAGATCACTTCTACGCACATGGCGGGCAGAGCCCTGTATTGGAATCAGGCCTTCTTGAAGGCACGCCTGAATCGCTCCTGACAAGGATGGGAAGAGTATGTGCAGGCCTTTAATTGTCGATTTGGATCTATTCTCTTTGACGATCCAATGTGGGAATTAAAAAATCTGCAGCAACTTTCATCGGTTTAGTAATATCTTGATGATTTTGATACTCTTTGACACCACGTTAAGATCTCGGAGGAGTACGTGATTAGCTTATATCTTGTCAGACTGCGGGATGAGATTAGATATGCGGTTAGAATGTTTCAGCCCAAATCTCTCCAGGAAGTGTTTTCTCTGGCTCGTATTCAAGAACACAAAATCACAATTCATCAGAGGAGATCTTCAATGTCGCGGCAGTCGGGTAATGCCAAAACAGGGATACAATTTTCTCTGGCGACTGGGTTTTCATCATCCTTTAATATATCTGGTTATATCCACGTTCTACTCCGGGTGGTCGACGCCTTAAGACAACCGAAATGGATGCCAAGAGGAGTCGCGGGTTGTGCTTTTGGTGCGATGAGAATTATTCTCCAGGCCACGGGTTCATCGCACATCGTCAATCTTATGCACAGGAACCGATCACTGATGAGGAGCACGAGGATTAAGATATTGTTGCCGAAGATGCCAACGGGGAATTACAGGCTCCGGAGGAGTCAGAAGGTGGTCAGCCACTTCCACAGGCCTCGGTGCATGCTATCACCGGTATCACAAGTTTTCACACCATGCGTGTGACGGTGTCCTACCTTGGTCACCTGATTAGCATCTTGATAGATTTCGGCAGCACGCATAATTTCATCGATGAGGGGGTAGCTCACCGGCTCCAGTACCAGCTCACACCTATTTTTTTTAATCACAGTGGCTATTGCAGATGGGAAGCGCCTCTCCATCTCTTTGCAGGTGGTAGACTTCACATGGAAAATGTAGGGAGTTTTCTTTACCTCCAACATGCTTGTTTTGCCGCTAAGTGGTTGTGAGGTAGTTTTAGGGATGCAATGGCTGATCACGTTAGGGGTGGTGCACTGGGATTTTCACAATTTAAAATGGAATTCAGTAGTCAGGGAAAAAAGGTAATGTTACGCCCAAGAATGTACCGGACATGGGGATAAAACAAAAGTGCATGTGTAGGTTGTTAGCAAAGGAAGGACAACTTAATTTGATAGCTTGGTGCTCAGCTAAGTTTCTCACAGAGGTTAATCAAGGAAAAAATATCGGAGGAATTACTCCATAGCTGGACACTGTCTCAACTCTCTCAGAACCGGAGCAACGGCAAGTTCAACACTTACTGATGGAATTTCAAGATCTGTTTGTCAAGCCCTCTGGGCTTCCTCCTATCCGGAATGAGGAACATCAAATTACTCTCATACCAGGCGTGGAAGAGTTCATCCTACGTTTGTATTGTTATCCACCTCCACAAAAGGATGCGATGGAGAAGTTGGTTCAAGAAATGTTGCAAACTGGTATCACCCGGAGGAGCCATAGTCCATTTGCCTCTCCGATGGTCATGGTTTGGAAGCGTGACGGAACTTGGCGATTCTATGTTGATTATCACTTAATAGCTACACGGTCAAAGCCAAATTTTCTATTCCAATTATCAAAGAACTTATTGATGAGCTTCATGGTGCCTCATTCTTTTCGAAACTAGATTTGGGCGCGGGATATCACCAAGTTCAAATGGCACATGAGGACACTCATAAAACCACGTTTCGAAACCATCACGGGCACTACGAATTTATAGTCATGCCCTTTGGGTTAACGAATGCTCCGACGACGTTTCAGGGAATGATGAATCGGCTCTTCCATCAGGAGTTGCGCAAATTCATTCTCGTCTTCTTCGATGATATCTTGGTATTTAGTAAGACGTGGATGTCACATTTGGATCACCTGGCATACAAATTTCAGCGGTTGCGGGGACATCAACTATTTCTTAAGAGGTCTAAATGTGATTTTGGCCTTACTCAGGTATGTTATTTGGGCCACATTATCTCTCAGCTAGGGATTTCCACGGACCCAACAAAGATCCAAACAATGCTCAATTGGCCTAGGCCAACATCCATAAAGCAATTACGTGGGTTCCTAAGCTTAACTAGTTATTACAGTAAATTCATTCTATGGTATGGTTGGATAGCTCGACCTCTCACGGAGATGCTCAAACCAGGGAAGTTTCACTGGACTGCAGCAGCAGAGAATGCGTTTTCCACGCTGAAGGCTGCTATTTCTCAACCTCCAGTCCTCGGGCTACCTGATTTTTCTCAGCCTTTTGTTCTGGAAATTGATGCATCAGATACGAGGGTGGGTGCAGTGCTGCTGCAAGGTGGTCGTCCAATAGCTTATTTCAGTAAAGCCCTTGGTAGTCGGAATTCATTGTTGTCGGCTTATGAAAAGGAGCATCTGGCTATAGTTCTGGCAGTCCAGCGGTGGAGGCATTATCTAATTGGGGGCCAATTTACGATTCAAACGTATCATCGTAGTTTAAAGTTCCTTATAGAGCAAAAATTGTCCACCATGGCACAACATAAATATATGTCTAAACTGATGGTCTATGATTATGAGATATAATATAAAGCCAGGAAGGAAAAAAATGTGTTGATGCTCTATCCAGAAAGTTTGAGCGGGATCAATCCGAGCTGAAAATGCTAGTAACTGTGACATCGAACATCCTCCAGCTCATTAAGCAGTCCTGGATTGGAGATGAATACATTTAGAGGGTAATTTCTGCTAAAGAGGAAGACAACCAGTCGTATCCTAAATATCAATGGGTTTATGGGTTGCTTAAGCGCAAGGGGCGACTTGTTGTCGAGAAGGAGGCTACGATGAAGAATAAACTGTTGCAGCTCTATCATGATGGAGTCGTGGGCGGTCATTTCGGTATTCAGCGACTTATCGACGGATGAAAACTATGTTTTATTGGAGGAAGATGAAGTCCAATATTTATGATTATATTCAGCAGAGCTCAGTTTGTCAAACGTTGCAAGGTAGATAATCAAAGGCCAATAGGATTGTTACAGCCCTTGCCTATTCCTAACAGGATTTGGCAAGAAATATCGTTAGATTTTACAGATGGATTGCAGAAGAGTGAGGGGAAATCGACGGTATTGGTGGTGGTAGACAGACTCAACAACCAAGCGCACTTTGTCATTGTTCCCATCCATATACCATTGAATCTATTGCTCAGCACTACTTAGATTTCATTTTCAGACTACATGGATTACCTGATTCCATTATTAGTGACCGCGATGCCATCTTTATCAGTTCATTTTTGCAGGAAATATTCTGCATTCTACAGGTGGACCTGAAGCTTTCAACGGCATACCATCCCCAAACCGACGGGCAAACAAAAGTGGTGACTCGCTGCCTCGAAAGTTACATTTGTTGCATGTGTTTCGAGCGGCCCCGGCGTTGGGTGCATTGGCTTCCTTTGGCCGAATAATCGTACAACACCACATTTCAGAGCGCCATCAAAATGACGCCTTTCGAAGAAGTTTATGGGCAAGAACCGTATGAAGATGCTCGCCGATAAGAAACGGCGGGAAAGGTCACTCTCGATTGGGTCTTGGGTGCACATCCGTCTCCAACCCTACAATCAAATCAGTGTACATGGATGGGGATCTCAGAAATTGGCTCCACGATATTTCGGCCAATATTAGGTACTTGAGGAGATTAGTCCAGTTGCCTATCGGGTTGAACTACCGGAGGGGGCAAAGATACATTCTACATTCCATATATCTCAATTACGTGAACATCATGGAACGCTTCCAGAACAGTAGATACCTCTGCAAACTACTATCAACATTGTGGGAAATTTAATGGTGGAACCCACAGCAATCCTGGAACGCCGCATCACTCAGAAACAGGGGTGAGTAGTTACTCAGCTTTTGGTGCAATGGTTGGATGAGCCTGTGCCAACCTGGGAGGACTTACATCCCTTCGAGCTGTGTTATATGCACATGTTTCTTGAGGACAAGGAAGTGCGTGAAGGGGAGGGCATCGATGTGAACCAATAAGAAATCAACTATGACGTGGTAGGCACCAGCGAGGGAAATGCAATTAGATTGTTAGTTGAAATAGTGGAAGGTTATTTTAGTAATTTCTAGTCATCATTATAGCCTATATAAAGGCTAAGAGGGGTTGTCCGGGTCTTATGTCTTTGAAATTGTACTCTTCTTGTGTTCTTGGAAGTGAGGTGAGCTTTTCCTGCTCCACCTCTCTTTGAAATGTCTATTCGGGAATAAATCCTTAGGACAGTGCTAATTGTACCTTCTCCATTGCAATTACACTACGCTTCTTGTTAATCCAGCTAAGTTCACTTCTTTGATACTTTATTGATAATTTGGATCATATCACCTTGCCTTAGGACCAAAGAGAAAACAGTTATTGCTTGCCGGCGATGAAGGGTTCGTCGGTCTTATATCTCTCCAACAAAATTAAACACAGCCTAGAAAGACCTGCTGGAAGTGGCCAAGAATTTTGTGTGAGGGAAGGAGGCATGAGGAGAAGTGAATCGAAGAAAAGGGGGATCAAAGAAAAGCTTACTACTTCTCTAACAAAGTAAGGCTGCCAGAATCATTGCTCTTCAACCAGAAATGTCGAGACTCGCTGGAGAGATCGTGCGGCCTCAGGAACTGTCGGCTAAGGATGAAGAAAGAAGTGACTCCCTTGCGGAAAACTAGAGGCATCATCGATGTTGTTGCTATCGAAAGGAGGCGGCGTCGATCTGCTAGCGTGAGAGAAGAAAGGAACCTGTCGAGGATGTCGTCTGAAAGAGAGGGAGAGCGGAGATTTCGACTTCGTGCGCTCGATTGGAAAAGGAAAAACAAGAGGGGTCGCGTGTGCGAAGTAGTGGTCCACGGCTTTTACATGAGAGGGGAGTGGCTGTTTGAGAGTGAACCGGTTTAAGGGGAATAAAATTAGGTGCTTTCTCTTAATTACAAGTATGTCATTGCGCATTAAAACTATAGTATTTCGACAATGAGCGCTCGTGCGAATTCCTAAATCCAAAATAAAGTAATAATTTCCTTATTAAATAATGTTATTTAATTTATCAATTATGTGCAAAAAATAACCATATGGTGTAAGTACCTCGACTTAACGATGACGCCGATCAAAATTGCTCGAATTCGGACCATAAATTTTAAATTGAGAAATCGTATAACTTTTGGATGTTACAGGAGCCATTCGTTAAGGTGCTTTGGTAGGAGACTTTGCCCCAGGCTCCATTTTGATCTTGTGATCCATCTCCCTCCGATGTGGTAGGTAAGTAGGTTTAGTGGCAAATTTGTGGGAATTATGTCTTTATTCTTGGCTAGAACTTCAACAATATTAGGCGCTTCCGCCATCATGTCCCCGCTTTCTTCCTTTTTCAGGGTGGTAAGTATGTTGGTTCACCCTTTTTGCATCCCTTTGCTATTTGCAAATCAGATAGATATTTCACCTCTTGTTTGTCATATTTTGATGGTCCTTCCACAGTTGAGACCATGCATGCAGATCCTTCATTCAAGATGCAAACTGAGTGACGTGTTAGCATGACTATGGCTTGCATCTTCTCTAGGAAGTGTATCCCAAGCATAACATTGACGTTATCTATGTGTGTTATTGAGAAGCCCACCCGGCCATTTCAGGTGCCTATGCGCAACTCGACATTGTGTGCAACTCCATCAAACGGCCTTGTTAGGCCCTTCGCGGTCTCAATCCAACCTTCGCCCTCCATAACTTGCAAGCCCAACCTCTTGGCTTCTGCTTCTGTCATGAAATTGTGGGAAGCTCTGGTGTCTACTAAGGCAATGGTGGCCTTCTTCATGGCAAAAACTTCCACATATATCAGTCTATTGCTTGATGTAGCTTTTGTTTGCTTCATGTTCAAAGCATTCAGTAGTTGCAATGAACTAAGCTGAGATGTACCTTCCTCCAATGGAGTGACATTGTAACTCTCCACTATTGCTGACAATGAACCAAGCTTTGGGCAACTGCTCATCAAATGTGTCCATATAACATCTGTCCCTTGGTGCAAAGTTCTTATATCTTTCTTCAAAATCCTTTCCTGAGTTGGGCAAAGTCTTGGATCCTCACTTGTCATGACCAATCTTGTTGTCTCGCCAATCTCCCCAACCTTTCGCGTGCACATATTTTCCTTCCTTTGGTTAGATTGGGTTGGCGCTGGAATTCAATGAGAGATTCAGCCATAGCAATGACATATCTTGTGGTCCTTGTGTTCTTGCTCTGTACTTCTTGTTTGATTCAATTTTGAATCTCATCAATGAAGTTGAAAAATTGAATGTGTTCCGAGATATCAAATACTTGTAGTGATAATGTTGTAAATTCTTTGACGTAGTCTCCAATGACACATTTTTGCCTTCATGATCTGATTTTTCTCAAGTTCTCGTCTTTAGTGTTTTCAACGATGAAGTAACCCCTCAACTCTTGTTTGAAGTCTTTCCAAGAGTCGTTTGGTAAAGTTATTGGTCTATGTGCTCGTGTATCTTTTGCAACCATAGTGAAGCAATATCTTTTAAATAGTAACTAGCATGGCGTACATTCAATGCTTCATATGTAATGTCGTAGCCTTCTTAGAATTTCTCCATATGCCAAAGAAAATTCTCTACCTCTAGAGCATCTTGTTTTCCCATAAACTTCTTGGGTTTAGGTAAATCAAGTTTAATTTTGTCATGGCTCCATCACTCCAATCATTTATTGGGTTTCATTTGCGCAAATCTTCCACTTCTATTTCAAAACTTGTCAAGCAATTTTCAAAATCATTGATGATAAAATCAAAAGCATTGTTGGTGGATTCCAACCTGCCATTACTTGTTCTTTCAGAAACTCATACTCCAATTTCATCTTCTCTTGTTCAAGATGAAAAGTGACAAAGTCCTTATAGATACTATTCATTTTACTTTGCACAGTATGATAAGCATCTCGCAGTACATCATAGTCGCCCAATCCAAGATGTTTTTCTCCGCGTTAGAACCTTTGCAACCCTTGTTTTGGTCTTTCTTCTTCGTTTTGTTTTGCTCTTCAGCCGCCCTGCCACGCTCATCAACAATGTTGGAGTTGATGTTCCCTTCAAAAGTCATCTTACTCTCTTTTAGCAACGCAAACCACACCTTGATTAGATCTGGCTCTAATACCAACTGCCATGGACTTATCCCTTTGACAATGTCGTGTGCGGTCATAGCTCCTTTCCGCGCTCATCAACAATGTTGGAGTTGATGTTCCCTTCAAAAGTCATCTTACTCTTTTTTAATAGTGCAAACCATACCTTGATCAAACCCGGTTCTACTACCAACTATCACGGACTTATCCGCTTGACAATGTCGTGTGTGCCCATAGCTCCTTTCTGCGCCCGCAGTTAGCTAATTCAACCTCCTTCGACAATTGTTATGGCAAAAAGAGTAAGAGAGAATTTAGAATGGGAAAGCAAGAGACCAACAATGGTCTTGAAGAGCTTTGTAATGCTTGAACGTTTGGATGGTTATAAATAAGAGATCCTCCTTCTTATATAAGCCCAATGAATTTCCCTTCAAAGGATTAAAGGATCAAGACCACATTTTCCAGATTATTCTACCCCACTTTTTGTGTACATTTTTTATAAATTCTTTAAACTTTTCCGCTGAATGTTCTCATGAGACCATTCTGACGTGAGAGAGCGAGAGGAGGTGCGTACCTTAGGGTTTTTTTCCTCCTTGTCGATCACGTACGGGCCAAACACAATATAAATCCCATCAGCCACACTTTGAGTTACCGTCACCACCCGGTGATTCTAGGTTATCTTGCATCTTAACACCCCCTCCCCTCAAGCTAACACCATATGCATCCAGCATCCCAAGCCTGAGGGAGTATGAATGAAGAGATTTACCATAGACAACTTTGGTGAGTATATCAACAAGTTGTTCTTCAGATAGCACAGTAATAATAGTTTGATCCTGAATTTTGTCCCGCACGAAGTGACAATCAATTTTAATGTGTTTTGTTCTCTCATGGAAGATAGGGTTGTTGGCGATGTGAATAGTAGTTTGATTATCATAGGGGAGGTGCATGACTTCAAGGACAGGGAAGCTCATTTCTCTCAAGATAGATTTAACCCAAATCAATTCACATGTAGTGATAGCAATGACACGATATTCTGCTTTAGTGGATGAATGAGCAGCCGCATTTTGTTTCTTACTCCTCAAGGACACAAGATTGCCACCAACAAAGATAAAATATTCACTCGTAGATCTTCTGTCCAGGGAGAAACTAGCTCAATCAGCATCATAATACCCGTGAATCTTAAGATAGCCATGATCTTAATAGATAATGCTTTTTTGAGGTCCTTTTTTAAGTATTTAAGAATCTGAAGAACTGCTTGATAGTGATGAACTTTAGGACTGCGCA
This sequence comes from Platanthera zijinensis, assembly GCA_039513925.1. NCBI lineage: Eukaryota > Viridiplantae > Streptophyta > Magnoliopsida > Asparagales > Orchidaceae > Platanthera > Platanthera zijinensis. The sequence continues at coordinate 47,160,519 of CM077080.1, forward strand.
TGAATTGACTCACTAAGCCAACAACAAAGGAGATATCCGGTCTGATAATAGTCAAATAAATCAATTTTCTCACACTGCGTTGAAATTTTGACTTCCTCTCAAGATCTGGAGAGGTATCCTTATGAATATCATAATTAGGATCCACAGGACTATCAATTGGTTTGACTCTCAAATATCCAATATCACTGAGAAGATCTAAAACGTATTTACACTGAGAGATCATAATCTTCCCGGCATATCGAGCAATCTCAATCCCAAGAAAATATCGAAGAAGACCCAAATCTCTGATTTCAAAAGTAGATGTCAATTCCCTTTTTACAAGGGTAATGTGACAATCATCAGTTCCTGTAATAATGATATCATCCACATAAACTATGAGTATAGTGGTACACTTCTGATTCTTATAGACAAAGACCGAGTGGTCAGACGTACAACGAGAGAAATTTAGATTCAGGAGTTTGTCACGTAGCTTGGCAAACCAGACACGAGAAAATTATTTGAGGCCATACAAGGCCTTCTTAAGACGACACCCATGTCCTGGTGGAGGAGTCATATAGATTTCTTCCTCCAATTCACCGTAGAGAAAAGATTTTTTTACATCAAGTTGGTGTAAAGACCAAGATTTATGAGCCGTAATAGACAACAAATTTCTAACAGAATTTAGTTTAGCAACATGAACAAATGTCTCTTGAAAGTCAACTCCATCAATCTGAGTCCTTTTGCAACAAATCTAGCTTTATATCTCTCAATAGATCCATCTTGAAGAAACTTAGTAGTATATATCCATTTGCACCAAACAGGGTGACGTCCATGCAGGATAGGGACAATTTCTCAAGTTTTTTGATTTTGGGGAGCATCCATCTCCTCCTCCATAGACTTCATCCAGTGGGGATTGTGACTAGCTTCTGAAAACTGTTAGAAATAGGAATAGAAGAAACGAGTGCAAGGTAAGCTTTCAAAGAATGAGAAATAGATTGATACCCAATTATTTATCAATAGGATATCTAGTACAACCACTATGAATTTGGAGAGCAGATGTGATCTCTTGAGTGATTCCAGTGTTTGGATCTAACGGAGTGGTGGTGGTTGGTAGAGCATGTGTATGACCATCTTGCCCAATATTTTTGTTTTGTCTCCTCTGGTAGACTTGAAGATTCTTCCTTCTTTTATATACATGTAGGTCATTGATGGGAACTTCCTTCCTATTTGAAACATACACGCCACCCGGAGTAAGCACATCTACCAGCACAGGTAGTGGTGGCATCATATCACTCTCTTATTTAAACTTTTCCTGATATTTAACAGTTTTGTCCTCATCGGAGTAATAAGGTGTGTGTTCAAAAAAGGTAGCATCCTTTGATATAAACCTTCTTCGGAGAGATGAAGATTAGCACTTATACCCCTTTTGAATGGAAGCATATCCAACAAAAATATATTTTATCGCTTGAGGGCCTAATTTTTCTATATAAAACCTCTCAATATGAACAAATGCAACGCATCCAAAAATCTTAGGAGGAAGATGAAATAATGGCATATTTGGGTAAGGAGTTTAAGGGGATACTTTCCCTCCAAAGTATCAATGGTCATCCGATTAATTAAGTAGACAGATGTGAAGACACCTTTATCCCACAGTCTCTTAGGAACGTGCATCTATTGCAATAGGCAACGAGTGCTCTCAGTGATATGGCGGTTCTTCCTTTCGGCCACCCCATTCTACTGAGTCCCGGGATAGGAAGATTGAAAAATAATGTTGTGATCTCCCAAGAACCTCTGAAGATCACCTCCATTATCACTCCTAAGAATTTTAATCTTAGCTTTGAACTGAGTTTGCACATGATAAAATAGTTGAAATATTTCAGAGACCTCATTTTTCCTTTTCATAAGGTAAACTCAAGTGAAGTGTGAGAAATCATCAATAAAGGAAACAAAATATTGAAATCCATTTACAAAACAAACAGGAGATGTCCAGACATTAGCATGCATCAAATCAAAACACCTCACATTTAGACTCCTACTAGAAGCATAATTGGTTCTACAGTGTTTACCAAATTCACAAGATTGATAGTTAAAAGTACACTTAGCTACATCAAAATAATTCGGAAAAATAGCCTTTAAAGTCTTCAAACTAGCATGCCCAAATCTCTTATGACACAGCATCAACTGATCAGGATTGGGAGACTTCTGAGCACCAAAAGCATGATCAGTGTTCATGACATACACACCACCAGACTCATGTCCACCACCAATCATCTTCCCACTCGTCAGATCCTGGAAAATACAATGAGAAGAGAAAAAAGTGATAGTACAGTTAAGTTGTTTAGTTAAACTACTCACAGACAGTAGATTTGTGGGAAAAGGAGAAACAACCGCGGAATTGAGGGAAATAGAGGGAGAAAGATGAATAATCCCTTTACCAGCCACCGAAGCCGAGGATCCGTCAGCGAGTCACACACTACCAGATGCAAGAGAAACAGAAGAAACGCCCAGAGAAGATCCTGTCATATGGTCGAAGGCTCCTGAGTCAATGATCTAAGGGGAGGATGGTCCATTTGAGGATACAGAGATAGTGCAAACATGAGTAGTCGTACCAACCAAGTCTGTAGTAAGAGATCTTCCAGCAGCACTAGCTTTCAGGGCCTTGAGTTCCCTAGTCAAACTTTCATTTTCTGCCAGAATATATCCAGAGTTCTTTAAGTTGCCATATATAGCAGTTTGGAAACTCAAATACTTCTCATCAGTACCAAAAATCCACCCCAAAGGAACCAAGTTAGGATGTGGTCCCAACATTTCTCTTTCTCATATACTTTCTTCCCACGGTGGGGACACTTCATTTTAATCCTATCTTCTTATCTTATATTTCCTGAATGTTATTTCTTCTGTTCAGCAACAAGAGCAGCTTTATCAAGACTAATATGAACATACGTACAAAGAAAGTTTATACAACTTGCCTCCCCTCGAATATAGTAAGCCACGGTCTTCAAATCAGGCACAGAATCTCTTCCCAACATCTGAACTTTCTGAAATTCAAGTTCAGAAGAAAGACCAGAAAGCATTTCCAACACCATCTGTTGCATAAATTCAGTCTTGTAGTCTTCAACAGTTTGGATAGAAGAGTATTGATCATTTTTTGCCCACTTATGGGTCAGTTTGCTATAATATTTCTCGAAATCACTCATTCTTGTCATGTGGAATTGTTCAGTCTGGAGTTGATATATCCTTCTCAACTCCTTTTTTTGAATAATTTTGTTTGATTAGCTCCCACATTTCTTTCATAGTTTGACAGAAAAGAAAGTGACTCGCGATCTTGGATTCCATACAGTTGACAGGTCAATTAATCACAGTAAGATTATCACCTTCTCATTCCTCATATAGAGGATCAGTCTTGTTTTGGGACAGCTTGGATCTGGCGATAAACTCAAGTCTTCGATGGCTCCTAATGAATATTCGCATAGATTGAGCTCATAGGAGGTAGTTTCTCCCATTGAGCTTGATGTGAGTAACACCTTGATTGAAGTCCATGTTAGAACTTCCTCCATTATAGTGTTTAGGTTGATAAACGGGCCCTTCAGAGGCATTAACCCTCTTCAATTTGTCCTCCATAAGAGCACACAGGAAGAGGATACCCCACACCAGCAACTGTAGGCGGCACCAAAAGGCAAGGGCAGCAGCAACAACAACTGGAGAGCAAACAACAGAAGGAAGAAACAGGATACCGCTACTTAGCTTTGTAGTGCAGCGGGAAGTACACAGCAACCGATCGGGAGAACCAATGGAAGAACAACGCACGATCGGGAGAAACTAGCGGAAAGTGGAAACTAGAGGAAGAAACTAGCGGAAACAGTGCGGGAAACAAAATCGTTGATCGGGAGAACCAGCGGGAGAAACTAGCAGAAGAACAGCGATCGGCACCGCCGATCGGAAGAACCAGCGCAGGAAACAGTGCACGAAATCGTTGATTGGCCGTAGGGAACGGCGACAGGAGACCAGCGTAGGAAGTCGAGAGAGGTTGACGACGATGGAGGATGACCGAGTCTGATACCATGTCGTAAGAGAGCGAGAGGAGGTGCGTACCTTGGGGTTTTTTCCTCCTTGCCGATCACATATTGGGCAAACACAATATAAGCCCTCGTCAGCCACACTTTGAGTTACCGTCACCACCCGGTGAGTCTAGGTTAGCTTTCATCTTAACACATTCTAGAATATTTTTATACTTCTCTTGTATTCTCTATGTACAATATTCTTCAAACTCGTAAACTTCTCTAGAAATTTGTCATGAGTGGCATGAAGAATTGTCACGAGCGAGCCAAAAGAAGGTGAGTCGTGACATCATAGATGAATCATAAATCTTAATTACAATTTCATACAACAAAAAGATATGCATGAATAATATTCGAAGAAAGTACTTCATTGTAAGGTACAACGCTCCCTGCAAAAAATTACGTTTGAAGACCATTGTAGATAGGGCTGAGCATATTATTTGAAACTCGAAAATCGTTCGAAAATTGAGCCGAATCGAAATCGGTTAAAATTGATTCGATTCAATTTGACTCGAATCTGATTTTGAGTCGATTTCGAGCCAGCCCTGAATCGCTCGAAAAATGATTCGAATCAACTCGAATTAATTAAAAAAAATAGGTATTTAGTAATATATTCTTTTTTTAAGATTAAAAATAACAAAATTTAATACTAAATAAAAAAATGAAGGTTTTAAGTGTTTCATTTGCTAAATTTATTGGTTGCCCAATTTAATTTTGAGCAAACTAGGAATAAAACGAAAAAATTGCTCAATTTCGAGCCGACTCGGTTCGATTTCGAGCCGACTCGATTTGATTTCGAGCCGACTCGGAATCGGGTCATTTCGAGTCGAGCCGACTCGACTCGAAATCAATTTCGATTTCGAGTCGAGTTCGAGTCGAAAATTTCAATTTCGAACCGAGCCAAAATCGCTCGAACTCGACTCGATATCAGCGCTAATTATAGATGAATTTGTCCTCCAGAGTTTGTGACTTACGTAGTTGTGATAGAAATATCAATCAGGAAACTTTCTACAAAGGTTTTTATTTTCATCATAAACGACGGAATATTTCAGTAAAATTTATTCCAACAAAAAGATATATCAAATTAAGTAACATGTCTTCTCATTTTTCCATCAAAATTTTCATTGAAATATCTTCTTGAAGAATTTTTCATCTCGGTTGTAAATTCAATTGAAATTTTTACTATTAACGGAGTATTGCCAATTACTTATCAATTTGTTGACCATAATAAGATAATTACTGGTAATGACAAGAACCCCTAGTATGTATTCCTGGTTAGCTATCCTTTTTTGTAAAATCAGAGTAAATTGTTGTCTTGTTCACATGGTTTAAAAACTTTACACATTTCAAATGCAGACTAAAAGATAGCTAGCTAGTATACAAATAATCCTTAATTATTTAAACAACCTCGCAAAGGCCATTTTTCAAACCAGTATCATCCTTCATGATAAATTGATAAAGACGGGCAAAGATTAACCTAAGCCAAGAAGTGAATCCCATAGCACTGCTAGCAGTGATGATAGAGTGAAAATGGATGCTTATGGTTGCAATCAGAAAAACATAATTTTACATAATTTTGCTTAAAGAATGCAGGCACAGAAACTAAAATTCTAAAAATAATGAATCTAAAAATTACATCATTTCTAGAACGTTTTTTACCTTCAAATAATTAAATTAGTCTTATTAGACTTAAAATTCATGTAAAAAAAAATCAAATGTTACCACTTTATAAAATATTATGTCATGCACGGAAATGATTCAATACCTGAAGGAGCTTGGACTATCAGGCCAAAGTTCTAGATTTCTCTTATTTTCTGGTTGCACTAAGAGATAAAGACGATCATTCCAATCGCGCAATTGATCTTCTGTTGCCACTATATCATTTCCGTAGCCTTCCAACTTAAATTCCCCATCATCTGTTTGGTTCTTATACTTCAGTTTCTCTTCTTTAGTAAGATAGAAGAATTCTCGTGCCACACTCCGCACCTCATCAAGGAAAGAGGCTGGCATATCATCACTCAAAACCTGCAGATAAAAAAAATCATTTTTAAGTTACTATCAGTTGAGCTTTATGGATATGTTTTCCCCCCAATAGATACCAAAAGTTTCTGAGGTTGATAACTGTTTAACAAGTCACCGAGGTGTCCTTTAATTTCTATTAAAAAAATAAAACAGAAACCATAAATTAATAAGATTCAAATAAGATTCAAGAACATGCCTTTTGCTTCATTGAGAGCATTGCTATTATTGGATGCAAATGAGGATTCTACAGAACTGTAAAATTTAATGAAATTCATCGTTGCAGTTGCATAGAGCTTCTTAGCATACACACAATGAAAGTAAGGAGAACTTTTACATAAAAAATCAGTAGAGGGGGATCCCAAAAAATCTAGTGATGGGAATTGACGGCGCGAAGCCGCGGTGGAGCACGAGTTTTGGGCATATTCAGAGCCAATTGGCTAATTGTCATATTTAGCATTTCCGGATTGATGATCCGACTCCACGGATGCGTCCGGATTTTTGTTTACTTACATTTCCATATATTATATTGTAATTTTCATTTGTTAGTTAGTGTAATCAAGTCCATTACATTAACGGTCAATCATAGCCGTCGATATAAAGAATGCCCTAATGTTGTTTTAATATAAATAGGAGTTGGGGGCAGCTTGGAGGTCATTGCAGATTTTGGAGAAGAGCATTCCCGGAATTCGACGATCCTCTCACGGTGAAGACTCTATGAGGCCTTAGGTGTAACACCCCTTCCCAGTATTTCAGAAATCAGCCGTCCGGCCGGGTCAGCGATATAGAGAAAGCTAGGAAACAGTATTAAAACAAGTAGCAGCAGGTAATAAAAATCTATACTAAGCAATTTAAGACTCACAGCGGAAGTTTAAAAAATATAAACTAAGGGTAACCACATACCTGATATCTGGATTCACAGAGCCACTAAACAGGAAATAGAACTGAATTAACTGTAAATCTGGTTAACCATAAATAGTCTGATACAAATTAGATAAAACATTACTCTGTTACAATGTTCTCATCTAAAAGTACATGTTGAAATAGAGTAAACTGAATAAGATAAATAATACAAACTGACGCCACCATAACGCTCATCCTAGACGTAGGTTCCCACATGGGTCACCTGAAAAACAGTGCCCACGAAGGATACGAGTAAGGAAAAATAACTCTTTTTAGTGACATAAAAACATTTTCTTATATGATGAATGCATGCCTTTAGAAAAACAGTTTTGTGCATTAAAAACATTTATGCTATATGTTATGCATGCATTCGCACTAATCCCTGGTCAAAACATCTATTTGTTCTGTGTACGTGACTTTTAGTTCACTAACCCAAGTCCCGACGTTCACTACTAGTGTACTGTCTCACGTCAGGTCTATACTTAAGTTCTAGGCGGCTTCTAACCTGCACATCTACTTGGAAGGCTCTAGGCAGAGTAGCTCCTAACGCGCAACTGAAACTGACGACCCGAGACCATCTGACGAACTCAAACGTTCCAGTGTCACGCGGACACGGTCTCGAATCTACTAGCTGTCTCAAAGGGAAGTAAACTCCCAAGTATGTACTACTGTGCCTTATGAGAAAGGTAGTGCGCCTCTACCTAGCACGAAAGAACTCTGTGTGCTGGCTGACCTTTTTGGTCTGACGCTACTCTGCATGGGAAATCTTTTTGGTGAACTACTGAGCGACCCTTGACTTTCTTGTGGTCGACTTGAAGGGACATTCACGCCCTTGTTTGGACAAATTCCAAACCTACTTACACGGTTAACGCTTTCGTACTCTACGTTTCTGTTCATGATCCGACTACTTGGGTCTTAGGGAAATCGTGTCACCCTACACGTTTTTCGTGACCGTTTTCCTGTCACCCTATCGTTCTATGCATTGTCACGGTACTTGTAATGAATATATTCATGTGTATAAAAAAAATACAATACTTGATATATCTAACTAAAAGGAATTTAAATTTCCTTACAGCGGTGTTGCGGCGCTCGTAGACTCGGCGCGGCGACATCTTTTATTCCGAAGGTAATCCTACTGCTGGGGACCTTCAAAGTGCTGCCCCGACCCCACCGAAGTCCTGCAATTTAGGACAGCCCTAATTTCATAATTTTCCCCTAAGGGTTTCCGGTGGAAAATCTCCAAAACAACAAGGGTTAAAAAATACAAGCGCTAAAACCAAAATATTACCTTTTCGTGGAGTGATTTAGGCTCTCAAAGCGTTCCACTCAAATTCCGCGGTGAAACTCGAACCCCAAGACCTAATTAGGGCAAAGGAAATGAAAATTAGTTTAACCTAGCCTCCAAATCGAAGGATTTCCACAAAGGAATGGAGATAGGGGGCAAATAGACTCACCAAAAACCAAAAGTTTCCACTACCACTGGCTAGGGTTGAAACCCAGCACTTCCAAGGCCAAGGAAGGAAAAGGAAGGCTTGCTGGCGCCTTCAGAGGAGGGAGGAGTTGCCGGAATGAGCTTCTGGAGATGAAACGGGCGGCAGCTAGGGCGGCAGATGCGTCGTCGGCCTGGCGGAAAGGAGACGTCGGACGCCGTCGCCTGCGGAAACGGGAGAGGGGAAATAGTCGGGCTTGCGGTTTTCTTCCGTGAGAAGGAAATGTGCGGGTTTTAAAAACCGTCGGGTATGGAGTTTGATAATAACCGCATAAGGCATGTGGGGTGGGACTTGCTATTCGCACTCCAAAACTATTATTTTTGGCTATACGCAACCCACTCCTCACACAACCCTTGCACACTAACAAAATTCGACGCGCTGCCTCGATCAAAAATCGTCGCGACTCGACCCTACAATAAAATAAATTTCGCGTAAAATTTTTACGGATGTTACAAATTTCCCCTCCTAACAAAAATTTTCGTCCTCGAAAATTGAAACTATACCTGAATCGAAGAGAAAAGAATAGTCTGCATTGCTCTTAAGCTCATCCTCTCGCTCCCAAGTATACTCTGGACGGCCACAGTTCATCCAAAGGACTTTGACCATGCGAATCTCTCTATTCCTGAGCTTTTGAATCCTTGAATCCACGATTCTGACCGGTCTAACCCCAATACTAAGATCTGTCTCGATTGGGCCTTCCTGGGTACTGATGATCTGGCTGGAATCTCTGACTGCTCTCCTCAGATAGGAGACGTGGAATACATCATGTACACCACTCATTTTCTCAGGTAAGGCCAACCTATATGCAACCTCACCAACTCTTACCAGCACCTCAAAAGGACCAACGAATCTGGGGCTCAGTTTCTTCATCCGCTTTATTCTAGAGACTCCTCTGACTGGTCTGACCTTCAGATAAACGTAGTCTCCAACACTGAACTCTACTGACCTGTGCTTCTGATCATGATAGTTGGCCTGACGATCCTGAGCTGTCCTCATACGCTCCTGAATGAGCTTAATCCTGTCAGTGGTCTTATCAATCCATGACTCTCTGATAGAAGATCTTTTCTCACTCTCAGCCCAACATAACGGTGTCCGACAAAGTCTATCATAGAGGGTCTCGAACGGTGTCATCTCAATACTCGCCTGAAAACTGTTGTTGTAGGAGAACTCCACAAGAGTAACATACTTCTCCCACTTTCCTCCAAAATCTAGAATGCACATCCGTAGCATATCCTCCAAAGCCCTATTTGTGCGCTCGGTCTGTCCATCTGTCTAGGGATGGAATGCGGTGCTGAAATGTAACCTGGTACCCAACCGCTCCTGTACGTAACGCCACTCCCTGGAGGTAAATCTGTCATCTCAGTCTGAAACTATAGTCTTGGGCACACCGTGAAGTCGAACTATCTCGTCTAAATATAACTGGGCCAGCTTCGGACCTTGATCCGTCTTCCTAAGAGGAATGAAATGGGCGACTTTAGAAAGTCGGTCAACTATAACCCACACCGAATCATTCCCACTCTGCGATCTCGGCAGACCATGAATGAAGTCCATGGATATATCCTCAAAAGTCCACTCGGGAATGAGAAGTGGCTGCAACTTGCCTCCAGGCCTTTGGCACTCGGCCTTGACCAACTTGCATGTATCGCACTTCCCTATATAATCTACAACATCACTCTTCAAACCTGGCCACCAGACTGTCTTCTTAAGATCTGCATACATCTTCGTGCTACCAGGATGTATAGAATATCTGGAATTGTGTGCCTCGAATAGGATGTCTTCGCGAAGGTGACTAATATCTGGGATACAAACCCTGCCATCATGCAATAATAACTCATCCTGAATAGAGAACCTCTCTTTCTGACCTGACTGTACTGAGATCCAAATCTCTGCCATCTTTGGATCCAAAGGTAGAGCTGTCCTGATTCTATCCTTAATGTCGCAAGTAATCTCCATCCAACTCAACCAAGCTGAACCAAAACTGCAACGGGGCACAACGACGATGTCCAGTTTCTCCAGCTCTCGTACTAACTCCTCCTGCTGAGTGAGAAGATAAAAACACGAGCTCTACGGCTAAGGGCATCAGCTACCACGTTCGCCTTTCTTGGGTGGTACTGAATGTCTACATCGTAGTCTGAAAGAAACTCTAACCATCTACGTTGCCTCAAATTGAGCTCTCGCTGATCAAAGATATACTTGAGGCTCTTATGATCAGTAAAGATCTCGCAACGCACTCCATAGAGGTAGTGCCTCCAAATCTTCAGGGCATGAATAACTGCTGCAAGCTCCAAATCATGCACGGGATAGTTCCTCTCATGAACCTTTAACTGTCTCGAGGCATAGGCTACGACCTTTCCATGCTGCATGAGGACACAACCCAAACCCTGACATGAAGCATCACTATAAATCTGAAATCCGCCTGGCCCTGAAAGCAAACTCAAAATCGGTGCGGTCATCAACCTATCCTTCAAGTCCTCAAAAGCCAACTCACACTCAACTGTCCAATCCAAGCCCTTTCCCTTCCTAGTGAGGGAAGTCAGTGGTAAGGCTATCTTCGAGAAATCCCTGATGAATCTCCTGTAGTATCCAGCAAGACCCAAAAAGCTGCGAACCTCTGAAACTGTCGTCGGTCTTGGCCAATTCTTAATAGCCTCTATCTTCTTCGGATCAACACTAACCCCCTTCTGACTGATGATGTGGCCTAAGAATGTAATCTCTGAAAGCCAAAACTTACACTTAGAAAACTTAGCATACAGCTGGTTCTTTTTGAAGGTGCTCAACACAATCCTGAGATGTGCTGCATGATCTTCTGCACTCTTAGAGAACACCAAGATATCATCTATGAAGACGATGACAAAACGATCCAAGTACTCCCGAAAAACCCTGTTCATCAAGTCCATAAATACTGAAGGGGCATTGGTCAGCCCGAACGGCATGACCACGAACTCGAAGTGTCCATATCTGGTACTGAAAGCAGTCTTCTGTATATCCGCGTCACGAATCTTTAACTGGTGATAGCCTGATCTCAGATCTAATTTGGAAAAAGTGTTCGATCCCACCAATTGGTCGAACAAATCATCAATCCTGGGAATCGGGTACTTGTTCTTTACGGTCAACTTATTCAATTCGCGGTAGTCTATGCACAATCTCAAACTACCGTCCTTCTTCTTCACAAAAAACACTGGAGCACTCCAAGGCGAAGTACTAGGGCGTATAAAACCCAAATCAAGCAGCTCCTACAACTGACTCTTCAACTCTGCTAGTTCCCTTGGAGCCATCCGATAGGGAGATTTGGCTACCAGTGTAGCCCCAGGATGCAAATCTATCGGGAACTCAACTTCTCTATCTGGAGGGGCACCAGGGAGCTCTTCCGGGAAAACATCTGGAAACTCCTGCACCACTGGTACCTCTGACAAGTCAGCCTTAGGCTCCGCGCTCATCAGTACTACGAAGGTTTCACAACCCTTACTAATGCACCTTCTCGCTTGGACTGCAGATATGATCATCTTCACTACTCCCTTCAAGCCCTGAAAAGAAAAAGATGTCTGGTTGGGGCCATCAAACTGTATCTGCTTCGCCCTACAGTCATTCTTGTCATGGTGTCGCCTAGTCGTCGCCTAGGCGACGCCTAGGCGTCAGGGCGCCCAATTGTAAACAAGGCGTTTGCCGCCTTTTTTTTTAATTAAAAATAGGAAACGACTGCGGTTTATATATAAACCGCAGTCTATTCAAAAATAAACCCATGCTAGGGTTTATGGTAGAATAGACTGCGGTTTATATATCAACCGCAGTCCATTCTAGGGTTCATTGGAGGTTAGACTGCGGTTTATACATAAATCGCAGTCTATTATAGATTAGACTGCGGTTTTATATAAACCGCGGTCTATTCCACTGAGAATAGACTGCGGTTTTTGCATAAACCGCAGTCTATTCTACCTCTGAACTTTGGAATAGACTGCGGTTTATGTAAAAACCGCAGTCTATTATATCTATATTTAACCCGTGAACCGTAAAAATCTAGTTTTACTTTTACCCCGAGTTTATGTTCTTCTTTTTTCAGTCGCTGGCTTGCTGCTTTTCCTGCTCTTTGCGCAAAACCCTAAAGGTGAATAGGCGATACGGTTGCTGCTCTTTTCGATAATCCCTAAAGGCGATTTTGTTCAAGGGTTTAGCACTTTAGCTCTCATTTGCTTCGATTTGACGATTCTTCTTCGGCAAATCTAATCTTCTCACTTAGGTATACTTTTTCTTAATACCTTTCTCTGTTTTGTTCAAGTAATGCAGTAGTATAGTATTAGTACTTTATTACTTTATTATCATACATGATACAAGTATACATCACAATGTTTGAAACTTTGAACTGGTAGTAACTAGTAAGTAGTAAGTAGTAACTAGTAAGTAGTAACTACTAACTAGTAGCTCAATATCATATTTATAAACAACACAATGTATGAATTTTGTTTAGGTTTTTTGTATGGTTTAGGTTTTTTTAGGGTTTTACAGGAAAATGTCGGATAAGGGATCTTCATCGAGGTCAACAAGAGGCTTCACAAAAATGAATGAATTGAATAAGCTTAGGCTAGAGGGGAAGAAACTTTTTATTTCTTTCCGTGATGATGGCCGCATTATTCCCGGGCCTGAAACAAATAAACTGATAGTTTTATGGGATCAATTGTGAAGTCTTATGTTTCAATTACATATGTTGCATGGAAGGATGCTGATAGACAGATTAAAGATCAAATATGAGCAGAATTAAATGTACGTAACCTTGTTATAAGTGATTACATAACTTTGGTGTTTTAGTTATTTTTTAATTGATATTGTCTATTAATTTCAGATTTATTTTGATAATATTGATGGTCATTACAAGGCATTAATGAAAAGCATGGGTGAAAGTTGGAGGACTTGGAAATCCAAACTTTTCATCAATTATGTAAAAGATGTTGATTTGGAGCATCGATACAATGTTCCTGTCAAGTATAGTTTTATTACTGCCGAAGACTGGAGAGTTTTTGTCGATCATCGCACTACTCCAGAATATATGGTTATGACTTATGTGTTCTTATTAAATTCAATGTTTTATATCATTCTTTAACTTTATAACTTATAAGTAAATTAAGTATTAACACATATTTATTTGTGTAGGAGAAAAGTAAGGTTAATACAGAGAGAGCAAAAGCACGAAAGGCCTTTCATACTACTTCCAGAATGGGTTATTCTGGAGTAGAAAAAAGAATGGTATTAGCTCTCTACTTCTCTCTCGTATTTTGTATTTTAAAATTTAGTTTTCTCAATTATTTGTATGATAATTTAATTTCATTTTATTGTCAAGGTTGAACAAGGTGAAGCTGCACCAATTGCACGTGCGGAGTTATGGAAAGCCGGTCATAAAAGAAAGACCGGTGAATACATTAGTCAAGATGCAGCTGAGTTGGCATCTAAAATGGCAAGTGTAAATGTGTCATTTCATCATTTGTAAATTATTGATAATAATATTTCTTGAGAAGTATATTTTCTTATCTGCAATTTTGTTCCAATGTTTATTAATTTTGTTTAGGACGAGATGTCGAGTCAAGAGTCCTTGAGTGCTGAAACAATGTCACAGGGAAGAAATGACATTCTTGCCTCTGTTTTAGGCCCAGAACATCCGGGCAGGGTTAGAGCCGGTGGAAAGTTTTCCACAATTACAAGTTTTTTCAAGAATGATAGGCGGAGCCGGAGCGAGAGGACACCAGTAGCTCATATTGAAGATGTTGAAACCATAGTACAAGAAAGATTGAGCCAGCAACAAGAAATTTGGACCCAAAAGGAACAAGCGCAAGAAGAATTTTGGAGCCAAAAGGAACAAGCGCAACAAGAATTATGGAGACAAAAAGAACAAGCGCAACAAGCCGAGATTAGTAATATGAAGAATCAAATTGAAGAACTTATGCGCATGTTTAATGCTGGAACAAGTGTTGCACTTGCAGTTGCACAGGTATTTTTATGTTAAAATATTTAACTGGAACAAGTGTTCTTTTTTTTGCGCAGGTAATTAACTACTTTTTATATTATTTTGGGTTTCTCAGCCGGAGCATGAATCCAGGTCACATGAACCTGAGTGTAGTCAGAGTAGACATGAGCTTATACCTTATATGGTATTATAATTTACAATATTATTTGTGACTTTTATATAATCAATGAATTCAATAATGATGTCCGTAATATTAATTCTTTTATTTTCACAGGCTGGTGAGCATACAAATGATTTCATTGATATGTTGCCCAGTTTCATAACTAAAATGGAGAATGAAGATAAAATAATATCTCTAGAATTAGATTCAACAGTATTTGGGAGTGCTGAATCAACATGTACATACTTTGAAAATTCAGAGCTTCATGATTTTTTAAATATGAAAATGATTGGAGCTAACATCTTATTAGCATGCATTGGGTGAGTAGTGAGTACTGCGAATCTGACCACTGAGTATTACAGAATTAAGAATTTTTATTAATATATTAATTGATTTTGAATTTACATGTTGTTTGCAGGTACATAGACTCACAATTAAAGAATTTTACATACAATACAGGTGTATATTTCCATAATCCACATGTCATTTTTACTTTTAATGATGACTATGACAAAGAACATTCAAGAACACGAGTTGAAGATCTAAAAAACAGGCTTAGACCGCTTAGTCAACTCCAATCGGATTCTTTACTATTTTTGCCCTATAATAGATTGTAAGTATGAAAAATCTCTGTATCAAATATCAATGATTATTACTATTTTTATATTAGGTAAGTTATTAATTTTTTTCATTTGTTTAATTATTTCACAGACAACATTGGATGTTAGCTATTATTGATTATAAAAATTATACAGTTTATTGGTTTGATCCCCTAAATATTAACATCCGTGATAATATTAAAAATGTTATTACAAAGTAAATTTATTAATTAGTTATTTACTTAGTTTCATATTTGGAATTCAGATTTTGATATAAACTAATTTTTATTTTATTTTATGAAGTGTATTTAAAGATTTAGCAACAGAGCGGGGTACCAATTTTAAAAAACTAAAGGTTACAAAGTTGATTCCGGTAAGTTTTAGACTTATAGCCTATATGAGTATATATATTGTAATTTAAATTCAATAGTCTGTATGATTCCGATAATTTTAAAATACTTACCAATTGTTTATTTATGTAGTGCCCAAAACAACCGGATAGCATTCAATGTGGGTATTATATCATGTGCTACATGATTGATATAGTTGATGCTCTTAAAAATGTGTCAATGCCATCTTTGATAAATGTATGTAACGTATGTCTATTCTACTGTCTAGTGCATGTAGATTCCGCCTTGTGGTCGCCTAGGCGTCCGCCTTGTTGACTGCAGAAAGCCAGTCCATACAAAAAATCAGGTCGAATCCTGCTATAGGTAGCTGGAAAGCTTCCACGATAATCTCGGTATCACCAAACTGTACCGGTACCCTGCACTTATCTCTGGTCTGCAGAAGGGATCCATTTGGCATCATGACTTCCAGCGGTACTGCCTCTGGGACGACTTCTAAATCTAACTTACGCACTAGAGATTCCGCGATAAACGAGTGTGAGACACCCGTATCAAACAGAATCTTAGAGGGTAAATTACGAATCATACGGATGTCTACAAAAATGATTTATAAAAGATGATAATAAATGTGTCACTGCGGAGGATTGAATGAACTTGTTAAGTAAAAGTATAGTACTTACCAGTCACTACATCCTCCTGATCCTTCGCCTCCTGCTGACCCAGCCCATAAGCTCTGGGCTGCACTAAGTCTCGACCCTGCTGTGGTCTCCCATCAGTAATCATCAACGCTTTGCCCTTATCTGCCCTGCTAGAGCCACCAACCTCGTACTTCGACTGCAGGAACAAATTATAATTAACATCAACTGAAATTACATAAATGTAATCAATACAAAAGGGCCTTGATTACCTGATTTACACCAACTTCCTGACAAAAACGAGCTATATGTCCAGGTTGTCGGCACTTGTAGCATACGCCTGCACTGGCAAAACACTCTCCTGAATAGCGACGCTGACACTTGGGACAAGTGGGGTAGTCCTTGCTCCTATCTCCAGATTGACCATTCTTCTTAGCCTCAGGCTTTGGCTTCTTGTTCCAGTTCTTTCCTTGATCAATCCTGCTCTGCTGCGGCGGGTGCGATTCCTGAGATCGCTTCGCACGGAAACTACTTCGCTTCTGAACCTTCTGTTGGTCAGCCTCCAGTCTGCGAGCTGTATCCACCAAACTCCTGTAATCAACATTGACCATAGTCATCAGCGGCTGCCTCAACGAGTCACGCAAGCCATCCACGAAACGACTGCACCTCTCAATCTGATCTCCCTGCATCACGCCCGCATATCGAGCCAGATGAGTCAGCTCTCGCTCGTACTCAGTAACTGTCCTGTCCCCCTGGAAAAGCCTAAGATACTTCTCCTGGAGACCTCGTCGTGCGGAAGGAGGCACGAACCAACTAGCAAGGGCTCTAGAGAACTCGCCCCAAGTAAACATGTCTGGAGTACGACCTGGCCAAAAGTAAGATCATACCATTTAAAGTGAACGCATTGCTTCCTAAAATAAAGGAATTTAGTCATAACACTTTACCTGCAGGATCATCTGCCCGGTACTTGTCCCACCAGATCTTTGCCTCTCCTCGGAGGAGGAAAACTGCCAGAGGAACTTTCTTATTCTCCGGGCACTCCAAAACATTCAGCAGGTCTCTGGTGTTAGCTATCCAATCATCTTTGTCCATTGGGGTCTCATCCCCACTGTAGTTCGAAGGCTGAAGTTCTCTAAAATTTCTCAAATAGCACTCCAGGGTCATCTCCACAGGTGCTGCTGCAGGAGCTGGCGCAGGGACTGGTACTTGTACTGGAGCTGGAAACCCTGCAGCCAGTCCTCTCTGAAACTCCATCAAGGCAACAGTAACCGCCTTGACAATCTGAGACGCTATGTCAGTGCCCTCTAGAGCTGCTGGAACTGGTGGTACCTGTGGCACGGCAGCGTCTCCCATGGTTGCATTAGGAACCGAGTCCTGACGTGAAGATTCACCTGGTTCACTAACTCGAGGTGGCTGATAGAATATAAAAACGAAATCTGATTATTTATCAAGCATCTAAGAAATCTGGCTTAGAAACTTATTTCGTACTCTAGCGAACACTAGGGCTTAATCACACTTAAAGTACTTTACTAATAAAAGTTTACTCTTATACGCTCCTATGGCTCTGTGAAATCTTTCTAGGGTCCAGGGATCCTAAACCTGGCTCTGATACCAATTTGTAACACCCCTTCCCAGTATTTCAGAAATCCGCCGTCTGGCCGGGTCAGCGATATAGAGAAAACTAGGAAACAGTATTAAAACTAGTAGCAGCAGGTAATAAAAATCTATACTAAGCAATTTAAGACACAGCGGAAGTTTAAAAAATATACACTAAGGGTAACCACATACCTGATATCTGGATTCACAGAGCCACTAAACAGGAAATAGAACTGAATTAACTGTAAATCTGGTTAACCATAAATAGTCTGATACAAATTAGATAAAACATTACTCTGTTACAATGTTCTCATCTAAAAGTACATGCTGAAATAGAGTAAACTGAATAAGATAAATAATACAAACTGACGTCACCATAACGCTCATCCTAGACGTAGGTTCCCACCTGGGTCACCTGAAAAACAGTGCCCACGAAGGGTCAGAGTAAGGAAAAATAACTCTTTCTAGTGACATAAAAACATTTTCTTATATGATGAATGTATGCCTTTAGAAAAACAGTTTTGTGCATTAAAAACATTTATGCTATATGTTATGCATGCATTCGCACTAATTCCTGGTCAAAACATCTATTTGTTCTATGTACGTGACTTTTAGTTCACTAACCCAAGTCCCGGCGTTCACTACTAGTGTACTGTCTCACGTCAGGTCTATACTTAAGTTCTAGGCGGCTTCTAACCTGCACATCTACTTGGAAGGCTCTAGGCAGAGTAGCTCCTAACGCGCAACTGAAACTGACGACCCGAGACCATCTGACGAACTCAAGCGTTCCAGTGTCACGCGGACACGGTCTCGAATCTACTAGCTGTCTCAAAGGGAAGTAAACTCCCAAGTATGTACTACTCATAAGGTTCCATGTGCCTTATGAGAAAGGTAGTGCGCCTCTACCTAGCACGAAAGAACTCTGTGTGCTGGCTGACCTTTTTGGTCTGACGCTACTCTGCATGGGAAATCTTTTTGGTGAACTACTGAGCGACCCTTGACTTTCTTGTGGTCGACTTGAAGAGACATTCAAGCCCTTGTTTGGACAAATTCTAAACCTACTTACACGGTTAACGCTTTCGTACTCTACGTTTCTGTTCATAATCCGACTACTTGGGTCTTAGGGAAATCGTGTCACCCTACACGTTTTTCGTGACCGTTTTCCTGTCACCCTATCGTTCTATGCATTGTCACGGTACTTGTAATGAATATATTCATGTGTATAAAAAAATACAATACTTGATATATCTAACTAAAAGGAATTTAAATTTCCTTACAGCGGTGTTGCGGCGCTCGTAGACTCGGCGCGGCGACATCTTTTATTCCGAAGGTAATCCTACTGCTGGGGACCTTCAAAGTGCTGCCCCGACCCCACCGAAGTCCTGCAATTTAGGACAGCCCTAATTTTATAATTTTCCCCTAAGGGTTTCCGGTGGAAAATCTCCAAAACAACAAGGGTTACAAAATACAAGCGCTAAAACCCAAATATTACCTTTTCATGGAGTGATTTAGGCTCTCAAAGCGTCCTACTCAAATTCCGCGGTGAAACTCGAACCCCAAGACCTAATTAGGGCAAAGGAAATGAAAATTAGTTTAACCTAGCCTCCAAATCGAAGGATTTCCACAAAGGAATGGAGATAGGGGGCAAATAGACTCACCAAAAACCAAAAATTTCCACTACCACCGGCTAGGGTTGAAACCCGGCACTTCCAAGGCCAAGGAAGGAAAAGGAAGGCTTGCTGGCGCCTTCAGAGGAGGGAGGAGTTGCCGGAATAAGCTTCTGGAGATGAAACGGGCGGCGGCTAGGGCGGCAGATGCGTCGTCGGCCTGGCGGAAAGGAGACGTCGGACGCCGTCGCCTGCGGAAACGGGAGAGGGGAAATAGTCGGGCTTGCGGTTTTCTTCCGTGAGAAGGAAATGTGCGGGTTTTAAAAACCGTCGGGTATGGAGTTTGATAATAACCGCATAAGGCATGGGGGGTGGGACTTGCTATTCGCACTCCAAAACTATTATTTTTGGCTATACGCAACCCACTCCTCACACAACCCTTGCACACTAACAAAATTCGACACACTGCCTCGATCAAAAATCGTCGCGACTCGACCCTACAATAAAATAAATTTCGCGTAAAATTTTTACGGATGTTACATTAGGTGACGACTCCTAGATATTTTCTCGCTCCACTTTTGTATCCCCCATCCATAGCCGCAGCTTTTCACATCTCGGAAGCCACCATTGATGCCCACAGCCCCACAGTCCAGTTTTACCCTGCCCCTTGCTGCAGCTCTGAACAACCATCATTTCCAGTCCGTAAGCCCAATCCCCGTTCCAAAAACCTCGACCAAAAGTCACGCTTCGCCCATCTACACCTTGTTGCCACTCCAATTAATACATCTCGAGCAAAATAAAAAATAAAAAAACATCCTTATTGATTATCTGTTGCCTTCCAACTAACAGCCAAGTCAAGATTCACCCCTCTTCCAACGAACAGACTAGACCTCAAAAATCTCCCCTCCCAGGAATGCATTCCCTACCTCCATCGTAAGCCCATACCCCTCCCTGTTTAATCATACAGCAACCTTTCAGTATTCCCGCATCAGGAACAAACTTCCATGAAAATCCACTCCCTCCATTAAAACCTTAGTTATTAACGGTGCAAGGCGCAAAAGGGTCTTGGATTCTAGGCTCAAGGCGCGCACTTGATGAAGGCAAGGTGCAACCACATTCATTTTAAATAATCAACATTAAGCATCAGTTCGTTTTCTTGATAAGATTCTTCATCCATTCTACTCAATAATCATTCATTACTATCACTTATATTTCTTAAAAAATAGAATCAATGAGATCACTTGCATCATATATATATATCAACGCTTGATTATGTTTTACAAACACTAAATCATGCAAAAAACTATTGTGTCCATGCATTTTTTTATTTTGAAAAAAAAAAATTATAACAGAAATCACACTCATGCACGTCTTTTATGCTCCAAAGGTGCACGAGCGCGCAAACCTCTAAGTCCGGTGAGTCTTGAGCCATAGGCATGCGTTTTAGCGTTAACAACATAGCTAACAGCCACCCTGATCATGAAGCCCTAACCTCCATTCTGTGGTCATCCCCACCTCGGGACAGCATACTTATGCTTCCTACCATCAGATCTACCACGTTTACTGCTTCCCCCTTTACTTAGTGAGTATTTTATTGTTGTCTGGACCTCTGTTTTCAATATTAAAATATGGTGATGAGATTTCATATTTGTTTTTATATTTAGCGTCGTGGAATTTTGTTCAAGATTCACTTGTGATTTGCAGGAATGATTCAGTCACCACGAGTTTTGCCATTGTCCTGCTCATGGAGGAAAGTCATTGCTTGCTAACCCTAAATAAATTATTTTGTTGTGCATAAAATTATATAAAGTGATGGCATTAGTGAGATTATGACAAAAGCAAGGACGCAATGGCAACAAATGATTCATATAATCGACCCTACTATGGAGGGATAAAGGCTTGAGTGTTCCTGTTATTGTTCAACACGTGGCAGGCTGTAATATTAAAGTTTACGTGGGAGAATATGAAATGAACTTTGTTTTCGCGCCAGACTACATATATTAGCTGCGTTTGTTTAGCTTGAGCCTTTTCAGACACTATACATTTCAGTCCGTGCTCGAAACGATCTCACAGGTGACCGTGTAACCGGAGCAGCTCTTAGCTCCATTGGAATCATGAGAATACATGGAAGAGGTCAGTAAACCAATCTATCTTTATTCATCAGTATATATGTAATATGTAGAACGGGCGAAAAAAAATCATGTTCAGATAGTATAAGCATCATTAGTGGTTAGCTACTAGGTATGTTGAAAATGAACAGTAGACAGAGTATCTCAGAAATATCTAGAATTTGTGTAACGTTTGAGAGAAAATATTAACGTCTCAGCTATTTCTCATATTAACTGAGTTAAAAATAGATTATCTTAGATATTTCATATAATATCTGAGATAATAATGTAATGTATTAGTTATTTCCCGTAATATCTTAGAGAAAACTAGAACATTTAATATGTATCTGTAATAGCTGGAATAGCAGTAAAGTTAATGTCAAGTCAGTAATAGTTGGAATAGCAGTAAAGTTGATGTCAAGATTTCTATATTGATACAGGTTGAAAACACAGAGTTTATTTCAAATTGTCCAAACTGAGAATGAAGCTCACAAAATGCATTGTGATTATGCGTTGTATCATTGGGTATAGTGTTCGCAAAGAACACCAAATTTATAGTTGGGTACAAATTTTATAAAATCAAGAGAGTATTGTTGCAGTAAAGTCAGAGTTAAGCGAGCACCTGAAGTTCCTGAAAGTAAACTCAAATATTGCAAGATGGATAGCAGGACAAATTGTCATGTGGTGATTGTCTTTAATGTTGATAAAAGGTCAAAAGTTAATCATCGAGAAATTCATCGAAGAACATAACCATGAACTTGCAACTAATAAAAATCACATATGCTATCGAACTTACAGGGTCATTAGTGAGGAAAAGAGTGTTCTCTTGAAATCTATAACTGAAGACGGAATAAGGATTGTGGGTGTATATAATTATCTAGCTGACAAGGTTGGAGGGACACAAAATGTTGGTTTTTCTAAAAGTGATCCATACACCTTCAAAGTTAAAGAGAGAAGCTCAAGAGTTGATGGTGAAGATGCCACAAGTCGAGTGCAATTATTGAAGTTTTGTGCAGCTGATGATGGTATGTTCACCTATGAGATCGAAACCGATGAGTTAAATAGGTTGACTAATTGTTTATGGATGGATGGGCCGGCAAAATTTGATTATGACTGCTTTGGTGATGTAATAGCATTATACTCAACGTACCGACTGAATTGGTACAACAATGCATGTGCGTCATTTGTGATTGTAAATCATCACTAGTAAAATATTGTTATTGCAGTATCATTCATATTTCAAGAGACTATAAAATCATTTATATAGGTCTTTTAGAATTTCTAGAAATTCATATCTGGCAAGCAGTCATTAACCATCTTCACAAAGCAGGATCAAACAATGATGGTTGCAATTGAAAGAGTTATGAACAAAAGCAGTCATCGACTATGCAAATGGTATATTGCCAAAAATGCACGGACCAAAGTGTCGACATTTAATATTCATGCAAGTGTACACTCTATGTTTTTGTTATGACCCGGAGCCGGTTCGGCGTAGTTTATCATCGGAAAGGGCCGAAGATTATGGAGACTGAACCCACTGGTTCAGTCACGCCATCCTCCTAAGTGAACCGGACGGGCCCAGCCGGTCTATGACTGGGTATATGGGGGGTGCGGCGACACTCCTAGGGCATCGAAGAAAGATTAATTGCAGGTGTTTTTCTTGTTTTCTGTCGTTGGAGTAGCGTAACCTATCATCTGGTATCAAAGGGTCGAACCTCCCCCGTCGAGCATGGCGACCCACGGAACATGCCTCACAGCGCTGGAAGGGGGGCGGCAGAGCTTACGGGAGTTCATGGAGGCGTGGAAACAAGACCTGTGCAGAAGCTCAGCGACGGTGAGGAGCGATCACGTGCGGCAGTCCTGGAGGCGACGAAGCTTTGGGAGAACAGCTCGACCGCATTGAGAAGGCGTCGGATCACGATAAGGGGTTAGCGGAGGAGGCTGTTATCGATATCGGCGGAGCTGGCGGGGATTCCGCCGACCGAAGGAATGCGGCTTGGATTCTGTTGACTGCAGTGGACGGTGGGCTCGAAGGGTAGTGCGGGGCTAATAGGGCCATCGTTCCCGGCCAACGAGCCCTGGGCCAGCAATCGCGCGGCGTCTGGGGGCCCGACGAAGGCTCTGGGGGTTTCTGCGGCTTCACCAAGGAGTCAGGGGGCTTCCACCAACAACGACAAGTTCAGAGAGAGGATAACAGAAACCCTAGGGAGGCGGAGGCGGAGGCAGGAAGAGGAGGTGGTCAGTACTACTAGTAGCCACATGTGAGTTGGGGGGAGGAGAAGGGAGCAACAAAACCGGCCCGGGAGGGCGCGGGGATGTTCGAATCCCACACATAGGGGAAGGAGAGGCATTGGCGGAGTATCACTGGGGTCGGGGCCCATCATGCAAGGCAGGGGAAGACCGATGGAGAATGGGGGAATGTGAAATCAAGGTTGGGGACAGCCTCCAAATTTTCCAAAGGAGCGGGCACCGCAACAACACAGCCCGCCAGTGCAGCCCCGACTGACGAGGATGAAGTTTCCCAAGTACAAAAACGGAGACCCATTAGAATGGATCGAGAGGGCCGAGATGTTTTTTGAGTACCAGGAGCTTCCCAAGCACCAGTGGGTGCACATCGCTTCTTTTCACCTTGAAGGGGATACCTATCAGTGGCTGAGCTGGTGGAGGAAGCGGCGACCCTACCCCACATGGGAGGAATTCTGCGATGGGCTCCTCGCGTGCTTTGGGTCGACCGAATATTAGGACTTCGACATGATGCTGAATAAGCTGAGGCAGACAGGGGTCGTCAATGAGTATAGAAAGGAGTTTTAGAGATTAGCTAACTGGTTGCAGTGGACAGAGAAGGCGCTCCTGGGATGCTTTATGGCCGGACTCAAGGAGAAAATCAGCGATGAGGTGTAGGCATTTCATCCCAGAAGCATAACACGGGCCATCGGGATGGCACGGTTGCAGGAGGAGAAACTGGGAAGACGCAAGGCGGCCTCAACCTATCGTTGGGGAAGCAAGGAAAGAGAGCAGGGAACGACCAAAGGAACTAGCAGCTCATCCTTCCGGAAGGGGCAGAGATGAAGTGATTGTCATGGCAGGAGATGCAGGATCGGCGGACCAAGGGGTTGTGCTACACTTGCACGAGTATAGAAAGGTGTTTTATTTTTATTTTGTACAAATCACTTAGTCATCTGTTTTCACTTAGATTATCATGTAATATTATTTGGCTTCAAGCCAATTCAAACTCAGTATAAGATTCACACTTATTTAAACAAGCATAAAACATAAAGCGTACACTTGCATCATCATTAAATGTCGGTACTTTGGTCGGGGATTTTTTGGCAATATGTCATTGGCATAGTCGATGACTGATTTTGTTCATACCTCTTTCGATAGCAATCATCATTGTTTGATCCTGATCTGTGAAGATGATCAATGGTTGCTTGCCAGATACAAATTTCAATAAAGTCTCGAAGAAACACAAAAATGATTTTATAGTCTCTTGAGATATGAATGCTACTACAACAACAGTATTTTATCAGTGATGATTGACAACCACAAATGGCGTGCGTGCAAGATTGTACTTATTCATTTGGTACGTTAGGTTGAATATTATTATGTTGACTAAAGCACCCATAATCAATTTGTATCGACTCATTCATCCATAAGCAATTAGGTAACCTATTAAACTCACAGGTTTTGATCTCATAGGAGAACATATCATCATTCATTGCACGAGACTTCAATAGATGCACTATACTTGTGGCATCTCTACCAACAACTTTTGAACTTCTCTCTTTAGATATGAAGTTATACGCATCACTTTTAGAAAAAACTGTAATATGTATCCCTTCAACCTCGTCATTCAGATAATTATATGCATTTGTCGTCCTTATTCTAGCTTCAGTCCTGAATTTCAAGATAACACTTTTTTACTCATTAATGACCATATAAGATCAAAGCAGATGTTGATTTTTCTTAGTTACAAGTTCGTGGTTATGTTTCTCGATGAATTTTTCAACTATTAGATTATGACCTTCTTTATCGGCATTAAAAACAATCACCACGGACAATTTGTTCTGTTATCCATCTTGTGATATTTGAGTTCACTTTCAGAAACATTAGGTGCTAGCTTGACTTCAGCTTTACTGCAATAATACTCTCTTGATTTTATAATATTTGTACCCGGCCATAAAATCCGGTGTTCTTTGCAAACAGTAAACTCAATGTTACGTACACAATCACAATACATTTTTTGAGTTTCATTCTCAATTTGGACAATTTGAAATAAACTTTTGGTGTTTCCAACCTATATCAAAGCAGAAATTTTGGCATTAACTTAACTGTTTCCAGCTATTACAGATACAGATAAGATCTTTTAATTTTCTCTAAGATATTAGAGAAAATAGCTGAGACATTACATTGTTATCTCAAATATTACATGAAATATCTGAGATAATCTATTTTTAACTCAGATAATACGAAAAATAACTGAGATGTTAGACACCACACTGATTCCAGATATTTCTGAAATACTCGATCTACTGTCTGTACTCAACATACCTAGCAACTAACCATTAATGGTGCGGACATACCTATCTGAACAAGGAAAGAATTTTTGTCTGTTCTACCGATTACATATATATTGATAAATAAAGATAGACTGATTCGCTAACCTCTTCCATGTATTTTCATGATTCTGATGAGCTAAGAGCTACTCTGGTTACACCGGTGAGATGGTTTTCGAGCATGGGCTGAAATGTATGTTGTCTGAAAAGACTGGAGCTAAAAAAAAGGAACTAATATTTGTAGTCCGTCCCAAAAACGAAGAACATTTTATATTCTCTCGCTAAACTTTAACATAGCAATCTGCCCCGAACAAAAAAATTCGCCTAATGTAGCGGCAGTACCACTACACCAACATTGCACTCAAACTCCACAACTTACCTAAAGCTTCCTTTGAAGTGGTGTAATCGATTTCGCCAATAGAACAAGTGAAAAACAAAATCATCATCCTTAAGCCATGATATTAATCAACAAGCAATCAGACGAGATCTAAAAAGTAAATAAACAAGGCGAACAGTCAGACTTTGCAAATGGAAACTAGGGCGCTTCACCTGGAAGAGGCCCCAGGTTCTGAGGGCCGAATCGAGCTGGAGGACCACCTCGGCGGAATCCGGCTCGAATAGACGGCTGAGATCGACGACGGGAATACCGGAAGCTGGCGGAGAAACGCCGGTCGGACGATTCTCTTCTTTCTGAAGGAACCGGGCTGGCGGCTCGCCGCCTCTCTTAGCCAGCTCCTGGACCAGCTTCTCGCCGATCGCCTCCTTCGCCATATTTCGCCAACTAAAGAGCCTGGGTTTGCTGCTCCTGAAAATAGGTGTACTCCTCAAAACTTGCCGGCCGAAGTATCTGCAGCATTGACTGTTTGATTTTAATATTCTTAATTTTTAGTTTTTTTAATCTATAAATTTTTTAAATATTTAAAAATAAAATTTCTTATCTAGAGTATAAAAATGTGCTCTCTCAGCAGCTCATAAAACCACGTGCTCAAAGAAAAATAAGCATCGGGCGGGCGACCGGGCGGCCGGGCGACCGGGCGGCCGGGCGGCCGAGCAGGGGTTTGCGAGTTGCGGGAGCGTCGCCGTGCAAGGGCAATGTCGTAGTCATAGTGTTATCACGTGGGGCACCTGGGGTCCCCGTGCACTGTCATGGTCGGCAGGGGCGGATCCAGAGGGGGGCCCGATGGACACTGACACCCCCATTATTTTCAAAATGGTTAGTGTATTTGGATTCCTCTCGTCGAGGCAATGAATCTTGACTACTTATACGTCAAAAACGGTGGCCAGATGAGAGAGAAACAGCTCGGATAAGATTGAAACGTTCAAATTTTTTTTAAAGAAAATTGATGTCTGGCCTCCAATGCTAAAAATTTTAGAACTCAGTGACGCATTCAAAAAAAATTGTGTGCACCCTCATTATCAATTTATGCACCCACATTATTAATTTTTTGGATCCACCACTAACAATCGGGGTACTGTCTGGATTGGTCATAGGGGAGGAGTCACGTGTCTGTCACTTGTGTGTGTGTACGAGCAACTTCACACGCGCTTCGCCCGTGCTCGCTGACTCTTAGCAGGTTTTGCCCACATTCGAGTGGGTTGGACCCGCATTCAAGTGGGTTGCGCCAGCATATAAGTGGGTTGTACCCTCATATAAGCAGGTTGCGCCCGCCAAAGAGCGGGTTGCATCTGCCTATGAGCGGGCTACGCCCACATATAAGCACTTACTTTATTCAAAACATATACATATGAGTACTTAAAATGATCGTAAAAAAATACGAATCGATATTTCTATTTTTATTTCGTAAAAAGAATATAATTTTTTACCTAAAAATCATTTTTTTTCTCTCTTCTCTCCCCCTCTCTCTCATTTCTCTCCCTCCTATCTCTAAGGTTTCATTTCTTTCGGCGTTTTCAGACGGCGTTTGGAGCAAACGCCGCGGCAAGACGCCAAAACAAATGGTCCTCCGTTGGCATTTCCCGCGTCTCGTCCCGCAGCAAGGAGGAAAAGTCGTCTGGCTGTCGCGTTTCGATCCCCTCCTCCCTCCCTCCAGTTCGATCCCCTCGTCTCCTCCAGCTGTCTGCTTCTGCCACCGCAGTGCCAAATAAAGCCTAAATATAAGGATATGAGAGCTATAAAGATTTGTAAATTCCAGAAATAAATAAATAATTTGCTCGACATTAATTTTATTTAATTATAAAAGTGATTATATTAATATTTTTTAATTATAAGAGTTAATTTTATTAAATGTTAATATTGATATAAATATGTTCGGAAGAGTCGGCGATTTTTTTTTTTACCTTGCCCGGCTCGAATCTACAATTCCAACGGACAGATTCTCAGACAATTTTGAGGCTGTTTGGTCTTCCAAACGGACATCAGGACGCACGTATTCGCGCTCAACTCGCTCACGAGCTAGGATGGTTTGTTTTCGACCGATTCACGAGAGACTCGAGTTACCCGCAATAAATCAGCTTTTTAAAAGGGTGTTGTTACTAGCAAACCCAATTTGATTTCTAGCAAACCATTATTATTAGCAAACCCTCATTTTTCAAAATGGCTATTTGAAAATCATTTTGTTACTAGCAAACCAACATAATTTTTTTAAAAAAAAAATAAATTTTGTTTAAAACATTCATTCTTTCAAAATAACCCGCTGCATATAATGACATTACAAATGATTTCAAATGTATTCATTCAACCACTTATGTTTGCATTATAGATGAGTCAAAATGCCGCAAATGTTTAGTATGTCCAAAACAATTTTTTTAACAAAATATCATTATCTGCGCCAAAATCTTTAAACAAAATATCGGTCGGTTTAGAAATATATTTGATTTCTAATTCCTATAAGGATGTGTTGTATATACGAGTTAAGTCTATATAAGAATATATACGTCCTTTTGAACTGCGTCTTATATGTACAATTTCATGAGAAGTATTTAACATGAAAGTTGTAGATCTCGATGAGATCTACAATTTTCATGTTGAACACTTTTTGATTTGAAACACTTTAGACCCTCGATTTGATCTCTGTAAAAAGTTACGTCGTACATATGTACGGACGCCCGAGATCGGCGTGACTTTTTTCGGGGGCCAAATCGGAAGCATTAACGGCTTCAAATCAAAAAGTGTTTAACATGAAAGTTGTATATCTCGTCGATATATATAATTTTCATGTTGAACACTTTTTTGATTTGAAGCACTTTAGACCCCCGATTTGGCCCCTTAAAAAAGTTATGTCGTACATATGTACGGACGCCCGGGATCGACGTGACTTTTTAAGGGGGCCAAATTGGGGGCATAAACAGCTTCAAATCAAAAAGTGTTCAACATAAAAGTTGTAGATCTCGTCGAGATCTACAAATTTCATGTTCAACACGTTTTGATTTGAAGTAGTTTAGACCCTCGATTTGGGCTCTGAAAAAAGTCACGCCGAAAATCTGTACGTTCCGTGCATGTCTTTTTTAGAGGTCCAATTGGAGGCCTAAACGGCTTCAAATCAAAAAATGATGAACATGAAAGTTGTAGAACTTGAAAACTCATCGAGTTCTACAACTTTCATGTTAATCACTTTTTCAAATGAGAAATATTTGGGACTCAAAATTTAAAAATGCAAAAATTACCAAAAAAAACAAGATTAGTTTGCTAGTAGTAATTTTTGGGAAGAGAAAAAAATGCAAAAAATGACAGAATCTATTTTTTTCTGATTTGCTAGAAACGGAAGTGGGTTTGCTAATAACAACACCCTTTTAAAATTTCACTTTTTAGTTTTTATAATTAAATACCATTTTAACTTTCATTTATCTATATATATATAATCCTTTAAAATTTAAAATATATATTCTTTATAAATATAAAACTTGTTTTTTTTAAATATAAAGCGATTCAATGTTGCAGCTGCCTGCCACGAGCGGTGGCTTCTTGCCACCGCCCGCACCAAATTTTCATTTGGCGGAGCGGCAGCAAAAGCAGTTGCATGCACCTGTGTTGTCGCTCCGCCAAACAGAGCTTTAATGTAATTATATATATGTATTATGTGCGGGCAAACGAGCGTACGGACAAGGGTCAAGGAGACTCCAAATCAAAAAGTGATCAACATAAAAGTTGTAGATCTCGGCGATCCGAACAACTTTTATGTTGATCACTTTTTGATTTGGAGCCTCCGTGACCTTCAATTTGGGACCCGAAAAATCTGGGCGGCGAGACTGCTACAGTAAGCCGAAAATTTACCAATTTTCGGCTCCCAAATCGGGGGTCAAGGAGGCTCCAAATCAAAAAGTGATCAACATGAAAGTTGTAGATCTCGATCCCGCGGGTTTCTGGCAGCTATTGATGTTCTTGGTAGGCTTATAGTGGGTTGATCCATGATGACTCTGGTTCCTTAATTTCTGTGATTTTCCAAGGCCCTTGAATATTGGGATTACAATCTCTTCCACTTGGCACCTCCTTGATTGAAATTTGGAGGGAGACGTGGCCAGTTTGGAGAGTGCGTCAACCCTAAAATTATGTTCTTTGGGAATATAAACAAACTGGTATTGTGGCACCATGGTCAGAAGAGATTTCACAAGTGCGAGGTACTGAGCTAGATGGTCATTTTTTCCTCGTAATCGCCCTCGATTTATGAGACTACGAGTAGAGAGTCAGAATAAATTGTCAGTTTTTTTACTTGGCAATCGATGGTGAGTATGAGTCCTGATATTATGATTTCATATTCGGCAATATTGTTGGTAGCTGGAAACTTCAACCTATGTCTATACTCTAGAGTGGTAGCTTCTAGGCTTATCATAAGAAACCCCGCCCCTGCTCCCTCGATGCCTGACATGTCATCAACATAAAGAGCTCATCGAGGGACAAGGGTGCTTTATACTGAGGCAGGCTCCTGAGGAAGGGTGCTTTCCACGATGAAGTCTGTCAATACCTCGGACTTTATATCTGGCCGGGCAGGAAATAAAGATTGAATTCTCCTAGTTTGACCCCCACTGCACCAATCTACTGAATGTTTCTGGTTTCTAGAGGATTCCGCGATGTTGGAGTTTGGTTAACATTTTCACCGTGTGAGCTTGGAAGTAGGGTCGAAGTTTTCGTGCTGAGAAGACAAGGGCTAAGACTGTTTTATTTGCCATCAGATATCGAGTCTCCGTATCCGAGAGTACTTTGCTGAGATAGTAGACTGAGCGCTGAATTCATCCATCATCTTTAACCAGTACCAAACTAAATGAAGGCGGTGAAATTGCCAAGTATAGGTAGAGTGTTTCTCTAGGGATCAATTTTGAGAAGAGCGGAGGCGGGGCCAGATATTGCTTTAGGGATTCGAAAGTGGCTTGGCATTTGGTGGAGACGACGACCCCCAACCGGTTAAAGATGACGGTTTGCTCGCAGAAGACCCTCCTTCGTCTCCAACAAAAGACTTGTGTCGCCATGGTGTTCATGTGGTGCGACGCTACAATCTCTGCCCTCGACGCAAGACCGCTTTATAATATCTAGTTGGATAATTTCAATTTTATTTGGTTGCATTTAGTTTGTTAATTGTTTAAATATTTTAATTATTTCTTTATGCTTTGAAACTTTAGAGTGTATGTTTATTTAATTGGGCTGCATGTAGCCTAATCCTTGTTGTAAGCCTATATAAGGCATAGTATTGATTCTTTATGAGGCAAGTTGAATAAGAATTGAAACCCTAATTTCCCTCTTGAATTCTCCTCCTCCTTCTCTCTTAATTTTGGCTAAGCCTAGCCCTTCTCCTCCTCCCTCAAGCCGCCAGCATCATTTCCCCTCTCTCCCTCCCTCTCGGCTTACAACCCCCCCACCTCTCCAAGCCGCCACCAAGCCACCACCCTCCTCTACTCCCCTCTCTCGGCCAACACCACTCCACCTACCCAAACCGCCGCCCAAGCCTCCTCTTCCACAATCCTAGCCGCCTCCTCCAAGCCGGCACCTTTCCTCTCTCATACCCCCATATTCACGGTTTTCCACCACCACTCATCCCCCCACCAACAAACCGTCCCTCCTCCCCTCAATAAACCGGCCACCTTCTCTCGGGTCCATTCCCGATCACATCTCTTCTTCGTTGCACAGATTTTCTGACCAAGGCGTGAAGCGGCAAAGGCGGACGAACTTTCTCTCCATTCGGCATCACTCCGGCGGAGCCGTGGAAGGGAGATCCAAGTTAGATAATCGGAATCATCCATTCCGATTTGGGTAATGAACATCTCCACTCATGTGTGTTTGTTCCTAGATATTCTTGTGGCGAGAACTTTTAGCGTTGAATTGAAATCGTTGAATGATTGTGGTTTTCATCCAATTTGATTTGCGTTTATCTTGATTGATTTTTTTGTTCGAAAAAGGTTTGACGAACCTCGTAACTTTTTGTTGGGAGAGATTTACCGTTTTCCAGATCGTAATTTTTGGAAGATCTCTTTTGGTACAACCTTTGCTCGATCGGACCGTGTGGGTCCTTTTAGCCGGAAAGAATATTGACTTATAGCCTCTATTCGATCCCAAACAGTTTTGCTACCCGTGTGTTAGCATAATCGTGATATAATTGCTTGGAGTGTGCGCTGCGTGAGATTTGTGCGAGTGTCGAATTAGAATCGTAGAAAGGCAATCGTGATTAATCCGTAGGTCTTCCGGTGTCAATGCATAGGTCTACATCAATTTGGTATCAGAGGGAGGTTCACGTCAATTTCTTAATTGACACCCTCCCCTTTTTATTTGCACGTCGGCACGCACTCATCTTACTCGTTTATTTGCAAAAAAAACAAAAAAAAATTTGCTGGTCTGCCAATAGCGGTCTAAAATTTTTGTTTTTAAGAAATAAATTAAAAAAAATTTAATAATCTCCTTTTAATTTCCTGTAAGAAAAACCAAAAAAAAATTATTTTTACCCTAGTTACTAAGCAGGAACAATTCCATCCGTGGTCTTTCTGTTGAGTCTAT
Source organism: Platanthera zijinensis (assembly GCA_039513925.1). Taxonomy (NCBI): domain Eukaryota; kingdom Viridiplantae; phylum Streptophyta; class Magnoliopsida; order Asparagales; family Orchidaceae; genus Platanthera; species Platanthera zijinensis. The sequence goes on from CM077080.1 coordinate 47,193,463, forward strand.
TTTCTTCATTTTGCATGCGCACTAGATTAGGCACGGATTATCCCCCGTCTTCTTCCAATATGGAGGAAGAACGAGATGCTGATCACGTTCTCACTGCTCTTGAGGAACTCCGGTGGGATTTCACTGAGAAAATGACGAATATAAGGGAGACACTTCACGAATTAAGATTACATATTGAGCCTCCCCGTAATCAACCTGCCAACCAACGAGCGGAAAGAAATGACAACCCTAACAATAACCATAATAATGAACACGTTCCGCGAGTACCCTATGAGTTTGAACTTACTAGGGCTGTCCGAGTCAAACCCCCATCCTACGATGGATTGGGAGAGCCCCAAGTCTTCCAAGACTGGGTTATGGAGATAGAGTGCTATTTCGAGCGGTATAATCTGAATGACGCGGATAAGGTGCGCGTAGCGAGAATGAAATTGTTAGGTTGGGCTAAGATATTCTGGCTGAATGAGGAGCGACGTCTGAGAGTCGAGAATGGAGAACTACCCATTAGTTGGACTGACATGAAGGACATGCTGACAGCACAGTACGTCCCCGCGTACCATCGAACACAGATGTTCGATGATTTGGCAACACTTAAGCAAGGGAGTAGGACGGTTTCTGAGTATATGAGTCTACTTAAGGACATGATGGTTAGGTGTGGCGTGAAAGAAATGCCCGAGGTCACCCTCTCTAGGTTCCGTAAGGGGTTAAACCCCGACATCCAGGGCAAATTACTGCGTTATGGTCACACTGATTTGCACGTCACGTTTAACGATGCGTTAGATATTGAGAAGCACAACGTGCTTAAAAATAAGTCTCGCTCGTGTCAGAAGGTAAAGTCCATCTTAGACCTCCTCCCACTTCCACCAATAAAGATAAGGGGAAGTTCCGGTCCACCGACTCGACCTCCATAGTCGTGACCGCTAGGAATAATAAAAACCCCGTGGGTGAGAGAGTCCCAGTGGGCAGGGTCAACAAAATGAATGCTACTTGTTTCGCTTGCGGGGTTCAAGGTCACTACGCTAGTGAGTGTCCTACTAAGCCCAAAACATTTGCCCTGTTAGATTTCACTTGTGAGTCAGACGATCTTATTTACAAGGCAGGAGAGGATAACGAGTCAGAATGAGTGCCTAACGATATGGAAGATGAATCCCATATGATTGTTATGAGGTGCATTCTTGCGACCCAACGAGCGCTTGATGACTGGAATAGGACGAACATTTTTTCGCTGAATTTTAAGAGTGGAGAGAAGTGGTGTAGGTTGATAATAGATAGTGGTAGTTGTATGAATGTCATTTCTGAAACAACAGTGACCCGAATGTCCTTAGTTACTGAGTCGCACCCTCACCCTTATAAGGTGGCATGAGTAGATAAGTCATCCCTCCAAGTGTCAAAGCATTATTTGGTACCCCTTACCATCAAAGCTTATTCTGAAAAGATTTGGTGCGACGTCATCCCTATGGATTCATGTCACATTTTATTGGGTCGTCCATGGCTTTATGATCATGATGTTACCCACTTTGGTCGAGCGAACACCTATGAATTTAAATTCAATGGTAAAACCATAATTTAAAAACCCACTCTGCCCAAGGATCTGTCGGTCCCCTCTAAGGATACGAGTGTCCTACTAAGCCCAAACCTAATAATTTTAAATTCAACGTGTTTTTTTCTTCTTCTCCCTCTCAATCTTCTTCTTCTCTTTGTAATCTTCTTATTCTTCCTTAATATTCTTCTTCCTTAATATTCTTCTTCTCTAATTCTTCATTTATATTATTATTCTTCACCAATATTCTTCTCATATTTTTTTTCTTCCACAATATTTTTCCCCTTAATATTTTTCTTCTCTACTCTTCTTCTTCACTAATCTTCTTCCATAATCTTCTTCTACCCTTGTCTTCTTTTTTCCCAATCTTCTTCTTCTCCCATAATCTTTTTTTAATCTTACTATTCATCTTCTCCCTTTAATCATCATCATCTTTCTCTCTAATTATCTTCTTCCTCTTTCTCTATAATCTTCTTCTTTTTCTCAATATTCTTTTTTGCCCCCACAATCTTGTACTTCTTTCTCATAATCTTCTTCTCCCTCTAATTTTCTTCTTCTTCCTTAAAATCTTCTTCTTTGTCCCTATAATTTTCTTCTTCTCTCAATATAATCTTCTTCTTATTCTCGCCCAATCTTTTTTGTCTTTTCCCCTAATCTTACTCTTCTTATTTTTCTTCTCCATAATCTTATTCTTCTTCTTCTTCCCTAATCTTTTCTCCATTAATCATTTTCTTCCTCACTCTTCTTCTTCACCAATATTCTTCTTCCCTTCTCTTCTTTCCTAATCTTTTTCTTCTCCCATAATCTTCTTCTTCTTTTTCCTCCACCTAAACTTCTTCTTCTTCCCCTTAATCCTCCTATTCTTCTTCTTCCCCTCTAATCTTGCTCTTCTTCTTTTCTTCTCCCTAATCATCTTTTTCTTCTTAATCTACTTCCCCTCTAATCTGCATCTTCCTCTTCTTTCCATCTAATCTTTTTCTTCTTCTTCTCTAATTTTTTTTCTCCTCTAATCTTCTTTTTCATTTTTCATTTTTCATTTTAATCTTCTTCTTCCCCCCTAATTTTCTTTTTCTTTCCCCTAATCTTCTTCTTCTCCTAATCTTTTTCTTCTCCCCTAATCTCATGCTTCCTCTTCTACTCCCTTTAATCTTTTTCTCCCCCCCAATCCTCTTATTCATCTTCTCCCCCTCTAATCTTCTTCTTGTTCCCACTAATTTTCTTATGCCTTAATCTTCTTCTTCCCTATAATATTCTTCCTCTTATTCTCCCCCTAATGTTTTCTCTTATCCTCTTCTTCCCCTAATCTTCTTTTCTAACTAGTCTATTGTGCAATCCTGTATTCGTTGAGTGGTCTCTTTCGGCAAGTTCAAGGCATTTCAGGAGGATCTTAAGGTTTAGGATAAACAGAATGGCGAGTGAGGTAGTGGCGGTCTTCCTTTTCCCCTAATCTTCTTATTCATCCTATTCTTCTTCTTCCTCCCTCTCAATATTCTTCGTCTCTCCCTAATCTTCTTCTTTGCCTCCCTAATTTTCTTTTTCTTCCTCATAATATTCTTCTCTTTTTCTTCACCCCTATAATCTTCTACTTCTTCCTCATAATCTTCTTCTTCCCGCTAATCTTCTTTCTCTTCTCCCCTTATAATCTTCTTCCTCTTCTCTCTCTATAATCTTCTTCCTCTTCTCCCCAGTATTCTTCTTCTCCCCCTAATTTTCTTATTCTTTCCCCCTTAATCTTTCTCATCTTCTTCCCCCATAATCCTCTTATTCTTCTTCTCCCCCTCTAATCTTCTTCTTTCACCCTAAACTTATCCTTCCCTATAATATTCTTCCTATAAAAATGGATAAATAAAGATAAATTTTATTGCTCCAAAAAGATAAATAATACATAGATTTTTCCCATTATTTATAGAAAATGGGAGAGAAGAGAGAATACAACAAGAGATATGAGACTAAATACAATCTGCGTGACTAAGCGGTTTGACACTATCAAACCGCAACACTATACAAGGAGCATCTGTTGATCACCCAGTGGCAATAGAGATAAGCCGCCAGACTGCCATTACTAGCCACCTGACTGCAACTTCTAGTCATTTGTCCGCAGTTACGGAATCTCTCCACTACTGCAGTGACAAGTATCCAGACAGGTACTACAGCAAGACTCCAGACCACTGATGTGGTTAACTCCCAGACTACTGCTATGGTTAACCTCCTAATCGTTGCTATGGCCAGTCTCCAGACTATAGCTGTGGGAAGTACTCCAAGACTGGAAAGCCCTGTGGGAAGTCGACTACAAAACCACACCACTACTAAACAGTCAGACCGCCAATCCTGCCAAGACAAGCCGTCAGACATAACTGATGCCTCTAACCAAACAACCACACAACCAGACCGCTTGGACAAACCGCTTGACCGCCCGATCAACAAGCCGCTGAGACTAGTCAATCAAACTGCCAAATTCTAACACTTCCTCTTATTCTCCTCCTAATTTTTCCTAGTATTCTTCTTCGCATAATCTTCTTTTTCCCTAGTCTTCTTTTTCTCCTCGAATCTTCTTTTTCCCTTAATCTTCTTTTCCTTAAGTCTTATTCTTCCCTCCTAATCTTCTTCTCTCATAATCTTTTTCTTCTTCTTTCCTCCTAATCTTCTTCTTCTCTTTTTTTCCCTCATAATCATCATCTTCTTCTTCCCCATAATCCTCTTCTCCCCCTAATCTTTCCCCCCTAATATTCTTCTTTTCTCATAATCTTCTTTCCCCTTGTCTTCTTTTTCTTCTTCCCACTTAATTTTCTTGTTTTCCTCCCAAATCTTTTTCTTCTCACCTGATCATTTTCTCCTTATTACTCATAAATTTCTTCTTCCATTTTTTAATCTTCTTCTTCTTCCCCCTAATCTTTTTCTACCTCTTCCTTTTTATTTTTCTTCTTCCCCCTAATACATTTCTTCTTCCTTCCCTAGACTTTTTCTTCTCAAATCTTTTTCTTTCTTAATATTCTTCTTCTCTAATCCTTTTTCCCTAATCTTATTCTTCCCTACTCTTCTTCTTCCCTATTCTTCTCCCCTAGTATTCTACTTCCCTAATCTTCTCCCCTCATGATCATCTTCCCTATCCTTCTTCCATAATATTCTTATTCCACAATCTTCTTCTTCCTCTCCATCTAATCTTCTTCCTTCCTCTGAATCTTCTCGCTCCCCTTAATATTTCTCTTCTTCTTCCCCCTAATGTACTTTTTTTCTTCTTCTCCCCATTATCCTCTTCTTTTTCTTCTAATTTCCCCTATTTTGCTTCTTCTTCCCCTCAGTCTTCTTCTCCTTCCCCTAGTCTTCTTCTTCTTCTTCCTCTTTCTTATAATCTTCTTCTTCCATATAATTCTTTTCTTCTTCCCTAATCTCCTTTCTTTTCTTCCTCGTTAATCTTCTTCTTCTTCCATTCTAATATCCTTATTTTGGTTCTCCCCTAATCTTCTTTTTCTTACTCCTAATTATCATCTTTCCATCTAATCTTTTTCTTCTTCTCTAATATTTTTCTTCTTATTCTCCCCCAATCTTCTTTTCTCCCTAATCTTCTTCTTTCAACTGATCTTCTTCTTCTTCCCTCTTAATATTCTTCTTCTTTCCCAATAAATTCTTCTTATTTTTCTTCTTATTCCCTTAACTTTTTTACTTCTTCTTCCCCTTAATATTTTTCTTCTTCACTCTGATTCTTTTTCTTCTTCCTCTTTCCCTGAATCTTCTTCTCCCCTCTAATTCTCTTTTTCTTCAATAATATTCTTCTTTTTCCATAAACTTCCTTTTCTCTAAATTTTTTTATTTTCATATTTTCTTATACTTTCCTTATCTTGTTCCCGTGATAATCTTCTTCTTCCTAAATATTTCTCCTTAATCTTCTTTTTTCCTAATCTTCTTCTTCCTAATCTTCTTCTTCTTTATTCCTAATAATTTTATTCTTCCCTAATTTTTGTATTCTTCTCCCCCGTAATATTCTTCCTCTTTTCTTAGAGGGCATCTTTTTCTTTTTTCCCCTAATCTTCATCCTCTTCTTTTCTCTAATCTTCTTCCTCCATAATATTTTTTTTATTTACCCAAATCTTTTTCTTCTTCTTTTTTGTCCCTAATGTTCTTCTTCTTATCTCTAATCTTCTTCTTTTTCCACCTAATCATCATCTACCCCTCCAATCATCTACTTCTTTCACTTTAATTTTTTTTATTCCCTCCAATCTTCTTCTCCCCCCTAATCTTCTTTTTTCCTTATGCTTCTTCTTGCTCCATAACATTTTTTTCCTTTGTAATCTACTTCCTCCATAATCATTTTTTTCTTCTCCCCCTAATCTTCTTCTTCTTCCCCCTATCTTCTTCTCCGCCTACTTCTTGACCTTAATATTCTTCCTCTTCTTCCCCGTAATCTTTTTTTTCTCCTCTAATCTTCTTCTTCTTTTCCCTAGTCTTTTTCTTCTTCTTCTTCCCCCTAATTTTTTCTTTTTTAAACTTCTTCTTTCCTCCCTTTTAATTTTGTTCTTCCTGTACAACCCCATATTCGCTGGGTGGGACCCGGGGATACCACTGAGGAATTGGGCTAGCCTCAGGTTAGCCTTGGGTTAACCCTAAAGCATACTTGTGAAGTTCTCGTCCCGTGGGAGCTCCCGCCAAGGGCAGGAAAAAGCAGGAGAGATCGTCGACCGCGGAAGCTTCCGCCCTAACGCAGGCTCCCGCCCAGGGCAGGCGAGAAGGCCCTAAGTAAGCCTTCAGTCGTGATAGATTCAAGACCGCGAAGGGCGCGCGAACCTCCCTGACAAGGGGTCTCGCCAAGGTTGGCCCAGTTGGGGGTCCAGCGAGAGCCTTCACGGCCGGGGTTCTCGCCAGGTGGGCCCACGTGGTAGGGCCCAGCGCTCGTAAATGGGATTATATTATTATTATCCCGAGGTAAAATTACCCAAATGCCCTTGGGATGACAGCGGGATTCGGCTATTGGTAGACCCCTCAGGGGTAGTTCAGTATTTTCAGGTCAAAGAAAGACTATAAAAAGACCCATAGGGGCTCTTTGGAAGGCAGGACTTTCATTACTCTCCAACTCTAGTGCCTTCTGAGGAGCTCCCAGCCCAGCATTTGGCTTTGGAGGGGAAGCTCTCAGAGATCTTCCGGGTGTGTGGTGGGACCTCCCAGCTGAGGCTTTGGGTCAGTCTTTTGACCTTAGCAGCCAGTCAAGGGTCGAGATAAGAGAGAAGTAGGCATCAGCTGCACTCTGGTTTGTGAACTTTCGTTGGGGTCAATTTTGGCTTCAACAGTTCTGGTGCGGTGAGCGTGGAGAGTGACCAGCACAGAAAAACTCATGCGAACGTCGTGGCTATAGAGGAGGAACCAAGTGACGACCAGGGTCATGTAATAAAAGAAGTCCCCTCCCACTCCTCTTTAGTCGATCTTAACCATCCTAGCTTTTCGTCTCCCCTCTGGTTCCCGAGAGGGTGGACATAGCGGGTAGAGGTGCCTCGTGTCGGACTGTTACTTGGTTGACTCTGTCAACAGTTCTTTTGAGTTATTTGATTACCTTTATTTTTGCTTATAGTTGGTTTGGAGAGGAGACCCCCGAGAAGACCCGCTGACCAGGCTCTTATCAAGCTGGCAGGGCTGTAGGCTCACTCGGGGGTTGGAGTTGGTTTGGAGAGGAGACCCCCAGGTAGACCCGCTGCGCAGGCTCCCGTCTAGCTGGCAGGTCCGTAGGCTCGCCTGTGGGGGATAGGTTTGGTTCGATCGTCATCGGCACCCCGAGCTCGGCTCGGCCCCAGGTAGACCCGCTGCGCAGGCTCCCATCTAGCTGGCAGGTCCGTAGGCTCGCTTGTGGGGGATAGGTTTGGTTCGATCGTCATCGGCACCCCGAGCTCGGCTCGGCCCCAGGTAGACCCGCTGCGCAGGCTCCCATCTAGCTGGCAGGTCCGTAGGCTCGCCTGTGGGGGATAGGTTTGGTTCGATCGTCATCGCCACCCCGAGCTCGACTCGGCCCCAGGTAGACCCGCTGCGCAGGCTCCCATCTAGCTGGCAGGTCCGTAGGCTCGCCTGTAGGGGAAAGGTTGGCTTTTGAGATGTTCTGGTTTAGCCACTTCTACGACACCCCGAGCCGGGCTCGGCCCCAGGTAGACCCGCTGCGCAGGCTCCCATCAAGCTGGCAGGTCCGAAGGCTCGCTTGTGGGGGAAAGGTTGGCTTTTGAGATGTTCTGGTTTAGCCACTTCTACGACACCCCGAGCCGGGCTCGGCCCCAGGTAGACCCGCTGCGCAGGCTCCCATCAAGCTGGCAGGTCCGAAGGCTCGCCTGTGGGGGAAAGGTTGGCTTTTGAGATGTTCTGGTTTAGCCACTTCTACGACACCCCGAGCTGGGCTCGGCCCCAGGTAGACCCGCTGCGCAGGCTCCCATCAAGCTGGCAGGTCCGAAGGATCGCCTGTGGGGGAAAGGTTGGCTTTTGAGATGTTCCAGTTTAGCCACGTCTACGACACCCCGAGCTGGGCTCGGCCCCAGGTAGACCCGCTGCGCAGGCTCCCATCAAGCTGGCAGGTCCGAAGGCTCGCCTGTGGGGGAAAGGTTGGCTTTTGAGATGTTCTGGTTTAGCTACTTCTACGACACCCCGAGCCGGGCTCGGCCCCAGGTAGACCCGCTGCGCAGGCTCCCATCAAGCTGGCAGGTCCGAAGGCTCGCCTGTGGGGGAAAGGTTGGCTTTTGAGATGTTCCAGTTTAGCCACGTCTACGACACCCCGAGCTGGGCTCGGCCCCAGGTAGACCCGCTGCGCAGGCTCCCATCAAGCTGGCAGGTCCGAAGGCTCGCCTGTGGGGGAAAGGTTGGCTTTTGAGATGTTCTGGTTTAGCCACTTCTACGACACCCCGAGCTGGGCTCGGCCCCAGGTAGACCCGCTGCGCAGGCTCCCATCAAGCTGGCAGGTCCGAAGGCTCGCCTGTGGGGGAAAGGTTGGCTTTTGAGATGTTCCAGTTTAGCCACGTCTACGACACCCCGAGCTGGGCTCGGCCCCAGGTAGACCCGCTGCGCAGGCTCCCATCAAGCTGGCAGGTCCGAAGGCTCGCCTGTGGGGGAAAGGTTGGCTTTTGAGATGTTCCAGTTTAGCCACGTCTACAACACCCCGAGCTGGGCTCGGCCCCAGGTAGACCCGTTGCGCAGGCTCCCATCAAGCTGGCAGGTCCGAAGGCTCGCCTGTAGGGGAAAGGTTGGCTTTTGAGACGCTTCGGTTTAGCTACTTCATTGACGCCTCGAGCCGGGCTCGGCCCCAGGTATACTTATTGAAAGTAAGGGTATAAGGGCAGTTCGGTAGCAGGGAGCGTTGCAAGTATCGAGCGGTTCAGTTATGATTCAAAAGGTGCCCGAAGAGTCTAGTGTTTTGAATGCAAAATTTGGATTCAATCAAAATTTTTCTTTTGGGTCGGCTCCCACTCGCCGGATACTTGGGATTGGACATTTCTTTCCGAGCTTGTACCAATCTCGAAAAGAGCGGGGATTGTGTACAACCCCGTATCCGGGCGAGCGGGATCCTCCCCAAGTGACGGGCTCGGGACATGCTACGAGCGACGTTTTGACGCAACCCCGTTCGAAGACGTGCGGGTGCTCGTGCGGGCGCGCGAAGGTTTCGTGTGTATAGGCTTTGCTATAGCATATATATTATCATGCTTACATTATGTTATTTATATATTATATTATATAATATATTATTTATATTATATTATATATATATAATATAAGTAAAGATAAGAGGGGATGGAGTCATGGGGGGGGGGGTGTACAGGGAGAAAAAGACAAAAGATAAAAGAAAAGAAAAAGCAAAAAGGCAGGGGGGGGGGGGGAAGCCGACATCGGGTAGAGGAAAGGGGCAGGAAAAAAGAAATAAAAAAAAAAGGCAGTTAGCGTGGGATTTTTGGTTCTTCTTCCAGCGAGGGCACGACAGCCATCCGCCCCGATCTCTCCCGGCGCCGGCTGACACAAGCCCGACCGCCCCTCTCTTCATCTCGGCCTGGACCACCGCCCGCCGCTCCTCCTCCTCCTCCCCCATAGTCGACCACCTGGAGCAGGCCGCCCAGCTCCTCCCTCTTCCTCTCTCTCGTCGACCGGCCAAGAGGAGCCCGACGCCATCCGCTCCTCCGCTTTTCTCTCTCTGCCATGGCCGCCGCCGGCAAGCCCGAGCCATAGCTCGACCTCCCTCCTTCCCTCCGTCCAGGCTGCCTCCAGCGGGGCCGAGCTCCTCTCGGCCCCCTCTTCTCGTCGCCGCCTCGAGCAAGGGCTCGTCCTAAAAAGAGAGGTCGGCCACCGTCGTCGCCGCCTCGAGCAAGGGCTCGGCCTAGAAAGAGAGGTCGGCCACCGCCATCGCCGCCTCGAGCAAGGGCTCGGCCTAAAAAGAGAGGTCGACCACCGTCGTCGCCGCCTCGAGCAAGGGCTCGGCCTAGAAAGAGAGGTCGGCCACCGCCATCGCCGCCTCGAGCAAGGGCTCGGCCTAAAAAGAGAGGTCGGCCACCGTCGTCGCCGCCTCGAGCAAGGGCTCGGCCTAGAAAGAGAGGTCGGCCACTGCCATCGCCGCCTCGAGCAAGGGCTCGGCCTAAAAGAGAGGTCGACCATCGCCATCGCCGCCTCGAGCAGGGCTCGGCCTAAAAGAGAGGTCGACCATCGCCATCGCCGCCTCGAGCAGGGCTCGGCCTAAAAGAGAGGTCGACCATCGCCATCGCCGCCTCGAGCAAGGCTCGGCCTAAAAGGGAGAACGGCCACCGGTACCGCCGCCAAGCACGCGCCAAGGGTAACGATGTTTCTTCTCGGGCAGGTGAAGCCCTCAATTTACATGTTTGCATGGAAGCCCTCTCCACCAATGGGTGGGGGAAGGGAGCTCTCCGACGGGTTGACGTGTACGTCCCCGCTATTAATTGCATCTAGTATCCGGAAGCGGGAATACGGATTTAGGCATGCTGTGTGAAGCCCATTCGGACGCACGAGCCGAATTGGTGATGTGCTGTGTGAAGCCCATTCGGACGTACGAGCCGAATTGGTGATGTGCTGTGTGAAGCCCATTCGGACGTACGAGCCGAATTGGTGATGTGCTGTGTGAAGCCCATTCGGATGCACGAGCCGAATTGGTGATGTGCTGTGTGAAGCCCATTCGGACGTATGAGCCGAATTGGTGATATTCTGTGTGAAGCCCGTTCGGACGTACGAGCCGAATCGGTGATGTTCTGGGGGTCCCGGAGAAGACTCCGAGGAATTTGGATATTGTCTATTTGCAGGGAATGCGCACCGTAGCCCCGAAAAAGGGGTGTACGAAATATGTTTGGCCCGCTTATGTTAGCCGACTGTTGTTCAGCTGGCAGTCGTTCGTCGAGACGTAGGCGTATAGGTGTTGCAGTACCAAGCGGGGAATAACGGGCTTAAGCCCAAGCTTGTGCCGGCCCTCGAAGGCCTATTTTTATTTATATTGCCGGCCTGCGTGCCGATGTACGAAATTCATATTCCTGTAATAATTTATAATCTGTGATGCTCTGTGAGTGTGCGTTTTACTCTTTTTGCTTTGGGCGAGCGGTGTGCTCGTGAACCGCTCGTCCCGTGGGAGCCCCGAGGTTTATGCCGGGAAGCCCCTGTTGACCTGTTGATAGCCTTTTAAGGCAGCGGAGTCGCGCTGTTTGCAGCCCAGTTGGGCAGCGTGTTATAGACTGGCTCGACGATGTTGCGCCTTTAGTAGCGCGTTTGAGGAGCATTTTGTATAGACCCAAGGAGATACATCTGGATAGGAGAGAGTTGGTCTTGAGACCCTCCTTAGATGTTCCGGTCGGCCAAGAGCGCCCTCCGAAGGTGTCTTAGCTCAGCTTTTGGCTTGGGGGGGAAGAGTTCGTTAGTCTTCCGGGTATGCGGTGGGTCCTCCACGCTGAGACCTTGGGTCTGTCCCTTACGTTCCTAGTCTAGAGCCTAGATTGTTCATTTGAGTGTAGTAGGTGTGCGGTCACCCCTCTTTTGGGACCCCGAACTCCACGGAAGCCAACTTTGACTTCGGTCAATTTTGGCTTCAACACTTCCCTCTAATCTTCTTCTTCTCCTAATCTTCTTTTCCCTATTCTTCTTCTTTTTCCCTAATCTTTTTATTCTCCCTAATCTTCTTCTTCCTATCATCTCCTTCTTCCCCTAATCTTCTTCTTTCTCTTTAATCTACTTCTTCCGCCCTATTCTTTTTCTCTCCCTTATCTTCTTCTTCCTCCCAATATTTTTCGCTTTATTATTCTTCTTCTTTCCCTTAAATTTCACTTTCTTCTACATAATAATCTTTTTCATCCCCTTAATCTTCTTCTTCCCCTTAATCTTCTTCTTCCCCCTAATCTTATTATTCTTCCCTTTAATCTTCTTCTTTTTCAATATTTGTCTTCCCTATTCTTCTTTTTTCTTATTTTTTCTCCTAATCTTATTATTCCTTAATCTTCTCCCTTATACTTTTCTTATTCTTTCTTCTTATTCTTCTTTTCTAATCTTCTTCTTCTTCAATCTTCTTTTTCTTCACTAATTTTATTCTTTTTTTGTAATCTTTTTCTTCTTCCGTGATCTTATTATTCTTCTCCCCTAATCTTCTTATTATTTTACCCTTATTTTCTTCTTCTTCTCCTTCCCCTAATCTTCTTCTTCTCCCCCAATATTTTTCTTCTTCCCACGTAATCTTCTCCCTCCTAAATAATCTTCTTCTTCTTTCTCACTAATCTTCTTATTTTTCTATCTCACTAATCTTCTCCCACATATTCTTCTTCTTTCTTCTTATTTTTCTTTTCTAATCTTCTTCTTCTTCAATCTTCTTTTTCTTCTTCCGTAATCTTATTATTCTTCTCTCCAAATCTTCTTTTTCTTTTCCCCTTATTATCTTCTTCTTTGCCTTCCCCTAATCTTCTTCTTCTCCCCCAATATTTTTCTTCTTCACACATAATCTTTTCTTCCCACATAATCTTCTTCTTTCTCACTAATCTTCTTATTCTTCTTCCCCCTTAATCTTCATATTCTTCCCCCTTAATGTTCATCTTCAACTACTTTCACCATAATCTTCAACTTTTTTCCTCCTAATATTCTTTTTCTTCCTCCCAATCTTCTTTCTTTTATTTCCCTTAATCTTCTTCTTTCCCTAACCTTCTTCTTCCTCCCTCTTAATATTCTTATTCGCCCCTAATATTCTTTTTCTTCCTTATAATATTTGTTTATTCTTCTTTGCCCCCTATCTTTTTCTTCCTCATAATCTATTTCTTCTTCTTCCTCACAATAATCTTTTTTGCCCATAATCTTCTTTTTCTTTGTCATCTTCCCCTTTATTTTCTTCTTTTTCATCTTCACCCCCAATCTTTTTTTTTCTTCTTCCCATAATCTTCTTATTCTTCTCTAATCTTGTTCTTTCTTAATCTTCTTCTTCTGTATTCTTCTTTTTCAATATTCTTATTCCTCCTATTATTTTTCTTCCCTAATTTTCTTCTCCCATAATCTTATTATTCCCTAATATCCCCTCATAATCTCTAATCATATTCTTTCTAAATATTCTTCTTTTGTATTCTTCTTTTTCGATATTCTTATTCCTCTTATTCTTTTTCTTCCTTAATTTTTTTCTCCCATAATCTTCTTCTTCCCTAATATCCCCTCATAATCTTCTTCTTCTCTACTCTTCTACTTCCCCTAATCTTCTTCTTCTTTTTTCTCCTAAATTCCTTTTTCTTTCCCTTAATTTTCTTTTTCTTCCCCATAATCTTCTTTTTTACTTCTTCTCCTTAGTCTTCTTCTTTCCTAATTTTCTTCTTCCCTATTCTTCTTTCTTTTTATTTTTCTTCCCCCTAATTTTCTCCCCCTAATCTTCTTCTTCCATAATCTTCTTGTTCTTTCCTATTCTTCTTCTTTTCTTATCTTCTTCCTCAATCTTCTTTTTCTTTCCTAATCTTTACCTTCGTTTGTAATATTCTTGTTCTTTTTCTGTAATCTTCTTCTCCCCCTAATCTTCTTCTTCTCGCCCAATTTTCTACTTTTTCACCTTCTCCCTAATCTTCTTCGCGTTTCCCATAATCATCATCTTCTTCTTTCCTTCTAATCTTTTTCTCCTAAATTTGATCTTCTTCCCCCTAAATATGTTCTTCTTCTTCCCATTAATCTTCTTTTCTTCTACTTAATCATTTTTCTACTTCTTTTCCCTAATCTTATTCTTCCTAATATTCTTCTTCCCTATTTTTCTTTATTCATATTTTTCTTTCCCTTATCTTCTTCTTCCATAATCTTCTTATTCTTTCCTATTCTTCTTCTTTTCTAATATTCTACTTCCTCAATTTTTTCTTCTTTGATCTTTTTTTATAATCTTTTCTCTAATCTTCTTCTTTCATAATCTTCTTTTTTAATCTTCTTCTTCAATCTTCTTCTTCTTCTTTTGTAATCTTCTTCTTCTTCCATAATCTTCTCCTCCCCCTTAATCCTCTTTTTCTCCTCCTCTAATTTTCTTCTTCACCTTCCCCCTAATCTTCTCCTCCCCCCCAATCTTCTTCTTCCCACATAATCTTCTTCTTCTTTCCTTCTAATATTTTTCTTATTTTTTCTCTCTAATTTTCTTATTCCCCCCATAATCTTCTTCTTCTACTTTGTTCTGAATCTTTTTCCCCCTCAATCTTCTTCTCCCCCTCATCTTCTACTTTCCCCATAATCTTCTTCATCTTTCTCCCCCAATCTTCTTCCTCTTCTTTCCACTAATCTTCTTCTTCCTCTCTCTCAATATTCTTTTCTCCCCGCTTAATCTACTTCTTCCCTAATCTTCTTCTTTCATAATCTTCTTCTTATTTTCTATTTTTCTTCTTCTCCGCCCTTACTTTTTCTTTTTCTCTCATAATCTTTCTCTTCTTCTTCTTCTTCTCCCCCGATTGTTCTTTTTCTTCCTCTTCTCTCCATAATTTTTTTCTTTTTTTTCTTATTTACCCTAACTTCTACTTCTTCTTCCCCGTAATCTTTTGCTTCTTCCCCCAATTCTTTTTCTTCTTCCTCTTCCCCTAATCTTCTTCTCCTCCCTAATTCTCTTCTTCTTTAATCTTCTTATTCCCTAATCTTATTCTTCCTGATATTCTTGCACTTTCATAATCTTTTTCTTCCCTAATCTTCTTCTTCCCCAATTTTCTTCCTCATAAATCTTATTTTTCCCTAGTTTTGTTCTTCCTTAATATTTTCTTCTTTGTTCCTAATCTTCCTCTTCTTCTCAGTAATCTTCTTTTTTCTTCTTCCCCTTAATCTTCATCTTCCCATCAAATCTTTTCTCCCTCTTTAATAATTTTTTCTTCCCCTCCCCCAATCTTCTTTTTCCCACAGTATTCTTCTTTCTCTGTATTCTTCTTCTTTCATAATCTTCTTCTTTTATAAACTTTTCATAATCTTCTTCTATAATTTTCTTTCTCATAATTTTCTATACTGTAATCTTTTTCCCCCCAAATCTTCTTCCCCTTAATATTTTTCTTCTTGCTCCTCCCTAATCTCCTCCTTCTCTCTCCCAGTATTATTCTTCTTCCCCATAATCTTCTTCTTCTCATAATCTTCTTCTTCACCCTTATCTTCTTCTCCAACTTCTTCCCTTAATCTTTTTCTCCCCTATTTTTCTTGGTTTTCTTCTTCTTTTTCTTCTTCTTCTTCTTCTTCTTCTTACACTTCCCTCCTAATCTTCTTTCCCCTAATATTCTTCTTCTTCTCCCCTTTTCCTTTTATTATTATCTTATTCTTTTTCTTCTTATTTCTCCTAATTTTTTTTCTTCTTATACTCACCATAATCTTGTTCTTCTTTCCCCTTAATCTTTTTCTTATTATTTTCCTTAATCTTCTTCTTTTCCCCTCTTAATCTTGTTCTTCCTCCAATACTTCTTCTTCCCCCCTCTTACTTTTGTTCTTCCCACTAATTTTCTTCTTATTTTCTCCTAATCTTCTTTTCCTCATAGTCTTCTAATTTCTTCTTAATCTTTTTATCCCCCTTAATCCTCTTCTTTTTCCCCTAGTCTTCTTCCTCTTCCTCCATATTATTCTTCTTTCCCCTAATTTTTTATACCTCTAATCTTCTTCTCTCCCTAGTCTTCTTCTCCTCCCCCTAATCATATTCCCTGTAAATTTCTTTTCTTCTTTCACCAAAACATCTTCTTCTTCCCCCTAAATTTCTTCTTATTCTTCCCCTTTATCTTCTTATTCTTTCCACTAATCTTCTTCTTCTATCTCCCCCCTAATTTTCTTCTTTTCTTACATTCTTCTTCCATTTTCTTCTTCCTTCCTATTATTCTTCCGCCTAATCTTCTTATTTCCTAAACTTCTCCCTTTAATCATCTTCTTCTCCAATCTTCTTCTTCTTTCCTATTCTAATTCTTATTTTCTAATTTTCTTCTTCTTCTTTTATAATACTCTACTTCTTCAACCTTATTATTTTTCCCTAATATTCTTTTGTAATCTTCTTCTTCTCTCCTAATTTTCTTCTTCTTTATTTTCACCTAATCTTTTCTTCTTCCCTCAAAGTTTTTGATTCTTCCCACCTAATTATCTTCTTCTTCTTCTTCCCTTCAAAACTTTTTTATTCTGTCTCACTAATCTTCTTCTTCTTTCCCCTAATATTTTTCTCCCCTAATCATCTTCTCTTCAATTCTTCTTCTTCTTTCCCCTAATTTTCTTCCACCAAATCTTTTCTTTCTTCCTCCTAATCGTATTGTTATTAATTGTCTTCCTCCAACCATACTTCTTCATTTTCTTCTCCATAATCTTCTTTTTCTTTGTACTCTTCTTCTTAATTTTATTCTTTTCTCTCCCTAATCTTCATATTCTTCTTATCTCCCTTATCTTCTTCTTTTTTATTCTTCCTTAATCTTCTTCTTTCCTTCATCCTAGTTTTCTTTTTCCTAAATCTTATTCCCCCTTAATCTTCTTCTTCCCTACCCCCAATAATCTCTTCTTTCCTAATCTTCTTCTTCACTAATCTTCTTCCATAATTTTCTTCTTCCCTTGTCTTTTTCTTCTCACAATCTTCTTCTCCCTTAATCCTCTTCTTCCCCCCTTAACTTCTTCTTTTGGTTCTTCTTCCACCACCTAATTTTCTTCTTCCTCATAATCATATTCTTCATCCTCTCTAATCTTTCTCTTCTTCATCTCCCCCTACTCATCATCATCTTCTTCATTTTCTTCCTTTCTAATCTTCTTTTTCCTCCACTTTCCCTCAAATCTTCTTCTTCCTCTTCTTTCCCTTTAATCTTCTTCTTCTCCTCTAATCTTTCTCTTTTATCATTATAATTTTCTTCTTCTTTCCCCTAATCTTCTTCTTTTTTCTCTTAATCTTCTTCTCCTCCCCTAATCTCATGTATCATCTTCTTCTCCCACCTAATTTTTTTCATCTCAACCCAATCCTCTATTTGTTCTTCTCCCCATCTATTTTTATTCTTGCTCCCTACTAATCTTCTTCTTCTATACCGATCTGCTTTTCCCTAATCTTCATCCTCTTATTCACCTCACTAATCTTCTTTTCTCTTAGTCTTCTTATTCCCCTAATCTTCTTCTTTTCCTAATCTTCTTTTCTCATAATCTTCTTCTTCTCTTTCTTTCCTCATAATCTTCTTATTTCCTTGGTCTTCTTCTTCCCTCCTAATCCTCTTCTCCCCATAATTTTCTTCTTATTCTCCACTAATCTTCTTCTTTCACTATATTCTTCTCCCAAATCTTCTTCTTCTTCCCGATAATCTTCTTCTTCTTCTCTCCTAATCTCATGCTTCTTCTATTTCTCCCCCTTAATTTTTTTCATCTTTCCCTAATCCTCTTATTCTTCTTCTCTCTCTCTAATCTTCTTCTTGTTCCCCACTAATCTTCTTCTTATTCCCCACTAATCTTCTTCTTCCAGCAGAATATTCTTCTTCCCCCTAATCTTTTTTCTCGTCTTCTCTTCCTAATCATTTTCCCCACTTTTTTATTTTTTCCTAGTCTTGTTCTTCCTCCATTATCTTCTTCTTCCTCTAATCTTCTTTTTTCCTTAGTCTTATTCTTTTCTCCTAATGTTCTTCTTCCCCCCTTATTTTCTCTTTCTTATTCCTCCTCAATCTTCTTCTTCTCTTTCTTTTACCATAATCTTCTCCTTCTTCCCCTAGTCATCTTCTTCTCCCCTAATACTCTCCCCTAATCTTCTTCTTCTTCGTCCCTAATCATGTTCTTATGCAATAATCATTTTTTCCAAATCTTTTTCTTCTTCTATTATTCTTCTTCATCCCCCAATCCTTTTTCCCAAATCTTTTTTTTAATCTTCTTCTCTAATCTTTTTCCCCTAATCTTCTTCTTTTCTAGTCTTCTTTCCCATATTCTTTTACTTCACTAATCTTATTCCCCACATAATATTCTTATTCTCTAATCTTCTTCTTTCACAATCTTCTTCTTCTTATCCCCCAAATCTTTTGTACTTCTTCTTCTCTCATAATCTTCTTCTTTTCGCCTTATCATTTTCTTCTTATTCCCCCTGAATGTTCTATTTCTCCCCCCATAATCTTCTACTTTTTCTTCTTATTTCCCTTTACTTTCTACTTCTCCCCTTAATCTTCTTCTCCTCCTTATTCTTCTTCTTCTTTCTCTTTCCCCTAATCTTCTTTTCCCACTAATTTTCTTCTTCTCCTCCTCTAATCTTCTTCTAACATATTTTTTCTTCCATAATATTTTTCCTCCATAATATTCTTCTTCCCCATATTATTCTACTTTTGTAATCTTCTTTCTCTGATAATCTTCTTCTAACATAATCTTCTTCTTGCTTAATTTTCTTTTTTCCTGAACTTTTTCTTTATTAATCTTCTTTTTTGATCCTAATCTTCTTCTTCATCTGCCTAATCTTTTTCTTCTCTGCCTCTAATCTTATTTTTTTCTCCCTAATCTTCTTCTTCCCCATAATCTTCTTCCTCTTCTTTCATCCTAATATTCTTCTTTTTGTTCTCTTAATCTTCTTCTCCATAATCTTCTTCTTATTTCACCTAATCTTCATCTTCCCGTCTATTAATCTTCTTCTTTCCCTCTAATGTTTTTCTTCTTATTCCCCTGATTCTTCTTCTCCTTCTAATCTTTTTCTTCTTCCATATGCACCTTCCTTCATGTTCTTCATCCGTAATTTTCTTTCTTTGTAATCTTCTTCCTCCGTAATTTTCTTCTTCCCCCTAAACTTCTTCTTCCTCTTATCTTCTTCTCTTCATCCTTTCTCTTAATGTTGTTCCTCATATTCTCCCCCCTAATTTTTCTTATTAAATTTCTTCTTTTTCCTCTTCTTTTTATACTTCCCTCCTAATATTCTTTCCCCTAAACTTTTCCTTCCTCTCTCCATATTCTTCTTATTCATCACTTCTTCTTCTTGCCCCTAATCTTTTTTCTTCTTACTCCCTTAATCTTCTTTTTCTTCTTCTTATTCTTCTTCTACTTTTCCTTCTTCTTCTTCCTTCTAATTTTTTTTCTTCTCCCTATAATCTTCTTCTTCCCATCTAATCTTCTTTTTTCTTTCCCCCTAATCTTATTTTTCTTCATCCCCCTAATTTTTTCCTTCTTCTCCCTAATCTTCTTATTTCTCAACTCTTAATTTTATTCTTCTCTCTAATCTTCTTCTTTCTCATGATCTTTTTTCCTTAGTCTTCTTCTCTCCCTAATCATTTTCTCCCCCTAATATTTTTCTTCTCATAGTCTTCTTCCTTTTTTGTAATCTTTTTCTTCTCCCTAATCTACTTCTTCCCATCTAATCTTCTTATTCTCCCTAATCTTCTTCTCTCCCTTATCTTCTTCATCCCCCTAATCTTCTTTTTCTTCTTCTCCCTAAATTTCTTCCTCTTTTTCCCTTAGTCTTCTTCTTCCCCCTAATCTTCTTCTTTTCTTACACTCTTCTTCCCTATTCTACATTCTTTTTATTTTTCTTTCCCCTAATCATCATATCCACTAATCTTCTTCTTCCATAATCATCTTGTTCTTTCTTCTTCATCATCATCTTTTTCTTTTTTTCTAATCTTTTTCTTCTTACATAATTTTCTTCTTATTCTCTCCTAATCTTCTTCTCATTTCATAATCTTCTTCTTCTTCTTACCTAATCTTCTTCTTCTGTAATCTTCTTATTCTTCTCTCATAATTTTTTTTATTCTCCCCTAATTTTATTCATATTCCTCTTCCCCCCCAATCTTCTTCTTCTTCTCCAAATCTTTTTCTTTTTCTTCCTCTTTTCATATAATCTTTTTCTTCTTCTTTCTAAACTTTTTTCTTTTCCACTAATCTTCTTCTTCCTCCCCCTAATCTTCATCAACTTCCACTTTCACCCTAATCTTCTTCTTCTTTTCCCTAATCTTCTTCTTCC
Organism: Platanthera zijinensis; assembly: GCA_039513925.1. NCBI lineage: Eukaryota > Viridiplantae > Streptophyta > Magnoliopsida > Asparagales > Orchidaceae > Platanthera > Platanthera zijinensis. The sequence continues at coordinate 47,213,322 of CM077080.1, forward strand.
CTCATTATCTTATTCTTCCCCTAATCTTCTTCCTCTTCTTCCCCTTTTTCTTCTTCTCCCCCTAATCTTCTTCTTCCTCTCTCTCAATATTCTTCTTTGCCCCCTAATCTTCTTCTTCTTCCTCATAATCTTCTCTTCTTCTTCACCCCCTAATTTTCTTCTAGTTCCTCATAATTTTTCTTCATCATCTTCTTTCCCTTTAATCTTCATCTACCTCCTCTTTCCTTACAGTTTTCTTTTTCTTCTCCTCTAATTGTATTCTTCTTCTTCAATTTTAATTTAAAGTTTTCCCCCTATTTTTTCCCTCTCCCCTAATCTTCTTCTTCTTCCCTCTAATTTCATGCTTTTTTTCTCCACCTCCTTAATCTTATTCTTCTTCTACCCAATCATCTTATTCTTCTTATCTCCCACTAATCTTCTTTTTATTGATCACTAATCTTCTTCTCCCGTCCTAATCTTCTTCTTTTCGACAAACTTTAATCTTCTTCTCCCATTCTAATCTTCCTCTTTCTCATAATCTTCTTCCTCTTATTCTCTCCTTAATCTTTCTTTTTTCAAATTCTTCTTTTCCGCCCCTAATATTCTTTTTCCCATGACCTTCTTTTTTTCTTGTCTTATCCTTCCCTCGGAATCTTTTCCCACTAATCTTCTTCTTCTATTTCTCCTTGATATTCTTCTTCCCTTTCTTTCCCCATAATCTTCTTCTCTTTTTTCCCCATAATCTTTATCTTCTTCTTCACTTAGTCTTCTTATTCTTCCCCCCTAAACCTCTTCTCCTCATAATCTTCTTATTCTCCCACCTACTCTTCTTCTTCCCCCCATAATCTTCTTTCCCCCTATTTTTTTCTTTGCCCCCTAATTTTCTTCTAATTCCTCATAATTTTTCTTCATCATCTTCTTTCCCTTTAATCTTCATCTACCTCCTCTTTCCCTGTAGTTTTCTTTTTTTTCTCCTCTAATTTTATTCTTTTTCTTCAATTTTAATTTAGGGTTTTTCCCCTATTTTTTCCCTCTCCCCTGATCTTCTTCTTCTTCCCTCTAATTTCATGCTTTTTTTCTCCACCTCCTTAATCTTATTATTCTTCTACCCAATCATCTTATTCTTCTTATCTCCCTCTAATCTTCTTTTTATTGCTCACTAATCTTCTTCTCCCGCCCTAATCTTCTTCTTTCCCATAATCTTTAATCTTCTTCTCCCATCCTAATCTTTTTATTTCTCATAATATTCTTCCTCTTATTCTCTCCTTAATCTTCTTTTTCTCAAATTCTTCTTCTTTCCCCCCTAATATTCTTTTTCCCATGGCCTTCTTTTTTCTTATCTTATCCTTCCCTCAGAATCTTTTCCCACTAATCTTATTCTTCTATTTCTCCTTGATATTCTTCTTCCCTTTCTTTCCCCATAATCTTCTTCTCTTTTTCCCGATAATCTTCTTCTCTTTTTTCCCCATAATCTTCTTCTTCTTAACTTAGTCTTCTTATTCTCCCCCCCTAAACCTCTTCTCCTCATAATCATCTTCTTCTCCCACCTACTCTTCTTCTCCCCCCATAATCTTCTTTCCCCCTATTCTTCTTCTTCTTCTTCCCCCCTTAATCTTCTAATTTTTCTCCCTAATCTTCTTCTTCCCCCTTATTCTTCATCTTCTCTAATCTTCTTTTTCTTTTTCAGTCCCATAAATCTTCTTCTCCCCTACCCTTCATCATCTTCTTCCTCTCTAATTGTTTTCCCACTAATCTTCTTCTTCCCCCTCATATTATCTTCTTCCCTCGAATAATCTTTTTCTTCTTCCACCATAATCTTCTTCTTTTCCCCTTAATTTTCATTTTATTCCCCCCTAATCTTCTTCTTCCCTCCTAAAATTTTCTTCTTCCCTAATCTTTTTCTCTCCCAATCTTTTTCTTCTCTCCTAATCTTTTTATCCCCCTAATCTTCTTCTCCCCACTAATTCCATTTCCTCCATAATCTTCTTCTTCATCATTCTCCATAGTCTTCTTCATCCCTCCTAATCTTCTTCTCCCCACCTAATATTCTTATTTTCCCTAACCATCTTCTTCTTCCCCCTAATCTTTTTTTTCTTCTCCTCATATTGTTCTTCTTTCCCCCTAACTTTTTATTCTTCTTTTCCCCTAACTTCTTATTCTTCTTCTTTCCACCTAATCTTTTTTTTTCTTCTTCTCCACTAATCTTCTCCTTCTTCCCCCTAATCTTTTCTTATACCTAAATCTTTTTTTATCTTTTATTCTCCTTCTTCTCCCACAATATTCATCTTCTTCCTCTCTCAACTTCTTATTCATCCCTCGAATATTCTTCTTCCTCCCTAATCTTCTTCTTCAAAATCTTCTTCTTCTCCACATAATATTCTTCATTTTTTTGTTCCCATATTTCCCCCTTAATCTTTTATTCCCCCTAATTTTTTTCTTATTCTCGCCCAACTCTTCTTCTTCCTCATAATCCTTTTCTTCTCCCCCCTAATATTTTTCTTCATCTTCCCCATAATCTTTTCTTCTTCTTCTTCTGCTTCTTCTTTTTCTTCTTCTCTTCCATATTCTTCTTCTTCTCCCTTATCTAGTCTTCTTCTTTTTCTCTCTAATCTTTTTCTTTCTAAAATCTTCTTCTTCTCCTAATAATCTTCAATTTCTTCATCTTCTTCCTCTCTAATTTTCTTTTTCCTCCTCTCTTCTCCCAATCATCTTCTTTTTCTTCCCACTAATCTTCTTTATTTTTGTCTTCTTCCCCTTAATTTTTTTTCTTATCCCTCTCAATCTTCTTCTTCTTCTCTCCCAAATCTTCGTATTCTTTCTAAATCATATTTTCACTAATCTTCTTTTTCCATTTTTTTCTTCCCTAATCTTCTTTTTTGGTAATCATCTTTCCCCTAATCTTCTTTGCTATTTTTCTTGCTTAATCTTCTTCTTTCCAAGTCTCTTTCTTCCCCAATCTTCTTCGTCTTCCCCCCTTATCTTCTTCCTCCACCAAATCTTTTTCTTCCCCTCTAATCTTTCTCTTCTTCTTCTTCTTTCCCCTAATCATCATCATCTTCTTCATCATCTTCTCATTCGATCTTCTTCTTCCTCTTTTTTACATAAATGGGTCCAAACAGATCCATATGTATCAAGTACAAAACCCTAGGTAAATCACTCTTATTAAGTGACTTAAAGCTATTTTTAGTTTGCTTGCCTAATTGACAAGCCCTGCAGAGTCCTTCCTTCTTGTAGGGGCCAGAAGGTAGTCCTCTAACAAGGTTGTCCTTGGATAGCCTAGCAATGGTTCTAAGGTTGACATGTCCTAATCTCTTATACCATAATTCATTAGGTTTGCTAAGAGAATTAAATAAACAGGATTCTATCTTGGTTGAATGAAAATATACTAGATAGATGTTACCTCTTTTGTTACCTATCAACACAGTTGTGTTGTCTTCTGATTTGATAATGCATGAAGACTTGTTGAATGTAACCTGGTAGCCTTCATCACATAGCTAACTGACACTGATAAGATTGTGCTTCAGTCCTTCCATATATGCTACCTTCTTGAATGTTACTGATCCTATTTGGACTGCACCATATCCTTTGGTCTGTCCAAAGTTAGAATCTCCAAACATGACTTTGGGTCCATGTTTAGCCTTGGGGGATATTAGGTTATCCTTGCTTCCAGTCATGTGCTTGGAGCATCCACTATCCAGATACCAATGCTGGTCCATGGTTGGATAGGTCTTCACCTACACAAATAACAGTTCATTTATTTTTGACCCAGTTTACCTTGGGTCTAGTTTGATAACCTTTGAAATCAGAAATGAAATACATCTCTGGTTGACTCTTATATCCTTCTGGATGATATATCCTAGGAGGAATTATCCATTCAGTATAAGGGTTGAACCCTTGAGATGTAGGATATCTAGAATTAATTTTTTACATACCTCTTGAGAACTGGTCGTATCTCTGAGCTCCGTACGACGATCGTGGAACTGAGTTTGACGATCTTGGGTCAGATCGTCGAGCTCCGTACATCGATCGATCTTGCCTGTGTTCAGAGATCAGAGATCTTCGACCTGAGTTTGACGATTCAGTATGAAATCACTGAGCTCCGTTCGAAGTTCATCGAGCTCTGTTCTACGATTTCTGTTGAACTTTGTTTTTTCTGGGTAGATCAGAATTTTTTCTAACTACCTCCGCAACTCCTTTTCTTTTATCAGAGATAAATTTAATGGGAGTTGTTAACACTATAGCTTGGCTGGATGAAGCAACCAAGCCTAGTGTACTATTGAGTCTTGAGTTCACTGTGCTTGTGATGTCCATCAGTTTGATACATCTCCCATTGAGGGATTCTTCAAACTTATTGACCTCAGATAGTTCACTTTTTAGTGAAGCTATCTGTTCCCTACAACATTCTAACTCTTCTGAGAGTTTGAGGTTATCTGAACTTAAGGTACTGTATTCAGATAATTGATTTTTGAGAGAGATAATTTCTTTCTCAGACTTAAGTAAATCTAAACACAGTGCTTTAAATTCAGACTTGAAGTTCTCAGAATTAAAATCAAAAGAACTAATTACCTGGTCTTCTTCCAGCTCTAGTTCAGATTCAGATTCAGATGCATGTTCTGAATCAGTGTTATTTTGAGATGCATTGATTGCCATCATGAAGAATTCTTTTTCTTGTACATCATCCTCATCATCACTTGAACTTGATGATGCATCAGATTCTTCTTCTGTTTCACTCCATGTTTCAGCAACAAATCCCTTCCTTATGTGCTTGTTCTTGCTGGAAGAGGATCTGTCATAGTGATTTCTTTTGGAGTCTTTGTCTTTTCTCTTTTCTCTCTTGTCCTTCTTGTCTTTGTTTTGACTTTCTGGACAATCAGGCAGTATGTGGCCTGGTTTCCTTCAACCATAACAAATAATCTCTTTATTATTTGATTTATCATACCTTGGCTTTTCTTGGCCTCTGGATGACCTTTTTCTAAAGTCTTTCCTGGCCATTTTGTAGAACCTCTTGGCTAGGAGGCTTATCAGTTCTTCATTGCCTGTGACTTTGTCTTCAAGCTGTTCTTATGTTGCCTTGAAAGCAATTGACTTCTCCTTCCTGACTGTTGGAGAAGTTGTCTTCTTCTCTATTTTTGATGAGCTACTCATAATATTTGAGCTTGCCTAATAGAGCTTCTGTAGTGATTTCATTTAGACTTCTGGCATCCTTGATGGGCCAGATCCTTGAATCCCAAGTGCTGGGGTAGCACATTAGGATTTTGTCATTTATCTCTGTGAGAGAGATCTCCTTTTCCAATTTCTTGAGTTCACTGACAATCAGACTTAGTCTGTTGTACATGACAGCTACTGATTCATTTTCTACTTTCTTGAAATTCTCATATTGAGTTATAAGATGAGATATCCTATCTTTTCTCTCATAAGCTGATCCTTATACATTCTCAGATAGTTTGTCCCAAATCTCTTTAGCTGAGTTGCATTCAACTACCTTCTGGAAGATATCACCAGACATTGTTTGAGCTATGATGTTCTTAGCTTTAGCATCAGCAACCTTCCATTTCTTTATATCAACATCTATTCCTGAAGGTGGTGGAACAACATTTGTACTTGTGCTTGCAGGAGGCTTGGGGCAATCTGTCAAAACAGAATTAAAGATATCTTCATCAATGGAATTCATGTATAATCTAATCCTTGCCTTCCAAAGTGCAAACTTGGAGAGATTGCACATTGGAGGTCTGGTGCTAGCATAATATTTTTTCTGTGCCATGAATTTAGATTAAAATAAATAAAACAAAAAAAAAATAACTCTCTATTAAGGATGGATCTTAAGAGAGATCTTTTTGTTCAGGTGTTAGCCTGTGTGAACAACCAACCTCCCTCTGATACCAATTGAAAGTGAGTGTAAGATCAATCCTTCACTCTAGAGGGGGGTGAATAGAGTGTTTTAAAATAATTTTGCAAATATAAAAATTATTCTAGCAGTGGAAGACTTAGTTTAGTTAGTGTAGAGTGCTTGATAGAAATCAAAATAAAACAACTACAAGAGCAAATCCACAGCACACATCAAATAAAATAGCAAACAACTAGAAGACACAAGGAGCTATAGTGGTTCCCCAAAACCTGGGTACATCCACTCTTCTACCACCCTTGGTAGGAATCCACTGCAGGATGAGTTGATCAGGTGTCCTGGCACCAATGAGCTTTTGATAAGGTGCTCAAAAACAAAACCAATTTTTTTGATCAGGTGTCTTGCCACCACTGAGTTTTGATCAGGTTTCAGAAACCAAAGCAGAACTTTTGAAGGGAGTTCAAAAAACCCTTTTATAGGAAAGGAAAAAGAAAAATGGTGAAGTTGTCTTCTCTGTCAACAATCAAAGAGAAGCACAAGTGGATGAGATGTTGTCAAAGCTCCCCCTGAGATTAGCAAGGGTTCAGGAATTGGAAGCTTTGCAAGGGTGATAGGTCTTCAGTAGAAAGAATGCTCCAGCAGAAGATGATTTCAGCTTGAACTAAAAATGTTTGTTGTTTGGAGTGTAAATGATGAAGACTTGAGAAAACTTTTAATCAGCAAGAATCAGAAGGAATAGGAGCTTGTTCTCTGTTCAGTGTTATTGAACTTCTTCTCTTTTCCTTCTGTCTATCTTTGTTTCTTCTTCACTGAATAATAATATGAAATCCAGTCTTCAAATATTCTAGATAGCCATTAGCAAAATCATAAATGTTTTCCTAAAAATGTCAATTGTCTCTGGAGGAATAACCTAAATAACATTCCTTCTTTGTTTCCTTGAAACTTGCTCCAGATTTAATATAACGGCTAGAAATCTTCTTCAATAAATGCTCTGACTTGAAGAAATTTGAAATCCTTAACAAATTGACAGAATTCCAGAAATCGTCGATCTTAAAAGATAATCGTCGATCTGAGCTCAACTATCGGTTAACTGAGCTCAGAGAGATTGGAACTGGGCTTAAACAGAGAGCGTTGATCTGAGCTTAGCGATCGTCGAACCGAGTTCGACACCTCGTCGACCTGAGCTCAGAGATAGTCGAATTGGGTTTGACGCTTCGTCGATTTTAGCTCGACGACAAGTTGAACTCTAAAGCTGGGCTTCTCATCTGAATTAAGAGGTCTTGGGGAAAGCTTCAAACCTAAGTCCTAAGCCTTAAACCTTAACTAGTTGACCTTTACTTTATACAACAAGGTCAAAGCAACAATCTTATAGACATAGTGATCCTGACCCAAATTAGTAATAGGGTGTTCCAACAATCTCCCCATATTTGGGTTATGATTACTATTTACATAAGTTATAGGAAATAACATCAACAGAAATAGAAATACAAAAAGCATTGCAGAACCACAGATATATAATTACAGCATATAGTTCAGCAGAGATATGAAAGATTTTTCAGCTTACACCCAGATTAATGCTGATCATCTGTTCTTTTCTTGAAAATGATTTCTCTGTTTGGATTTTCTAAATCTTTCTTTTATCTTAAGTCATCAGCAGCACCAAGGGTCTTCTGGCTTCTCCCTCTAGGGACTACATCTTCAGGATGTAGCTGCATGTACTCCTCAGTATTGAAGAATTTCTTGGAGCTGTATCTTTCAAGTTTTTGTCTTCTTTGATCTGATAGAGTGGAGATATAGGAAGTATCTTGGCCTTTTTCTCTTGCTTTCTTGATTTGATCTAAAGCAGCCATCTCTTTTAGTCTTGCTATCCAGGAAACTGGGTTATTCTGTGGATCTTCAAAAGGAACTGGTGGCTCATACTTATTGATGGTGTCAGTGGGAGGATCTTTTGGATGAAAACCTTCTTTGAGCTTATAAGGAAAAGGACCAGAAGTGGAATCACTTGGGCTTTGTCCTTTCCTTTGATAAGGTTGATGTCTGGACTGTCCTCTGTTATAAACTTGATAATCTCTTTGATTTCCTCTGTACTGACTTCCTCTTGACTGATTGCCTCTTTGCTGATATCCTCTGGATTGAGATCTTCCTTGAAATTGAGAAGATCTTTGAGATGAAGCATTTGAGGATTGATGAGCTGAGTTTCCACCTGATCCTGCACCTGGAGAAGGAGGAAGAGGAGGAGGATTATAATGAGAAGTTCCTTGGTCATATTTCCTTTTCTTCCTCATGGCCTTCAACTGGTTCTTAGAAAATTGCATCCAGTGCTCAGTTATAGGGCAGGTGTGCAGAATATAATATGGAATATCATGATCAGAAGTAGTCTTTCCAATTGGGACTCTTTCATAGCTTTACTTCTAGCTTTCCTCTTTTTTGCAATAGTTGCAGAAGAGTCATCAGAGTATGTTCTGAATTCATCATCATCTGAGCTCTGAGGCTCATCAAATAAAACATCTTTTTGCCTTAAGACTTCTTTAGAGATAGCAGGAGTTGAAGCAGGAGGAGCAGAAACTGAACAAACTGGCTCTACTTGCTCTATAACAGCCTCTGAAAAAGCAACATCAACAACAACAACATCAAGAACTAAAGGAATACTTTCCACAGTTTTAGCAGAATTTATATACATTTCTATCAGATTTGGATCACAGCAGGAGAAGGGAACTATAGCCCTGATTAAATCTTCAGTAGGGAGAGGTGCTGGAGGATAACTGTTATAAAATGAATCAAATAATGATAATAAAGAATGTAAATCTACTGCAGGACTAATGGTTGGAGCTGGAGCTGGAACTGAAACTAAAACTTTCTCTGAAGCTGGAATCTCTGAAGCTAGAACTTCTGATATTTGCATTTCTGAAACAAAATTCTCTGAGGGCAGTACTTCTTCATAAGGCATCTTCCCCTTCCTAGTTTTAGTGATAACTGAATCTAGGCCCCCAGAAGAAGGGGTGGCCTGAAGGGAGAAGGAAGAAGATATTCTAACAGATAACTCATTCAAAGTCTTGACTAAGGGAGCCAAGGTTGAATCTAATAAGAGAGTTAGCTTGGGTGCCAACAACTCATATAATTTATCTGCTAGAGGAAGAAGATTTACTTGCTCAAGATTAACTTGAGTAGAGGTAGAGGGAGGAGCTGCAGAGAGAGATGGAGTTGATGCAGATTGAAGTGGTATGGATGGTTGAGATATTAGAATGGTTGAAATGGATGGAACTGGGATAGTGACTGATGGTAGAAATGAGGAGATGGTAGGGGGAAAGGATGGTTAAGATATGATGTCATGTAGGATTTGTTGAAAAGATGTTGAGGTGGATGGAATGTCTTGAGGTGAAGATGGAGAATCATCCATGAAGGAATCATCTAAAAGGTTGAATGATGGAAGATGGGAGGATGATTCTAAATCTATGGATGAGAAGTAATGTAGTGGATGGAAAACTTCTTGAAAAGTGGCTTGAGGAGGTGAAGAAGCTATTAGAGGTGGAGAGGGAGGTGAAGGTATGGATGATGTAATTGGTTGTGGAGAGAGAGAAGAGGATATGGAAGGGGATGACAATACTTCTGCTGGGGCAGTGGACTGAGGAGGAGTGACTGATTCAGTCCTTGTGCCTGAAGAAGCTTTAGCTGCAGGAGCCCTGTTTGGTTTGACAATCTGTCCCTCCCACTTGCCAAAAAGGGCTGAAGAAAGCCTCTTTGAAGCATTGATGTGCATCCCATTGGACACTAACAACTGAGGGCACCTATTCTGCAGGAATAGGCCCAAAATCCTTCCAAAATTCACAAAATTGTTATTGATCTTTTTCTTAATCAAGTCAAAGAAAATGGCTCCCCAATCCAAGTGCTTTTTATCTACTATTGCAGTCATTAAACAAAATTGATGTCTAGATATTATATCATGGGCTGAATGTTTGGCCAATATCACTTTTCCTATAAGATCTGCTTGAAATCTATACTCCATAGATAGATTTTTATTCAACAACTTATTAGGGTTCTCAGAATTATGACTCATTCTATCTAACATATCAGTAAATTCTACCCCTGATAGTTCTATGCTATCATTTCCAGTACTTAATCCAAAAATCTTCGTAAGAATGGCTGGGTTAGGGATACCTGTGTCCCTGAGATGGTTCCAATAACTGTGTTTTGATCCAGATTGTGGGCAGTATATACCCATTCTTTAATCTCATCTGCTGCTAACTTGATTCTGGAAGTCATAATATTCACAAGTTGTTGTTCCTTGAAGAGTTCCAGAATGTCTTTGAATATTTGATCTGTACCCTCAAATGATTCCATGTCGATATCGAATCCAGTGCCGAACTTCATTGTGGCTAGAACGGTGACTTACACCGACATATTTCCTGCAAAAACAAACAAGATCAAGTGTAGAAAAGTTTGGAGAGAAATAAAGTTCTTGCAGAAGGTATGAAAGCGTAAAGGAGAACGACGCCTGAAAAATGATTTTATATCAGGGTTCGACGCAGAAAAGGAAAGATCGTTGAACTCAGTTCGACAATCTACGACTCTAGGGGAAACTGAAAGGTCTCAACATCATCGATCTCTGTTCGACGATATTTAACATCGTCGATCTTTGTTCGACGATAAATGAGATCGCTGACCGAGAAGGATAATCTAGCACTATCTGGATACACCGAGCTCCGTTCGACGATTCATAACATCGTCGATCTCCGTTCGACGGAAAACAAGAGATATTTGAATTCTATCTGGAGACGACGAGCTCCGTTCGATGATCTTCAGGAAAATTGTCGAGCACAGTTCAGAGACAGAGAAAACCTATAGACACTAGGAAACTCAAATTTTTAACCTAGTCTTTGTCAATTTTTAGGTTTTTAAGATCTTGGAACTTAATTAAGACTTCCTCAATCTAACATTCCTAACTGATTAAGGAAGAAAGTATGTTTCTTTTCATCCTAGGGTTTGGTGAAAATATCTCCCCTTTATAAATCAGTTGAGATGTATTCCAATTCAATTTTATTTTTATCTACATTATCCCTTAAGAAATGATGCATAATCTCTATGTGTTTTGTCCTACTATGGAGGACTGGATTTTGAGCTATGGAAATAACACTAGTATTATTACAGAATATTTTTGACTTCTCTAAGTTGTAGGCATAGTCTAGGAGCTAATTTTGAATCCATAATATCTTTGAGCAACAACTACCTGCTGCCATATATTCAGCTTCAACAGTTGATGTGGACATAGATGTTTGTTTCTTGTAAAACTAGGAGACAAATCTGTCACCAAGAAACTGACAAGTTTCACTGATGCTTTTCCTGTCTACTCTACATCCAGCATAATCAGCATCTGAAAATCTAGTTAAATCAAATCCTGAATCAGCTGGATACCAAAGACCTAGTTTTGGACAACTTTTCACATACCTAAGAATTCTCTTAACTAATGTGAGGTGTGACTCACTAGGGATGACTTGGAATCTAGCACATATGCATGTAGCAAACATTATATCATGCCTACTAGCTGTAAGACACAATAAGGAGCCAATCATTACTCTATATGTGGTCTGATCAACTGATTTCTCATGTTCATCAGCATCTAATACATCATTAGTAGACATGGGTGTTTTCAAGATGATCCATCAGACATACCAAACTTCTTAACCAATTCTTTTGCATACTTGGTTTGAGAAATAAATATGTCATCAACATTTTGTTTAACTTTCAATCCAAGAAAGAAGGATAGCTCACTCATGCTACTCATTTTAAATTTGGAATGCATTAGGTTAGAGAACCTTTTACACAAATTTGAATATGTAGAACCAAAAATAATATCATATACATAGATTTGTACTAGTAGGATATTGGACTTATGGGTTCTAATAAAAAAAGTTTGGTCTACTCTACCCCTTTTAAAATCATTTTCCAAGAGAAAGCAAGTTAGGGTCTCATACCATGCTCTAGGAGCTTGTTTGAGACCATATAATGCTTTATGCAATTTATAAATAAAATCAGGGTGAGTTAGAGAGATAAAACCTGGAGGTTGTTTTACATAAACTTCTTCCTTGATATCACCATTGAGGAATGCACTTTTGACATCCATTTAATATACTTTGAACTTCTTGTGAGCTGCATATGCTAGGAAGATTCTTATGGCCTCCAACCTTGCAACTGGTGCAAAGGTTTGGTCATAGTCTATGCCTTCTTCTAGAGAATATCCTTGAGCAACCAGCCTTGCCTTATTTCTTACTATAACTCCTTGATCATCTAACTTGTTTCTGAATACCCATTTTGTTCCAACAATGGGATGATTTTTTGGCTTTGGCACTAGCTCCCAAACTTTGTTTCTTTCAAATTGATTTAACTCATCTTGCATTGCAATGATTCAGTTTGGATCTTGTTCTGCATCTTGTATGGATTGAGACTCAATTTGAGAAAGAAAGCAAGTGTGCATCAGATTTTGATTGATTTGGTTTCTGGTTTGCACACCAACTGAGATGTCTCCAATCACTTGGGAGATTGGATGATCTCTTGATGTTACTATATCAGCAATGGGTGTTGATTGTTCACCAACCTGTGCTATTGTTTCCTCTTGTGGAACAACAACTGGCTCATCATTTTGATTGTCATCATGACTTGCTAAAATCTGGCTGTCATCTTCATTTTCACTGCTTTCAGCTTCCTGTTGAGTGGATGAAGGTGATGGATCTTTTTCAATGATATTCAGCCTGTCCAAATTCTCTGATAGAGAGTGTACCTGCAAAGGGTCTATGGTAGAAGTGCTCTTCTCCTTGTAAGACATATTAGTTTCATCAAAAGAGACATGCACTATTTCTTCAATTTTATGAGATGATTTATTATAAACCCTACATGCCTTATTGATCATGGAGGATCCAAGAAACACTCTTTCATCAGCTTTGGCTTCAAATTTTGCTAAGTATTTCTTGTCATTGTTATGAATGTAGCAAATACAACAAAAAATTCTAAGATAATCAACTTTAGGTTTCTTTCCTTTAAGTAGTTCATAGGGAGTCTTACCATTTAGTTTATGTATCAAACTCCTATTAAAAACATAATTTGAAGTGTTCACAGCCTCTGCCCAAAATGATAGAGGAAGGTGAGCATCTGTCAACAATGTTGTGGCAGATTCAATAAGGGTTCTATTCTTCCTTTCAGCTACTCCATTCTATTGAGGAGTTCTAGGAGCTGAGAAAGTATGCCTGATCCCTTCCTTCTGACATAACTCTTGCATAAGAAGAGAATCAAACTCTGTCCCATGATCACTTCTGATTAGGGCTATGTGAGTATTGAACTCAATCTGTATACATTTGAGAAACTCTGTCAAATATTTGAAGTTATCAGACATCTTTCTCAGAAAGAACACTCATGTGAATCTAGAGAAGTCATCTAAAACTACTAAAGTATAAGATTTCTCTCCTAGGCTTTGTACAGAAATGGGTCCAAATAGATCCATATGTATTAAGTATAAAATCCTAGGTGAATCACTCTTATTAAGTGACTTAAAGCTATTTTTAGTTTGTTTGCCTAATTGATAAACCCTGCAGAGTCCTTCCTTATGTAGGGGCCAGAAGGTAGTCCTCTAATAAGGTTGTCCTTTGATAGCCTAGCAATGGTTCTAAGGTTTACATGTCCTAATCTTTTATGCCATAATTCATTAGGTTTGCTAAGAGAATTAAATAAACAGATGTCTATCTTGGTTGAATGAAAATCTACTAAATAGATGTTACCTCTTTTGTTACCTGTCAACACAGTTGTGTTGTCTTCTGATTTGATGATGCATGAAGACTTGTTGAATGTAACCTGGTAGCCTTCATCACATAGCTGACTGATACTGATAAGATTGTGCTTTAGTCCTTCCATATATGCTACCTTCTTAAATGTTACTGATCCTATTTGGACTGCACCATATCCTTTGGTCTGTCCAAAGTTAGAATCTCCAAACATGACTTTGGGTCCATGTTTAACCTTGAGGGATATTAGGTTATCCTTGCTTCCAGTCATGTGCTTGGAGCACCCACTATCCAGATACCAATGTTGGTCCATGGTTGGATAGGTCTTCACCTGCACAAATAACAGTTCATTTGTTTTTGACCCAGTTTACCTTGGGTCTAGCTTGATAACCCTTGAAATTAGAAATGAAAGACATCTATGGTTGACTCTTATATCCTTCTGGATGATATCTCCTAGGAGGAATTATCCATTTAGTATAAGGGTTGAACCCTTGAGATATAGGATATCTAAAATTAATTTTTGACATACCTCTTGAGAACTAGTCGTATCTCTGAGCTCTGTACGACGATCGTGGAACTGAGTTCGATGATCTTGGGTCAGATCGTCGAGCTCCGTTCAGCGATCGATCTTGCCTGTGTTCAGAGATCAGAGATCGTCGACCTGAGTTCAACGATTCAGCATGAAATCGCTGAGCTCCGTTCGAAGATCGCCGAGCTCTATTCGACGATTTCTGTTGAACTTTGTTCTTTTTGGGTAGATCAGAATTTTTTCTAACTACCTCTACAACTCCTTTTCCTTTATCAGATATAAATTTAATGAGAGTTGTTAACACAATAGCTTGGCTGGATGAAGCACCCAAGCCCAGTGTACTATTGAGTCTCGAGTTCACTGTGCTTGTGATGTCCATCAGTTTGATACTTCTCCCATTGAGGGATTCTTCAAACTTCTTGGCCTCAGATAGTTAACTTTTTAGTGAAGCTATCTGTTCCTACAACATTCTAACTCTTCTGAGAGTTTGAGGTTATCTAAACTTAAGGTACTGTATTTAGATAATTGATTTCTGAGAGAGATAATTTCTTTCTCAGACTTAAGTAAATCTAAACACAGTGCTTTAAATTCAGACTTGAAGTCCTCGGAATTAAAATCAAAAGAACTAATTACCTGGTCTTCTTCCAACTCTAAGTCAGATTCAGATTCAGATGCATGTTCTGAATCAGTGTTGTTTTGAGATGCATTGATTGCCATCATGCAAAATTCTTTTTCTTATGCATCATCCTCATCATCACTTGAACTTGATGATGCATCAGATTCTTCTTCTGTTTCACTCCATGTTTCAGCAATAAATCCTTTCCTTGTGTGCTTATTCTTGCTGGAAGAGGATCTGTCATAGTGATTTCTTCTGGAGTCTTTATCTTTTCTCTTTTCTCTCTTGTCCTTCTTGTCTTTTTTTTACTTTCTGGACAATCAGGCAGTATGTGGCCTGGTTTCCTGCAACCATAATAAATAATCTCTTTATTATTTGATTTATTATACCTTGGCTTTTCTTGGCCTGTGGATGACCTTTTTTGAAGTCTTTCCTGGCCATTTTGTAGAACCTCTTGGCTAGGAGGCTCATAAGTTCTTCATTGCCTGTGACTTTATCTTCAGGCTGTTCTTCTGTTGCCTTGAAAGCAATTGACTTCTCCATCCTGACTGCTGGAGAAGTTGTCTTCTGCTCTTCTTCTCTATTTTTGATGAGCTGTTCATAAGATTTGAGCTTGCCCAATAGAGCTTCTGTAGTGATTTCATTTAGACTTCTGGCATCCTTGATGGGCCAGATCCTTGAATCCCAAGTGCTGGGGTAACACATTATGATTTTGTCATTTATCTCTGTGAGAGAGATCTCCTTATCCAATGTCTTGAGTTCACTGACAATCAGACTTAGTTTGTTGTACATGTCAGCTACTGATTCATTTTCTGCTTTCTTGAAATTCTCATATTGAGTGATAAGATGAGATCTCCTATCTTTTCTCTCATCAGCTGATCCTAATATAATCTCAGATAGTTTGTCCCAAATCTCTTTAGCTGAGTTGCATTCAGCTACCTTCTGCAAGATTTCATTAGACATTGTTTGAGCTATGATGTTCAAAGCTTTAGCATCAGCAACCTTCCATTTCTTTATATCAACATCTGTTCCTGAAGGTGGTGGAACAACATTTGTACTTGTGCTTGCAGGAGGCTTGGGGCAATCTGTTAAAACAGAATTAAAGATATCTTCATCAATGAAATTCATGTATATTCTAATCCTTGCCTTCCAAAGTACAAACTTGGAGAGATTGCACACTGGAGGTCTGATGCTAGTATAATCTTTGTTCTGTGCCATGAATTTAGATTAAAATAAATAAAACAAAAAAACCCCTCTATTAAGGATGGATCTTAAGAGAGATCTTTTGGTTCAGGTGTTAGCCTGTGTGAACAACCAACCTCCCTCTGATACCAATTGAAAGTGAGTGTAAGATCAATCCTTCACTCTAGAGGGGGGTGAATAGAGTGTTTTAAAATAATTTTGCAAATATAAAAATTATTCTAGCAGTGAAAGACTTAGTTTAGTTAGTGTAGAGTGTTTGACAGAAATCAAAATAAAAAAACTACAAGAGCAAATCCACAGCACACAACAAATAAAATAGCAAACAAACAGAAGACACAAGGAGCTATAGCGGTTCCCCAAAACCTGGGTACATCCACTCTTCTACCACCCTTGGTAGGAATCCACTGCAGGATGAGTTGATCAGGTGTCCTGGCTCCAATGAGCTTTTGATAAGGTGCTCAAAAACCAAACCAGATTTTTTGATCAGGTGTCGTGCCACCGCTGAGTTTTGATAAGGTCTTAGAAACCAAAGCAGAACTTTTGAAGGGAGTTCAAAAAACCCTTTTACGGGAAAGGAAAAAAGAGAAATGGTGAAGTTGTCTTCTCTGTCAACAATCAAAGAGAAGCACAAGTGGATGAGATGTTGTCAAAGCTCCCCCTGAGATTAGCAAGAGTTCAGGAACTGGAAGCTTTGCAAGGGTGATAGGTCTTCAGTAGAAAGAATGCTCCAGCAGAAGATGATTTCAGCTTGAACTGAAAATATTTGTTGTCTGGAGTGTGAATGATGAAGACTTGAGAAAACTTTTAATCAGCAAGAATCAGAAGGAATAGGAGCTTGTTCTCTGTTCAGTGTTATTGAACTTCTTCTCTTTTTCTTCTGTCTATCTTTGTTTCTTCTTCAATGAATAATAATATGAAATCCAGTCTTCAAATCTTATAGATAGCCGTTAGCAAAATCATAAATGCTTTCCTAAAAATGACAATTGTCTCTGGAGGAATAACCTAAATAACATTCCTTCTTTGTTTTCTTGAAACTTGCTCCAGATTTAATATAACGGCTAGAAATCTTCTTCAATAAATGCTCTGACTTGAAGAAATTTGAAATCCTTAACAAACTGACAGAATTCCAGAAATTGTCAATCTCAAAAGATAATCATCGATCTGAGCTCAACTATCGTTGAACTGAGCTAAGAGAGATTGGAACTGGGCTTAAACAGAAAGCATCGATCTGAGCTTAGCGATCGTCGAACCGAGTTCGACGCCTCGTCGACCTGAGCTAAGAGATAGTCGAACTGGGTTCGACGCTTCGTCGATCTGAGCTCGACGACAAGTTGAACTCTAAAGATGGGCTTCTCATCTGAACGAAAAGGTCTTGGAGAAAGCTTCAAAACTAAGTCCTAAGCCTTAGAACTTAACTAGTTGACATGTACTTTATACAACAAGGTCAAAGCAACAATCCTATAGACATATTGATCCTGACCCAAATTAGTAATAGGGTGTTCCAACATTATCTTCTTCTACTTTCCCTTAATTTTCTTCATCTTCTTCTCCATAATCTTCTTCTCCTGTATTTTTCTTATTCTTCCCCATAATCTTCTTCTTCTCTTGCCCCAATCTTCTTGCTTTTTCCTAATCCTCTTACTCATCCTAATCTTCTTCCCCCTCTCAATATTCTTCTTCTCCCCTAATCTTCTTTTTTGTCTCCCTAATTTTCTTTTTCTCCCTCATAATATTCTCATCTTTTTTATCGCCCCTCTAATCTTCTTCTTCATCATAATCTTATTCTCCCCTTATAATCTTCTTCCTCTTCTCTCCCTATAATTTTCTTCCTCTTCTCCTCCTATATTCTTCCTCTTCTCCCCACTCATTTTCTTATTCTATCACCCTTATCTTTCTCTTTTTCTTCCCCCATATTCTTCTTCTTCTTTCCCCTAGTCTTCTTCTTTTTTTACCCCAATACTCTTCTTCTTTCACCTAATCTTCTTCTTCCCCCTAATCTTCTTCTTCCCTAATCATCTTTCTCCATATTCTTTTTCTTCCATAATCTTCTTCTCACATAATCATCTTCTTTCACAATCTTCTTCTCCTAATCTTTTTCATCCCTACTCCTCTTCTTGCTCATCTTCTTCTTCTACAATCTTCTTCCCCTAATCTTTTTCTTCCCTACTCATTTTCACTAATCTTTTTCCTTAATTTTATTCTTTTCTTGTCTTCTTCTACCCTAATTTTCTTCTTCTCCCCTAATCTTCTACTTCTTCTTTTCCCTTATCTTTTTTCCTTCACCTAATCTTCTTCTTCTCACTACAACATTTTTGGTCTTTAGCAACATCTGACATGACAACAGTTATAAAAATATTGCCTAAACTTTGTTAGAGAACAGTTTTTAAGTGTTGCAATATGTTTACATATTTAGGCAACACTTTCTGTGCAACATTCAAAAACTGTTCTCTAATCCTTTACAGGGAACATTTTTGAAATGTTGAGCTTGAGGATTCATTTTAGGCAACAATTATGATATGTTGTCTTCTTAAAAATTAATTTGCAATATTTTAAAAGTGTTGCCTAAATATTACTTTAAGAATAACCAAAATTATTATTCTCTCACGCCAAATTATTAATTTAAAAATTATTTTTATAAAAACTATATTTCTAATACATACACAAACCCTCGATAATCTTTTCCCGACTCCACACTACAAATTTTTTATTTAATAGCCACGTTTTTTGGCGACGCTTTAATCGTGACTCCATATTTATTGAGACGTTTTTAAATGGGTCGTTGTTAATTTTCTATATACCTACCCGGGATTTTAATTAACTTATATCAGGATTTTAATTTGTTGGAGTTATGGAACACTTCTGATCCTCTTGTTTCTCACATCGGGTTTGCTCACGTGAGCTTAGAGGAATCGAAGTGTGAATCCTTCAGACATATCCGGAGCCGACGACAGCGGGGGTCCGGGGGCGGCAGCCCCCGACGGAGGTCCCGCTGTCCGGACAGTGGGCAGGGGTCCAGGGGACAGCGTCCCCGGTGGGGGCTCGGGGGCAACGCCCCCGAAACAAAATCAGTTTTGGGTTTCCCAGGTGTGCGGATATCTGCTCGTTTTCCATTCGAATCGATATTTAATTACCTTAATTCCCCAAAACAAAAAGAGCAATGTTATAAGCACACCATCAATCGCTATTAACACACAAATTCTAACTTTAAAAAAGGGTATTGTTATAGACAAATCAAAATTGGCTATATACAAATCAATATTTTGAAAATTTTAGGCCCTTTTTATCTTTATACTATAAGGAAGGAGAAAATGGGCTTGGTGTAACATTTTTTGGACCATAATATCCTCCAAATGGTGTAACATTTCTTTGAACATACTACCCTCCTAAACTCATTTTTTTAAAGATGCTGGACTTTTCGGTCATTTCTTGCACTCCAGCACTATTCCATCGCCTCAAAATCCCGCTACCTCTGCTTCTTTAGCGATTCACGATCGTTCTCAAACCCTACTCAATGGACGAAGCCCCACGCCATTGCTGTTTTTCCCCACCTCAAAAACACGATATCTGTGATTTCTTCTGCGCAGATAGGGCATCCAGCCGGCAACCTTCCTCCAGGCATCGCAAGCACCATCTCCGACGCTTCCGGATCAGCGAACCGGTGGGTCGGCGGCCCTCTTACGACATTCTCAGCATGCCCGACTGCCTCTACATCCCCCTTCCTCGCTTCCCTGTTTACGCCAAATCCACGGCTTCCCTATTCCCGCTACTCCTTCACTGATCTTCGGCGTGCTCTCTCCGCCGCCGGTGCTTTCCGGAACTACAGCACGGTACACCTTCTTCCCTTTTTCTACCTTCTGCAGATCTAAGTCATTTTCCTCTTGGATCTCACCAATGTCACAACCCCTTTCTTCTGCTCAGATCTCCGGTGTGTTCCAGATCTCCGGTGTGTTCCTTCCGGATCTCCGGCTTTCTTCTTCTCCACAGATCTCCTTGCGTCTATTTGGAAGTAAGACCTTTTCATTTTGTGCAATCTATTAAGCCATATGCCGCATACCAATTAAAACTTAGTTTGATGAGTTATGAATTCTCTTTTTCTCTGTTTGGTCACTGTTACTTCACGCCATGATTTCTGTTCTAGGTTCAAAATTTTTGAATCATTATTTTTTAAAAAACAGCACATAAGGTGTTTGTTCTACTGTCTAAATGAGCCATTTCACCTTCTGGCGTGCTCCTCCTACTGCGAAACTCCTCACTGTAAGATACTAACATTGCTTTTTTCCATCTGTTTTGTTGTTTGGTTCTTTACTCATCTGCCGGTAGAACCATTTCTCATCTATCGGTGCTTTATGGTTCCAATTTTTTGCCATGTTTTTTGCAATTTACTCCTACAGCCAAACTATTAGGTTCCGTTGTATGCTTATGTTCTAACTATCATCATGTTATTTGCAATTTACTAATTGGATTTTATCCTCCGTATGAATTAGAAATATTCTTTGTTTTCTACTGCCATATTTTTTGCAATTTACTATTGCCATGTTTTCTGCCTTTCCCCATCAGCTTGCATTATTCTAGAAGAATCATAAACATGTTTATTCTCTTGGTTTAGGTCATAAGAAATGTGTTCATTATGTCAACTCTCAGAAATGTGTTCATTCATTATTGTAAATATATTTAACACTTCTTCTTGAGTAGGATTAGATGATGAATTTGGTTGCAGTTTTTTGCCTTTTTCATTTCTATGGTATTTAACACTTCTTCTTGAGTAACATATTTATAGAATGCAAATCACCAACCATGTCTACTAAGAAGTGGATGGATATGTGCCATAATCACTTTATCCTAATTTGTGCCGTCAACATCTAGAACCATACACAAACCTCCAGTTTTTGGCCTATGATTTGTGCTTTTAGTTTTTTATGTCGTTCCAGTTATTAATATACTATTGTTGTTTAGTTATCCATGCTTATTTTGCCTTTTTCATTTCTATGGTATTTAACACTTCTTCTTGAGTAACATATTTATAGAATGCAAATCACCAACCATGTCTACTAAGAACAGAAAGGATATGTGTCATAATCACTTTATCCTAATTTGTGCCGTCAACATCTGGAACAATACACAAACCTCCAGTTTTTGGCATATGATTTGTGTTTTTAGTTTTTTGTGTCGTTCCAATTATTAATATACTATTGTTGTTTAGTTATCCATGCCTTGCAGGCAATGAATTTCTTTGCGGCTCTTCTATTACGGCCAATGTCCGAGGAGAATGCAGTTTGGTATGTTTTTCTATTTTAATCTCTTGGGTTGAATATGGGATGCTTAGGTTTGTTTATAGGAATTTCTATAGAAGTTGATTTTGTTTCATGATGTTCAGTTAGTTGTTCTCATAAAAATAGTTCTTTAATACATTTCTATCATTATGCATAAACTGTATTTTTGATAATTAAGAATTACTCAAATTCCTCATTAACTGAGTTAGAAAAATATTTATAATATTGTATGATTTGATTTAATATGGTTTACAAATAGAATTACTCAAAATTTTCACTCTGTATGATACAATCTCTGGAACATGCTTCTTATTTGGAGGCCGCAAAATAATTTGTTATTGTGCCAGTTTATTTTGATTTTTTCCACTGGCTTTTAATTTGTATGACATTGATCTTAAGACATAAAGAACCCTAAGCCCCATAGCCACATATTTTTCCACTGGCTTTTCTCTCATCGCAACGCTTTTTCTATTTTTGTTACTTTGTTTATGAACCCTAAGCCTATATCAACTGAAATGGAATGGACTTCTTTTTCTAGATCATAGAACTGGACTTCGTTCATCATAAAACTAAACTTGACTTCTTTTTGTAGATCTGAAACCAATCATTGTTAATTTGTTGTTGTTAATTTGTTGCTGTTAATTTGTTGTTGTTAATTTGTTGCTGTTAATTTGTAGATTTGAAACCAATCATAGAACTGAACTGGACTTCTTTTTGTAGAACAAGCATCTAAGAAACCACATAAACAATCATCTATGAAACTGGGGAAGATCTTGATTGTCTTGGCAAGCTTGCACCCACGTGATTTTTTTTAACTTCTTGTTTACTTTTCTACTTTCAAATTTCAATCTCATAACCCTCTTAAGCATATATAAAATACTTCTGATCACATTACATTATCTAACTGGTTGGTTTTTGTGAGTTGAATGTGAATAAGTGCAAGTTATTGAAATTTTTTGTTGCCTTTTGATTCTGTTTCTATCATTTTAATTCGAGCAAGACGACAAGAAACCTTATGGCCATGGATCAATAAAACCATGACTGATGAAATCGGCTTGCTGGACTGAGTCAAAGTAGTTAAACAAAGTTCACTTTGGGGTACGTAGGCAAGGTTTAGCAAGAAAACAACTTCTATTCAAGGATTTCACCTTCTTTTGGTTTGGTTCTCTTAACATTACTCTAACCTAATGTAGTTATGCTAGATAGATCCAAAGCAATAGAAACAATTGTATGTTATAGCACATAGCCACATATTATCATATGCTCAGTATATAAACTGCATTTGTAATAGATTATGCGCACTCTCTTAACGTATTCAATGTTCTAATTATTTGAGCAGAGTTGAAAGATTGAAGCGCGGATTTGGCATGCGAGCTCCCAGAGTTAGCACTTGATCCAACTTTTCCTATTTCTGCAGCTTATGTCCAGAAAGTTTGCTTAATACTAGCTTTATGATATTTATATAGTGGTGGTCTAATCTATAGTGGCATGATGTCAGAAGGAAAAGATTGCTCTTTTTATGTTGTTTTGTGTTCTGCTTGATTGCAGCAACCTTTAACTTAATATATCTAAGTGTTTTGAATGTAATCCTGCTCTCTATTTCCATCATTGCTATCTTATGGTCTTCTTTCTTTCTTATAAGTTGCTATGGCTAGCTGAGCAATCATAGTCCAGCTTCTCCATGATTTGAATCAGACCTGGAATGATTGCATCTTGAGAGGGCGGGCTTCTTTGATTTTAAAGAAGAATTTTGGTTTCTTTGATGCTTGTTTATGCGGTGATTTGAAACCAAACATGGCCTAAATTCAGCGTGCTGCGGATGCAAGCCCCTAAATTTCAGCGTGCAGTGCAAGCCTCTGAATTTCAGATGCTTGTTCTACAAATTAACAGCGTGCTGCAGGCCCCTGAATTTCAGTGCAAACCAATCATAGAATTGAACTGAACTTGACTTCTTTTTGTTAATTTCAGCGTGCTGCAGGTGCAAGCCCCTGAATTTCAGCGTGTAGTGCAAGCCCCTTAATTTCAGCGAGCTGTTGGTGCAACACGCTGAATTTCAGCATGCTGCACCTGCAGCTCGCTGAATTTCAGGGTGCTGCACCTGCAGCTCGCTGAAATTCAGCGAGCTGCACATCCTACTCTTTGAAGTGCTGAATTTAAGCGAGTTGCATATGCAGCTCGTTGATCTTGATGTCATTATATTTATATATATATATATATTATTTTACTGTGCAGAAAGTTCTTGATGTTGGCCGGGATCGGGAAGACAAATGCGGAGTTGCAATATGATCGATGACCCCATTTCATGAAGACCATTTGATGTTTAAGTTGATTTAGATAATTTTGTTTGTGTACTGTAATATTTAATTATTTTGAGGTATTTTGGTAAATTGTGATGTTAATGATGAGTTGTTAATTTAATGATAAAACATGTGTAACATTAATATTCTAAATGAAAATATTTGTCTTGTTAAATTGTTATATATTTATGCGTTATAAAAAATGTCTCATGATATAACATGTATGTTTTTGAAGTTTTAATTTATTTTCATGTTTTTTTTTAAAATTTATATTTTTTTATTAATTAAATAGTTTTGGCAACATTTATTAAATGTAACTCTAAACATTTTGAAAATGTTGCAATAGGTCCATGTAAAAACTGTTGCCTTTACTAGGGATATAGGCAACAGTTTCAAGTAATGTTGCCTAAACATGTGAAAACTGTTGCCTTAGGTCTTTGGTAACATGGGCATAGGCATACACCCATATGGCAACAGTTTTCAATGTTTTGGCAACACTTTGCAGTTTTAGGCAACAGTTTTTAAATGTTGCTAAAGACCAAAAATATTGTAGTGTCTTCTCGCTAAACCTCATCTTCTTCTTCCCCTCTAATCTTTCTCTTCTTCTTCTTTCCTCTGCTCATCTTCTTCTTTATCTTCCCCTCAAATCTTCTTCTTCCTTCACTTTCCCTCTAATCTTCTTCTTATTCTCTAATTTTCTTCTTCTTCTTTCATTTAATCTTCTTCTTCCCCAAATCTTGTCTTCTTCCCCCTAATTTTCTTATTCTAATATTCTTCTTCTTCTCTTTTATCGCATGCTTCCTCTTCTTCTTTCACTTAATCTTCTTCTCTTTCTTCCCTTAATCATCTTATTCTTCTTCTTCCCCTCTAATATTATTCTTACACCCAACTAATCTATTCTTTCGCCTTAATCTTTTTCTTCCCTCTAATTTTTTCCACTTGTTTTCTCTCCTAATCTTCTTTTTTCTCTAGCCTTGTTCTTCCCTTAATCTTCTTTTTCCTAAATCATCTTCTTCCCCTAATCTTATTTTCCTAGTCGATCTTATTCTTCCATCCTAATCTTCTTCTTCCCCTAATCTTCTTTTTTCCTATAATCTTATTCTCTTTCTTTCCCCATTTTTTTCTTCTTCCCCTAGTCTTTTTATTCTCCCCTCTAATCTTTTTCTCGTCATAATCTTCTTCATCTTCACCCCATAATCTTCTTCTTTCTCCATAATCTTCTTCTTTCCCTAATATTTTTCTTCTTCCCTTTAATCGTCTTCTTATTATTTTCTTCTTCTTATACTTCCCTCCTAATCTTCTTCCTCCAAATCTTTTTTTTTTGCTCCCCTATTCTTCTTATTCTTATCTTCTTCTTTCCCCCATTCATCTTATTCTTCCCTTAAATCTTATTTCTTCTTCTTCCTCAATTTTTTTTCCTCCTCCTCAATTTTTTTTCTTCTTCCTCCTAAATTTCTTCTTCTTATTCTCCCCATAATCTTCTTCTTCTTCTTCTAACCTTCTAATCTTCTTCTTCCACCTAATATTCTTCTTTTCTCCCCCTCCCCTCAAATCTTTTTCTTTTTCACCAATCTCCTCTTTTCCTCCCTCTTAATTTTGTTCTTCTCCCTAATATTCTTTTTCCCCTAATCTTTTTTCCCTAGTCTTCTTTTTCTCCCTAATTTTTTTATTTCCTAAATCTTCTTCTTCTTCTTCCCGTAATCTCCTTCTTCCTCCATAATCTTCTTTTTCTCCCTAATCTTCTTCTTCTGCTCAAATTCACTTCTTCCCCACTAATCTTCCTACCCTTATCTTCATCTTCTTACCCACTAATCTTCTTCTTCTCCCTAAATTTCTTCCTTTTATTTTTCTTCTTATACTTCCCTCCTAATCTTCTTCCTCCAAATCTTTTTTTCTTATTCCTCAATCTTCTTATTCCTCTCTTCTTATTTTCCACAATTAATCGTCTTCTTCCCTTAATTTTTTTTCTTCTTATTCCTCCAAATATTCTTCATCTTCTTCCTCCTAATTTTCTTCTTTTTCTTATTCTCTACTAATCTTCTTCTTCTTACCCTCTAATCTTTTTCTTTTTTCCCCATAATCTTTTTCTTTTTCCAACTAATCTTCTTCTTTCCTCCCTATTAATTTTGTTCTTCTCCCTAATATTCTTCTTTCCCCTTGTCTTCTTATTTCTCCCTAATTTTTTATTCCCTAAATCTTCTTCTTCTTCCCGTAATCTCCTTCTTCCTCCATAATCTTCCTTTTCTCCCTAATTTTCTTCTACATTCCCTCGAATCCACTTCTTACCCACTAATCTTCCTCCCTTATCTTCATCTTCTTCCCCCTAATCTTCTTCTTTTCCCTAAATTTCTTCTTTTTCTTTTTCTTTCCCTTAATTTTCTTGTTCCCTTTTATATTTTTCTTCTCCCTAATCTTCTTCACCCACTTCTTCCCCTTAATCTTCTTCTTTTGTAATATTCTTTGTCCCTATTTTTCTTCCTTCCTATTCTCCTCCTCCCAATTCTTTTTCCCCTAATATTCTTGTCCACTAATCTTCTCCCTCCTAAACTTCCTCTTTCAAAATCTTTTTCTTTTTTGATCTTTTCTTCATTCCTAATCTTTTTCTATCGTAATCTTGTTTTTCTTTCATAATATTTTTATTCTTCTCTAATTATCTTCTTTTCCTCTATTTTTTTTTCTTCTTCTCCCAATCTTCTTCTTCTTCTTTCAACCTAATCTCCTTCTTCTTCTCTGTTAATATTTTTCTTTCAAATAAATCTTCTTCTTCTTCACCAGCAATCTTCATTATATAATATTTTTACCCTAATCTTCTTCTCTCATAATATATTTCTTCTTTATCTTCCTGCATAATCTTCTTCCGCTTCTTCCCCTTAATCTTCTTCCTTCTAATCTTCTTCATCCTCCTTAGCAATATTTTTCTTTGTCTTTAATTTTCTTCTTCTTCCTCATAATCTTCTTCTCTTCTTCTTTCTCATAATCTTTTTCTTTCTCATAATTTTCTTTTTCCCTACAATCATCTTCTTTTTCTTCTAATAATTTTGTTTTTCTTTGTCATTTTCCCTTTATTTTCTTTTTCTATCCCAATCTTCTTTTTCTCTCTCTAATCTTTTTATTCTTTCCTTATCTTCTTCTTTCATATTCTTCTTTCTCATATTCTTATTTTTTCCTAATCATCTTCCCCCGTAATCTTTTTCTTCTGTATTCTTTTTCCCTAATTTTCTTTTTTCCTAATCTTCTTCTTCCATTGTCTTTTTCTTCGATTCTCTTCTTATTTCTCAATCTTCTTCTTCTCTCATAATCCTTTTCGTCTTTCTACACCTAATCTTCTTCTTCTTCCCCATAACCCTCTTCTTCTCGCCCTACCCTTCATCACCTTCTTCCCCTCTAATTTTCTTCTTTCCATTAATCTTCTTCTTCCCCTCATATCATCTCCCTCCCTCGAATAATCTTATTCTTCTTCTACCATAATCTTCTTCTTCTTCCCCCCTAATTTTCTTTTTATTCTCCCCGTAATCTTCTTCTTCCCTCCTAAATGTTTTCTTCTTCCCTAATCTTCTTCTCCCCAATCTTCTTCTTCCCTCCTAATATTTTTATCCTCTCATATCTTCTTCTCCCCACTAATCCTCTTTTCCTCCATAATTTTCTTCTTCTTCCTTCATAATCTTCTTCTTTCCTCCTAATCTTCTTCTCCCCACCTAATATTCTTCTCCTCCCTTACCTCTTCTTTTTTCCCCTAATCTTTTTTTATCCTCATAATCTTCTTCTTCTTTCCCCCTAACTTCTTTTTCTTCTTTTCCCCCTAACTTCTTTTTCCTCTCCCCCTTAACTTCTTATTCTTCTTATTTTCACCTAATCTTTTTCTTCTTCTTCTTTCCCACTAATCTTATCCTTCTTCTACCCTAATTTTTTCTTCCCTCTAATCTTTTACTTACCCCATAATCTTTATCTCTCTATTAATCTCCTTCTTCTCACCAATATTCATCTTCTTCCTCTCTCAAATTCTTCTTCTTACCACAAATCTTCTTCTTCCTCCCTAAACTTCTTCTTCTCCTTCTTCTTCTTCTCTACACAATATTCTTTTTCTTTTTCCCCTATATTTCCCCCTTTATATTTTTTATTCTCCCCTAATTTTCTTCTTCTTCCCCCTACTCTTCTTCTTTCTCCCAATCTTTTTCTTCTTCTCTCCCCAAATATTTTTAATCATCTTCCCCTTAATCTTTTCTTCTTCATCATCTTCTTCTTCTTCTTCTTTTTCTTCTTCTTTTCTTCTATATTCTTCTTCTCCTCCCTTATCTAATCTTATTCTTGTTCTTCCCTAATCTTCTTCTTCTTCTTCCGCCTATTTTTCTTCTTCTTGTTCCCGCTAATCAATTTTCTTCCTCTACTTCTTCTCCTAATCATCTTCATTTCCTTCATCTTCTTCCTCTCTAATCTTCTTCTTGCTCCTTTTTCACTCTAATCTTTTTCTTCTCCTCTAATTGCTTCTTCTTATTTTATTCTAATCTTCTTCTCCCCCTAATCTTCTTCTCCCCCCCACAATTCTTCTTCTTTTTCTCCAATAATCTCATGTTTCCTCTTCTTTTATCCCCTAATCTTCTTCTTCTCCCCAATCCTCTTATTTTTTCCCTCCTCTAATCTTTTCTTGTTCCCCCTAATATTCTTATTTTATCATAATCTTCTTTTCCCCTACTTCTTCCTCTTATTCTCTTCCCTAATCTTATTTTTTCCTCTAGTCTTCTTTTTCTCCTTAATCTTCTTCTACCTCTAATCTTCTTTTTCCCTATTCTTCTTCTTCCCCCTAATCTTTTTTTTCTTCTCCCTAATCTTCTTCTTCTTCCCCTAATCTTCTTCTTTTCTTTCTTTCCCCATAATCGTTTTCTTCTTCCCTTTATCTTTATCATCTTCTTCTCTTTCTCCTTCTTCTTCTTTTCCACATAATCCCCTTCCCGCCCTAATCTTCTTCTCCCCCCAATCTTCTTCTCCCCCCAATCTTCATCTTTTCCCATAATCTTATTATCCCCTAATTTTTTTCTTCTTCCGCCTAATCTTCTTATTTTCCTCTCTAATCTTCTTCTCCCCCCTAATATTTATCTTCTTATTTCTCATAAATTCCTTCTTCTTCTCCTTAATCTTCTTCTTTTCTTTAATCCTCTTCTTGCTCTTCCCTTCTAATCTTTTCTTTTTCCCCCTATTCCACTTCTTTTTCTCTAATTTTTTTCTTCACTAATCTTCTTTTTACCTAATCTTCTTCTTTCCCAATCTTCTTATTCCTATTCTTCTTCTTTCTTATTCTTCTTTCACTTATTTTTTACTTCCCTAATGTTCATTCCCCCACAATCTTCTTCTTCCCCAATCTTTTTTTTCTTCTCTAATTTTCTTCTTTCCTAATCTTATTCTTCTTCTCCCCCTAAGCTTTCTCTTTTTCTTTCCTCCTAATCATCTTCTTCCACCACCCCCCTATTTTTTCTTCTTCTCGCCCCTTAATGTTCTTTCTCTTCTTCTTCCCCAATAATCTTGTTCGTTTTCTTTTTATTCCCTTTACTTTCTACCTCTTCCCCTTATTTTTCTTCTTCTTCTTCTCCCATTCTTATTTCTCATCCCCCTAATCTTCTTCCCCCTTCTAATTCTCTTCTTCTTCCCTACTCTTCTTCTTCCATAATCTTATTATTTCCCATAATCTTCTACTTTCCCAATTTCCTCCTCTGATGGTCTTCTTCTCTAATATTCATCTTCCCCAAACTTCTTCTTCTTGCCCAATCTTCTTATTCCTTATTATTCCTCTTCCCTAATTTATTTTTTTTTCTTCCCCCTGATATTCTTCTTATTCCTTCCTAATCTTCTTTTTTTCCCTTAATCTTCTTCATCTTCTTCCTCTTAATCTTCTTCTTCCACCCTAATATTTTTTTTATTCCCCCTAATTTTCTTCTTCTTCTCCCTAATCTACTTCTTCTTCCACCTAATCTTTTTTTCCCTCTAATCACCATCTTCCTCTTCTCTAATCTTTTCTTCTTATTCCCCTAATCTTCTTCTCCTCCTAATCTTCTTCTTCTTCTTCTATATACTTCTTCTTCCTCCACATGTTCTTCTTATTCCATTATCTTCTTCCTATGCAATCTTCTTCTTCTTCCGTAATCTTATTTTTCTTCCCCTCTAATATTCATATGCTTCTTTCCCCCAATCTTCTTATTATCCCACCTTACTTTTATAATTCTTCTTCCCCTTAGTCTTCTTCTTTCTTTCTCCTAATCTTCTTATCAATTTTCTTTTTCTTCTTCTTCTTATACATCCCCCTAATCTTCTTCTTCTTCTCCCTCTATTCTTCTTACTTTTCTTTTCTTTTTCCCCTAATGTTGGAGCCAAAATTGACCTCAACGAATGTTCAAAATAGGGGTGCAGCCAACACCTACTTCTCTCAAGCTCCGCCCCTTGACTGATTGTTAATGACCTAGGACTGACCCAAAGCCTCAGCAGGGAGGTCCCACCTCACACCCAGAAGATCTCTGAGAGCTTCCCCTCGAAAGCCAAAAGCTGGGCTGGGAGCTCCTCAGAAAGCACGAGTGATTCAGAGAAAAATGAGAGTCTGCTTTCTAAGGAGACCCTGTGGGTCTATTTATAGTCTTTTGCTGACCTGAAGTTACTGGAATACCCCTGGCAGGTCTGCCAATAGCCAAATCCCGTTGTTTGTAAAGTACTAAAAGCAGCCCCTGGGGGGTATAAGGGTAATTTCACCCGAGGGCAATTAAGTAATTTTACCCCGAACCCTGAGCCCCACTCGGGGAGAACTCTATGCCGGGAACCCTCTCGCCTTCATTTGGCGGGAGCTAAAAAGAGTGTCGAAAGCCTCAAGCTGAGCCGGTCCCGCCTTCTGCGAGACGCAATCCTTCTCGCCGACTCTGCCGGAAGCGGGTCCCGGCTGACCGATGGTGAACGCTCTCGTCCTTTTCCAGAAGGGAGCTCCTCTGATCTTGACGTTGTCACTGCTGGACGCGACGTTGAGTGAGTGGAGCTCATTCAGCGCGGCGTTGAGACCACTCAGCGCCTTCTCGCCCGCTTCTGGTCGTGGGTGGGATCTCGCCTGCTCCGGCGCGAGAGCTCTTCTGGTCTTCAGGCCCAAGCTAGCCCGAGGCTGGTCCAACCCCGACCCTTGATGCCTCCGGGTCCTTCCCAATGAATATGGGTTGTATAGGGACCTCCCCTCTAACTTTGCTAAATTACTGACAGCACCCCTCTTATTTTTAAAATTACAAAAACTTCTCCTAAAGTTTTTATTTCATTACAAAAACTTTCCCTGAAGTTTTAATTTCATAACATCCATGCACAAAAACACCCTCCTCGATGAACAGTATCTAGAGAGGTATTTTTCTTCATTGATGCAATGAAATAAAAAGATCAGGAGAGGTTTTGGTAATGAAATGAAAACTTAAGGGGAATTTTTTGTAATTTCAAAAATAAGAGGTGCTCTCACTAATTATGCTAGTTTACAGGAGAGATTTGGGTAATTATTTATATATATATACATATATATATATATATATATATACATATATATATATATATATATATACATATATATATATATATATATATATGTATATATATATATATGTATATATATACATATATATATATATATACATATATATATATATATATATATGTATATATATATATATATATATATGTATATATATATATATATATATATATATATATATATATATATATATATATATGTACATATATACATATATACACTCACTTGATCAATGCTCAGCCCTCTCCAGGGTACTACCCAAGTTTCAGTCTCCGCCCTGTGGCTTTCTATCAAGGATTCACCAATCGATGGGGGCCTCAGCACCAATTGGTCTCCAGGGACCACTCATCACTCATCATCTGGCTCGACAAAAACTCAGGTGCTTCACCAAAAAAAACAAAAGTTTTCATTTTGACTCAAAATGAATCTCAAAACGAACATAAATTTTCGTTCTACAAATGAAAAAAAATGTTTTTTTGAATCAAAACAAAAACATTCAAATGAAAACAGTGCAATGAAGGGAGCCTGACTCTTTGAAAACATCACCAGGAAGCGGATTCAAGTCCATCCAAGCTTTTCAAAACGGCTATTTTGCTGCTTCCATCATGCTCCAGAGGGGCTACACTGCAGGGGTTATTACCGCATTCTATGTGAGTAGCAATCAGGAATTTGCAAATCATTCATAAAGAAGTTGTCTTTCATTTTGAGTGGCTGTTTCTTTGTTTAGCTTTCCAACAATGAAGCTCATCCTGGGTTCCACGATGAGGTGGATATGGAGTTCTTGGGGACGAAGCCGGGGGAGCCCTACACGCTTCAGACTAATGTGTACGTGCGAGGGAGCGGCGACGGGAGGATCATCGGAAGGGAGATGGAGTTCGACCTCTGGTTTGATCCGACCGCCGCCTTTCACAACTAAGCCATTCTGTGGAACCAGAGAGAGATCATGTAAGTATATATATGCGTATGAAGTTGTTCTTTAGTGAGCTGAGGGGCTTTTGTATTAAATTGTTAGAAACTGGTCCACCTTAAGAACCCTTCCAGCTCTAAAAGATTCAATAGCTTCCATTATTGAGCATCAGAAGTGGTGGTGAATGGCAAACAAGCTGGTGATTTTAGGTGGTCCTGC
Source organism: Platanthera zijinensis (assembly GCA_039513925.1). Classification (NCBI taxonomy): domain Eukaryota; kingdom Viridiplantae; phylum Streptophyta; class Magnoliopsida; order Asparagales; family Orchidaceae; genus Platanthera; species Platanthera zijinensis. The sequence goes on from CM077080.1 coordinate 47,245,484, forward strand.
TGTATATTTCCTCACACATTCTCTTGATAATGAGGGCAGGGGCTTTATGATATAGATGTGTTAAATAAATTCTGTCAGGTTTGCCCATCAACAAATCTGGGATTTACAGCTTGGCAGTCAGATTACTTCTTCATTTGTCTTAAAAGCTGAGAGGTCTTTAAGGGATAAAATTGGATAGTGATGAATTGCTCATTTTTAAGTTCAATCCAGCCTGAATGGGACTAAAAAAAGTAAATTTTAAGGCCTGATTGGAAGAAAGTATAAAAGCTGAGAGCTTTTTCTGGGATAATGTTGGATAGTGATGAATTCCTAATTTCTAAGTTTAATCCAGCTTGAATGGGAATAAAAAAAATCAATTTTAAGGGCTGATTGGAAGAAAGTATGAAAGTTGAGAGCTTTTTCTGGGATAAAGATTTTTTTTTTTTGAGTTATAAATGTACAAGCACCATTAGAATTTTAAGAATATTAAGCATCAATAATTACATCATTAAGTAACAATCAATCAAATAATATACTACTAAATAAGTAGACAAGACTAACACACGGTGATAAAGTTGGATAGTGATGAAATCCTAATTTCTAAGTTCAATCCAGCTTGAATGGGAATAAAAAAAAAAGTCAATTTTAAGGCCTGATTGGAAGAAAGAATAAAAGCTGAGAGCTTATTCTGTGAAAAAATTGGATAGTGATGAAATCCTAATTTCAAAGTTCAATTCAGGTTGAATTGGAATAGAAAAAGTCAATTTTGAGAGCTGATTGGAAGAAAGTAAGATTTAGTTGATCCTAATTCAGTAAATAGATGTTCAATTCCTGGCATTATTTGGTTGATTTACAACCTGAAAACTGTTTGAAGCAAGTGGGATTTCTAAATCCTTAAATCCCACAGCCTCAAATCCGTTATGTTCTAATATTGTGCTTAATAAACCGTGCTAGATCTCGGATTAATGAAATTTAGGCTTTAAATAAGCCTAAATTCACCTCAAATTCTCCTACTTAACTCTCCTTTTGCCTTTCCAGCGGGCAAGAAATGCACCAACAAAATATTTTTTTGTCAAATCCAATCAAAATTCAATCTTGCTAGGTTGTGTCATTCATACATTTAGGCCTCGTTTGGCGCGGGGTTTTCCCCCTCTCTCTGCTTGCACGGCGGGTAAACAAATGGCCGGCGGCGGCGTTTGCCGTGTCTGCTCCCGCCGCGCCATGAAAAATGGAGCAAAAAACACCGTTTCAATCCATTGCCTCCCCCTCCAGTTCGAACGGCGGTCCGTCTCCTCCCGCCACGCCAAACGAGGCCTTACTAAAATTACATATTTATCAGATGCAATATTCAAACGTGTTTTTTTTTACCAACATATTGTGTGCATGCTGGGCTGAATGTAATGTGCAGATTCTTTGTGGACGATGTGCCGATCCGGCGGTACCTGAAGAGGAGCCCGGAGACGTTCCCGCTGCGGCCGATGTGGGTATACGGATCTATCTGGGACGCGTCTTCGTGGGCGACGGATGACGACAGGTACCGCGCCGACTACCGCTTCCAACCCTTCGTGGCGCACTTCACGCACTTTGTCGCGCGCGGCTGCACCGTCTTCTGGCAGCCACGCTGCCGGCCGCCCGCTTCTTCTCCGTCGGGATTCGGCCTCAGCTGGCCCTAGCACGCCGCCGTGATATGGGCGCAACAACGCTCTCTCGTTTACGACTACTGCCGTGATCCCAAGCGCGACCATTCGCTCACCCCGGAATGCCGAAGAAAAAGATGGCTATGATGAATTTCATATGGATACTTTCTCAACTTTATCCCCCTTCTATTTCTCATGCCAGCAAAAAGAATGAAGGGCGGTTTATGCTTTCCCTGTTGAAATTTCAACATTTGGTAATATTATGTTATGTAAAGTGTGCAAATTGTTTGTTTTGTCTTTGCAAAAAGAACAAAAAAAGATTAGATTAGTTAAATTGTTGGAAGAAATAATATAGATTGTAAAATGATTATTATTCATTTGCCTTCAAAGTTGTCTCCCTCGGGATGTGTTTGGTGCGGCGTTTTTACCCACTGTGAGTTTGGACAAAAACGTCGTAGTTACAAAATGTGTTTGGCATGACGATTCCTATTATCGCCGCTATCAAGAAAAAAGAATATTTTGAACATGAAAGTAGATGAGGTCGAGAGGTGTGGTTGGATGTTCAAGTACGGCGGTTATATGAAGGTGACAACATCAATTGCAACAAACTGTTTTGAAGAAAATCCTGATCCATCATTCTTAGCAGTCGTAGTACGAAAAATCAAGAAAAAAAATACCTGCTGCAAGAAGCATCGTTCAAAGACATGTACGGAGAGAATGAAAAAATTGAAAAGAAATGCACAAAGAAAAGAAATATGGAAAACAAAGGCATGAAATTGAAATTTTCTCATTTATTCGTTGCATATATATTTTTATTTTTAAATGTAAATAACAAATCATTATATGTCAACTTAACAAATTAATAGTGTTTATGGGGTCTCCCTTCATTTATAGGAATTCTTGGTTGCGAATAGACGAAATTCTTACATCCTCCACTAAGTTAGTGGGGGTCATGGGGCCGAAGTGGGGTTGACCAAAGTCAACCCCACTAACCCATGTTGGAAACCGTCCCCAACCGCCACATACACACCGTACACGGCAAAACCGCCGCGCCCCGTGGACGCGCGCACGCAGCCGCAAGGGGCCACGACTGGCCTCCTGGTTAGCCGTCGCCGCGCCTTGCAGTTGCCAGGTGCTCCGGTCGGCCGCCAGGGGCTGTGGTTGGCCTCCCAGCTGGTCTCTGTCGTGCCTCGCGACCACACGTTCGCGGCCCCGACGGCTCGCGGCCGGTCGCGGCCTTGTCTCTTGCTGGCCTCCTCGGTCGGTCGACCATTCCTCCCGGGGACACCCCCTCCTTTGAGGGCGAGCGGTCCACCGGCCTCCTGCCGGCTGAACCTCCTCCGATCATATTGTTGGCTGCCGCGTAATTTCTACCGTTCGATCGCTAATTAAGCACCTAGTAACCACCCGTCATGGAGGGTGGGCGTGGGGGTGCGCATAGCCAAAATTAATATTTGGTGTGTGTATAACGAGTTTCTTAAAAAGTGCGCCATAAATTATAAGAAAATAGCATACAAATAACACATAAAGCGGTTATGGTCTGTGGATAACCGCGTAACCATAATAACCACATATGGAGCCTATAAATAGGACCCAAGAGCCTCCTTCATTTTCATCTTCTTCTCCTGGGATCTTCTCCTAAAATGTTCTCCTCTCATTTTGCCTCATACGCCCGTGAGAGCTCCTTAAGGAATCCCTTGAAATTCTCTTTAGTCTTCGAAAAATCCTTTAAAGACATTCAAATGCCTTTGAAGGTCTTCGATCGTCTTCGAGCTCCCCTCTGAGGTTCGACCCTGCGCACACTCCACCTTGTGCATGATACGCCCAAAATAAATTTTACGTATTAACGCAAGTGCACATGTCGGACCAAGTAATATAAAGTGAGTTAAGATCGTTTGTACGGAGAAGTGACTAATTTAGCGCTCACAGGTACTAACTATACCTTTTCTTTAAATTTAAACATGTTGATTTAGAGTGGGTTTTTGACCATGAAAAATTTAAAAGAAAAACACTAACAAAACTAAACAACGCTTACTTAAGAATTCTTTTTATCAAGTTGGAAAAATAGTTTCGTACGTTGATTTAGTTTGTTTATTGTGATGAGTTTTAGAGTGATCCTTCATGAAATGTTTAATTACTATCATGCAACGATTTGAAAGCGGACGTTATCATCTTTCGATCTCCTAAATCCGTTTACCCTAATTCCCCTATTTATCTCTAACTTAGGTAGAAAAAGAATAACATAAAACATACAAATCAATGTTGCTAATATAAGATGAAATCTCTTTCTTTCTTTATGCTATATTGAAATTTATGTTACACGTATGCCACTACTCTCTCAATCTTGCAGCACAGTATAAAGATGAAATTTGGCTAAAAATTTACGTGGCTCCTCTCTCGAATTTTGTCGCGCAAAAGAAATGATTCAACCCTAAAATAATATAACTCCTCTCTCTAATCTCGCCATGCAATTTAAAAGAAGAATAATTAATCCAAAATTTCCACAAAATGAAATCATAAATCCAATAAAAATAGTTTTTCAAACAATCATAAAAGAAAAATTAAAATCTCAACATCACAATAAGTCAAAGTACTCTCAACATACAAGACCTAAATATTTAGTTCATGATGAAATGATGAAACCACACAACAAAAAAGATCTTACTAGACAATATTATAAAAGTTTAAACGTTGTAGGAATTTGTGTTTAAATCTCGCTTCAGAACATTCTTTCTTCTTGTCGGCGTCTCCAAATCCTAGCCTCTTTTTCCTTCTCCAAGATGATGACTCTCTAAATCTCGTCTCTCTATTGAATTTTGTGTGTTTTTTTTTGTATGAGATTCCCCTATAATAAACGAGCAGCCCTCTCTCAATAGATGCATCCTTTCATATTTGAGTTTGGAGCAAAATTCGAAATTCGAATTTTAAATCCGTCAATAACTTGTTGTAACAACTGATAACAGGTTGTTGTAACAACTGCACGACCAAAATTTAAGTCAAACTTTTACTTTTCCGGTTCGATTTTCACGACATTTCTAGTAAGAAAAACATAAGCAAAATAGCTCAATTGACTATAAATAAAATAAATATGAATTTATGTATATTTATACACATTTAAATAGTTTCTTCTCATTTATGACAAATATTAAGTAAAAATAAGGAACTAGATAAATTCTTTTTGGGAAATTATCACACCTTCACACTTAAACTTTTGCTAGTCCATAGTAAAGATAATTCATATCCTTAATTTGGATGAAGAACTAATATTAAAATATAAATTCAAATGATCTTTTATTCTTAAGAAAATTAATCAAAACATACTCAAGAAATTCGCTTTACTTAACTGATAAGCTTACCAATCAAATCAAAAGACCTCAATCATTCACAATTCCATTAGTCAAATAAAAGATAAAGCTTGAATAAAAATCTCAATGCGGTGCGTGCTCTTCTTTAGAAATAATTTCCCATCAGACAATACTTTTTAATAAACCTCCTCATTTATTGAAAAGGGTAAAAATATGCTAAGTTATTTTGATTTAACCTCCACAAGAGTTAGTAGTTCAATTGAAAATCATATTGATTTTGGCTTGGTTATGAATTTATGGATAAATTTTGATAGTAAAATGATAATTCCATAGTTAATAATCTTAATAATTCACCATATTATAGGGTTTATCAACATATATTTTTAACATTTTCTATTCATAGTTTGGATCATTATAAGTATAAGTGCACATATCTAGGCAACATATAAATATGATGTTTCCTTTTTTTAAAAAAAATCATTGTTGAAATCATTCCAAGTATGCATTCACATACATATGTCGTATATCACTATGACACACTTTTTTCCCACTTTTTTCATCATAGTTGTGATCATTCTAAATGTATACATATACTAGGTAACATATAACTATGAAATTCAATCATTTTTTATAAAAATTAAACATCCATAAATGATTAATTTACTAAGACACAACTATTAGGAATATATGGAAATTAAACATGAAATAATGTATATATATAAAAACAAATTCAAATTCAAATGTTCTAGTGTACGATCAAAATGGAATAACTATCTAAGCTCATATCTTGGCTTATATCATTAACTCAATTCTTGCTCACCCCTCCCATTATTTTTAGAAGTCAATATCAAAAGATTGTCTTGAAAGTAAAATAAAAAATTATGCATAAATTGCTTAATTGAGCTTTATCTAAATTTTTTTTACTAACTTTAAATTCATTAATTGAACTTTTTGAATTGGTCAGCCATACTAATTAATTATCATTGAATATATCTAGAATAACCTATTGATTAATTAAAATGAGAATTAAGATCATTCAATTTATGGTTATATAAATTATTCTTTATCCAAATGGTAGGGTTATAACACCCTCACCTCCACACTTAATTTCTTCGCTAGTCCCTAATAAAGATACTTTTTATCATCAAAATACTCGAAAATAATTTTACTAATAAACACATAGTCATACAGAAGAAAGTAATTGAAATATAAATAACTTCCCTGAATTTGGAATGCTAATAACTTTATCAAATTGTTCTCAATATAACCTCAGTTTCATAGAATTTCATTCCTCTTTTTCTTAATGAGCTTCATCATTAAAATTCCTATAAAACCTGTAAACAAACAATTCTATACAATTTTTCAAATTAAACTGCTCAATTGATAAGCCAAATGAAAGTACAGTGTCAACATCATGCGATATGTTAATATACGGGTATCATAAACAGTACAAGAAATAACCAAAATAAAGTAGATGCAACAAGGTACATATGACATATCACAATACTCATTTATTTTGGTCTGCATGTCTTACATCCTCAAAATATACGTAGATCAGAACATGAGATATATTTTTGTCGGCATTCATGAATATCATCAAATATCATGAATCATAACAAAAACACGGCATGATTATTATATAAAACTTTGCCCTTACTTATTCCTAATATCATTCATGATATTAAATCTGAATAACAATAAATATCAAAGGATAAACATTAGGGGATATCATGCCTCAGTTAGCATATCACAAAATTAAAGTGCGGGTTAGAGCAAAACAATTGCCACAAGTGAAGAAGAAAAAAAGAAGAAGATTATTAGGAAAAAGAAGAAAATTAGGGGAAAAAAAGAAGAGAAGAATATTACGAGGAAGAAGTAGAAGATTAGGGTGGTGAAGAAGAATATTTAGAGGGAAGAAAAAGAAGATTAGGGGGGAGAAGAAGATTAAGGAGAAAAAGATGAAGAATATTAGGGAGGAGAAGAAGAAGAAAAATAGAGGGAAGTATAAGATTAAGGGGAAGAAGAAGATTAGGTGAAAAAAAAGATTAGGGTGAAAGTAGCTGAAGATAAAGATTAGGAAGAAGAAGAAGATTAGTAAGAAAGAAGAAAAAAAAGATTAGTTCGAAAGAAGAAGACAAAGAAGAATATTGGGGGGAGGGGAGAAGAAAAAGAGGATCAAGGGAGAAGAATAAGAAGATTGCTTCTAAAGAAAAAGAAGATTACGAACATATTGGCCGATATCCACAACACTGGGGAAGATTGAATAAGAAGAAGATTAGAAAAGAAGAAGACGACGAAGAAGAAAGAGATTATGAAAGAAGATGATTGGGTAGGAGAAGATTAGGGTGAAAGAAGAAGAAGAAGATTAGGTTGAAAAAAAAAAGATTAGGGAAAAAAGAAGAATAGCGGGGAAGAAGAAGATTATGGTGAAAAATGAAGAAGAATGGGGGAGAAGAAGAATTGGTGGGGAGAAGAAGATTGACATGAAGAAGAAGATTATAGAGGACAATAAAGAAGAAAATTATGGAGGATGACGAAGATGATGATTATGGAGGAGATGAAGATTAGGGGAGAAGAAGAAAAACAGGGGAAAAGTAGAAAATTAGAATGAAAGAAGAAGATTGTAGTAGGGGAAGAAGAAGATTATAATGAAAGAGGAGGAAGAAGAAAATTAGAGAGAAAGCGAAGGAAGAATAAGATTATGGAGAAGAAGATGAAAAAAAGAAGATGATTAGGGGAAAGAGAACAAGAAAGATAAGAGGGTAAGAAGAAGAAGAATAGGATTAAGAGGAAGAGTGAGAAGATTAGGTGGACGAAGAAGAAGAAGAAGAAGATTAGTAGAGAAGAAGATTGGGGAAGAAGACAAGTGAAGAAGAAGATTAAGAAAGAAGATTAGTGAAGAAGAAGAGTATGAAAGAAGAGATTTAGGGGGAAGAAGTAAGGGAAGAAGAAGAATAAGAAAATTAGGAGAAAAGAAAAAGAAAATTGGGTGGTGAAGAAGAAGCATGAGATTATGGGAGAAAAAGAAGAAAATTAGGGGAAGAAAAACAAGATTAGAAGGAAATAAGGAAAAGATTAGAATGAAAGAAGTAGAAAATTAGAATTAAAGAAGAAGAAGATTAGAGGATGAGAAGAAGAAGATTAGAGAGAAATCGGAGGAAGAAGAATATTAGAGAGAAAGAGGAGGAAGAAGAAGATTAGAGGGGATAAAGATGATGAAGAAGAAGATGATTAGGGGGAAGAAGAAGAAGACAAGGAGGATTAGATGGGAAGAATAAGAGGATTAGGGGAAGAAGAAGATTAGGAGGAGGAAGAAAAAGAAGAAAATATTGGGGGAAGAAGAAGATCAGGGGAGAAGAAGATGGGGGAAGAAGAAGACAAGGTAAGATGAAGATTAAGGAAGAAGATTAGCGAAGAAGTAGAGTGGGGAAGAAGATATTAGGGTGGAATAAGATTAGGAAAGAAGAAGATTGGGGAGAAGAAGATTAGGGAAGAAGAAGAAAATTGGGAGGAAAGAAGAAGAAGATTAGGGGGAAGATGAAGAAGAAGAACAAAATTAGGGGAGATGAAGAAGAAGATTAAGGGGAAAGAAAAAGAAGATTACGGAAGAAGAAAAAAATTATAAAAGAAGAAGAAGGTTAGGAAAGAAAAAAAGAATGAAGAAGAAGATCGAAGAAGACATAAATTGAAGAGAAAGAAGACGATTAGAAAAGAAGAAAAAGAATAAGAAAGAAGAAGAAGATTACGAAAGAAGAATTAGGGAGGAGAAGATTAGAGGGAAGAAGGATAGGAATGAAGAAGAATAAGGAAAAAATATATTAGGAAAAAAAGAGTAGGGAGAAGTAGAAGATGAATAGAGCGAAGATGAAGAAAATTAAGAGAAAGAAAAAGAAGAAATTTAGGGAGAAGAAGAAGATTAGATGGAAAAAAGATTAGGACAAAAGAAGAAGATAAGGGGGGAGAAGATTAGGGGGGAGAAGTAGATTAAATGAGAAGAAGAATATTAGGGTTTGAAAAAGATTAAGGAGGAAGAGAAAGAAGATGAAGAAGACTAGGAGAAGAAGAAGAATATTAGGGGAAAACATTAGGGAGACAGAAGAACACTAGTGGAAAAAATATTAGGGAGGAAGAAGAAGAAGATTAGGGAAAAGAACAAGATTAAGAGGGGGAGGAAGAAGATTATATGGAAGAAGACGAAGATCAGAGAGAAGAAGAAGAAGATTATGAGGAAGAAGAAAAAGATTATAGGGGAAGCAAAAGAAAATTAGGGGGAGAAAAAGAAGAAGATTAGAGGAGAAGAAGAAAAATAAGAAGAGAAGAATAAGAAGAATATGGGAGAAGCAGAAGAGCATTAGGTGGAAAGAGGATTAGAAGGTAAGTATAAAAAGAAGAAGAACAAGAAGATTATGGGGAATAAGGAGAAGAAGAAGATTATGGGAAATACGGACAAAAAAAGATAACGGGGGAAAATAAGAATAAGATTAGGGGGAGAAGAAGAAGATTATGGAGGAAGAAGAAGAATATTAGGGGAAGGAGAAGGAAATTAGGGGGGGACGGGAAGAATAAGATTATTGAGAAAGAAGATTTGGGTGAAGAAGCTTTGGGGAAAGAATATTATGAGGAAAAAGATTATGGAAGAAGTTTACAAAAGAAGAAGATTATGAAAGAAGAACATTACAAAAGAAGAAGATTACAGAAGAAGAATATTACGGAGGAAGACGAATACGGAAGAAGAATATGGAGGATGAGAATTTGAAGGAAGGAGAATACAAAGAAAGGAGAATAAGGTGGGGGGGACAAAGATTACAGAGGAAACAAGATTACGGAAGAATAAGAATACAGAGAAAGAAGAATATAAAGGAAGAAGAAGAAAGAGCATACAAAGGAGTCTTTGGAAGTAGTTGTAGTAGAAGAAGAAAAGTGAGCTTATGAAAGAATAAGAAGAGATAGCCTATGAAAAAAAGGAGCCTGTGAAGGAATAAGAATAAGAATAAGAGGGAGCCAATAGAAGAAGAAGAAGAATAAAATGGAGGCTATGGAGGAAGATAAAGAGAGAGCATATGGAAGAAGAAGAAGTGGGAAAAAAAGAAGAACAAGAAGTCGATGGAGGAAGAAGAAGAGAGAACCTATGGATGAAGAAGAATGAGAACCTATGAGTTCAGTACGTTGAACTCTTCTTTGTTAGCTTGATCAGTTCACGATAGTCAATGCATAGACATAAGAATCCATCATTCTTCTTCAAAAAAGGATCTATGCAATCTAGGGAGACATACTTGGGCGTATATAGCCTTGCTTTAGCAATTCCTGTAACTGAACCTTCAGTTTCGCCATCTTCTTTGGCATTATACGACACATTGAGCTTGGCAATGGTTTCGCACCTAGAAATAACTCAATCATGAGGTCAATCTCTGGTTTGGGTGGAAGAAACGTCACACAAATTGGACTTTGGCTCTAAAACCTCTGACATCGTAAAGAATAATTCTCCGCCATTCCGAACCATCTTGACTACTTGGAGAGAAGACATAGATATCTTGCTCAATCCTCGCATACCCGCAAACTTAGTCTTGCGTTTGGTGTTTTGCCAAGTATGACTTCCTTTGAGTTGAAATCAATGCATGCACGCTGCTCCGAGAGACAGTCCATGCCAAAGATCACATTAAACTCAAATATCGACAGTACAGATGCTTCCAAGCCAAAATCATGACTTCTTATCCACACCTTATTACAAAACTCTCTACCCACATCACCCTTTACCCTTAAGGCAGTGTTATCCAAATCTCATAGTAATTTCTATAGTTATAACACCAATCCAAGAACAGAAAGGGATACTATGTGCCTAGTCAAAAAGAGTTCTTATCGGCCTTGTGAAAAATAGGTTCAAACCTAGTTTGTACATATAAAGCATGCATTCTTATATAAAGTAGAAAGTACAGTAGTCTATTACAGCTACTCCCTTATTCATCCTTGTAATGTCATTTTATTTTTCTTTCGCCAAAGGGCCATTACGACAGTCTTGAGCATAATGTCCCCCTTTGCCACACGTGTAACAAGTAAGTGGAACTCGCCTTGCAACTGCTCCAGACTTAGCCTTTTTGTCCACGAAACATCACTACTACACTCTCGGGCAATGTGTCCTAACTTGCCACAAGTAAAGTAAACATATGAACCACACCTTGTTTTTGTTCCTATGATAGTGGAAGAAGTTAACTCTAACAAACTAAACCACTTCTTCCACTTGCGACAGTTAGATTTTGAGATGTTCAGTACTTTGAATTATGCAGGAAGAAGATTAGGTGAAGGAGAATAAGATTAGAGGGAAGAAGAAGATTAGGGGGAAGAAGAAAATTATGGGAGAGAAGAAGATTACGGGCAAGAAGATGATTTGGGGGGAAGAAGAATATTAGTGGGAAGAAGAGAATTAGAGGGGAAGAAGAAGATAAAGATTAGGGGGAAAAAAATTTAGGGGGATGAAGAAAAAGAAGAAGAGTAGAGGAGAAGAAGAAGATTATGAGGGAAGAAGAAGAATAGGGGGAGAACAAAAGGAAAAGATCAGAGGGAAAGAAGAAAATTAGTGGGGAGAAGAAAAATAAAAAGAAGATTTGGGGGGGGGGGGCACGAAGAAGAATAAGAAGTTTATTGGGAAGGATAAGAAGAAGAATATTTAGGAGCAAGAAGTCGAAGATTAGGGGGTAAGAAGAGAAAGACTAAAGAGGAAGAAGAATATTATTAGAAGGGAAGATTAAAGATTAGGTGGAAGAAGAAGGTTAGGGAGAAGAAGAAAATTAGGGAGAACAAAAAGAAGGATATTAGAGTGGAAGAAAAAAATAGGGAGAAGAAGAGGAAGAAGATTAGGGGGGAAGAAAAAGAAGATTAGGGGGAAAGAAGAAGATGATTAGGGAGGAGAAGAAGATTAAGGGGAAGAAGAATATTAGTGAAGAAGAAGATTATGACCAAAAAAGAAGAAGATTAGGGAAGAAGAATACTAGAGAAAAAAAGATTATAAGAAAATAGGATTGGAGAAAGAAGAAGATTTGAGGGGGGGGGGAGAAGATAAGGAAAGTAAAAGTATGGGGGAAGAAAAAGATTAGAGAAGAAGAAGATTAGAGAAGAATAAGATTAGAGAAGAAGAAGAGAATTAGGGAGAAGAAGTAGATTAGGAGGAAGAGGAAGAAGAAGACGAATATGGGAAGAAGAAGAAAATTAGTGGGAATAAGAAGAAAAAGAAGAAGATTATTGAGGGAACAAGAAGAAAAAGAACATTTGGGGAAGAATACAAAAAAGATTAGGGGAGAAGAAGAAGATTATGGAGAAAAGAAGAAGAAGATTGTGGAAGAAGAAGATAGAGAAGAAGAAGATGATTTTGGGGAAAGAAAGAGAAGAAGGAGATTAGGTGAAAAGAAAAAATATGGGATACGAAGATTAGGAGGGAAGAATAAGACTAGGGAAAAGAAGATTAAGGGAAGAAGAAGATTAGGGGGGAAAAGAAGATTAGCGAAAGAAGAGTACTAGGGGAAAAATTAGGAGGAGAACAAGAGGAAGAATATTGGAGTGAAAGAAGAAGATTACTGGGAATAAGAAGAAGATTAGAGGGGGAGAAGAAGAAGAGGATTTGGGGAAGAAGAAAAAGATTAAGGGGGGAAGAAGAGAAATCATGAGATTAAGGGAGAAGAAAGATTAGGAAAAGAGGAAGATTAGGGGAAGAAGAAAATCATGAGGGAAGAAAAAGATTTGAGAAAAATAAAAAAATTAGAGAACAAGAAGAAGCTCAGAGAGAAAGAAGAGGAAGCTGAAGATTAGAAGGGAAGAAGATTAAAAAGAAGCAGATAATTAGGGGGGAAGAAGAAGAAGATAAAGATTAGAGGGAAGATGAAGATGATTAGGGAGAAAAAAGAATATTAGGTGGAGGAAGAAGTAGAATAAGAAGAATATGTGAAATTAAAAAGAATAAGAAGTTAAGGGGGAAGAAGAAAAAGAAGATATGGGGAAAGAAGAAGAAAATTATAGGGAGAAGAAAAAATTATGAAAGAGAAGAAGAAGAAGATTAGGGGATAGAAGAATATTAGGGGAAAATAAGAATAAGGAGGAAGAAGAAAATTATGGAGGATGAAGAAGAAGATTAAAGAAGAGAAGAAGATTGGGGGGAGAAATATTTTGGGAAAGAAGAATATTAGGGGGGAAAAGAAGAATATTGGAGGCAGAAGAAGATTGGGGGAGAAGAAGAAGATTAAGTGAGAATAAGAAGAAGATTTGGGGGAGAATAAAAGACGATTAGGGTAAAAAGAAAAAGATTAGGATGGAAGAAAAAAAAGATGATTAGGGGGCAAAATAAGATTATTGGGAAGAAGAAAATTAAAGAAGAACATGAGAATAAAGGGAGAACAATATTTAGGGGGAATGAAGAAGAAAAAAAGATTAGAGGTGAAGAAGAATAGGGTGAAGAAGAAGATTATGAGAGAAGAGGAAGATTAGGGGGTAAAAAAAAGAAAAGATTAAAAGGGAAGAAAAAGAAAATTAGGGAGGAAGAAAAAGAGGATTGAGGAGAAAAAATAATATAAAGATTATTGGGGAAGAAAATGATTAAGCGGAAAAAAAAAGATTATAGGAGAATAAGAAAAATATTAGAGAGGCAGAAGAAGAAGATTAGAAGGGTAGATGAATATTTGGGGGAAGGAGATTAAGAGAAAAGAAGAAGATAAGGGAGAAGAAGAAGATTAGGGAGAAGAAAAAGATTAGGGGGAACAAAAGGAAGGATATTGGGGTGGAAGAAGAAGAAGATTACCGGAAGAAGAGGAAAAATATTAGGCAAGAATAAGATTAAAGGAGGAGAAGAAAATTATGGGGAAGAGAAAAAAGAAAAAAGGATAAGGGGAAAGAGAAGAAGATTAAGGGGAAGAAGAAGAAAGTAAGAGGGAATAAGAAGAAAAAAAAGAAGATTATGGAGGGAAGAAGGAAAAAAACATTAGGGGGCCGAAGAGAAGAAATATTAGGGGAGAGAAGAAGATTACATGGGAGAAGAAGATCCGAAAGGAAGAAGAAGATTAGAGTGAGAAGAAGAGGATTGGGGAAGAAGAAAATTGAAGAAGAAGAAAATTATGGAAGAAGAATAAGATACATGAAGATTACGAGGGGAAAAAAGATTAGGATGTATAATATTATGGTGGAAGAAAAAAAGATTAAGAGAAAAATATAGGAAGAAAAAGAAGAAGAATATTAGGTGGAGAGAATGAAGAAGGAGAAGAAGATTATAGAGAAAAATAAAATTAGGAGGAAGAAGTAGATGAAGATGTGGGAGGGAGAAGTTGAAAAAAAAAATTGGGGGGGGGGGGAAGAAGATTAGGGGGAAAAGAAGATTAGTTGAGAAAGAGAAAAAAGAAGAAGAAGATTAGGTGAAAAGAAGAAAGAAATTAGGGGGAAGGGAGAAGAAGAAGAAGAAGAAAAAGATCATCGTGAGAAAAAGCAAGAGATTATAGTGGAGAAGATGAAGACGAAGGTTAGGCGGAGAATTTTAGGGGAAGATGAAGAAGAAGAATATGGAAGGTGAAGAAGAAGATAAGAGGGGGAGAAGAAGATTGAGAGGGAATAAGAAAATTAGGGGAGGATAAGAAAATTAAGGGAGAAGAGGAAGAAGATTTGGAGGATATTAAGAAGAAGATTAGGGGGAAAAGGAAAAAAATATTAGGATGGAAGAAGAAAAAGATGATTAGGAGAAGAAGTTAATTATTGGAGAAGAAGAAGATTAGTGGAAAAAGAAAATTAAAGGGGAAGAAAAACATGAAGATTAGGGGGAGAAAAAGATTTAAAGGGGATGAAGAAGGAGAAAAAAATTAAAAGGGAAGAAGAATAGGAGTGTAGAAGAAGATTATTAGGGAAGAAGAAGAAGATTAGAGGGAGAAAAAAAATTAGAGGGGAAGAAGAAGAAAATTAGGGAAGAAGAATAGAATTAGTGGAGAAGAAGAAGAAAAAGAAGATTAGAGGGAGGAAGAAGAATAAGAAGGAAGTTTATTGGGAAAGAAGAAGAATATTAAGTACGAAGAAGAAGTTAATTAGGGGGAAGAAAAATAAGATTAGGGGAAAAGGAAGATTAGGGGAGAAGAAAAATATTAGAGAGGAAGAAGATGAAGATTAGGGGAAATAAGAAAAATTAGGGAGAAAAAGAAGATTAGGGCTAACAAAAAGAAGGATATTAGGGTGGAAGAAGAATAAGAAGAAGACTAGGGGAAAAGGAAAATAATTAGTGAAGAACAAAATTAGGAAAGAAGAAGAGAATTGTGAGGGAGAAGGAGATTATGAGGAAGAGGAAGAAGAAAAAGAAGAAGACAATGAGGGGAAGAAAAAAAGGGGGGGGGAGAAGGAAAAAATATTAGGGGGGAAGAAGAAGATTCAGAAGTAAGAAAAAGAAGATTAGAGAAAGAAGAAGAAGACGATTGTGGAAGAAAAAGATTATGAAAAAAGAAAATTAGAGAAAAAGAAAATTATGGAAGAAGAATAGAAAAGAA
The DNA here is from genome assembly GCA_039513925.1 of Platanthera zijinensis. Classification (NCBI taxonomy): domain Eukaryota; kingdom Viridiplantae; phylum Streptophyta; class Magnoliopsida; order Asparagales; family Orchidaceae; genus Platanthera; species Platanthera zijinensis. Next base: position 47,260,901 of record CM077080.1, read on the forward strand.
GAAGATTATGGGGGAAGAAGATTAGGGAAGTAGAAGATTAGGAGAGAAGAATATGGAAGAAGAAGAGTAGGGGAGAAGAAGATTAGGGATGAAGAAGAACAGGGAATAAAAGGATTAAGGAAGAATAATAAGCAAGCAAAAGATTTGAGATGAAAAGATTTGAGAAGCAAAAGATTTTGGAAGAAAAAAATTAAAGAAGAAGAGGATTAGGAGGGGGAGAAAAAGATTAGAAAGGAAGAAGAATAAGATTAGGGGGAGAAGAAGAAGATTGAGGGGAAGAAGAAATTTAAGAGAAATAAGAAGAAAAAGATTAGTTGGTAAGAAGAAGATTAGGGAGAAAAATAGGAAGATTAGGGGGAAGAAGAAAAAGAAGACTACATGAAAAGAAGATTATGTGGAAAGAAGAAGATTATGGGAGAAGAAAAAGATTAGTGGGAGAAGAAGATTATGGGGAAGATGAAGATGATGACAACATGAAAGAAAAAAATGATTGTGGGGAAAGAAAGAGAAGAAGAAGATTAGGGGAAAAAGAAGATTAGGATGGAAGAATAAGGATAGGGAAAAAGAAGATTAAGGATAGAAAAAGATTCGGTGGGAAGACGTAGACTAGTGAGAAAAGAAGATTAGGAGAAGAAGAAAACAAGGTGAAAAATTAGGGAAGAATAAGAGGAAGAATATTAGAGGGAAGAAGAATATTAAGGTGAAAGAAGAAGATTAGTGGGAACATGAAGAAGATTAGAGGGGAAGAAGAAGAATAAAAGGATGGAGAAAAAGAAAAAGATTAAAGGGATTAGAAGAGGAAGCATGAGATTAGGGGAGAGGAAAAAGATTAGGAGAATGAGAAGATTAGGGGGAAGAAAAAGAAAATTAGTGGGGAAGAAGAAGTTAAAAATGGAAAATGAAAAAGAAGATTAGAGGAGAATAAAATGTTAGAGAAGAAGAAGAAAAAGATTAGAAGAAAAGAGAAGGAAGATGTAGATTATAGGGGAAGAAGATTAAGAAGAAAAATATGATTAGGGAGAAGAAGAAGAAGAAGAGCAAGATTAGAGGGGAAGAAGAAAAGGAGGAGGATTAGGGGAAAAGAAAGATTAGGTGAAGAAAGAAGATTATGGAAGAAAAAAAAATAGGGAGGAAGAAGATTAGCAAAGATGAAGCGTATGGAAGAAGATGATTAGCGGGAAAAAGAATATGGAAGAAAAAGATTATGAGGAAAAACATTAGAGAAGAAGAAGAATAGGAGGAAAAAGAAAATTAGGAAAGAAGATCGGGGAGAAGAATATTCGGGAAAATAAGAAGATTGTGGGATAAGATCGAAGAAGATTGTGGGAGAAGGACAAAAAGAAGAAAATTAAGAGGAACGCGGTAGAGAAAAAGAAGATTATGAAGAAGAAAAAGAATATGATGATTATGGGGAATAAGAAAAATGATAAGACAAACGGGGAGAAGGAGAAGAAGATTAGAGGGAAAAAGAAAAAAAGAGTAGCGGGGAGAAGAAGAAAATTAGGGGGAGAAGAAAAATAGGTTTAGGGGGAAGAAGAAGAAGAATAAGAATAAGATTATGGAGAAGAAAAATAAGAAGAGTAAGATTAGGGGGAAAGACAAAAATGATTCGGGGCAGAATAAGAAGAAGATTATATGGGGAGAAGAATACAATTATGGGGAAGAAGAAAAAGATTTTAAGGAAGAAGAATAAAATTAGGGGGAGAAGAAGATTATAAGAAAGAAATAGAAGATTGGGGGCGAAGAAGAATATTGAGAAGAAGAAGATTAGAGGGAAAGAGGAAGAAGAAGAAGATTAGAGGGGAAGATGATGAATAGGATGATGATTAGGAGGGAGAAGAGGAGTAGTAAGATTAAAAAAATATTAAGAGAGAAGAAGAAGATCGGGGAAAAAGAAGACGAGGGAAGAAAAAGATTAATGAAGAAGATTAGTGAAAAAGAAAAGTAGGGAAGAAAAACATTAAGGGGAAGAAGATTGTTGAAGAATAAGAATATGATAGAAGAAGATTAGTGAAGAAAAAGAATATAGATGAAGAAAATTAAAGAAGAAGAAGATTAAGGAAGAAGAATATTATGGAAGAATAAGAAGATTACGAAGAGAAGAAGAAGATTGAGAGGGAGACGGAGAAAAAACAAATTTAGAGGAAGAAGACAAAGATAAAAAAGATTAGGTGGGTAGAAAAAGAAGATGATTGGGGGAAAGAAGAAGAAGAATAAAATTAGAGGGAAGAAGAAAAATAAAACTAGGGGGAAGAAGAAAAAGAAGAATATTAGGGAGAAGAAAAAAGATTAAGGGGAAGAAGAAGATTAGAGGAAAGAAGAAGAATATTATAAGAGAAGAAAAAAAGAAAAAGAGAAAGATTAGGAGGAAAGAATAAAAGAATTACGGGTAGAAGAAGAAAATTATAGGGGGAGAAGGTGAAAATGATTATAGGGGGAGAAGAAGAATATTAGGGTGAAAAGCAGAAAAAGAAGAAGAATAAGAAGAAAGAATATTGTTAGCAAGAAGAAGATTATAGGGGTGAAGAAGAAGATTATGAGAAAGAAAAAGAATATTAGGGAGGCAAAGAAGAAGATTGGGAGGGTGAAAAGAAGAATATTGAGAGGGAGAAAGAAGAAGATTAGGATGAATAACAAGATAGGGGAAAAAGAAGAAGATTGGGGCTGGAGAAGAAGTAGATTAGGGGAAGAAAAAAGATTACAAGGAAGAAGAAAATTAGGGTAAAGAAGATGAAGAAGATTAGGAGAAAAGTAGGAGAAGATTATGGGGGAAGAAAAGAAGAAGATTAGTGGGAAGAAGAAAAAAATATTAGAATGGAAGAAGAAGAAGATTAAGTGGGAAGAAGAAGATTGGGGGAAGAAGAAGAGGATTATAAGGAAGGTGAAAAAGAAAAAAAATAATGGAGGAGAAGAAGAATATTAAGGGGGGGGGGAGAAGAAGATTACGCAAAAAAATACAAAAGAAGAAGAATATTTGGGAAGAAGAAGAAGATTGAAGAAGAAGATTAGAAAAGAAGGAGAGTAAAAAAGTCGAAGAAGATTAGGAAGAAGAATATTAGGGGATAAGAAGATTATGGGGGAGAATAATAGGAAGGAAGAAGAATATTAGGAATAAAAAAATAGGGAGAAGAAGTAGTAGAAGAAGAAGATTATGGTGAAGAATATGATGACTAAGGGGAAGAAAAAGGAATTTAACAGAAAAAAGAATAAGAAGAAATTTAGGGGAAAGAATAAGAAAAATATTAGAAAGGAAGAAGAATATTTGTGAAGAAGAAGATTATCTAGGAAGAAAATGATTGGGGGAAAGAAGATGAAGAAAAGGGAGAAGATGAAAAAGAAGAAGAAAATTAAGGAAGAAGAAGAAAAGAACTTGGGGGAGAAGAAGATTACAGAAGAAGTAAAAGATTATGAGAGAAGAAGAAGATTATGGGAGAAAAAAGATTAGAGTAAAAGAAGAAGATTAGGATGAATAAAATTTAAAAAGAAGAAGAAGAATAGTAAAGAAAGAGATTAATGAAGAAGAATATTGGGGAAGAAGAAGATTAGGGAGAATAAGATTCAAGGATAAAAATATTAGAGGAGGAGAAGAAGATTATAGGGAGAAGAAGGAGAAGAAAAAAATAGAAAGAAGAAGAATAAAAAAAGAAAATTTGGGGGGAGGAAAAGAAGATTAGGGGAGAGAAGAAGAAGAAGAAGAGAATAAAAAGAATAGGAGAGAAAAAGAAGAATATTATGAGAGAGAAGATTATGAAGGAAGTATAAGAAGAAGAAGAAAAAGAAAAGAATAAGAAGTTAGGAGGGAAAAGAAAAAGATTATGGGGAGAAGTTGGAGAAGAAGATAAGGTAAAGAAAAAGATTAGGGAGAGAAGAAAAAGATTTAGGGGAACAATAATATTGGGGGAGAAGGAGGAGCTTAGGGAGGAGCAAGAAGAAGATTAAGGGGAAAAATTGGGGGAAAAAGTTTTGGGGAAAGAAGATTACAGGGAAGAAAAATACGATAAAGAAAATTATGAAAGAATTTTAAAGAAGATATATTTGGGGGAAAAAGATTTGGGGAAAATATATTACAGGGAAGAAAAATACGAGAAAGAAAATTATGAAAGAAGTTTAAAGAAGAAGAAGATTACCGAAGAAGTTTACAGAAGAAGAAGATAATGAAAGAAGAATATTACGAAGAAAAAGTAATATGGAGCAAGAAGAAGAATAAGCAAATAGAAGAAGATTGAGATGTGGGAAAAGAAGAAAATTAGGAGGAACAAAAAAGTTTGGGAAATAAGAAAAATATTAAAGAGGAAAGATGAAGATTAGAGTAGAAGATGAAGATTAGGGGGAGGAAGAAAAAGAAAATTAGGAAGAATAAGAAAAAAATTATAATCAAAGAAGAAGAAGATTATGGAAAAAAAGAATATGGAAAAAGAAGATTAAAGAGGAAGAAAATTGAAGAAGAAAAAGATTGGAGAAGAAGAAAATTATGGGAGGAAGAAAGAGATTATGGGAGGAAGAAGATTAGGAAAGTAGAAGAATATTAGGAAGAAGTAGATTAAAGAAGAAGAGAATTAGGGGGGAGAAGAATATTAGGAGGAAGAGGAAAAAGAAGAAAAAATATAGGGGGGAGATGCAAAAGATTAAGGGGAAGAAGTAGAAAGTTAGGGGGAATAAGAAGAAAAAGAAGAAGATTATAGGGGGAAGAAGAAAAAAAAAAAATAGGGGGAGAAGAAGAAGAAAAAGATTGGAAAAGAAGAAGAAGAAAAGATTAGGGAGAAAAGAAGAATGAAAAAGATTAGGGAGAAAAGAAGAAGAAAATTGGGAAATAATAAGATTATGAAAGAAGGTTAGGGAAGAAGAAATTATGGGGGGAAGAAGATTGGGAAAGAAAAGTTTATGAAGTGTAGATTAGGTAAGTGGAATAATAAGTGGAAAACAATAAGGATAAAGAATATTAGGGAAGAAAAGAATTAGGGAATTAGAAGATAAAGGAAGAAAAAGATTAGAGAAGAAGAAAATTAGGAAGAAGAAGATTAGAGAAGAAGAAGTTGATTAGGGGGAGAATAAGATTAGAAGGGGAAAAGAAGAAGATTAGGGGGAGAAGAATATTAAGGGAAAGAAAAAATTTAGGAGGAATGTTAGGAAAAAGTTTCGAGAGGAAAATAAGAAGATTAGAGGGAAGAAGAAAAATGATAAGGGGAAGAAGAAGATTATAGGGAAATAAAAAAATTAGTGCTGATAAAGAAGAATATTAGGGCGAGAAGAGGATTAGAGGGGAAGAAGAAGAATATAGGGAAAGAAAGAGAATAAGATTATGAGGAAAGAAGAAGATTAGGGGAAGAAGAAGATTAAGAAGAAAGAATAAGACTATGGGAAAATTAGGGAAAGAAGATAAGGGGAAGAAGAAGACTATTGAAAAAAGAAGATTGAGGGAAGTAGAAGACTAAAGGAAAAAAGAAATATATGGGAGAGAACAAGATGAGGACGATTAAAGGGAAGAAGAAGATTAAGGCGGGAGAATAAGATTAGTGGGGAACAAGAAAATATTTGAAAGGGAGAACAAGAATAAGATGATTAGGGAAGAAGAAGATTAAGGGGAGAAGAAGAGGAAGCATGAGATTAGAGGAGGAGAAGAAGAAAAAGATTAGAGGAAAGAAAAAAAGATTAGGAGAAGAAGATTTAATGAAAGAAGAAGATGATTAGAGTAGATGAAGAAGATTAGAGGGAAAGGGGAGGAATAAGAAGATAAGATGGGAAGATGATGAAGAAGAAGATGATGATTAGGGAAAAGAAGAAGAAAAAGATTAGAGGGGAAGAAGAAAAAGATTAGGTGGGGGAAGAAGAAGAAAAGGGGGAGAAAGAAGAAGACTAGAGGAAGAAGTAGAAAATTATGAGAAAAGAAAGAAAAGAAGAAGATTATGGGGTAAGAAAGAGCAGAAGAAGATTATGGAGAAAGAAGAAGAAGATTAGGGGGAGAAAAAGATTATGAGAGAAAAATAAGACTAGGGAAAGAAGAGTAATAGGGGAAGATAAAAAAAATAGGGAGAAGAAGAAGACTTGGGAAAAAGAAGATTAGGTGAAAAAGAAGATTATGGGGGAAGTAATCTAAGGAAAAATAAGATTAGGGGGAGAAAAAGAGAAAAAAGATTATTGGAGAACAATAAGAAGATTATAGGGGTAGAAGATGAATATGAGGATTGGGGAAAGAAGAAGAAAATTAAGGGAAAATATTATGGGAAAGAATAAGAATAGGGAGAAGAAGAAGAATAGAGAGAAATAAAATATAGATGAAAATTAGAGGGGAGAATATGAAGAAGAAGAGAATGATTAGGGGGGAGAATAAAAAGACAAATATTAGAGGGGAAGAAGAAGAGGATTAGGGGAAGAAGAAGAGAATTAGGGGGAGAAGAAGAATATTAAGCGGAGGAAGAAAAAAAAGATTAGGCGAGAAGAAGACAAGAGAAGAAGATGATTAGCGAAGAGGAAGAGTAGGGAAGAAAAATAAGATTAGGGGGGAAGATTAGAGAAGAAGAATATTATGAGAGAAGAAGAATAGGGAAAAAGAAGAATATGAGGAAGAAGAATATGAAAGAAGAAGATTGAGGAATAAGAAGATTAAGAAAGAAGAAGATTAGGGTAGAATAAGAAGATGAATGCATAATGTATCCCCATAAACTCTGCACGGTTTGGCCGAAATCTTGCCCGAAAGATTGCTGGCTCGAAATGAATATAATAATTTTAAATTTTAAAATTCAAGCCAACAAGCTTTCGGGCCTGATTGCGGCTAAACCGTTAAATTTTTTTAAAAAATGTTCAACATGAAAGTTGTAGATCTCGTTCTTGGCTACAAAATGCATATATTATTTGTCTAATTCCGACATGTATTATGGGAGAACCAGCTCAAACTTTTTTAGGCTTAAAAAAGCTTGAGCTTATATATTTCAAACCCTATATATATATTACTGTTTAAACTTTATGCTATAAAAGTATTTTTTTTGTAATTTTTATATTGTTTTTGTAAAAAAAAATCTATTCCTCCGCCCTCCTCCCTCCTCACACCTCCGCCAAATAAAGGATTTTATTTGACGGAGAATTGGGCTCCGGCGAACCCGAGAGCTGAGCTCTCTACGAATCTCCTCCCGATGGCCAGCTGCGGCTCCAGGCCCCGGACAATTGTCGGGAGGTGCTCCTACCTCCGGAGGACTTGACGGAGGCTGTTGCGTGGACGCTCGTTGCCCTGACAGTGGCGGCGAAGGGGTTGCATGCTCACGATTCCGCAGCATCAGTAAGAAGCTAGATTTACCTTCCTAAATGCGGCCAACTGGAGGCGGCAGGCTCCTTTTCCTCCCGCATTTTTTGGAGCACAGAGAAATGCCTGGCTATTCCAAAAGATGGCGGAAAAACAAATGGATTTCTCTTCCTAAACGCATTTTGACAAAACGAAATGGACCAAATAAGTTAAACCAAATGAAGCCTTAAGACTAGAGAAAAAATAAGATTAGGGGGAGAATAAGAGAAAAAAGATTAGCGAGAAACAATGAGAAAATTAGAGGGGTGAAGAAGAATACAAGGAGTAGGGGGAATAAGAAGAAGATTAAGGGGAAAAGATTAAGGGAAATAATAAGATTAGGAAGAAGAAGAAGATTAGGGTAAAAGAGGATTGGAGGAAGAAGAAGAAGGCTAAGGGAAGAAGTAGATTATGGGGAAACAAAGAGAAGAAGAAGATTAGAGGAAAAAAGAAGATTAGAGGGAAGAAGATTAGGAGATAAGAAGAAGATTAGGAGGGAAGAATAGAACTAGAAAAAGAATATTAGGGGAGGAAAAAGATTAGGGGGAATAAGAATACTAAGGGAAAAAGAAGACTAGGGAAAAAAGACTAGGGGAAGAACAAAATGAAGAAGATTAGGGGGGAGAAAATTAGTGGTGAAAAAGAAGAAGATTAGAGGGAGAGAAGAAAAACAAGAGGATTGGGTGGGGAGAAAAAGATTAGGGGAGAGAAGAAGAGGAATTATGAGATTAGGGGAGAAGAAATAGAAGATTATGGGAAAGAAGAAGAAGATTATGGGGAGAAAGAAGAAAATTAGGGGACAAGAATAAGAAGAAGACTAGAGGAGAAGAAGAAGAAGAATAGAGAGAAATAAAAGATAGATGAAAATTAGAGGGGAGAAGATGAAGAAGAGAATGATTAAGGGGAAGAAGGAAACGACAAATATTAGAGGAGAAGAAGAAGAAGAAGAGAATTAAGGGGAAGAAGAAGAAGATTAAGTGGAGGAAGAAAAAAAATTAGGCGAGAAGAAGAAGATTCATGAAGAAGAAGATTAGCAAAAAAGAAGAGTAGGGAAAAGAAGAAGATTAGGGGGGAAGATTAGATAAGAAGAATATTATGGAAGAAGAAGATTATGGAAAAAGAAGAATGAGAGATAGAAGAATATGGAAAAAAAGATTTAGGAAGAAGAAGATTCAGAAAGTAGAAGATTATGGAAGAATATGAAGATTAGGGGAGATGAAGTAGAAAATTGGGGGAAAAAGAAGAAAATAAAGGGGAAGAAAACAAAGAAAAAGAAAATTAAGGGAAGAAAAAAAAGATGTTGATTATGGGGAACAAGAAGAATATTATGAGGAATAAGAAAAAGATTATAAGGAAAAAGAATAGAAGAAGAAGATTAGTGTGAATGAATAAGAAAAAGATTATGAGGGAATAAAAAGGAGATTACGTGGGAAGAAGAAGATTGAGCGAGGAAGAAGAAGATGAAGAAGATTGTGGGGAATACGAAAAACATTAGGGGAGAAGAAGAAGATTAGTGGAAAAGAATAAGAAGATTATAGAAGAAAAAGAAGAAGATTACGAAGGAAGAAGAATGAGAAAGAAGAAGATCAAAGAAGAAGAAGATTATAAAAGAAGAAGAAGAGAGAAGAAGAAGATTATGGCAGAAGAAGATTAGTGGGGAGAAGTTTATGGGATAAGAAGATTAGGGGGAAGAAGAATAGAAAAGAAGAAGAGTAGCGAAGAAGAATATTACAAAAGAAGAAGATTATTGGAAAGAAGAAGAAGATTAGTGGAAAGTAGAAGATAAAGAGGAAGAATAAAAGGAAGAATAAAATTAGGGGAAGAGGGAGAATAAGATTATGAGAAAGAATATTAGGGGGAAGAAGATGAAGATAATGGGAGAATAAGATTTTTGGGAAAGAAGTGTATTCAAGGGGAAGGAGAAGATTAAAGGGAAAAGATTATGGAGGAAGAAGAAGACTATGTGAAGAAGAAGAATATTATGGGGAACAAAAGATTAGGGAGAAAGAAGAAGACTAGGGGAAAAAATTAAGGGGGAAAAAGATTAGGAGGTAGAACAAAATTAAGAGAGGGGAAGAAGAAGATTAGGTGGAAAAATAAAAAAAAGATTAGGAAAGAGAAGAAGATTAGGGGAAGAAGAAGAAGATTAGATGGGAAGAAGAAGATTTTTTAGGGAGGAGAAGAAGAAGAAGAAAATTAGGAGAAAGAATAAGAAGAAGAAAAGAAGAAGATTAAGGGATAAAGAAGAAAAATTAGAAGGTTAGGTGTACAACCCATATTCACTGGGTAGGACCCGGAGGCATCAAGGGTCGGGGTTGGACCAGCCTCGGGCTAGCTTGGGCCTGAAGAATAGAAGAGCTCTCGCGCCAGAGGACCTCCCGCCCAAGAGCAGGCGAGATCCCGCCCACGACTAGAAGCGGGCAAGAAGGTGCTGAGTGGTCTCAACGCCGCGCTGAATGAGATCCACTTACTCAACGTCGCATCTAGCAGCGACAACGTCAAGATCAGAGGAGCTCCCGCCTGGAAAAGGATGAGAGCGTTCACCATCGGTCAGCCGGGGCCCGCTTCCGGCAGAGTCGGCGAGAAGGATTGCGTCTCGCAGAAGGAGGGGTTGGCTCAGCTTGAGGCTTTCGACACTCCTTTTTAGCTCCGCCAAATGAAGGCGAGAGGGTTCCCGACATAGAGTTCTCGCTGAGTGGGGCCCAGGGTTCAGGGTAAAATTACTTAATTGCCCTCGGGTGAAATTACCATTATACCCCTAGGGGCTACTTTTAGTACTTTACAAACAGCGGGATTTGGCTATTGGCAGACCAGCTAGGGGTATTCCAATAACTTCAGGTCAGCAAAAGACTATAAATAGACCCACAGGGTCTCCTTAGAAAGCAGACTCTCATTTTTCCTTGAATCTCTCGTGCTTTCTGAGGAGCTCCCAGCCCAGCTTTTGGCTTTAGAGGGGAAGCTCTCAGAGATCTTCCGGGTGTGAGGTATGACCTCTCTACTGAGGCTTTGGGTCAGTCCTAGGTCGTTAGCAACTAGTCAAGGGGCGGGGCTTGAGAGAAGTAGGTGTTGGCTGCACCCCTATTTTGAACATTCGTTGAGGTCAATTTTGGCTCCAACAGTTCTGGGGCGATTAGCGTGGAAGGCAGCCGGTATAAGAAAGCCTTGAGTTTGGTCCCATGACTGGGGGTGATGGTGAAGCGTCTGGCTCAGGGAGTATCCCCACCCCGGGGGAGGAAGCGACAAGGAAGATGTTGGAGGACTTTAGGCGAGAGGTCCTACAGACCATCAGCCTGGACTTCTCGGCAAGGAGTGAGTGGGAGACGCCTCAGGTTTCGGTGGAGGCGGTCCCACTTCTAGGAGAGAACGCCCTTGGGCAGCGCCCCGGGAAGGAGGTCCCGGAGGAAGTTGGCAAGAGGGACGTGGCCGCGCAGGAACTCTTCCCAGGCTAGCGCCACGGAAAGGAGGTTCCGACAAAAGTTGGCGAGAGGGAGGCGGCAGTGCGAGATCTCTTCCCTAGGCACGGTACCGCGAATCAGGCAAGCCAGCCGAGGCCGCGAGACGTTCCCTCTCGCCAGGCGGGAGGCGAGAGTCCCTTTAGCGAGCTTATCATCTCGGCTCCGGTGCCGGAAGGGTTCCGCGAGCCCGATATGTCTTACTACTCAGGAAAGGATGATCCGGTCCAGCATGCTCAGTGGTTCGAGGATGTAGTCTCGATCAGGAAGATGACGGATGCCTTCAAGTGTCGGCTGTTTGCCATCACGTTGAAGGAAAAGGCCCGGGACTGATTCCACCAGTTGCCGACAAGCTATATATACAGCTTTGAAGATCTGCGCAGGGGGTTCCTGTTCAGATTCTCAACATCAAAGAAGTGGAAGAAGGAGTCAGAGTGCCCGTTTGCGGTAAGGCAGAAGCAGGATGAGAGGCTGGGTCATTACGTTGACCGGTTCCCAGAAGAAATCCTCCTAGTCCAGGAGATACCGGGGTATGCGTTGATGCTCGCCTTTACCCTGGGGCTGAGACCAGGTTTCTTTAGCATGGAGCTGAAGAGAGTTCCCCCTCTCTCCTTTGAAGAGCTAATGGAGATGGTGGCAAAAGAGATCGATTTTAAAAGAGCCAACCAGGCTTTTGCTAGGAAGTTGGCCCGGTTGGCGGAGGACGATGTGAAGGAAGAAGCATCAGGGAAGCAGAGGGAACAGAGGGAGCAGAGGGAGCCGAGGGTGGAAAGGAGAAGAGAAGAACCCCAGAGGCAGGGGCAGAACCAAGGTTAGGGGGCTCGGGAGCAACACAACCGGTTGGGTTGGAGGCCTCAGTAGGGTCGCCCCCAGGGTCAAGGAGGAGGCCTGCATGGAAGGGATAACCTTCAGGAGCCGAGGAGGTTTGATCAGCAGGCGTGGAGGCAGGGACCGAGAGACCACGTCCTGCCGCCGCAAGAAGCGATGGAGGTTGGTAGAGGAAGAGGAGGAAGAAGAGGAGTTCGAGGGGCTGTAAGAAGAGGAGGTGGAGAAGGAAGAGGAGGCAGGGTGGCGTTGCCCTTCTGCGACTTCCACCAGGAGGAGGGTCACGCGATGGCCACCTGCCCGAAGTTCTTGGAGATGCGGGAAGCCAGGGGAATGGGGAGACAGGATCCGTCAGTAAGGATCGTGGAAGTGAAGCAGGGAGGGGAGGAAGATAGATGCGAGGACCGGGTAGACGTGGGGACCCGAGGAGGGATGAGAGTGATCCATGGAGGGGTCGGGATTGAGGCAACTCGCAAGGGGAGCTTCCAGACCATGTTCTGCAGAGGGTCGCCTTGACCTCCTTATCTCCCCCTATGGAAGAAAAAAATCATCTTTTCATCCGCGGATATGCCGGACTACGAGGATCTGTTTAGTGACGCCCTGGTGATTCAGACAGCGGTGGAGAACTTTACGATCTCCAGGATACTGGTGGACAATGGGAGCTCGGTGAACGTCGTCTTCAAGAGAGCCTTCGATGAGATGAAGGTTGAGGGGAAGAGGGTCCTAGCCTCAGATGGATCGTTGTTCGGGTTTTCTGGAGAAAGGAAAGAGGTAGAGGGAGGAGTAGGACTGCATGTAAAGCTGGGGGGCGTGTCACGGAACTGTAGGTTCGTGATAGTGGATGCCCCAAGTAGTTACAACGCCATCTTTGGGCATCCCCTCATCAGCGCCTTTTGCTGCGTCCCCTCCTCATTTCATCAATGTCTCAAGTTCAATAACGGAGAGGTGCAGGTCAGGATTAGGGGGGATCCAAAGGTGGCAATACAATGCTATGTGACGGCAATTAATACTGTGTCTTGGATGGCGAAGGCAGAAGAGCTGGAAAGGGAGCTAGCAGAGCAAGAGGAGGAGAGTCTGGTGGAGGCGATGAAGGTAGAAGAGAAGCTAGCCGATGAAGTCAAGCAAGATGGCCTGGAGGAAGTGATGGATGAAGAGGAAGGTCAAGTGGCGAGAGTTGATCAGGAGGCCCCGAGGGGTGTAGAGGTTGAGCAGCAGCAGGAGGAGAAGCCGGAGGAGGCAATGGAGGTTGAAGGAGGTGAGGAGTTGGAGTACGAGGAGGAAGCAAGGGTCGGCTGGGAGCAATCGCGGTTGGAGCCAACCGAGGAAGTGGTGGAGATGGAGGTCTTCACCAGAGCAGGGCAGGTGCAGAGGGTATGGGTCAGCGGGGGCTTAGGTCCCGAGGATCAGGAGCGGGTTTGAGCTTGCATCCAGAGCAACGTCGAAATCTTCGCTTGGACCACGACAGACATGTCGGGCATTGACGCGGATGTGTCTTGCCATCGTCTGAACCTGGATCCAAGGACTCGCCCCATTTGCCAAAAGATGAGTACAATCGCCACCAAGCTGGAGAAGCCCATCCGCGAGGAGGTCAGAAAGCTCCTAGAGGCAGGCATCATCTCAGAGGTTCAGTACCCGAGCTGGATCTCCAATGTGGTAATGGTTAAGAAAGGGGGTGGGAAGTGACGCATGTGTATTGATTTCTCTTTATTAAATAAATAGTGCCCCAAGGATTGCTACCCTCTGCCTCGAATTGACGCACTGGTTTACTCAGCCATCAGTTTTTCTGTTATGAGTTTTCTTGATGCTTTTTCAGGTTATCATCAGATTCGCATGCACCCCCCGACGTCAAAAACGTCTCCTTCATCACTAGGGAGGGATGCTTCAACTATAAGATGATGCCCTTTGGGCTGAAAAACGCAGGAGCCACATACCAACGCATGATGGATCGAGTCTTCCAAGGGCATGGAGGGAGAAACTTGGAAGTCTATGTCGATGACCTGATGGTGAAAATCAAGTGTGTGAGCTCACACCTGCGGGACCTAGAAGAGACCTTTGCCACCCTCTGGAGGTTCAAGATGAGGCTGAATCCCTTGAAGTGTGTCTTCGGGGCCAGCTGCGGGAAGTTCCTTGGACATCTCTTGACTCCGGCAGGGGTGGAGACTAACCCGGATAAGGTGAAGGTCATCCTATACCTGGAATCACCTCGCAATGCCAAGGAGGTCCAGCGCTTGGCAGGAAAGCTGGCTGGACTAAGCAGGTTCCTTTATCAATCTGGAGACAAGTGTTCATCGTTCTTCAAGGTGTTAAAGGGTAACCAGAGGTTTATATGGACAACCAAGTATGAGGAAGCCTTCCAAGGGCTGAAGAGACAGCTCTCCCAGGCTCCCCTACTTCAAAGCCCAAAAGAAGGGGAGGACCTAGCCCTGTATCTCGGGGTGGGAGCGGAAGCCGTGAGCTCTGTTCTAGTCAGGGAAGAGGGGAAGAAGCAGCTACCAATCTACTACGTAAGCCGGATCTTGAGGAAGGCGGAGCTCCGTTACCCCATCCTCGAAAAGCTGGTGTATGCTCTGATCGTTTTGGCAAGGAAGCTTCGGCCATATTTCCAAGCGCACACGATTAGGGTGGTAACTGACCATCCTATTCACAAGATCTTTGAAGGGGTGGAGCACTCGGGGAGACTGGCCAAGTGGTCCATTGAACTGAGCGAGTTCAACATCTCTTTTGTCTTAAGGCTCTCCATTAAGGCGCAAGCAGTGGCGGACTTCCTGGCAGACTATATTGTTGAAGTCAGGGAAGAGGAGCCGTGGCAGAAGGGGGAGTGGAAGGTGATTATTGATGGGGCCTCGGGAAAGCATTCCATAGGGGGAGGAGTAGTGTTTGTAAGCCCCCAGGGGGTAGCTATAGAACAGGCGGTGGCCTATCACTTTCCGGTGACCAATAATAAGGCAGAGTACGAAGCCGTGATATCTGGTCTTTGTTTGGCAAAGGAGCTTGAGATCCAGGATGTGGAGGTCTTCACGGACTCGATGGTGGTGGCATCACAGATTCGAGGAGAGTTTGAAACTCGGGAACCTACCCTCATAAAGTACCTATCCAAGAAAAGGGCAATCATCGGAGACTTCCGATCATTCTCAATCCAGCACGTCCTCTGGGAAGAGTGTGGCTGTCGACTGATTGGCGAAGTTCGGACCTCGGGGAGGAGGGGCCCTAACCGAACTGTTCTGACCAGCGATCGAGGAAGGGGTGCTGATGGAGATAGGTCGACGACCCTCGTGGGTGGACCCACTGATAACCTTCCTGTCAACCAGCGAACTGACGGAAGAGGTAAAGGATGCAAGGAGTTTCAGGCGCAAGGGAGCTCACTACCTGATGTTAGAAGGGGGGTTACATCGTAAGATGTCGTCGGGATTCCTAGCCAGGTGTGTAACCGAGGAAGAAATCCCGAAGATACTCTGGGAGGTACACTCAGGCGAGTGCGGCAGTCACTCGGGGGGAAGGACTTTAGAGGCAAGGGTGGTCAGGCAGGGGTACTTCTGGCAGACCCTGAGGAAGGATGCGACAGAATTCGCAAGGAGATGTAAAAAGTGCCAGCTGTACGCCCCCCTCCAGCTCTTGCCTGCTCAAAGACTAAGGAGCATAACGTCACCATGGCCTTTCACCATTTGGGGAATGGACTTGGTCGGGCATTTTCCCCCGGCTAGTGGACAGAGGAGGTTCCTCCTTATCATGATCGATTACTTCTCAAAGTGGCTGGAGGTTAAGTCCTTGGCTAAAGTCACCTCGCAGGTCATAAGGAACTTCGTCTGGGGGGAGATCATATGAAGACACGGGCTGCCTCAAGCGATAGTAACAAACATCAGTCCTCAGTTTGCAAGTGAAGAGTTCATCAGCTTTTGCGCCCAGCTGGGGGTAGATCTCAGATTTGCCTCTGTCCACCACCCCCGGAGCAACGGCCAGGTGGAAGCAGCAAACAAAATTATCGTAAACCTGCTCAAAAAAAAGTGGAGAACCTGAGGAGAAATTAGGTGGAACAGCTCACCTCGGTTCTATGGGCCTTGAGAACGACTCCGAGCACGGCCACCGGAGAGACCCCCTTCAAGCTCTCTCACGGGTGCGAGGCGGTCCTGCCAGTTGAATTCGAAGTTCGGTCCCCTCAGGTCGCAGCGGCAGGGGAAGGAGATGAGACTTGGAGGTTGGAAAATGAGGAGGGGTTGCACCTCTCGCTGGACATGATGGAAGAAGCGCGGGATGTCGCAACCATCAGGGAAGAAGAGATCAAGCGACGCATGATAAGATACTTCGACAAGCATGTCAGGATCAGGCAGTTCGTCGAAGGGGATCTGGTGTTGAAAAATGTTGATGCTGCGGGAAGGTCAGCCCCCGTGGGCAAGCTCAACCCGAACTGGAAAGGGTCTTACATAGTGAAAGAGGTCCTTATAATGGGAAGTTACTACCTCCAGGATATGGAAGGGAGGACCTTGAGCCACACTTGGAGCGGTGACGATCTAAGGCGCTTCTACTCGTGAGGGGGAGGAGGTGATCATAATTTTGTTTCCAAATGTTATCATGTGTTATCATAATACATCTCATACTTTGATCCGCTTTCAACTCCTTTCATTTTAAAGGTTAGGATAAGAACAGGTCTTAGTTATAAAATCTTCATCAACACCCCGAGCTCGGCTCGGCCCCAGGTAGACCCGCTGCGCAGGCTCTCATTTAGCTGGTAGGTCCAAAGGATCGTCTGTGGGGGAGAGGTTTGGTTGCGAAATCTTCATCAACACCCCGAGCTCGGCTCGGCCCAGGGTAGACCCGCTGCGCAGGCTCTCATCTAGCTGGAAAGTCTGAAGGCTCGCCTGTGGGGGAGAGGTTTGGAAGTGAAATCTTCATCAACACCCCGAGCTCAGCTCGGACCCAGGTAGACCCGCTGCGCAAGCTCTCATCTAGTTGGAAGGTTCGAAGGCTCGCCTGTGGGGGAGAGGTTTGGTTGTGAAATCTTCATCAAAATCACGAGCTCGGCTCGGCACCAGGTAGACCCGCTGTGCAGGCTCTCATCTAGCTGGCAGGTCTGAAGGCTCGCCTATGGGGGAGAGGTTTGGATGTGAAATCTTTATCAACACCCCGAGCCCGGCTCGACCCCAGGTAGACCCGCTGGGCAGGCTCTTATCTAGCTGGCAGGTTCGAAGGCTCGCCTGTAGGGGAGAGGTTTGGTTGTGAAATCTTCATCAATACCCCGAGCACGGCTCGGCCCAAGGTAGACCCGCTGCGCAGGCTCTCATCTAGCTGGCAGGTCTGAAGGATCGCCTGTGGGGGAGAGGTTTGGTTGTGAAATCTTCATCAATACCCCGAGCTCGGCTCGGCCCCAGGTAGACCCGCTGCGCAGGCTCTCATCTAGCTGGCAGGTCCGAAGACTCGCCTGTGGGGGAGAGGTTTGGCAGTGAAATCTTCATCAACACCCCGAGCTCGGCTCGGCCCAAGGTAGACCCGCTGCGCAGGATCTCATCTTGCCGGTAGGTCCGAAGGCTCGCCTATAGGGGAGAGGTTTGGTTGTGAAATCTTCATCAACACCCCGAGCTCGGCTCGGCCCCAGGTAGACCCGCTGCGCAGGCTCTCATCTAGCTGGCAGCTCTAAAGGCTTGCCTGTAGGTGAGAGGTTTGGCTGTGAAATCTTCATCAACACCCCGAGCTCGGCTCGGCCCCAGGTAGACCCGTTGCGCAGGCTCTCATTTAGCTGGCAGGTCTGAAGGCTCGCCTGTGGGGGAGAGGTTTGGTTGTTAAATCATCATCAACACCCCGAGCTCGGCTTGTCCCCAGGTAGACCCACTACGCAGGCTCTCATCTAGCTGGCAGGTTCGAAGGATCGCCTGTGGGGGAGAGGTTTGGATGTGAAATCTTCATCAACACACCGAGCTCGGCTCGGCCCCAGGTAGACCCGCTGCGCAGGTTCTCATCTAGCTGGCAGGTCTGAAGGCTCACTTGTGGGGGAGAGGTTTGGTTGTTAAATCTTCATCAATACCCCGAGCTCAGCTCGGCCCCAGGTAGACCCGCTGCGCAGGCTCTCATCTAGCTGGCAGGTCCGAAGGCTCGCCTGTGGGGGAGAGGTTTGGATGTGAAATCTTCATCAACACCCTGAGTTCGGCTAGGCCCCAGGTAAACCTGCTGCACAAGCTCTCATATAGCTTGCAAGTCCGAAGGCTGGCCTTTGGGGGAGAGGTTTGGTTGTGAAATCTTCATCAATACCCCGAGCTCGGCTCGGCCCCAGGTAGATCTGCTGTGCAGGCTCTCATCTAGCTGGCAGGTCCGAAGGCTCGCCTGTGGGGGAGAGGTTTGGATGTGAAATCTTCATCAACACCCCGAGCTCGGCTCGGCCCCAGGTAGTCCTGCTGCGCAGGCTCTCATCTAGCTAGCAGGTCCGAAGGCTCGCCTGTGGGGAGAGGTTTGGTTGTGAAATCTTCATCAACACCCCGAGCTCGGCTCGGCCCCAAGTAGACCCGCTGCGCAGGCTCTCATCTAGCTGGCAGGTCCGAAGGCTTGCCTGTGGGGGAGAGGTTTGGATGTGAAATCTTCATCAAACACCCCGAGCTCGGCTCGGCCCCAGGCAGACCCGCTGCGCAGGCTCTCATCTAGCTGGTAGGTCTGAAGGCTCGCCTGTGGGGGAGAGGTTTGGTTGTGAAATCATCATCAACACCCCGAGCTCGGCTCGGCCCCAGGTAGACCCGCTGCACAGGCTCTCATCTAGCTGGCAGGTTCGAAGGCTTGCCTGTGGGGGAGAGGCTCGGTTCTTGGTCCTTGGTTCTTGGTCCTTTGTCCTTTGATTCTTGGTTCTTGATCTTTGTCTACTTCCACACTACTCCGAGCTCGGCTCGGCCCAGGTAGACCCGCTGCGCAGGCTCTCATCTTGCTGGCAGGTCTGAAGGCTTGCCTGTGGGGGACAGGTTTAGTGTTTAGAAATGTTTCGACACGGATGTTCTAGGCTAGGCAAAAGACACACCCTGAAGACAGACCTAAAAGGGTCTCAGCCAAGAGAGGTCCCAGCCAGGAGAGGTCTCGGCCAGGAGATCCTTGCTGGGGGATCTCGCCAAATGATGTTCCTGGCGGGTCTAGGCAAGGAGACCCGATCAATCACGCAAGGCAAGGAGGGATGGTTTTCCCTTAGCCTATGAATGGCACTCATGACAAATGGCTCCCGGCAGAACGCGGGAACGACGTGTTTAAGCCTTGAGCTCTCGGCAGATTCCCACCTATCGACCGCTAAGAGAGACTATCCTAGAGGAGGCCAGGGGCCTCGGCGGAAGGTCCCTTGAGCAGCGTTCATTGTCAAAAAAAGAAGAAGAGGGGTACAAACACTAATAATTTATATATGCAAATATGGTTACAAATGGTTGCAAAAATCAGAGCGTCTCACTCATTACAAAAGAAAAAGGAGAAGAAAAGGAGACCCCTCAGGGAGAAGCGCTATACCCGCTCGAGCTCCCGCTCGAGCTCCCGCTTGAGCTTCTGCGGGAGCTCTCACCCGAGCTCTCCCCAGATGTCTCGCCAACAGTCGTGAGGGATCTCGGGACATCCGGGGGCGGAGAGTCGGGCACGCCTAGGGGCTTCAGGATAAGCTCGAAGAGCCAGGGAACGAGCTGGGGAGCGGTCAGGGTCTCGCCACCCTCGTCCAAGCATCCCACATCCTGCAGTGTCTCGATCATCAGTTTGGCCGTCTCCTAGGCGTTGACCTGTAAGAGCTTGTCGATATCATACTCAGAATAACTCTGGCTCTTCAGTCTTTCATCGAGCGGGTGAGGGGGCAGGACCGCAGCTGTCGCCGTCTCCAGGCGCTTGACTTGGTCCTTCAGCAGAGCGTTCTCGCACTCCACCCCGGCCAGCCGCACACAAAGCACCATGACCTACGAGGAGTCCTACATAAAAGCATACGATCAGCAGCGAGAACGAGGGTATGGATCTCATAGGCGAGAACGAATGTAAGAAAGGGTCTCGCTTACCTCCTCCGTCGGGCGCAGGGACAGCAGGCGCTGGGCGTCCTCTAGCTCAGTCTTCAGGGCCGCCGCCCGAGCCACCGCTTCCTCTCTCGCCTTGTACATATCGAGGAAGTTCAGGTCGATGGTGATGCTTCGGCGAGCACACATGTGCGCAAGCTCGAACCCACGCATCAGAGCCCGGGTGGAGTCAAAAGCGAGGAGGCGAGTGGGCAGTTGGTCGTACAGGCACGCGAACTCCCGGATATAGAGGCCATAGCCCAGCTCGAAGGCCTCACCGGTGACCTCGTCACGCTCTGCCCAGCTTGGGAGAAGCGTCGAGAGGGATATTTGGTTGGCCTCCGGGTCCCATTGTAGCAAGGGGTTCCCTTCCGCATCGAGGCTCTTCACGCCTAAACCAAAGTTCCTGTGCCCCTTCGGTACAGGCTTGGGCAAGAGCTTGGCAGAGCTCTCGACAGCTGTTGGCTCAGCGCCCGCCTCGCCACCCGCCTCGATCACGGCCGAAAGGTTCTCGGCAGGGGCCCCAACACTGCTCCTGGTGACATACCTTATCTCGCTGACCGCCGCTAAAATCTCAGCGAAGGACCGACCTGGCGGGAGAGGTCGGGCGGGCGAAAATGCCTTAGACTTTCCCTTCTCGGCAGCAGACGGTTTCGACCTCTTCATCCGCTGAGACGAAAAGTCACTGGGTTTCCTCTTCTCGGCACCAGACGGTAGAGGTGGAGCTAGCTCGTCCCAGCAAGCGCGGGCCGCAGACTTCGCGAGAGCCAACAGATCTCTCGCAGTCTGGCCCTCGGCAGCTTGCGTCTCCCTTGAAGTGGTGACCGGGCGGTCTGGCGGTTTGATGACCAGGCGGTCTGGCGATTTCCCTTCAGCGGGTTGATTGTTATGTGATGCTGTCTGATGTCCAAGCGGTCTAGCGGCTTGTCACTGGCGACTTGGAGACTGGGCGGTCTGGCGGTCTCACATGGCAAGCTCTCTCTCTGGTAGTTGCCGAGCGGTTAGCCCCTCTGTCTAACAGCTCGGCTTGTGCGGTTTGTGTCTGTACAGTCCGCTTGTGTCATGTAATTTTTAGTACCACATCTCTTATTTGTATTCTCTCTTTTCTCCTTCATTCTATATAAGGGAGGCCATACCTTTGTAATAGACACCTTTTTCTGATAATAAAGTTTCAGTTTAAACCGTTTCCGGCTTGTTTTAGTTCGTTTCTCACATAGTATAAGAGGACTCGATCTTTTCCTCCTGATTCTATGTGCCCTCCCTGTCCGCGCGGCTTGCTTCGCCTGCTTGCGACCTATCCGCACGGTCTCTTTCTCTCCTTGTCATTGCCCTCTGTATGCGCGAACTTTTGTTCCTGTTTCCCTGTTTGCCACGACATGTTTCCCTGTTCGCCGCGACCTGTTGCCCTGTGCCTTGTTTTGCCTATTGCTTCTATTCGAGCGGACTGTCTTCTAGCCGCTCGACTTCTATCCCTCTGCTTGATTGTGCGGCTTGGTCGTGGATTATCTGGCCACTGGTGTCTGACATCGTGACCGTTGCAGATCTTCTTCTTCCTATCTACGCGGCTTGTTTTCTAACCGTGCGGCCTCTCTTCTCTCTCTAGTTCTATCCGCGACTTGTTTTTGTGGTTTCTCTTCCTCTGTTTTTCCCGCGATCTCCTTGATTCATACGGCTCCTTCTCTGTTCGTGCGGCCTTCTCTCTAACCGCACGGCCTTTTCCCTGCGTTGGTCTGCTTCTTGGTTGTGTCCTTTGCAGTTTCCTCTTTGTGTCCGCTGAGGTCTTCTTGTTCTCACAAACTTTCTTGTGTTCATGCTGTGTTCGCTGATTGTCTGTTCGCGCGACCTGTTTCTCTATTCACGCGGCCTATTTCTTGTTCTCTCGCTCTTCTTTTTTTTTTAGTTCGCGCGACCTGTCTCTCTGTTCGCGCGACCTAATTCTGCTCCTATGGCTCTCTTCGATATCCTTACTTTCTCCTCTTCTTCGAAGCCTTCTGCCTCGGTGGTCACGTCTTCTGGTAGTGCCCACTTCATTACTCAAAGAAAATGGCTGATCGACTCAGGTGCTACCAATCATATGACCGGCTCTCCCCAGTGTTTTTCTCTTCTGGAAACACATGATCGGTTGCCCCCGGTTATTCTCGCTGACGGCTCTCCATCCCCGGTCCATGGGACGGGAGTGGTTCAAGTCACTCTGTCTCTTCAATTGGCGAATACTCTCTACGTGCCCAAATTCCCGTGCAACTTAATATCTATTACCTCTCTATGCAAGCAATTACGGTGTTCCGTCACATTTACTTCTACTTCTTGTTCTTTTCAGGATCCGGACTCCCAGCGGACGATTGCTACTGGGACTGAGAGTGGCGGCCTATTCTTCCTCGACAACGTTTCCGCTCTATCCGCCTTCTCCACCACCTCCACAGATCTACTCCAATGGCATCTTCGCCTTGGTCACGCTCCTCCGCGTATTCTTCGTCAGCTTCTGCCCCATCTTCCTTCACAAAGTCCTCCCCTCAATTGTGAGGCCTGACAGTTTGGCAAGCATCACCGTTCCTCCTTTCCACCAAAGCAAGTTTGTGGATCTTCCAGACCGTTTGATCTATTCCACTCTGATGTTTGGCGTCCTTCTCCTACCCTTACCGTTGGTCGGGGAAGTTCCTATTTTGTCACGTTTATTGATGATTTCTCTCATTGTACGTGGGTGTATCTTTTAAAAGATCGCTCCGAATTATTCTTTGTATGGACATCTTTCTATCTCATGATCAAAACTCATTTTGATGTTTCTATAAAAGTTTTTCGATCTGATAACGCCCAAGAATATCTCAGCCATGCTTTTTCGTCCTTCTGTATACAACATGGGATTATTCATCAAACTAGTTGTGTCTATACTTCACAGCAAAATGGTGTGGCAGAACACAAAAACCGTCACCTCCTTGATGTCGCTCGCACTCTGATGGCACAGATGCAGTTCCTCGTGCCTATTGGGGCTATGCCGTTCTCCTCTCCTGTTTCCTCATCAATCGCATTCCATCCACCGTTCTCCATGGTCAAATCCAATTCTCAATTCTCCATCCTGGCAAGGAACCCTTCGCCCTTCCTCTACGTATATTTGGATGTACGGCCTTCGTACATGCTCCCTCCGTTACCCGTGATAAACTCTCCCCTCGCTCCACCAAATGTGTCTTTCTGGGGTACTCCACCACTCAGAAAGGCTACTGTTGCTTTGACTCTGTTCTTCGTAAGCAGTTCGTCTCCGCTGACGTTACCTTCTTCGAGAATGCCTCCTACTTCTCGGACGACTCCTCTTCTCTTCCCCAAACTTCCTCTTCTCTTCCCACAGCCTCAGATTCTCCTGTTATTCCCTTCGTTCCCTCGCCTCTTTCTGCGATATCCACCCCTACTCCGTCTCCACCTCCGTCTCCCTCATCTCCATTGTCGTCGCTCTCTCCTCCCGGGCCAGCTTTCTCTACCACGGATGCTCTGGATGCCAAGGAACCCGCCGACCTAGATCTTCTTATAGCTCTTCGTAAAGGGGTGCGAACATGTACCCTACACCCCCTTGCTGCTGCTGTTTCATATGATCATTTTACCTCTTCTCGCAGAGCCTTTGCGCTGGCTATCTCTGCCACTGCCATACCTCGTTCCTACCAGGAGGCCCTTGCTATTCCTCACTCAAAGATGGTCATGGATGAGGAAATGGCTACCCTAACAGAGCGGGGTACCTGGACTCTTGTTTCTCCTCCCTTCTGTACTGATGTTGTTGGTTGTCGCTGGGTCTTTGTGGTCAAATTTGGCCCGGATGGGACTATGGACCGTTGTAAGGCTCGTCTTGTTGCTAAGGGCTTTACTCAAACCTATGAGGTTGATTATTTTGACACATTCTCTCTCGTGGCTCGTCTCAGCACTATACGGGTCCTTCTCTCTGTGGCGGTCAATAAAGATTGGCCAATTTCTCAGCTGAATGTAAAGAATGTCTTTCTTTATGGTGATCTTCAGGAGGTCGTCTACATGGAGCAACCTCCTGGGTATGTTGCTCAGGGGGAGACACGAGTATGCCGACTGCAGAAGACAATCTATGGCCTCAAACAGAGCCCTCGAGCTTGGTTTGACAAGTTCAGCGGCATCGTGGCGGCCGTTGGTTTTGCATGCAGCTCTGCCGATCACTCTCTATTTATTCGCAAAACCCCCTCGGGACTAGTGGTTCTTGCTGTGTATGTTGATGATATTCTTCTCACTGGCGATGACCAGGAAGGGGTAGCCTTGACAAAGCGGCATCTTCGTCAACATCTGGTCACGAAAGATATGGGCTCTCCGAAGTACTTTTTGGGGATCGAGATCTCTCGGAAGCCCAACTCCTTGGTCCTCTCCCAGCGTAAGTATGCCCTTGATCTTCTAAAAGAAGCAGGATTGACTGGAGCCAAACCTGCCTGATGCCCTATAGCTATTGGAGAAGACAAAACCTGGACAGATGATTCGCCTCTTCTTTCAGATATTACGCGGTAGAGGCGTCTAGTTGGTAAGCTCATATATCTCACAGTGACTAGGCCCGACATTTCTATGTTGTGGGCAAGGTAAGTCAATTCATGCAAGCACCCAGGGAGTGCCATCTACAGTCCGCCTTGCGGATCTTGGAGTATGTCAAAGCAACCCCTGGGAAAGGATTACTATTTCAGAAGAATGGTCATCTGAAGGTTGAAGCATACTCAGATGCGAGTTACGCTGATGACAAAGGGGATCGCAAGTCTACCTCCGGTTTCTGCACCTTTGTTGGGGGAAATATGGTAAGCTGAAAGAGCAAGAAACAGTCTATTGTTTCTAGGTCCAGTGCTGAAGCAGAGTATCGAAGTATGACATCGACCACTTGTGAGTTAAAATGGCTACGGGCTCTCATGCTGGATTTGGGAGAGGTCTACAACCATCCTCTACCTATGTTCTGTGACAACAAGGCTGCGATATACATCTCCAAAAATCCAGTCTTCCATGAAAGAACCAAGAACATTGAGGTCGACTGTCATTTCATTCGTGAAGAGATTTTGAAGGAACAAATTTGCACTCCCTTCGTCACTTCTAATAAAGAGCTGGCTGACATCTTCACCAAGCCAGTATCCGCCTCGTTTTCTCATATTTGTGACAAGCTGGGCATGATCGATATGTATGCTCCAGCTTGAGGGGGGAGTGTTGAAGTAGTGACCGGGCGGTCTCGCGGTCTGGCTTGACGAGTTGATGACCGGGCGGTCTGGCGGTTTCCCTTCAGCGGGTTGATTGTTATGTGATGCTGTTTGAGGTCCAAGCGGTCTAGCGGCTTGTCACTGGCGACTTGGAGACCGGGCGGTCTGGCGGTCTCACATGGCGATCTCTCTCTCTCTGGTAGGTGCCGAGCGGTTAGCCCCACTGTCTAACCGCTCGGCTTGTGCGGTTTGTGTCTGTACAGTCCGCTTGTGTCATATAATTTTTTAGTCCCACATCTCTTATTTGTATTCTCTCTTTTCTCCTCCATTCTATATAAGGGAGGCCATACCTTTGTAATAGACACCTTTTTCTGATAATAAAGTTTTAGTTTTAACCGTTTCCGGCTTGTTTTAGTTCGTTTCTCACAGTCTCGGGGAAGGGCTGGCGCAAAGTGATCTCCCGCTCTCCTACAAAGGCAACACGGTAACACTCAGCAATGAGATAGGATGTGTAAATACCGGACAAAAGAAAGAAAAGACGAGATCTCACCTTTTCCAGGAAGAACGGGGGGAAGAGAGTCGACGTCCCGCCTAAGGAAGGGGACGTCAAACTCCTTGGTCCCAAAGAATTCGAGGAGCGCGCCCTCGCGGGACCCCAGGGCTGGCGGCTTGTAGGCGGCATCCTCATACTGGATCGGCGCAAGCGGAACGTTCCCAAAGTCACCAGAGATGAAGAAAACTTCTCGCCCCAGTGATGATGCTTGTTGGCGAGACCGGTTGTCTTGAGCAGCTGCCCGGAGAAGAAGACGACTCCTCCCTTCGCACGGAAGATAAACAGCTTTTAGAAGATCGAAAGGTCTAACTCTATCCTCTTGGAATGCATATAGCAGATGAACGCTACAAGGATGGCGACCGAATTTGGATTCAGCTGCGCGGGAACGACTCCGTAGTAGCGGAGGGCCAGGCGCATCTCTGGACAAAGAGGGAGGCAAAAGCCCACCTCGAAGTGTTCGAGGGGGATCGCGAGCTCCCCCTCTCGAGTAGTGTTTACCCTGTCGTTATTGCCTAGGTTTCTCACGGTGAAGCTGGCAGGAACGTATCGGGAGGTAATCAGCTGATACTCCTTCAGGGTCAGACAACACGACAGAAATCGGTGCTTTCGGAAAGCTTCCGCGCAATTATGTGATGCCCTCGTTCTCGCCCGGTATTGTGTCTAAAGTATTCGAAGGCGAAGTCGCAAGAGTGGAGGCGAGAGGGAGAGACCAGCCGAGAAGCAAGGGAAGGGAGGCGAAAGCAAGATGTTCTCGACAGAGCGCGAGAGAAAAAAGAAGAAAAGTGAAGGTTCCGGACCAGGGAAATAAATGTGGTGGGTGGATCCACCTATTTATAGGAAGCCGTGATAAATGATGATTTTCCAAGAAAGGGCGGCGGAGGTACAACTGTCATGCCCTAGGTCAACGGCGCCTCGGTTCCCCGCCCGAATTGACAGTGACAGATCGACAACCCTAGTTCGCGCAAACTAGCTGTCAGAATAACATGGCATGACAAACGCAGAAGCAAAGAACGTTCGCGCCTAGCGAGACCTACGATAATATCAGTGACAATAACAGTTAACTAATGAATGCAGTTCACAAGATGGCAAGCAGTCCAAGGTTCAGAATGAAATTAAAAAGACAGGGTACATGGCGGGAAGGGAAGGCCAGAGGTAAGAAGGGGCGAGATATCAGGAATCAATAAGGCTCCCAGCGCCAGCGTCCTCGCTCTCGCTGTCGGGTCCTCGGAGGCGCCAACGGGTTGAAGTAGGAGGAGAGTATGCTGCACCCTAGATTGATCCGGCGAGCTTGGTCACGTATCCGTGCAAGGCACCTCCCGGGAGAAGATCCCGCAGTAGGGCCGCCCGACCGCTCCGTCTCACTTAGGAAGTAATCTCGCTCCAGGGCCTCCAACCTTTGCTCAGCCTACCTGCGAAACTCTCTCGCCGCGTAGGCCTGGGCCCGCTCCCGCCGCGCAAGTTTGGATTGGATGGTCGCGACCCTTTTACCCCGCCTTCTCGCGCTTCCCGCGCCAATCAGGATTCCTTCCATTTCGTCAAAAGAGGGGAAGGGGGAGCTGTCGCCGTCCTCCTCCTCCCGATCTCCGTCATCATCATTATCCTCGTCAGCTCCCGATCGCAGGTCCGGATCTCCTGAGAAGACAATCTGGCGGTTAGTGTGAGAACAGGGTAAAAGCAGTAGCGGTGTGAGGCATACCAGCAGCATGGCGAGAACCGTCGGTCGGGGCAAGGCGGGAAGGCCCGGGCTCTCCCTCGGCGTCCCTCCCGAACAGGAGATGGAGTGGCTTTCCATGGCCCGGACGGAAGATCTCGCGCGTAGTAACCTCCGCCGGGCCCGAAGTCTGGGGAGGGTCGCGCTCCCTCACGGAATGGTCGGCCTCCGACGTCAAGGATGGGTCGACAGGCGCCTCCCCTGCAGATGTGTGGGGATTGGCTGCTGGATCGTCACGGGGGGCAATCCCTACGTCAGTTCCTTGCAAGGTAAGACCCGGGCGGGCGGAAGCAGGCGCTATGAGAGTCCCACCCAAGGGTTAGAGTGACTAAAAAACGGGAAAAAGAGGAGGGGCTACCTAGAGGTTCCGAACCGTCGGCAGGAGCCCCTTCTGGATCCTATGGCTGATCCTCGGGTAGGCGAGACGTCGATGGGTTCGGTGGCACCGGCAGGAGCCCAGCACCACCTTCCGGTACCACCTGCAAGGAAAGGATCAATGACCAACTCTTAAGTACAACAGTCCGCTAGTCCGCGAGACATACCCTCTGCAACAGAAGAGGATCGGCCACATGACTTGGGGATGGAGTGGGAGAGGCTCGGTGTTCTCGCGAGGGGTCCCAATGGGTCTTCTTCGCCTTCTTCTTCTTCTTCTCTTTCAACGGCGGCGGAGGCTCCACAGTGGGTGCCTCTCTCGCCAGCCAAGGAGCAACTAGGGCGCTATTGGCGAGGGCTCGCGCCTGCGCCGCATTTATGCGGTCCTGAAGGTCCTGCGAGAGTGGCTTGTCAGCTTGTTTGGGGCGCATCGCGAGGTCGCGCGAAATACCAGGAGAGCAGCAATGATCAGGGGCAGATTCACGGCCGTCTATCAACGCATATAATCGTGGCAGGGCCAATAATAAATTCTTTTTGCAGGAAGTGACACGTGCCCAGCGAATATCTATGGGTTGGACGTGTCTTTTCGAGCGCAGAGCTAGCTCCAAAAGAGCGGGGATTGTGTACAATCCATATTCGCTGGGTAGGACCCGGAGGCATCAAGGGTCGGGGTTGGACCAACCTCAGGCTAGCTTGGGCCTGAAGACCAGAAGAGCTCTCGCGCCGGAGGAGCTCCCGCCCAGGAGCAGGCGAGATCCCGCCCGCGACCAAAAGCGGGCGAGAAGGCGCTGAGTGGTCTCAACGCCGCGCTGAATGAGCTCCACTCACTCAACGTCGCATCCAGCAGAGACAGCGTCAAGATCAGAGGAGCTCCCGCCTGGAAAAGGACGAGAGCGTTCACCATCGGTCAGCTAGGACCCGCTTCTGGCAGAGTCGGCGAGAAGGATTGCGTCTCGCAGAAGGCGGGGCCGGCACAGCTTGAGGCTTTCGACACTCCTTTTTAGCTCCCGCCAAATGAAGACGAGAGGGTTCCCGACATAGAGTTCTCGTCGAGTGGGGCCCAGGGTTCAGGGTAAAATTACTTAATTGCCCTCGGGTGAAATTACTCTTATACCCCCAGGGGCTGCTTTTAGTACTTTACAAACAGCGGGATTTTGCTATTGGCAGACCAGCCAGGGGTATTCCAGTAACATCAGGTCAGCAAAAGACTATAAATAGACCCACAGGGTCTCCTTAGAAAGCAGACTCTCATTTTTCTCTGAATCTCTCGTCTTTCTGAGGAGCTCCTAACCCAGCTTTTGGCTTTGGAGGGGAAGCTCTCAGAGATCTTCCGGGTGTGAGGTGGGACCTCCCTGCTGAGGCTTTGGGTCAGTCCTAGGTCGTTAGCAACCAGTCAAGGGGCAGGGCTTGAGAGAAATAGGTGTTGGCTGCACCCCTGTTTTGAACATTCGTTGAGGTTAATTTTGGCTCCAACAGTCCCGGTAAATGGCCCTATATATATTGTGTGTGTGTGTGTGAAAACAAAAACGAGAGGATTGATGAAGTCTCTCTTAATCTATAAGATTTCGGGCTGCAAATAATCAGATATATATGTGTGAAAACAACAACAAGAGGATTGATGAAGTCTCTCTCAATCTAAAGGAATTTCGAGCTGCAAATAATCAGAATTCTCACTTCTCCCACTAATTCAGTAGAGGGTTATGAAAGAGACCGCCGTATGCGCAATCTGAGCGCCCGATCCACGCCCAATCGATGTGTCAACCGTCAACGCTCCAACAGCCGCCGCAACGGTGCGCAGCCGGCCCCCGTACGGCCGCCTTTGGTCGCGCGCCTAAGGTGCACTGCTGTGGAACCCCCTCAGCAGGCCTCACGGTCAGCCTCCCTTGGTCGCGGTCGCCCCTGCGCGGCCTCAGAAGGTCACGGCCGGCCTCACGGTCCGGCGCCGCGGCCGCGGAAGGCCGCGATCGGCCTCTTGGCCGGGCTCCTCCCTTGGCCGCGATCGGCCTCATGGTCGGTCTCCGTCCTTGGCCGCGATCGACCTCATGGTCGGTCTCCACCCTTGGCCGCGGCCGTGTAAGGCATTGTGGCGTCACTCCCCAAAACCACGCGGTTAGGGGAGGAGGAGTAGCCACCCCGCTTATACACCCGGACAAAGGAGCACGATGGGCAGTGTGAAACTAAACCACCCCTTTTAACGAGTCGCGGCACACGCTCGGACACCACCGTCCATTCCACGTGACGCACTTAACAGGCCGGCCTCATGGGAGACCGCCACTATTGGTTGCGGGAGGCTGCGGCCGGCCTTACGGCCACCAACTGCCCTTGGTCGCGGCCATTGGGGCCTATAAATAAGACTCCCAGTTTTTTGCTTCATTTCCACCTTTCTCCTTCTCGGCTTCTCCCCCTACATGTCAAAGCTCTCCAGAAATCTCTTTCACCTCCATCAAAAATCTTCGAGCGGCTCGAAGATCCTCCAAAGGTCACCGTTCTCATTCGTGCCTGTCAGTCAACCTCAAGCTTTCTCTGCTCCAGTCTCCGAGCACAAATAAAAGGTCACCAAGTCTCCAGGACGCGTGTTCACCACAAACAAAGACAAACATTTAGCTTCGTGAGTGGTGGTATGTCACCCTCCAAACATCTCCCCCCCCCCCTCAATTTGTAACAAGTAGCGGTCTGTTACCCTCACATTCTCAAAGAGGTCCGTACAAAAATAACAAATAGTGAAGTTTTGTCGGTATAACCCCAGTCATGCGATTTTCACCCCTTTTCGGAGTTTTTCACATAAAAAGAAGTCTTCTTGTCTGGTGTCTCATTTCTCAATGACCGTTTGTGCGCTCTACCGTTCAAGAGTTAAAACAATCCAATTTAGGCTGGTCTACCAGGAGCTTCAAGTGAGCCGCAACAAGGATAGTTTCAAGGTATAAAGGACCGTTTAGCGCAGTGATGGCAATGGTGAACATGGTGGTTATTAGTTTCCCTTGTTTGTGAACGCGCCCTCATCTAAGAAACTCCATCCACTTTTATGTTCAAAACTAATTTTCTTTTCTCGGTGGCTGTCACAAGTCATGCAAAAATACATTCCATGAAGGTGGCGTTTTTTAGTTCAAATTCTTGGGGAGCAAAAACTCCCTGCCACCAAGAACCAATGTTATTATGCAAAATTATTTTTTATGCCTAACTTGTTCTTCAAAAGATATTGTGAGGAGACTTCTACTTTAGGCTACTCTAAGCTAAAATATCTCTTCGATTATATGGTACGCTACATTAGTTGTGTATACATTATGAAATGGGCATATCGTGTATGCTACTACTATACCACATAAT
This sequence comes from Platanthera zijinensis, assembly GCA_039513925.1. Taxonomy (NCBI): domain Eukaryota; kingdom Viridiplantae; phylum Streptophyta; class Magnoliopsida; order Asparagales; family Orchidaceae; genus Platanthera; species Platanthera zijinensis. Next base: position 47,291,555 of record CM077080.1, read on the forward strand.
GTGATGTACATCGTCGTATACGCTACAACGAGTGTACGCTACAATGAGTGTACACTACAACAAAATTACTATATGTCGCCGATATAGCGTATCACAGATACATCGTCGTATACGCTACAACGAGTGTAGTGTATAATTTTGTGGAGGTCTATGGGCATGAAAGGGCAGGTCTTGATCAGGAGGTTATGGTGCCTGCCCGGTTGTTGTGGACTGTTTTATTGCTATTCAATTCACAGCTACTTCTGCCCAATTATTTTCCTGCTCACTTTGATTTTTTCTCTCTCTCTCGGATATACACAATATCGGCCGACACAGTACCACAATGCGGCAACACTTCCTTGACTCGCAACCTCGTGCATAACACCCCTCCTCTCCTCTCTCCCTCTCCTCTCTCTTCACACTCACTTTTATTTAGTTTAGGCTCCGTTTGAGAGGATTTATTTTCACCGGTCAAGCAGTTACAACCGCATGAATCGGATCTTAATTATGGTCTGCTTTATGCGGTCGTAACCGTTTGACTGGTGAAAATAAGTTCTCCCGAACGAAGCCTTAATTAAATAATATATTAATTAGGACAACTTAAAATTTTGATTTTGACAATTAATTTCTCACGTTTTTTATTTACTTTTTTGAATGCATAATTATGCCAACTTCTCTTTTCTCTTTTCCCTCTCCTCTCTCTTTTATTCCCCATTAGATAATATAGTAATTAAGGCAAGTTACAAATTTGATTTTTGACAATTTGAATTAAACAATTTTTTTTAATGAATAATTATGTAGGTGAATATTATAATTTAAATTATTTTAAAATAAATAAAAGAATTTGATTGTATTAGATTAAAAATAATAGCAGTATTAATATTATGAAATGAATGTTTCAACAAATAATTTTCTTAATATAGTATAATATATATCTGTTTGTGTTCATTAAATATTTCATATGTTTATTACCACTTTGGTTTTTTTTCAAGTTTATGTTACTATACATTTTTTTTTGTCTATGCCCCGTCTATCCAAAGGGTCCAGCCGATCCAACAATAATAATTACGGTAACTTAAAAAATTTGATTTTTGACAACTTGAATTAAACAACTTTATTTCTTAATTTTTTTTAATGAATAATTATGTGGATGAATGTTATAATTTAAATTATTTTAAAATAAATAAAAGAATTTGATTGCATTAGATTAAGCCTCCCTTTGGCACAGTGATGACGGTCATGAACATGAGGGTTAAATTGCCATTTGTTAATGTTGAACGGGGTGTCGCGTTCGGCACAAACCCAACTCCAGACAGCCAGTGGCGGAACTAGGATTTTTTCCTAGCCCGGGCACTAATTAAAATGATAATTTTCTATTAAAAATGACTACAAATTTTTTTGTGGCCGAACCTTATACTTATTTGAAACTCATAAGAACCCCAAAATCAACAACAATATGAAGGACTCATAACAATTTAGACTACACTTCTTAACAAAAGAGCCGAGTCATTGTAGGAATCCACAATGATTAGGGTTCTTAAGTCCTATTAGCTGAATGGTGATTCCCATTAAACTAGTAATTTAATCAACCATGAGAATTCAAAATCTTTACTGGAAGCGCCATGCTATTTGGAGGAAGAAGAAAAAGAAACTAGAGGAAGAGAAGAAGGATACCTGGAGGAGGAATAGGAGATGGAGAGGCCTCCGGGCGCGGTGAGGCTCAGAGAGGCGTGGAAATAGGGAGGAATGGACAAAATAGTGGCTGACTCGCCGGGAGACTTAGAGAGTTTGAGAAGCAGAGAGGAAACGAGCAGTCGTCCAATGTTCGCTAGTTCTAGTCTCATCTCGTTGCACCATCGAGCAAATTAGGGCAATCGCTGATTACGAAAGGCGGCGGAAGGAGGAAGGCGGAAAGCACCAAAAACAAAACCAGGCCTGGAAGCAGCAAGCACAGAGTATTGTCTGCTTTTAGGTTCCAGGCTATTGGTGAGAGAGAGAGAGAGTAGACTAGAACTAGACTAGAGACTACCTATTAAAAAGTAAAAAATTTCCAAAATCACGCCCGGGCAAGTGCCCGGGCGTGTCTCTGGGTAGTTCCGCCAGTGCAGACAACCTTCCTTAAACTTGCTCCCGTCAAGAGCTGCAGCCCACCGACCCCTACTCATCTCCATTACGTTCTCATAACGGCGGGTTGTTGTCGCTGGGCCTCGAACCTCCGACCTTAGAGAGTCTCTTATTAGGGTCGGAGGTTCGAGGCCTAGTGACAACAACCAGCCATTATGAGAACAGTAATGGAGATGAGTTGGGGCCGATGGCGGATGGGCTGCAGTCCTTGGCGGGCTGGGGGCCAGTTTAAGGAAGGTTGTGCGGAGTTGGGTTTGTGCCGAACGCGGCGCCCCGTTCAACAAAACCGGTTTTTGTTGAAAGGGAGCCGCGTTCGGCACAAATTCCTTGTCGTCCATCTTGGAGTGAGTCATATTAAGGATCTGCAGATCGTTATGACTTTGCCGGAGGCTTGGGGAGTTGTCTCTGGCTTAGGCCCTCGTGATACTAAAAGCTCAAATGTTGATGGCCGTCAAAGGATGGAGGTGTGACCCTTGAGGTCATGTACACCAAGAATATGCCCTGAGTGTACGGGGCGTCTGTGCCAACGTCTGTGGCGAATGATGCTTAAGTTGCATGTTATGATTGCCAATATATATGAGTATACTAATGCATGCAAGGAAGGAGCACCGCCACCCCGAGTGAGGGGTGGGGTCATTATAATTTGGTCAACTAATGCTGACCATTGCTTTTGTTTGCCACCGTTGCGGTGGAATGTTACTTGCTGGTGCAGCAGAGTCAAATGGTAAATAGCGGGCTGGAGCCCAAGACAGCTATGCCAGCCCTCGAAGGCCAAAGCGAATAGCTAGTGTTTACTTTAAAGTCAATGTGTGGCTGGCATACGTGCCGATGTTTGTAAAACATTAACTTTTGAGTAAACCTTGTAAGGCCTTAAGGCCATGACTATGCTTTTGTGTATTTTCAGTACTCATTCTTATTTCTCTGTTTAGTGGACATTCATATTAGTACGGGTTCTGTTTATAACCTTTAAAAATTACTTCCGCTAGAATGTACTCTGTGTTAGGAAACGTTGTGTTGGATGATGGTTTCAATTAGTAACTCCTTGTTCTGTTTGTAGTATATGGCGCTGGGCTCCGACCAGACCTACTGCTATATGCTATGCGACGGATATGGGTGTTACAAGTTGGTATCAGACTCTGGTGTCGATCTTTATTATTTGGATTCATGGGCGAATTCTTTTAAGGGGTGGTGAGCACTTGTTTGTGCGTCACCGTTATAACATAAAAGAACCCATGAATGTCCAATTAGGAATTAAAAAACACACGTTTTGGGGAACCTGAGTGTTCCTTGGTCATATTGTTAGCGATGAGGGGAATCGCAGTGGATCCGACGAAGATTGTTGCAATACGGGAGTGACCTGTATTATCTTCGGTGGCGGAAGTCCGGTGTTTTGGGGTTTGTCGGCTACTACAAGTGCTTTGTGAAGAACTTCTCGTGAATAGCACTACCCCTCACGACCTTGACAAGTAAAAATCAGAAGTTCGTCTAGTCGTCGGCCTGCGTGCAAGCTTTTTAAGAGCTGAAAAGTCGTTTGACCACGACGCCTATTCTATGTTCGCCATGTGGGATAGAAGGCTTTGAGATATACAGCGACACCTTGGGCAGCGGCCTAGGCTGTGTTCTGCTACAGCATGGGAGTGTAATAGCGTATGGCTCACGCTAGTTGAAGGTGTATGAGAGGAATTATCCGGTCCACGACTTGGAGTTGGCGTTCGTGATATTCGCTCTAAAGCTTTGGAGGCACTACCTATATGGTGTGAATGTCGATATCTATACCGACTATAAGAGCCTGAAGTATCTACTAGATCAGAATGACCTAAACATGCGACAGCGGAGGCGGATGGAGTTTCTTGGGGACTATACCTTCAAGATACACTACGTGCCTGGGAAAGGTAATGCGATTGCGGATGCGTTAAGTCGCAGAGCTCCCGTGCAGGCCAATTGGTTGTTGGTGCATGCCGAACGTCATGTTCGGGATTTTGAAGCCTTGGAGATCTCTTGTGTTGATAAGAGGTCTACTGCTGAAGCTCAGTTGAACTGGACAGAGGTACAGTATGACTTGGCTGATCGGATTCGACAGGCTTTGGAGGTGGAGACAACATGAAGCGGTTCATGGCTGAGGCTTTGGATGGTTTGAATTCCCAATTTACTGTCGATGATGGGATGCTATGGAAGGACAGTCGTTTGTGCGTCCCAAGTGTGGGTAAACTACGGGAGGAATTGATGTACGAGACTCAACATATTAAGTACTCGATTCACTAGGGGAGCACAAAGCTGGTGATAGCTACTTACCGCCAGGCGGTAGCTCCATTGATAGCGTCGACAACATCGACAACATTGAGAGCGTTGAGAGCGTTGAGTCAACTCGACGCTAGACTTACCGCGTGGAGGTAGTGTTACCACGTGGCGGTAGCTGGGGAGTTAAACTGACAGAGCTCTAGGGAAGCTATTGCCCAGCGATAGGGATACCGCTGGCGATAGCATGGTCAATTTAATTGACGAGGCTCTCGGGAACCTACCGCGCGGCGGTAGCAGTTATCGCACAGCGATAACAACAGATGTAGTGTCATAACTGACGACGGCTATCGCGCGATGTTAACATCCAATCACACGGCAATAGTGGAACAGTAACATCGTGGACACGTGTCGGTCTGTGATTGGAGGGCCTATATGGTTACACGCGAAATGAGGCAGTATCGCACGACGGTAGCTATTTACCACGCGGTGGTAGCTCGGTTTATATGCCTGGTTCGGCTGTTTTCTCTTTATTATTCTGGAGTTGGAGAGTTTGGCCTAGTTCTTAGAGGAGGAGAAGCAACGCCATAAGAAGGGATATCTTGCCGTCGTTCGTGTTTCGGGTCTCGGATTCGCAAGACAAGTTTGGATTTGCGGAGGCAAAGTCGGGGCGGTCGTTTTCAACCGTCTGGATTTCTCCCATGACGCCAAAGCATACATCAAGGGTAACGATCCTCTTCCTTGGACATGTGAAGGCCTTCATTTGGCATTTGAGGGTAGACACACCACGAACACGTAGGAAGTGTCCCCCCTACGGGTATATCTGTGTATCCCCATTGTCTTGCATTTAGATCCAGAATCGAAGTAAGGAATATGCATGCTGTGTGAAGCCCATCCGGACAGGTTGGTCTGGATTGGTGATGGTTATATGCTTTGTATGCCGGTGAAGACTCTGTGTCAATCGTGTAGACTTCGGAGTCGCGGGGTGTGCAGGTGACTGCGTTGAGAGTACTAGAGTAAGTCTCCAGGAAAACACCCGAGAAAAGGGGGAAGAAACGATAGTCATAACCTTACTATGCTGCGGTAATATTACCGCCGGCGATAGCTCCCAGTGATCTATGTTTGGATGCGAGGCCTATCTCTGGGAGACCTGTGGGCTCTTGCTTGTGAAGCCTATCTCTGGGAGACCTGTGGGCTATGATTTGGATGAGCGTGGACTTAATTTGCTCAGCTAGCGAGGCTTGTCTGTCGAAAACATGTGGGCCAATGTGATGGGCGTGGGCTTAATTTGCTCTGCCAAGGTAGCTATGAGTGCGAACCTAAGATCATAACATGGTAATGAATGTTACAGAAATGGGAAAGGTGATGTTGACCCGCATTATGGCTGACGCGCCTGACGAATTGAGCATGAGAAATGGCTGATCTGTACCCAACCCTTGTCGTCCGTCTTAGAGTGAGTCATACGAAGGATCTGCAGATCGTTATGACTTTGTCGGAGGCTTGGGGCTTTGTCTCTTGCTTAGGTCCTTGTGAGACTAAAAACTAAAACGTTGATGGCCGTCAAAGGACAGAGGTGTGAACCTTGAGGTCCTGTACACCAAGAATGTGCCCTGAGTGCACGGGGCGTCTGACCGGATGTGCCGACGTCTGTGGCGAATGGTGCTTAAGTTGCACGTTATGGTTGCCAATATATATGAGTATACTAATGCCTGCAGGGAAGGAGCACCTCCACCCCGACTGAGGGGTGGGGTCGTTATAATTTGGTCAGCTAATGCTGACCGTTGCTTTTGTTTGCTACCATTGCGGTGAGATGTTGCTTGCAGGTGCAGCAGAGCCAAGTGGTAAATAGCAGGCTGGAGCCCAGGACAGCTATGCCGGCCCCTGAAGACCAAAGTGAATAGCTAGTGTTTACTTTTGAGTAAACCTTGTAAGACCGTAAGGTCATGACTATGCTTTTGTGTATTTTCAGCACTCATTCCTATTTCTCTGTTTAGTGGACATTCATGTTAGTATGGGTTATGTTTATAACCTTTAAAAATTACTTCCGCTAGAATGTCGATCACCTCCTCGCATGATGGAAGTCGAAAACCCGATCTCAGAGTGATCTCGCAAATCGTCATCCAGCCTCTTGGAGGATTTTAGACCCTCTCGTCGGTACCCGACATCCTCACCCCAAGATCGGCAGGTAAATCATATCTCTTTCTCCAGATCGCAATTTGATCATCGGCGAGTGATGAACGCAGACACATCGGTCTCGCGGAACGCTTTGAGGCCTGAAATAAAAGAAAAGCTAAAGTTGATATTTGGGGATAAAGGCAAAGCCTACTCAATCATGGAGATTTCGCGCGACCGCGAACACGTGCACAAAAGCCTAAAGTGTCAAAAGAATAAGCACACACATAGACGCGCTTGGCCGGGCACACCATCCAGTGCGCACACAAACGTGGTCACGCGCACCCAGGCACGCGCGCACACAGCCAGGAACACACGCATGCGCAAGAAGATGCGTGCACGCGCACCCAAGCTCGCTCGACCGCGCACCCAAGTCCACACGCACGCCCGCAACAAGGTGCGCGCGCGCGCGACAAGGTGCGCATGCGGACACCAGCCGCGCGCGCTTGCGATCGCGCCCGCGGGCTTTACCGCGCCCGACTTCGAGTGTGCACTCCGGGGTTTGCATCCCAAAGATAGGGATATAAATGATATTAATGTTTATTTAACAAAAATAAGTTAAAAAATAAATAAATAAAAGGGAATAATAATTAGTATAATAATGTTAGTTTATAGAAAATATTTTTTGTTTAGTAAATACCAACGGATTAATTTATGGAAGCCAAGGTGTGTTATTAATTAAGTTTGAAATTTAAAAAAAGTAAGTGCTGCCTGCTTGGGAGTTTATTTATGGAAAGAGGAAGAAGCCGGCAGTAGGGTTATTTATTTAGGGAATTAATAACAACGGCTCTTAGAGAGTTTATTTCATCATCGTCCCAGTTATTATCTCCAAGACAAGACCGGTGAGGAGGAAGGCAGTGAGTGAGCGTGAGGGAGAGAGGATTGAATGCCTTCTCCTCGGCCTCCTCCGGCGAGGAGTTCCGGCTGTGATTGGAAACAACTTTCTGCCGGAAGGAAGGAAAGAGCCGGCGGCGCGAGGACTCATGGCTAAAAGCTCCGATCGAAGCTTCTGATTTCCTGCTTCCAGATCCAGGCAGAGATTTCTTCCTTCCATTTTCTTATTTCCCGATCAGACATTGCAGGCCTGCCGGTGAGTTCAGATTTCTTCCTTCTGATTTCTTGTTTTTTTTTTCAAGTTCTATGATAAACTTTTATTATAACCATCATTGGAACCTACCGATCAAAATTTGACTTTTTCACTTGAATAATATTGCTTTATATTGGAACCTACCAATCAAAAATTAAATTAACTAGTCTAATAAGAGTGTATGCTTGTATTCCAACATGGCATCAGATTAGACTACACCTATTTCAGTCTCCCGATTTTATAAAATTAATCTGCTTGCTATTGAATTAATACAGCATGAAATCCTAATAATCTTGTGTATTTAATATAGATAGCAAACCACACCAATTAGTTTTATGTTGTATTTTGACACTCTAGAGTGCTGAGGCTATATGAATGTTAATGGATACTACAATTCTCTACTTACCTTCATGGACATGGCCGTTGAAATCCTTTGATTTTGAAGCGAAGCAGATTTTATTTCTTGATTTTGAAGTGATGGGAAAAAGTGCCGTTGAAATCTATCCATATACACACTGAAAATCCGATGCTTTGTCTATTTCTTGGATTTTTGCAGGGGATGAAATGTGTGTTTGATCATGTTTTGGGGTCTTGATTTTGTGAGTTGTAAAAGGCAGCAGCAATTAGTATAATCGATCATATTAATGGAATAGGGTGGTATATATATACCTTTTTGACTCTTCATCCATATGAAGTTGCATTTTGTGTTAGGCTTGAGTTGTCGGTTCAGCCTTGCTTTCATTATACTCTGCCCTAAACTTTATTTGTTAAAAAATATGCTGCACAAAGCAGATTTTATTTTAAATTGAAGAGTAATTCCAAAAATTGTACTGCTGTGAGATTAATGTTTTTGCATAGGTTAGTTATGAAAATCAATCTTAAGGCATAATACCAATGATGGTTATAATAAAGTTTGATTCATGTCTGATTGATTGCAGGCTTGATGCCATTTCATTGTGATTTTGCTTTTTTTTTGTTGTTGACTTTTATAATAAACTTTTATTAAACTACTACTTTGTGATTTCAGTTTCTTTAGCTGGATATCCAGAGGTGGTTCTCCCTTCTTCCCAAACAGGCAAAAACACCATTTATTTTGATTTCTTCCTTCTCATCTACCGTGCACTACTCGAGCAAGCCTGCGGGTGAGTTCCAATTAATTCGCTTCTGATTTCTTTGTTCGGATTTCTTAATTTGCTTCTTAAAGCCACAGTTTTTTCTTGTTGTTTATCTTCTCGGTGATTCATAACTTTTGGACACATTCCCCCTCACACGTACACTCCTTACCTCTAACATTTTGATTTCTTTAAATGGCTTCAGAATCTTCTCTAAAATCATATTTGAAACTACGCATTCAGACTCAAAATCAAATTATTTGTATAAATCCATCTACATGAATTTAAATTCTCAACATCCAACTATTCCCAAAAATCAAGCCTGCAAGGCCATAACAAGCAATGCGAGAGCATCGCCAGACAAATTTGAGTAAAAAAAACAAAAAATGGTCGCATGTCTGCTTAATAAGGATCAAAAACGTGCCAAAGCAATTAGTATAATCAGTAATGACGTATTAAGAACAAAAAAATATTTTTAATTACGTTAGTCAAGAAAAGATGACGGTTAAAGAATATAATGAGAGGGAGAGAGGAATTGAAGGAAAACTAAAATTATAATATGTTGTTTACATAATATGAAACTATCTAACATTATTTTTTGAAAATAAATATCGTCAAATAAAAAATAATGATTAAATAAGATGAATAAATATAAAATAATATAAAATTTGTTGAATAAGAAGAGATAATCCGACGGGGGGGGGGGGGGGTGTGTGTGTAAAGCACTCTACGGTGCAATGCGGCGTCCAACGGATGCGTATACATCTTAGCTCGCGCGGAGCTGCGTGTACATCACATCTCACTTTGAGATGTGCATGTGCGAGCTGAGACGTGTTCGCATCCATTGGATGTCACACTACAACATAAAGTGCAGTAGGTGCACTTTACTCCCCTCGGTTCCCAACGAAAGGTTTCACACTCTTAATTTGCAATGTTTGCTGCCACTTGTTGTTGCAATGAGTTTGGATAAAAATACCATTGTCATTGATGCAAGACAATGGTTATAACTTTTATTAAGAAAAAAAATAGTTTTGAACATAAGACTAAATGAAGGAAGTCGACAAATTATTTTTTAATTTTTTTTATAAACTTAATGTGGCTATAAAATAAATTTAAAATGTTTGAATTATTGTTACATAGAAAAGCCATGTGAGTACTCATTAATGAGTACTCACATGCATGTACTCATTTTCTTATCAAGTACTCACCTATCCAGCACTCTGCATGCATGTACTCACCTATCAAGTACTCACATATCTAGTACTAACCTATAATTGTCATTTTAGGGGAAAAACTCAAAAAATTAAATGTGATGTGATATTATGTTTTAACATAGTCATTATCTCTCTGATTTTTAAGAAGTTTGTGGGTGTATTTGTAATGAATTTTCAGTTTTAGTTGCACAGGAAATGAATGCTTCTTATTGACATCTTAACCAAAGTATCTATTGGTTTGCTAACATAATCATCTGGTTCTCCACTGTTGATTTATTTCCATTCCACACTTGAAGGTGAGTTTCATTTCAAGAAATATTTTAATTTTCATTTTTTTCATTGCACATGGTGTTTAATTCAATTTTTTTTGGAATGCCCTACTTGCTTGATCCAATTTTTTGGCTTGCCTTGGGATAGTATTACTGTCATTTATTACTCAAAAATATTAATTTTCATTTATCTTAAATGATCATTGTTTTTCTGCTTACACTATTTGTTCATTTAGATAATTATATAGAGTAAGTATTATTGCAAGCCATAATAAATTCACATAACCTTTTATAATGTGTAGTTATTGTTGCAACACATTGTATAATTCGCATAACGTATAGAAAATTTATGTAACTGTGTATATATTAAAATTGTTGGAACAAGCATGATGCAAGTGTTAAACAATTTTTAATCTTCTCCCCCTCTAATCTTCTTCTTCCCTACTCTTCTTCATCGCTATTCTTCTTTCTTATTTTTTTTCTTCCCCTGTCTTCTTCTTCCCAATCTTCTTCTTCTCGCCCAATCGTCTTCTTCTTCTTCGTCATTATCTTCTTCTTCTTCCTCAACCCAATCTTCTTTTTTCCCGCTAATCTTCGTCTTCTTCCCCTCTAATCTTCCTCTTATTCTTTTTCCCCATAATCTTTTTCATCTTCTTCCCCTCTAATCTTTATCCTCTTCTTTCCCTCTAATATTTTTCTTATTCACCTCTATTTTTCTCCGTCTTTCATTCTAATCTTCTTCTAAAAGTTAGGCATGTGAGAGTCTAGTCACTAGACAAGTTAGACGAGGGAGGGATAGACTAATAAAGACTTGGAATGAAACTATAAAGAAAGACACGATGTACTTATGCATTAGTGAGATTATGACAAAAGATAGGGCATTATGGCGACAAAGGATCCATATAGTCGACCCCACTATAGTGGGATAAAGGCTTGAGTGTTGTTGTTGTTTTATTCTAATCTATTTTTCCTTCTTCTTCTTCACCCTCCAATCCTCCTATTCTTTTATTCTCCCCTCTAATATTCTTCTTCTTTCATTTTAATCTTTTTCTTCTTCTCCCTCAATCTTCTTCTTTTTCTCCCTAATCTTTTTTTCTTCTCTGCCCCTAATCTTATGCTTCCTCTTCTTCTCCATCCTAATCCTCTTCTTCCCCCCAATCCTCTTTTTCTTCTTCTTTCCCTCTAATATTCTTATTGTTCATCACTAATCTTCTTCTTCTATCCAAATCTTTTTTTCCTCTAATTTTCTCTCTCAACCTTAATCTTCCTTTCTCTTATTCTTCTTCTTCCCCCCAAATCTTATTCCCCTAATCATCTTTTTCTCCTAATTTTCTTCTCATCCCTAATCTTCTTCTTCCCATAATATTCTTTTTTCTCTTAATTTTATTCTTTTCTCCTTATATTCATCTTCCCCTAATATTCATCTTCTTATTCTTTCCCCCTAATCTCATTCTTTCCCCATAGACTTCTTCCCCTAGTCTTCTTCTTCTTCCCCATAATCCTTTTCTTGCCCTAATATTCTTCTTCTTCCTCCCTAATCTTCTTCTTTCCCCATAATCTTCTTCTTCCCCAAATCATTTTTTCTTTCCCCTAATCGTTTTATTTTCCTCCCTAATCTTCTTCTTCCTTCCCCCTTAATCTCTATCTTCTTATTCCTTCAAAATTTCTTCTTCTTTCCCTTAATTTTCTTCATCTTCATCTTCCTTTCTAATCATCTTCTTTTTCCCGTAATCTACTTCTCTATTCTTCTACTTTTCTATTTTTTTTCTTCCTTAATAATCTTCTTCTTCTCTAATCTTCTTTTTCTTCTTTAATCTTTTTCTTCCCTAATCTTCTTCTTCTACCCCTAAATTATTTCTTCTTCTTCCCTCCTAATGTTTTTCTCCTTCCCTAATCTATTTCCTCTTCTTACCCTCATAATCTTCTTCTTTTTCTTTTAATTCCCCTTAACTTTCTACTTCTTCCCTTTAATCTTCTTCTCCCCATATTCTTCTTCTTCTTCTTCCTCTTCCCTATAATCTTCTTCTCCCCCTAATTTTGTTTCTTCTTCTTCCTCTTCCCTATAATCTTCTTCTCCCCCTAATTTTGTTTTTTCTTCTTCTCTAATTATCTTATTTCCTAATCTTTTTCTTTCCTAATTTTCTTCTACTTTCCTAATATTCTTCTCCTGATAATCTTCTTCTTTCCTAATCTTCTTCTTTGTTCTTAACTTCTTGTTCATGCCTTATATTCTTCTTCTTTCCCCCGTAATCTTTTGTCTTCCTCCCTAATCTTCTTTTTATTTTCTCTAATCATCATCATCATCAGCATCATCTTCTTCCACCCTTATATCTTTTTTTTGATTCTCCCTAATCTTCTTCTTCTCCCAAATTTTCTTTTTCTTCTTTATTCTTTTTCCTCCATAATATTCTTCTTCCGTAATATTCTTCTTCCGTAATCTTCTTCTTGCATAATTTTTTTTCTTGTGTAATCTTCTTCTGTAATCGTCTTTCCCAAATCTTCTTTTTTTCCCATAATTATCTTCTTCTTCTGTATTTTTCTTCCCCCTAATTTTCTTGTTCCCTACTTTTCTTATTTGCTAATCTTCTTCCTTGATCTATTTTCCCTTATTTTTTCTTTTACAATCATCTTCTTATCCCCTAATCCTATTCTTCTTCTTCTCCCCTTATATTTCTCTTTTTCCTGCACGTAATCTTCTTCTTCCTGGTAATCCTCTTCTTCTTCCCATCTAATCTTCCTCTTTTTCTTTTTTCCCTTAATCATCTTCATATTCTTCCGCTTTAATCTTTTTCTTCCTTCTCTTTCCCTCTATTCTTTTTCTTTTCTCCTAATCTTGTTTTTCTTATTAATAATATTCTTCTTATTTCCCCCTAATCTTCTTCTCCTCTTTCTTTCCCCATAATCTTCTTCTTCTTCTCTTATTCTTCTTCTTCTTTCTTTCTAATTCTCTTCTAACCCTAATCTTCTTTTCCTTCCCTCTTGATCTTTTCATTTCCCCTAATCTTTTTTTTCTTTCTCCTAATCTTCTTCTTTCCTCCTAATTTTCTTCTTCTTATTCCTCTGAAATTTTTCATCTTCCCCTTAATCTTCTTCTTCTCCCCCCTAATCTTCTTCTTCTCCCCCATAATCTTCTTCTTCTTTCTCTTCTCTTCTAATCTTCTTATGTTCCCCTAATCCACTTTTTCTTCTCTAATCTTCTTCTCTAATTTTTTTCTTCCTTAATCTTCTTCTTCCCTAATTCTTTTCTTCACTAATCTTCTCCTTCCCTCTATTCTTCTACTTCCCTAATTTTCTTACCCAATAATCTTCTTCTTCTTCCCTAAACTTCTTCCTTAATCTTCTTCTTCTTCCCTAATCTTATTCTTCCCCAATCTTCTTCTCTCCTAATCTTTTTCTTGTTTTTTCCCATAATATTCTTCTTCCCTCCTAAACCTTTTTTTCTTCTTCACTCTTAATGTTCTTTTTCTTCTTCCTCCCTCCATAATTTTCTTCTTTTCTTCTTATTCCCCAAACTTTCTTCTTCTCCTTAATCTTCTTCTTCTTCCTCTTATCCTTCTTCTTCTTCCTCTTTCCCCTATTCTTCTTCTCCCCATTAATTATCTTCTTCTTCTCTAATCTTTTTCTTCCCTAATATTCTTATTCCCCATATTCTTATACTTTCCTAATCTTCTTCCCTCGATAATCTTCTCCCCTAATATTTTTTTCCTAATCTTCTTCTTTATTAATTTTCTTTTCCCCTATTCTTCTTCTTTGTTAATCTTCTTCTTCTTTGCTCTTAATCTTCTTTTTCTTCTCCAATTTTCTTCTTTTTATCCCCCCTAATTTTCTTCTTCTTTTTCCTAATCTTCTTCGTCTTCTTCCCCATATGCTTCTTCTTCTTCTTTCACCATGATATCCTTCTTTTGTTCTCCCTAATCTTCTTCTTCTTCCACCTAATCTTCTTCTTTCCATCCAATCTTTTTTTTTCTTCTCTCTAATCTTTTTCTTCTTCTCCCCCCTAATCTTCTTCTCTCCCTAATCATCTTCTCCCCTCTAATCTTTTTCTTCCCCATACTCCTTCCTCCACGTTCTTCTTCCTCTGTAATCTTCTTCTTCTGTAATCTTCTTCCTCTATAATCTTCTTCCTTCATAGTCTTCTTCCTTTGTAATTTTCATCCCGCATATTCTCCTTCCTCCATAGTCTCCTTCCTCTGTATTCTTGTTCCTTCATATTCTTATTCTTTCATATTCTACTTTCTTTGCAATATTCTTCTTTCATAATCTTCTTCTTGCGTAATCTTCTTCTTTTGTAATCTTTTTCCCTGATATCTTCTTTCCCCAAATCTTCTTCCCCCAAACCTTCTTCTTCTTGCTCCCCCCTAATCTCCATCTTCTTCCCCATGATCCTCTTCTTCTCCCTAATCTTCTTTTTCTTCTTCAACCCTAATCTTCTTCTCCTCTTTCTTCATCCCTAATATTTTTTATCCTACTCATATTCTTCATCCCTAATATTTTTCTCCCTCTAATTTTCTTCTTCTTATTCCTCCCTAATCTTCTTCTTCCCTCTAATCTTCTTCTTCCCCTCAAATCTATTTCTTCCCCCTAATCTTTTTCTTGCTCTTATCTTCTACTTCTTTTTCCTAAATCTTCTTCTCCCTTTTATCTTTTTCATCTTTATCCTAATTATCTTTCTCTAATCTTCTTCTTCTTCTCCTTAATTTTCTTTTTCTTCCTAATATTTTTATTCCACTTCTTCTCCGTAATATTTTTTTTCCTAATATTTTTCTCCCTATTCTTCTTCTCCCCTAATTTTCTTATTCTTCAATCTTATTCCCCTAAATCTTCTTCTTTCCTAATTTTCTTCACTAATTTTCTTCTTCTGTCATATTCTTCTTTTTCTTTTCTAATTTTCTTCATCCTCAATTTTCTTCTTTTCCTCTAATCTTTTTTTCTCCCGTAATTTTCTTCTTTTCTCGTAATCTTTTGCTTCTTCCATAATCTTCTTCTCCCCCAACTCATTTTCTCTTCTTCCTTAATTTTCTTTTTCTTTTTCATCTTCCCCTATTCTTCTTCTTCTTTTCCCCAATCTTCTTTTTCCTAAATAATCTTCTTCTTCTTCCAATCTAGTATTTTTCTTTTTCTTTCCCCTAAATTTCTTTTTATTTTTTTCCGCTAAATTTCTTCTTATTCTTTCCCTTAATCATCATATTCTTCACCCTAATCTTCTTCTATTTCTTTTCCCTATTTTTCTTCATTCCTAATATTCTTCTTCCATATTTTTATTCCTTCCTATTCTTCTCCCCCATAATCTTCTTATCCCCAAATATTCTTCTTTTCTAATCTTCTTCATCTTTTTTATTCTCTTTCTTCTTTTCTAATCTTATTCTTCTTCCCAAATATTCTTTTTCTTTCGTATTATTATTTTCCTTGCATAATCTTCTTCTTCCCTCTTAATATTCTTCTTCTCCTCCCTTAATTTTCTTCTTTTTCACCTTCCTTTTAATCCTCTTCTTCTTCCCCCTCAATCTTCTTCTTCTTCCCACATAATCTTCTTCTTCTTCCCTTTTAATCTTTTATTCTTCTTTCCCATAATTTTCTTTTTTTCTTCCCCCTAATATTCTCCTACTTTCCCCTAATCTTCTTCATCTTCTTCCCCATAATCTTCTTTTTCCCTATAATCTTTTTTCTTTCCCTAATCTACTTCTTCTCCAGCCGCAATCTTTTTTCCCCTAATCTTCTAATTCATCATTATCTTCTTCTTCCTCCCTCTTAATATTCTTCTTCTCCCCCCTAATCTTCTTCTTTTCCTCCCTAACATTCTTTTTCTTTCTCATAATTTGTTTCTTCGCCCATGTAATCTTCTTCTTCTTACTCATAATTTTCTTTCTTCTTCTTCTTCATCATCATCATCATCATCATCTTCTTCTTCTTCTTCTTCTTCTGCTTTTTTCCTAATCTTCTTCTTCTCCCCCTATAATCTTTTTTTCCTTCTCCCCCTATAATCTTTTTCACCTTCTCCCCTATAATCTTCTTCTCTACGTAATTTATTTATTCTTTCCCCTAATCTTTTCTTCTTCTTTTTCTCCTCTCATAATATTCTTCTTCTCTTTCTCTCCCCTAATCTTCTTCTTTTTGTTCCCCTTAATCTTTTTTCTTCTCCCTAATCTTCTTCTTTTTCTTCTTCCCCCCTAATTTTATTCTTCTTCTTCTTCCGCTCTAATTTTATTCTTCTTCTTCCCCCCAATCATTTTCTTTTTCTTTCAACTTAAACTTCTTTATCTTTGTCTTTTTCCTCTTAATTTGTTTTTCTTCTTCACCCTCTCAATCTTCTTTTTCTCTTCATAATCTTCTAATTCTTCCCTAATCTTCTTATTCCTTAATCTTCTTCTTTAATCTTCTTCATCCATATTATTTTTCTTCACTAATCTTCTTCTCTCTTATTCTTTTTTCCACAATCTTCTTCCATTTAATATTTTTCTTCCCTTCTCTTCTTCTTCGCTAATCATCTTCCTTAATCTTCTTCTTTACTTGTCTTCTTTTTTCTCAATCTTCTTCTTCTTCTCTAATCTCTTTCTAATCGTACTATTCCTCTTCTCCCTCCTAATCATCATCCTATTCATCATCTTCCTCTCTAATCTTCTTCCTCCTCTTTCTCTATAATCTTCTTCTTCTCAACATTCTTCTTCGCCCCCTCCCCCACCAATCTTCTACTTCTTTCTCATGATCTTCTTCTCCCCCTAATTTTATTCTTCTTCCTTAAAATCTTCTTCTTTCTTAAAATCTTCTTCTTTCCCATAATTTTCTTCTTCTCCCATATAATCTTCTTCTTATTCTCTCCCAATCTTTTTCGTCTTTCCCCCTAATTTTACTATTCTTATTTTTCTTCTCCCTAATCTTCTTCTTATTTTTCTTCCCCCTTAACTTTTTCTTCGTCTCCCCCTAATTTTTTTCTTTTTCCTGCTAGTCTTTTTCCTTATAATCTTCTTTTTCTTCTCCCGCCTGTCTTATCATTTTTCTTCTTCCCAATAATCATATTATTCTTTTTCTTCTTCATAATCTTCTTTTACTCTACCACGTTCCTCTTAATTTTCTTCTTTTGTTCTTCTCTCCCAATCTTCTTCTTCTCCCCCAATCTTCTTATTTTTCTCGAATCTTCTTCTCGTTCAATCTTCTTCTTCCCTAATCTTCTTCTTCCATATTATTCTTCCTCCTATTCTTCTTCCCTAATGTTCTTCCCCCATAATCTTTTTCTTCCCTAATCTTTTCCCTGCTAATCATCTTCTTCCCTACTCTTCTTCTTTGCTCCTCTTCTTCTTCCCTTCTCTTCTTCTTCCCTAATCTTTTTCTTCTCCCATAATCTTTTTCTTCTTCCTCCACCGAATCTTCTTTTTCTTCCCCTAATCCTCCTCTTCTTCTTCCCCTCTAATCTTGTACTTTTCTTCTTCTTCCCCCTAATCATCTTTTTCTTCTTAATTTTTTTCTCCTCTAATCTGCATCTTACTCCTCTTTCCCTCTAATATTTTTTCTTCTTCTTCTCTAATATTTTTTATTCTTCTCTGTTCTTCTTTTTCATTTTTCATTTTAATCTTCTACTTCCCCCCTAATTTTTTTTCTTTCCCATAATCTTCTTCTTCTCCTAATCTTTTTCTTCTTATAATCTTTTTCTTCTCCATTAATCTCATGCTTCCACTTCTACTCCCCCTAATATTTTTCTTGTCCACCAATCCTCTTATTCTTCTCCTCCCCCTCTAATCATTTTCTTATTCCCACTAATCTTCTTCTTATTCCCACTAATTTTCTTCTTGTTCCCACTAATCTTCTTCTTCCGCACTAATCTTCTTCTTCCCTCTAATATTCTTCCTCTTATTCTCCCCCTAATTTTTTCCCTTGTCTTCTTCTTCTCCTAATCTTTTTTTCTCACTAGTCTACTTCTTCTCACCTAATCTTCTTCTTTCCTTAATCTTATTTTTTCCCCAGTCTTATTCTTCTATCGTAATCTTTTCCCCCTTAATCTTCTTCTTCTCTTTCTTCGTCCATAATCATCTTCTTCTTTCTTATAGTCATCATCTTCGTTTTCCCCATAATCTTCTTCTCCCCTAATATTTTTCTTCTCCACTAATCTTCTTTTTTTCCAATAATCTTCTTTTCATGTAGTCTTCTTTTTCTTTTTCCCCTTAATCTTTATCTTCCCATAATCTTCTTCTTCTTCTTCCTTTCTAATTTTCTTCTTCCACCTCTAATCCACTTCTTCTTCTTTAATCTTTTTCTTCCCTAATTTTTTGCTTCTTAAATCTTTTTTTCCTTATTATTCTTCTTCCATAATCCTTTTCTTCCTCATTCTTCTTCATCCCTAATCTTCTTCTCCTCTAATCTTCTTCTTCCATATTTTTCTTCCCTAGTCTTCTACTTTCCTAATCTTCTCCCCACCATAATATTCTTCTTTTCTATTCTTCTTCTATAAGCTTCTTCTCGCCTAATCTTCTTTTTCTGCAATATTTTTCTTTCAAAATCGTCTTCTTCTTCTTCCATCTGAATCTTCTTCTTCCCCCTAATATTTTTTTCTTCTTCTCCCCTAATGTTTTTTTTCTTCCCCTCATTTTCTTATTTTTCTTCCTCTACCCCATAATCTCCTTCTCCCCCATAATTCTCTTCTTCTTTCCTAATCTCTTTCTTCCCTAATCTTTTTTCCTTTTTCCTTAATCTTCTTTTTATTCTTCTTCCACCCTAATATCCTTCTTTTTGTTACCCCTAATCTTCGTTTTCTCCCTAATTTTTCTTCTTCCCCCTAATTTTTATCTTCTTTCTCTCTAATATTTTTCTTCTCCTCTAATCTTCTTTTTACCTCCAATCTTTTTTTTTCTCCTAACTAACTTCTTCTTCCCTCTTAGTATTCTTCTTCTTTCGCCCCCAAAAAACTTTTCTTATTCTTCTTCCTTCCTCTAATCTTCTTTTTCTTCTTCTTCTCCACTAATTTTCTTCTTTTTCTCTAATTTTCTTCTTCTTCTCCTCTAGTCTTTTTTTCTTCTTCCCCTAATATTCTTATTCTTCTCTTATAATCTTCTTCTCCACTCATATTCTTTTCCCTTTTAATTTTCTTTTTTTCTTCATCCCCCCTAAATCTTCTTCTCCCCCTAATCTTTATGTTCTTCTTTCCCTTTAATTTTCTTTTTCTACTAATCTTCTTCTTATCCTGTAATTAAATTCTTCCTCCTAATCATCATTTTCTTCTTCCACCCTAATGTTTTTTTCTTTTCCCCCTAATCTTTTTCTTATTCTCCTTCTAATTTTCTTTCTCTTCCCCCTTAATTTTCTCCTTCTCCCCTAATCTTCTTCTTCCCCTCAATATTCTTCTCCCCCTCTAATCTTCGTCTTCATTCTCTATATTCGTCTTCTTCAACCTCTATATTCTTCTTCTTCCTCCATAATCTTCTTCTTCCTCTAATCTTCTTCTCCCCACCTAATAATCTTCGTCTTCTTCTTCTCTGCCTTAATCTATTTCTTCTTTTCCCGATGATCTTTTTTTTTCTTCTTATTCTCCCTTCCACCCAATTTCTTATTTTTCTTCTTTTCACCTATTCTTCTTCTACTTCTTCTTCTTTCTCAACTAATCTTCTTCTTTCCCTAATCTTCTTCTCCCCCCAATATTCTTCATCTTCTCCCTCCCTCATCTTCTTCTACTTCTTTCCCCTAATTTTCTTCTTCCCCATAATCTTCTTCTCCTTTTTCTTTCTCTTCCTATATTTTTCTCTTAATCTTTTTTCCTTCCACCATAATATTCTACTTCCTAATATTTTTTTCCACTGTAATATTCATGTACTTTATTCTTCTTCCAAAGTCTTCTTCTTCCTCAATTTTCTTCTTCCCCAATCTTCTTCTTCCCTCCGAATTTTCTTCTCCCCCGTAATCTTCTTCTCCCCCTAATATTTCTCTTCATCTGCCCCCATAATGTTCCTTTTTTCCTTCTTCTCCCATAATCATCTTCTTTTTCTTCTTATTCCCCCCTATTTTCTTCTTTCCCTTAATCTTCTTCTCTTTCCCTTATTCTTTTTCCTTTTGTTTTCCCCATAATCTTCTTCTTCCATAATCTTCTTCCACAATTTTCTTTTTCTTCCATAATCTTCTTCCACAATTTTCTTTTTCTTCCATAATCTTCTTCTTCCCCAAGCTTCTTCTTCTACCCCTAAACTTTTTCTTCTTCTTTACTCATAATCTTCTACTTTTTCTTCTTATTCCCCCTAACTTTCTACTTCTTCCCCTTAAACTTCTTCTTCTCCCCTTATTCTTCTTCTTCTTCCTCTTCCCCTATTTCTTTTCTTCTTCTTTTTCTTCTTTAATTTTCTTCTTTCTTAATCTTCTTCTTCCCTAATCTTCTTCTTCCTCAAATTCTTCTACTTTCCTATTATTCTTCTCCTGATAATCTTCTTCTTCCCTAATTTTCTTTTTTCCCGATCTACTTTTTCCTTAATCTTTTCCCTTATCTTCTTCTTCTTTCTCCCGTAATCTTTTTTTATTCCTCCCTAATCTTCTTCTTTCCCTAATCACCATCATCACCTTCTTATTCCACCCTAATATCCTTCTTTTGATTCTCCCAAATCTTCTTATTTAGATAAATTTTCTTCTTTTTTCTTATTCTTCTTTCTCTGTAATATTTTTCTTCTGTAATCTTCTTTTTGCATAATTTTCTTACTTATGTAATCTTCTTCCGTAATCGTCTTTTTTGTAATCGCCTTCTCCCCAATATCCTTCTTCTTCTTCCCCATATTCTTCTTTTTCTTTCCATAATTATCTTCTTCTTTTGTATTCTTGTTTCCCCTAATTTTTTTCTTCCCAACTTTTCTTTTTCGCTAATCTTCTTCCTTAATCTATTTTCCTTCGTTTTTTCTTTTACAATCTTCTTCTTCTCCCCAAATCATGTTCTTCTTCCCCACCCTTACAATTTTCTTTTTCCTCCACCTAATCTTCTTCTTCACGCTATTTCTCTTCTTCTTCCCCTCAAATTTTTCTCTTTTTCTTCTTTCCCCTAATCATCTTCATCTTTTTCCCCTCTAATCTTTTTCTTCCTCCTCTTTCCCTCTAATATTTTTCTTTTCCTCTAATCTTCTTTTTCTTTTTCTCTTCTTCTTCTTTCATTTCAAGTTTTTCTTCTTCTTCTTTCATTTCAAGTTTTTCTTCTTCTCCTTAATCTTTTTCTTCTTCTCCCCTCTAATCTTCTTCTTCACCCCTAATATCATGCTTCCTCTTCTTCTCCCTCTTCTTCTTCTTCTTCTTCTCCCAATCCTCTTATTTCCTCTAATCTTCTTCTAGTTCCCCACTAATCTTCTTAATCCTTCATAATCTTCTTTTCCCCCTAATTTTCTTGTTCTTATTCTCCAACCTTAATCTTCTTTTCCCCTAGGCTTCTTCATCCCCCTAATCTTCTTCTTCTTTTAATCTTCTTTTTCCTTAGTCTTCTTCTTCCCCTTATTCTTTTTCTTCTCCTAATCTTCTTTTTCCCCTTGTTTTATTCTTCCCTCCTAATCTTCTTGTTCCCCACTAATATTCTTCTATTTCTTTCCCTCTAATATTCTCCTCCTCTTTCTTTCCCCTATAATCTTCTTCTTCTTCTCCTAGTCTTCTTCTTTTTTTCCTTTTAATTCTCTTCTTTCCATAATCTTCTTTGCCTTCCCTCCTAATCTTTTTTTCCCATAATATTTGTTTCTTCTTTCTCCTAATCTTCTTCTTCCCTCCTAATCTCTTTTTTTTGTACCTCTTGAATTTCTTCTTCCCCTTAATGTTCTTCTTCTTCCTCCATAATCTTCTTCTTTCTCTTCTCTTTTAATCTTCTTCTGTTCTCCTAATCCATTTTTTCTTCTCTAATCTTCTTCTTATCTAATTTTCTTCTTCCTTAATCTTCTTCTTCCCTAATCTTTTTCTTCCCTAATCTTTTTCTCCCCTATTCTTCTTCCCCTATTCTTCTACTTTCCTAATTTTCTTTCTCAATAATATTCTTCTTCCCTAAACTTCTTCCTTAATCTTCTTCCCTAATCTTCTTTTATATTCTTGTTTTTCTTCCTTAATCTTCTTCTTCTCTCTCAATCTTTTTCTTCTTTTTCCCTAATATTCTTCTTCCCTCCTAAACTTTTCTCCTTCCTTCTTAATGTTTTTTTTCTTTTTCCTCTCTTCATAATCTTTTTCTTATTCTTCTTATTCCCCCAAACATTCTACTTCTTCTCCTTAATCTTCTTCTTCTTTCCTTATTTTTTTCTTATTCCTCTTCTCCTAATCTTCTTCTGCTCACTAATTCTCCTCTTCTTCTCTAATCTTCTTCTTCGCTAATATTTTTCTTCCCCATATTTTTCTACTTTCCTAATCTTCTTCCTGGATAATCTTTTTTCCTAATATTCTTCTTCCCTAATCTTCTTCTTCATTAATCTTCTTTTCTCATAATCATCTTCTTTCATAGTCTTCTTGTTCTTTGCTCTTAATCGTCCTTTTCATCTCCAATCTTCTTCTTCCCCCTAATCTTCTTCTTCTTTCCCCTATTCTTCTTCCTCTTCTTCCCCTTACGCTTCTTCTTCTTCTTTCACCATAATATCCTTCCTTTTGTTCCCCCTAATCTTCTTCTTCTCCCTAATTTTCTTCTTCTTCCACCTAATTTTCTTCTGTTGGGTATTGCATCCACAATGAACCTGATTTGAAGAAGAGTCCAGTCAAGCTAAGATGGATTCATGATGTATTTGATATGCCGTTTCAAGTTGTGCTTGCAGCTATTTCATGTCAAATACACACCAATGTCAGGGTACAGTGGGTCAATATTCACGGGCCTATGCAACGTAATCCCTCGTTGTATAGGTCAATGCGTTGATCCACGTGTGCTCTCTCTATTGGGTGTACTTATTCTCAAGTACAGGTTCAAGGAAGACTAGGAGCAAGGAAGAGTCAAAGACCAAGCTCTCAAAGAAAAGGAAGAAGGAAGAAAAAGGAGGAAAATTCTTCTAAGTATACATCGACGGGAATCGTGAGTCATACCCGTCGACATCGACGAGAATCGTTGGTAATTCCCGCCGACATCGACGAGAATCGTTGGTAATTCCCGCCGACATCAACGAGAATGATCAGAGATTCCAGCCGACATCTTCCAGCCGGCCATAATTCTGCCAAGGCAAAATCGTCGGGAATCACTGCCGATTCCCGCCGATGTCGACAGGAATCACCAACGATTCCCGCCGACTTTGCCTTGGGCAAATTTCCGCAGCTTTCTGATCCGTGCCTGGTCGCCATGCATAGTATGAACCGAAGTTTCGTTCTTTCCTTGGTGGGTTCGCCAACGGCTATGTTTGGGCTGAGTAGGTATAAATACCTAAGTGATTTTCGAAATCATAGAGAGAGAAACGGGAAGAAATTGAAAACCCTAATTTCACGTAGTCGGTTGAATCCGGCAGGTCGCCTATCGCACGCAGATCGCAGCTTGCCGCCGATCGCTCGAAGGCAGAACTGAAGCTAAGCTTCGGTCCCTCGCTTCTCTCTTGAGATCTCTTGTCTCTTCGATTCGTTGACTGATACTAGTTCTCCATTCCGAATCGTTGAAGACGATTGATCCAACTGAGATCGATCGGTGACCTAGCTTGCTTCGTCAAGAAGTTCAGATCTACACCACATCGCCGCCGCACTCGCTTGCCGCCGACGATCAAGTCAAGATCCGATCCAAGAGAGAAAAACCAAGTGTGGATTCTTCGTCATTTTAGTGCAAGCTCCCAACGAACGAAGAAGGACCTTTGGTTCTCCAAATTGCATTGTTTGTATTTCTTATTTACATTCAATTTTTGCAAGGAATTTTATTCCTAGTTGTAAGGGTTGGGTGCAACCCGTTTTGGTGGAGCGTTGACTACTTGTTGTAGGAAAGGTTCCTTCCGAGTTGTAGGAGCGTGGATCCGAGTGGAGAGATTGGATTTCAATCTCATTTTGGAGGAGTTGCCGAGTCGTCCCCGTGTGGGAGATAGGCGATGGGGAGAGTGGACGTACCCAAGGTTGGGGAACCACTGTAATTTACTGTGTGTTTTCTGTGCTTGGTTTGTTTATTTGTGCAAGTAATTTTTAATTCCGCAAAAGACGTTACTGCACCTATTCACCCCCTATAGGTGGATTAGGCTGACACTAGACACTTGCATCTTCTTTCCATCCAATCTTCTTGTTCTTTCTCTCTAATATTTTTCTTCTTCTCCCCCATAATCTTCTTCTATTCTATAATCTTTTTCTTTCATATACTCCTTCTTCCTTCATGTTCTTCTTCCTTTATTATATTCTTCCTTTGTATTCTTCTTCCTTTGTAATTTTCATCCCCCTATTCTCCTTCATCCATATTCTCCTTCCTCCGTATTCTTGTTCCTCCTCATTTTTCTTCTTCCATATTATGCTTTTTTCTGTAATATTTTTCTTTCATAATCTTCTTTTTGCGTAATCTTCTTCCCCATTATCTTCTTCCCCCAAATCTTCTTCTTCTTGCTCCCCCCTAATCTTCATCTTCTTCCCCATTATCCTCTTCTTCTCCCCCTAATCTTCTTTTTCTTCTTCAACGCTAATCTTCTTCTCCTCTCTCTTCTTCCCCTAATCTTATTATTATTATTATTATTATTATACTTCCCTCCTAATTTTCTTCCCCCTATTCTTCTTCTTCTCACCTAATCTTCTTATTCTTCTCTTCTTCTTTCCCCATAATATTTTCTTCCTCCTAAAGGTTTCTTCCTCCTAATTTTTCTTCTTCTTCTTCTTCTTCTTATTATTATTATTATTATTTTCCCATCTAATTCTCTTTTTCTTCACCTCTTATTTTCTTCTTCTTCCCCATAATCTTTTTCTTCTCCCCTAATCCTCTTTTCCCCTTAATCTTCTTATTTCCCCTATTAATCTTGTTATTTCTCATATACTTCTTCTCACCCTAATATTTTACCCCTACTCTTATTTTTTCTCCCTAATATTTTTCCCCATAATTTTCTTCTTCGTATTCCTCCCTAATCTTCTTCTTCCCTCTAATCTTCTTCTTCCCCCTCTAATCTACTTCTTCTCCCTAATATTTTTCTCACTTTTACCTTCTTCTTCCCCTAATCTTCTTCTCCCTCTTAACACCCTCTTTTCCCCCTAATTTTCTTTCCCTAATCTTCTTCTCTTAAATTTCTTCTTCTTTTCCTTAATTGTTGTTTCTTCCTTATCTTTTTATTCCACTTCTTCCCCATAATTTTTTTCTTTCCTAATATTTTTCTCCCTATTCTTCTTCTCCCCTAATCTTCTTATCCTTGAATCTTTTCCCCCTAATCTTCTTCTTCCTTAATCTTCTTCTTCACCAATCTCCTTCTTCTTTCCTATTCTTCTTCTTCTTTTCTAATTTTCTTCATTCTAAGACTTTTTTTCTCTAATCTTTTTTCTCCCGTAATCTTCTTCTCACGTAACCTTCTTCTTCTTCTACAATCTTCTTCTCCCCCAAGTCCTTTTATTCTTCCTTAATTTTCTTTTTTCTTTTTCATCTTCCCCCTAATCTTCTGCTTCTTTCCCCTAATCTTCTTCTTCCTAGATAATCTTATTCTTCCTAGATAATCTTCTTCTTCCCAGATAATCTTCTTCTTCCCATATAATCATCTTCTTCCTTAATCTTCTTCTTCTCTAATATTCTTCATCCATACTCTTTTTCTTCACTAATCTTCTTCTTTCATATTCTTCTTCTTCCATAATCTTCTTCCCCTTAATCTTTTTCTTCCCTACTCTTCTTCTTTTCTAATCTTCTTTCTTAATCTTCTTCTTCCCTTGTCTTCTTTTTCCCTAATATTCTTCTTCTCTCCTAATCTTTTTTTTAATCTTACTATTCCTCTTTTCCCCCGTAATCATCATCTTCTTCATCATCTTCCCCTCTAATCTTCTTCTTCCTCTTCTTTCCCTAGCCTTCTTCTTCTACTCAATATTCTTTTTCGCCCCCCAAATATTTTATTTCTTTGTCATAATCTTTTGCTCTTCTTCTTCTCCCCTAATTTTATTCTTCTCTCTTAAATTCTTCTTCTTCCCCATAATTTTCTTCTTCTTCACGTCCTATAATCTTCTTCTTATTCTCCTCCAATATTTTTCGTCTTTTCCCCTAATCTTACTCTTCTTCTTTTTCTCCCCCCTAATCTTCTTCTTATTCTTATTTCTCCTAAACTTCTTCTTCTTCTCCCTCTAATTTTCCTCTTCTTCATGCTACCTTTTTCTTCTTCCCCCATGTCTTATCAGTTTCTTCTTTTTCCCCATAATCATCATATTCTTTTTCTTCTTTATAATTTTCTTTTTCTTTACCATATTCCCCTTAATTTTCTTCTTTTTGTTCTTCTCCCTCAATCTTCTTCTTCTCCTCTAATCTCCTTATTTTTCCCGAATCTTCTTATCCCCCAATCTTCTTCTTCTCTAATCTTCTTCTTTTATATTCTTTTTCCTTCTATTTTTTTTCTTCCCTAATGTTCTTCCCCCATAATCTCTTTCTTCCCAAATCATTTCTCCGCTAATCATCTTCTTCCCTACTCTTCTTTTTCCCTTCTTTTCTTCTTCCCTAATCTTTTCTTCTCCGATAATCTTCTTCTTCTTCCTCCACCAAATCTTCTCCTTCTTTCCCTCTAATCCTCGTTTTCTTCTTCTTCCCCTTTAATCTTGCTCTTCTTCTTCTTCCCCCTAATCATCTTTTTCTTCTTAATCTTCTACCCCTCTAATCTGCATCTTTGTCCTCTTTCTCTCTAATCTTCTACTTCTTCTTCTCTAATGTTTTTATTTTCCTATAATCTTCTTTTTCATTTTCATTTTAATCTTCTTCCCCCCTAATTTTGTTTTTCTTCCCCGTAATCTTCTTATTCTTCTAATCGTTTTCTTTTCACCTAATCTCATGCTTCCTCTTCTACTCCCCCTAATCTTTTCCCCTTAACTTCTTCTTCCTCTAATCTTCTTTTCTCACTAGTCTACTTCTTCCCACCTAATCTTCTTTTTTCGTAGTCTCATTCTTGTCTCCTAATCTTCTTTTCCCCTATAATCTTCCTCTTCTCTTTCTTTCCCCACAATCATCTTCTTCTTTCCCATAGTCATCATCTTTTTTTCTCCATAATCTTCTTCTCCTCCTAATCTTCTTCTTTCTTCATAATCTTCTTTTCCTGTAGTCTTTTTTCTTTTTCCCCCGTAATCCTCCTATTTTCCTCTCTAATCTTCTTCTTCTCACATAATCTTTTTCTTCTTATTCCTCCTAAATTTCTTCTTCCTCTTAATCTTCTTTTTCTCCCCCCAATCTTCTTCTTCTTCCTTTCTAGTCTTCTTCTCCCCTCCTAATCTATTTCTTTTCCTTTAATCTTTTTCTTCCCTAATCTTTTGCTTCTCAAATCTTTTTTTCTTAATTTTTCTTCTTCTTTATTCTTCTTCTTCCTTAATCCTTTTCTTCCGTGTTCTTCTTCATTCCTAATCTTCTTCTCCCCTAATCTTTTTCTTCACTATTCTTCTCCTCTAGTCTTCTACTTCCCTAATCTTCTCCTCCCTAATATTTTCTTCTTTTTTATTCTTCTTCTAAAATCTTCTTCTTTCCTAATCTTTTTTTCTGCAATCTTCTTCTTCCACAATCACATTCTTCTTCTCCCACTAATATTCTTCTTCTTCCCTCTGAATCTTCTTCTTCCCCCCTAATATTTTTCTTCTTTTTCCCCACTAATGTTCTTTTTTTCTTTTTCCCCTCATTATCTTCTTCTTTTTTTAATCTTCTTCTTCCCTAATCTTTTCTTTTTATCCCCTAAAATTCTTCTTATTCTTCTTCAGCCTAATATCTTTCTTTTTGTTACCACTAATCTTATTTTTCTTCCTAATTTTTCTTCCTCCCCCTAATCTTCATCTTCTTCCTCTCTAATATTTTTTTCTTCTCTCCTAATCTTCTTTTCCTCCTAATCTTCTTTTTCTTTTGCCTAATTAACTTCTTCTTCCCTCTTAATATTCTTCTTCTTTCTAAAAAGAACTTTTTTTATTTTTCTTCCTCCCTTTAATCTTTTTTCTTCTTCTTCTCCACTAATTTTCTTCTTGTCTTATAATCTTCTTCTTCACTCCTATTCTTCTTCCCTTCTAATTTTCTTTTCCTTCTTCATCTCCCCTAAATCTTCTTCTCCCCCTAATCTTCATGTTCTTCTTCCCCTTTAATTTTCTTTTTTGACTAATCTTCTTCTTCTCCTGTAATTAACGTCTTTCCCATAATCATCTTTTTCTTCTTCCACCCTAATTTTTTTTCTTTCCCGCTAATCTTCTTTTTATTTTCCCCTAATCTTCTTTCTCTTCCCCCTTAATTTTCTTTTTCTCCTATAATCATTTTTTTCTTCCCTCTCATTCTTCTTCTCCCCCCAAATCTTCTTCTCCACCTATAATCTTCTTCCCCCTTAATCTTCTTCTTCATTCTTCCTATTCTTCTTCATCCTCCATAATCTTCTTCTTTCCCTAATCTTCTTCTCCCCACCTAATATTCTTCTCCTCGTAACTTTCTTCTTCTTCTCCGCCTTAATCTCTTTCTTCTTCTCCCGATAATATTTTCTTATTCTCCCTTCCCCCTAATTTCTTATTCTTCTTCTTTTCACCTATTCTTCTTCTTCACCTAATCTTCTCCCCCCAATATTCTTCATATTCTCCCCCTCATCTTCTTCTCATTCTAATCTTCTATTTTCTTCTTTTTCTTCTTCTTATATTTTCCTCTTAATTTTTTTCCTTCCACCATAATATTCTACGTTTCTAATCTTCTTCCCCCCATAATCTTCATCTTCCTTATTCTTCTTCTATAATCTTCTTCTTCTCATTCTAATCTTCTTCTTCTTTCTTCTGAATTTTCTTCTCCCTTGTAATCTTCTTCCCCCCCCTAATATTTCTCTTCTTCTGCCCTCTAATTTTCTTTTTTTCCTTCATCCCCCATAATTTTCTTCTTTTTCTTCTTATTCCCCCTTACTTTCTTCTTCTTCCCCTTAATCTTCTTCTCTTTTCAGGAATTCTTTTTGTCTTTTCTCTTCCCCATAATCTTCTTCTTCTTCTCTAATCTTCTTCCTCTTCTTCCCCCTAATCTTCTTCTTCTTCCTCCCAAATATCCTTTCTTTTGTTCCCCCCAAATCTTTTTCTTCTCCCTAATCTTCTTCTTCTTCTCCCTTATCTTTTTCTTTTCCCCACTAATCTTCTTTTTCTTCCCCCTAATCTTCATCTTCCCTTCTAATCTTCTTCTTCTGCCTCTCTAATATTTTTCTTCTTCTTCTTCTCAAATAATCTTTTCTTTTTCTGCTTAATCATTTTCTTCTCCCTTTATATTCTTCTTCTTCCCCAATAATCTTCTTATTATTCTTTCTCCTCAATCTTCTTTTTCTTCCCCCCTAATTTTCTTCTTCTTTTTTAATATTTTTCTTTTTTATTTCACTACCCTAATCTTCTTCTTCTCTCATAATCTTCTTCTTCACTCCAATTCTTCTTTGCCTGTAATCTTTTTCTTCTTCTTCATCCCCCTTAAATATTATTCTCCCCTTAATCTCATGTTCTTCCTCTTTAATTTTCTTCTTCCCACTAATTTTATTCTTCCTCCTAATCATTTTCTTCTTCTTCCATCCTAATCTTTCTCTTTCTCCCCTAATATTCTTTTATTCACTCCTAATCTTCTTCTTCTTCTCTCTTAATCTTCTTCTTCTCTCTTAATCTTCTTCTGCCTCCAATCTTCTTCTTCTTCTCACCTAATCTTGTTCTTTCACCAAATCTTCTTCTCCCCCTAATCTTCATCTCCTCCATAATCTTTTTCTTCATCCTTCATAATCTTCTTCTTCTCCCCTATTCTTCTTTCCCCCACCTAATATTCTTCTCTCCCTTAACATTCTATTTCTTCTTCTTCTCTTTCATAATTTTCTTTTTCTTCTCCCCATAATCTTCTTCTTCTTTCCCCCTATCTTCTTATTCTTTTTCCCCATAACTTCTTATTCTTTTTCATTTCACCTAATCTTCTTTTTCTACTTCTTCTTCCTCCACCTAATCTTCTTCTTTCCCCTAATCCTCTTTTTCTTCCCCTCTAATCTTTCTCTTCTTCTTCTTCTTCTCCCATAATCATCTGCTTCTTTTTAATCATATTCCCCTCTAATCTTTATCTTCCTCTTCTTTCCCTCTAAGCTCCTTCTTCTTCTCTAATATTTTTATTCTCCCCTAATCTTTTTCTTTATTTTTGATTTTAATCTTCTTCTTCCCTCCTGATTTTCTTCTTCCCCTAATCTTCCTCTTCCCCTAATATTTTTCTTCTCCCCTAATCTCATACTTCCTCTTCTTCCCCCCCCTAATCCCATTCATCTTCCCTCAATTCTCTTATTCTTCTTCTCCCTCTCTAATCTTCTTCTTGTTCTCCAGTAATCTTCTTCTTCCCTCTAATATTCTTCCTCTTGTTCTCCCCCTAATTTCCCCTAGTATTCTTCTTCCCCTAATCTTCTTCCCCTAATCTTCTTTTCCTCTAGTCTTCTTCTTCCCCATAATCTTCTTCTTCCCCTTAATCTTCTTTTTCCCTAAACTTATTCTTCCCTCCTTATCTTTTTCTATCATAATCCTTTTCTTCTTCTTTCTGCCTAATCTTCTTCTTCTCTTTCTTTCACCATAATCTTCTTCTTTTTTCC
Source organism: Platanthera zijinensis (assembly GCA_039513925.1). Taxonomy (NCBI): domain Eukaryota; kingdom Viridiplantae; phylum Streptophyta; class Magnoliopsida; order Asparagales; family Orchidaceae; genus Platanthera; species Platanthera zijinensis. The sequence goes on from CM077080.1 coordinate 47,322,353, forward strand.
CATAGTCATCATCATCTTCTTCCCTATAATCCTCTTCTCCTCCTAATATTTTTCTTCCCGTCTAATCTTCTTCTTTTCCCATAATCTTTTTTACCTATTCTTCTTTTTCTTCTTCCCACTTAATTATCTTGTTTTCCTCCCTAATCCTTTTCTTCTCACATAATCATTTTTTTCTTATTCCTCGCAAATTTCTTCTTCCCTTTTTTAATCTTCTTCTTTTTTTCCTTAATCTTCTTATTCCCCCTAATCTTCTTCTTCCCCTCTTCCTCTCTATTCTTCTTCTCCCCCCCCCACATAATCCATTTCTTCTTCCATAATTTTTTTCTTCTCAAATCTTTTTTCCTTAATCTTCTTCTTCCCTGATCCTTTTTTTATTCTTCTTCTTCCCTAATCTTCTTCTCCCCTGTTTTTTTTCTTCTCTACTCTTCTCCCCTAGTATTCTACTTCCCTAATCTTCTCCCCTCATAATCTTTTTCTTCCATATTCCTCTTCCATGATATTTTTCTTTCCTAATCTTCTTCTTCCACAATCTTCTTCTTCCACAATCTTATTCTTTCTCTTCCTCTAATCTTCTTCTTCCCTTCGAATCTTCTCCCCCTTAATATTTTTCTTCTTCTTCCCCCTAATGTACGTTTTTTCTTCTTCTCCTCATTATCTTCTTTTTTTTCTTCTTATTCCCCCTATTTTTCTTCTTCTTCTTCCCCTTAGTCCTCTTCTCCTTCCCCCTATTCTTCTTCTTCTTCCCCATAATCTTCTTGTCCCCCATAATTCTTTTCTTCTTCTCTAATCTTCTTCCTTTTCTTCTCCCATAATCTTCTTCTCCCATCCTAATATCCATATTTTTCCCCCTAATCTTCTTTTTCTCACTCCTAATCATCATCTTCCCCTCTAATCTTCTTCATCTCTAATTTTTTCTTCTTATTCTCCCTCAATCTTCTTTTTCATCTAATCTTCTTCTCCTGCCTAATCTTCTTCTTCTTCTCTCTTAATATTCTTCTTATTTCCCAATAAACTTCTTATTTTTCTTCCACCATAATATCTTTTTTTGTAATCTCTCTTAATCTTCTCTTTTTTCTCTCTAATCATTTTCTTTTTCTTGCCCCTAATCTTCTTATCCCCCCTAATCTTTTTCTTCTTCTATATGCTCCTTTTTCCATGTTCTTCTTCCTCTGCAATCTTCTTTTTTAGTATTCTTCTTCCTTAGTAATCTTCTTCCCACGTATTCTCATTCCTTCATATTCTTCTACTTCCTCCGTATTCTAGTAACTTCATATTCTTCTTTTTCTTTCATATTCTTCTTCTTCTTTCGTATTCTTTTTCTCTCTTAATATTCTTCTTCTGTAATCTTTTTTTATGTAATTTTCTTCTTCTGTAATCTTCTTCCGTAATCTTCTTCCCCGTAATCTTTTCCCTGTAATCTTCTTCCCCCAAATGTTCTTCCCCCAAATCTTTTTTCCCCAAACCTTCTTCTTCTTGCTCCCCCTAATATCCTTCTTCCTCCCCTAATCTTTTTCTTCTTGTTCAACCATTATCTTCTTCTCCCGCCTCTTCTTCCCCTTAATTTTCTTTTTCTTCTCCCTAATCTTCTTCTTCTTCTTCTTATAATTATACTTCCCTCCTAATCGTCTTCCCTATTTTTCTTCTACCTCGTGTCCTCTTCGCTATTATTTTTCCCCTAGTGTTATTCTTTCTTCCTAATCTTCTTCTTCCCCTTTATTCTTCTTCTTTCCCCACAATCTTATTCTCTTTCTTTTCTCATAATCTTCTTCTTATTCCCCTTTAATCCTCCTTTTTCTCTAATCTTTTTTCTTTTTACTCTTAATCTTATTTTTTCCCATAATCTTCTTCCCCTAAACTTTTTTCTTTTTCCCCCTAATTTTCTTATTTTCCTCCTTAATCTTTTTCTTCTTATTACTCCTAAATTTCTTCTTCTTCCCCTTAATCTTCTTCCCCCTAATCTTCTTCTTTCTCTTCCCATCTAATCATTTTCTCCGCTAATCCACTTCTTTTTTTTCTAATTTTTTTATTTCCTAATCTTTTTTCTATAATCATCTTCTTCCTTAATCTGTGTTTTTTGTTATCTTCTTCTTCTCTAATCCTTTTCTTCTCTAATATTTTTTTCTCCATTCTTCTTTCCCTTATTCTTCCACTTCCCTAATCTCCCTCATAATCTTCTTCTTCCCAAATCTTTGTCCCCCATAATCTTCTTCTTCTCTAATCTTCTTTCATATTCTTCTTCGTCATTATTTTCTTTCTTCTTCGCCCCCTAATATTTTTCTTCTTCTTCCCCCATTCTTTTTCTTCTTCTCCCCTCTGATTTTTTTCTTCCTTCTTCTCCCCTTATTGTTCTTTTTCTTCCACTTCCCCCATAATCTTTTTCTCTTTCTTCTTATTTCCCCTACCTTCTACTTCTTTTTTCCCTCAATGTTTTGCTTCTTCTCCTATTCTTCTTCGTCTTTCACTTCTCCCCTAATCTTCTTCTCCCCCCTACTTTTCTTTTTCTTTGTATTCTTCCTCTTAATTTTCTTCTTTTTCCTTTTCTCCCCCCAATCTTCTTTTTTCTTCTTCTCTCATGTTCTTCTTATTCTTCTTCTTCCTTAATCTTCTTCTTTCTTCCTCTTCCCCCATAATCTTTTTCTTTTTCTTCTTATTTCCCCTAACTTCTACTTCTTCTTCCCCTTAATTTTCTGCTTCTCTCCCTATTCTTCTTCTTCTTCTTCCTTTTCCCCTATTCTTCTTCTCCCCCTAATTTTCTTCTTCTTCTTTAATCTTCTTATTCTATAATCTTTTCTTCCTCATATTCTTTTACTTTCATAATTTTCTTCTTCCCGTAATCTTCTTCTCTTATAATCTTCTTCTTTCCTAATTTTCTTCCTCCTTAATCTTCTCTTTCCCTAATCTTCTTCTTCCTTAATATTTTTCTTCTTTGTTCCTAATCTTTCTCTTCTTCTCCCTAATTTTTTTTCTTCTTTCCCTTAATCTTCATCTTCCCCTCTAATCTTCTTCTTCATCTATTATAAACTTTTTTCGTAATCTTCTTTCTCCGTATTCTTCTTCTTTCATAATCTTCTTCTTCTATAATCTTCTTTCTCATAATTTTCTTCCCTGTAATCTTTTTCCCCCAAATCTTCTTTCCCTTAATCTTTTTCTTCTTACTCATCCCAAATCTCCTCCTTCTCTCCCCAAATATTTTTCTTTTTCTTCCCCCATAATCTTCTTCTTCTTTCCTAATTTTTTTCTTCGCCCTTATCTTCTCCTCCAACTTCTTCCCTTAATCTTCTTCTTCTCCCCTATTTTTCTTCTTTTCTTCTTCTTCTTCTTCCTCTTATACTTCCCTCCTAATCTTTTTTCCCCTAATATTCTTCTTACTCTTTTTATTCTTCTCTTCTTCTTCTTTTTATATTTTTTTCTTTTTATTTCTTCTCTTATTTCTTTCTTTTTCTTATTTTTTCCCCAATATTTTCTTCTTCTTATTCTCCTCATAATCTTCCCCCTATTTATTTTTTCTTCTCTCATAATCTTCTTTTTCTCATAGTCTTCTTATTTCTCCATAATATTTTTCCCCCTTATCTTTTTCTTTTTTCCCTAGTCTTTTTCTTCTTCCTCCATATTCTTCTTCTTTCCCCATATTCTTCTTCTTCCCTCTAATTTTCTTTTTTTTCTCTAATCTTCTTTACCTTCTTACCCCTAGTCTTCTTCTTCCCTCGCAATATTCTTCTCCCTCGCTCTCATATTCTTCTTCTTCAACAAAATCTTCTTCTCTCCCCTAATATTCTTTTTCTTCGTCGTCATCTTCTTGTTTACCCCCTAATATTCTTTTCTTTTCCCCTTATAATATTCTTCTTATTCTTCCTCCTAATCTTCTTCTTCTTTTCCCCTAATCTTTCTCTTCTTCTTCTTTCTCCTAATCTTCTTTTTCTTCTCCTCATAATCTTTTTCTTCTTTCCCTAATATTCTCCTTCTCCACTAATCATATTATTATTATTTGTCTTCCCCCAATAGTACTTTTTTTCTACTCTCTAATCTTCTTTTTCTTTGTTCTCTTCTTCTTAATTTTTTTTTCTTTCCCTAATCTTCATCTTCTTCTTATCTCCCTGATCTTCTTCTTTTTCTTCTTCTTAATCTTCTTCTTTCCTTATTTTCTCCTCCTATTCTTCTTCTTTCTAAATCTTATTCCCCCATAATCTTCTTCTTCCCTAATATTTTTCCCACATAATCCCTTCTTTCCGACTCTTCTTCTTCGCTAATCTTCTTCCTTAATTTTCTTCTTCCCTTGTCTTTTTCTTCTCACAATCTTCTTCTCCTTTAATCTTATTCTTCTTCCCCCCTTAACTTCTTCTTTTTCTTCTTCTTCATCCACCTAATCTTCTTCTTCTCCCTAATCATTTTCTTCTTTCTCTCTAATCTTCCTCTTCTTCATCTCCCCCTAATCATCATATTTTTCCTCTCTAATCTTCTTCTTCCTCCTATTTCCCTCAAATGTTCTTCATCCTCCTCTTTCCTTCTAATCGTATTCTTCTCCTCTAATCTTCTTCTTCTTTCATTCTAATTTTATTCTTTTTGCTCCTAATCTTCTTCTTCTTTCTCTTAATCTTCTTCTTCTTTTCCCCTAATTCCATGTATCATCTTCTTCTCCCCTAATTCTCTATTTTTTCTTCTCCCCATCTAATACTATTCTTGCTCCTCACTAATCTTCTTCTTCCGTACCGATCTTCTTCTTCTCCCTAATCTTCATCCTCTTGTTCTCCTCCCCAAGGTTGTCAAGATCTCGATTTTTCTTGTAAGATCGGACGATCTTACGAGTTTTACGGGGAAAATGAGTCACGAGCTATGCTGGATCGGGCTCCCTGCAGAAATGCCAGGATCGCCGTTTATGATCGTAGGATCGTGCGATCCTACAATCATTTTCGATCCTAGCGTTTTAATCGGACATGAAAATGACTCGATCCCGCGCATTATTTCTTCCCATCCCGCATTATAGATCATCCCCGATCCCGTCGCACTCAGTGCTCCCGCAATAGGCGCTCTCGCCGTCGTCGCAGTAGGTGCTCCCGCCATCATCACAGCAGGTGCTCCCGTCGTGTGCTCCCGTCGCGGTGCTTTCGTCGTCGCAGCAGGTACTTTGCTCCCGTCGTGGTGCTTCCATCGTCGCAGCAGGTGCTTCTTCTTCTTCTTCTGTGTCTTCTTCTTCTTCTTCTGTGTCTTCTTCGTCTACTTCTTCTCCTTTTTCTTCTTCTGTGTCTTCTTCTTCCGTGTCTTCTTCTTTTGTGTCTTTATATATATTACTTTATGATTATTGATCTTTAAATTAGATTTTTTAAATTTTGTATAGTAAGTAAGATCTTACCGTTTCGTGTCGATCTCACATTTTACGATCTTACCACTGCCGACAGATCTTGGGTAAGATCTCGATCTTGACAACATTGCTCCTCCCTAATCTTCATCCTCTTGTTCTCCTCACTAATCTACTTTTCCCCTAGTATTTTTATTCTCCCTAATCTTCGTCTTTCCATAATCTTATTTTCTCCTTGTCTTATTCGTCCCCTTCTTAATCTTCTTCTCCCTA